>CM038044.1:116488277-117688277 GCA_021397845.1 Areca catechu | reverse complement strand
AAGCTATATCTGAGAGGTGCACTTCACACTCTCTCTACGAAGAAAGGTGTGTGTTGTGGTTGTTCTTGAACCTTAGGAATATCTGGTTGAGGAATTACTTCAGGTGTAGGTTGAACTTCTTCAAATTCAAATATCCTCCCATTGCCCCCTTCTTGAATAAACTCCTTTTCCAAGAATGTGGCATGCCTACTGACAAAGACTTTTTGCTCAGTAGGGTAGTAGAAAAGGAATCCCATACCTTTTTTAGGATATCCTATAAACCTATACTTATCGGCCCTAGCACTTAGCTTATATCCAAAAATATTCTTGACATAATCAGGGCAACCCCAAATCTTAAAATACTTAAGACTTGGCCTTTTTTCTTATCATAATTCATATGGAGTGCTTTTAACTGCCTTTGATGGCATCATGTTTAGTATGTAGGTAGCAGTCTCTAGGGCATAACCCCAGAAGGATACTAAAAGATCTATGAAGCATATCATGGATCGTACCATGTCCAATGAGGTACGATTCCTCCTTTTCGTTATACCATTTAACTATGGTATATATGGAGGGGTCCATTCAGAGAGAATGCCTTTATCTTTAAGATGATCGAGAAACTTACTAGACAAGTATTCTTCTCCTCGATCATATCGAAGGATTTTAATACTATGCTTAGTTTATTTTTCAATCTCACTTTGATACTCTTTGAATTTATCAAAGGCTTCAGACTTGTATTTCATAAGATACACATATCCAAACGTTGATAAATTATTAGTGAAACTAATGAAATAAGAGTATCCTTCTCTGGCTTAGGTTGTAATAGGACTACACACATCTGTGTGTACTAGATCTAACAACTCAATTATCCTTTCTCCATGTCTAGTGAATGGAGACTTGGTCATCTTATCCATGAGACAGGACTCATAAGTTCCTAATAGTTCACAATCAAAAGGTTCAAAGAAATTATTTTTGTACAACTTGTTTATCCTTGACTCACTGATATGATCCAAATGATAATGCTAGAGATAAGCGACATTCACATCATCTCTCTTTCTTTTCTCGTTCTCAATAAGCATAACCTCATTATTGAGTGATAGAATCAAAAGACCATTAGAAAATGTACCATAACCAAAAAATTTTTTTGAAAAGAAAATCGAACATCCATGGCTCATCAAATTTATTTCATAACCTTGTTTCAACAACAAAGGTATAGAAATAATATTTTTTATAATATTGGGTACATAATTTCAATCTTTCAATTCAAGAATTTTGCCCGATGGCAATAACAATAGATAGGTGCTAGCAGCTTCAGCCTAAATGGGTTCACCACTCGCATCGAATAGCTTGAAGTCACCCTTCTTCAAGCTTCGAGGTCTCTATAACCCTTTTAATGACTTGTAGATATGAGATCCACATACGGTATCCAATACCCATGAATCAGGAATTGAAGAACTCAATGACAAGTTTATTTATATCATGTACAAATCTTTAGATGCTCCACCAGCATCCTACTTCAGACTTGCAAGATATAACTTGCAATTCTTCTTCCAGTGCCATTACTTCCCACAGTGATAGCAGGTCCCATCATTAGAGGGCTTCCTTGACTTCTTCCTCTTTTGGAAGCTACCTTAGAGTTCCTCTTCCTCTTTGAACCCTTCTTCATTACCTTCTTCTTCTTTCTATCAACCAGAAGAAGCTGAGCCTTATCACCTTTAAAGTGGCTCTCTATAGTCTTAAGCATATTCAGTATCTCAGGCAATGACAAATTTAGTTTGTTCATGTAATAATTCATGACAAACTATGAGAAGGAATCTGGGAGTGACTGTAGGATCAAGTCTTGATTAAGTTCTCTGTCCATCACAAATCCCAATTGACCTAATCGAGTGATCAGGTCAATCATCTTGTGGACATGTGCTTGAACGGAAGAGCCCTCACTCATGCATGCTCAGAACAACTACTTTGATGTCTCATGTCGAGCAGTCCGACTATACTCTCCATAAAGTTCTTTAAGATTGAGCAATATGGATTGAGGTTGCATTTCCACGTGTTGCCTCTGCCACTCGTTGCTTATAAAGGCCAACATGATGCACTTGACAATCATACCATCATTCTGCTACATTTTATATTTGGCCCTTTCCTCCTCAATAGCATCCTCACTTATTGGATCAGGATCAGGAGAATCGAGGATATAGGCAAGCTTTTTCTGAGCTAATATAATTCTCAGGTTCCTCAACCAGTCCACATAATTTGGACCGGTCAACTTGTTGGCATCCAAGATGCCCCGCAGTGAAAGAGTAGAAGTGTTGCCCAGGTGGCTTTCCCAAGAGGGGGGTGAATTGAGAATTTAAACAATTTAATCAAATATGTGCTCTTTTAAATCTACATTGTGGTAGGTGCTGTATTTTAAATAATTAAGAGCAGAAGCAAATGCAAACAGCAAAAGCACAATACAAACATAGCAAATTTATAGTGATTTGGAGCACCCTCGCTCCTACGTCCACTATCCAAGATATCACTTGGGATTTCTACTATATTCACTATCAGAATACAGTCGGATTGTTTTACCAGGCTCACAATTCAAACCCAACTTGGTTTTTCAGCCGGGCTCACCAAAAACCCAACACTTGTTTTGAATAGGATCACCAAGAACCTAACCTTGGTTTTGATCGGGCTCATCAAAAATCCTTATACTATTAGTTTTAAAATGGGATCACTAACAACCCACACTTGGTTTTTAAACCGGGCTCACCAATAACCCACAAACTCATAAGGAGTTAAAAGAAAGAAAGCAACTAATGACAAACCAAAGTTGTCTGAAGGTTGCATTTGTAGCTCAAGAGAAGCCTTCTTAAATGGGCTTTAATGTACTTCAATGGCTTCCTCTTCTTCTTCAATAAGTGCTTTAAGAGAAGGTAGGGGTTGGTGAAAACTTGAAGGCTGATTTGAATGTACTTCAGTGCTCTCTTACTCACAAGCTCTTTTAGTGTTCAATTAAGCATTAGCTACTTCAAAGGTTGTCCAAATCCCTCATTTATAGAGTTTTGTACTCTTCTTGGGTGGATATAGTCGTTGTAGACTATTGAGATTTGATATTTGACCATTGGAGCACTTTTTCAATTCAAAAATGAAGTTTTGGAACTAGCTGTTACTTGCCTAGAATTGATGTTCGAGTTGGCTCGGATTCTCAGAGAGTTGATTCTTCACTCTGGTTGAGTCGGCTCGCCATAATTGAGTTGGCTCGGATCCTCAATGTCAATAATTTCTTACTGTGGTTGAGTTGGCTCGCCTCAGTCGAGTCGGCTTGGATTCTTAGGTCTTCAAAATTATACTCTAGAGGAGTTGGCTCGGGTTCCTTCGAGTCGGCTCTCCTTGCTGTTATCTTAGAATTAATCTTTCTGGACTCTAGAGGAGTCGGCTCGAACTTTTGAAGGGTTGACTCGGATGCTTGACTGAATGATTGAGTCGGCTCGGACTTCCTTTGGGTTGACTCGCCTGTCTGATTTAAGAAATGATGCACTAGACGAGTCGGCTCGGGTTCCTTCAAGTCGGCTCGGATCTTTGCATGCCAAAATCCTTTAACCATGCCAAGGATTAAAGTCGACTCTCTTTATGTGAGTTGGCTCGAGTGAATTTCCAGCAAACACTTCAACTTTTCTCCAAAATTCTTCCAGCAACTCTTCAACACTTAAAACTCTTTCCAACTCAACTAATAACAAATTCTAAATAATTTAAGCTTGAAAAATACATAGAAGTAACCCTTTTTCAAGAATATTATATCAAAGTTTCTTTGGGTTCTTCTTTACATGAAACAATTACAATGCAACACATAACATATAATAAGGTTATAGGAGTTGCAATTGGGCATTAAGATCATCCTACAAAAACTTGTAATCTACTTGAAGAGTTGTTAGTAAGATAAATACATACTCCAATATTTTGTTACTATCAAAATCACTCAAGGGGTCAACAATCTTCCCCTTTTTGATGATGACAAAATACCGAGCATGGAAAAACTTTACAATTATATGTATAAATGTATCTGAAAGTAAATATTAACATGTATGAACTATATGCTAAGAATGTATCTGAAATCAATGTATCGGAGCTTGCATATAGACAATGTATCAGAGCTTTTGGGATAAGATCATTATGTATCATAAGAAACAGTTATCAAAAGCTATTTTTGCCAAACATGTATTAGAGTTTTAAGTTGGCAAAAGGTATCAAGTCTTGAAAAATCAACAAATGCTTGTAGCAAGTTCTAATCAGAGCAAGTTTGTACATTTTTTAGAGCAATTGTAAATAAATTTAAGCCATTTAACAAATTTTTCTCCCCCTTGTTGTATGTTCTAAAAATTTTGAAACAACATGATTTTCAATAAAAACATTCTTTTTCATTTGTTTCTTCTACCAATTTTCCATGCATTCAATATCAATATCATTCTCCCCCTTTTTGTCAATAATCAAAAAGGTATTCAATTAAAGTCATTCTCCCCCTTTATCAAGTACTCAAATCTTGATTTTTGAAATAGAATGAAAAGATTGACAAGAGTGTTTAAGATAATTTCACTTTCTTAAAAAAATTTTGATATTCTAATTTAAATTTATCTTGAGTTGCATACACAAATCACATTAACAATACCATTCATTCCACAAATCATATTGCAAACATAAGAAACATGTAATTTCATTGCATTCAAGGATTTTCAATATAGGTTACAAAAGTTTGAAAGCAAAAATACAAACATTAGCCTATTCACTATCACTAGGCTCTTCTATAATAGGTTCTACCTTAATGTTTGTTCTAGTAACAGTGGATGTTTCAGGTGGTGGTCTGGAAGAGATAGGATCTGGATCAAATAGACTAGAAGGAACAAAAGGTAGCTGAGTAGACTGAGGTGGAGGCTGTCCAAAGTGTGGTGCAGGCTATCTAGGATGAGGTGCAAGTTGACTAGGATGAGTTGCAGGCTAACTAGCTGAAGGTCTAGTTGCTCCAAGAGCCTGAATGTCTGAAGATAGCCTGGCTAGAAAGACATACACTGTGCTTAGCTCAGTCTGAATCTTCTTGTTCCCTTCTTGTAAAGCAATGATCTCACTAGCCTGAGCTTTAGTAAATGCCTCTGCTGATCCTCTCATTCTTCCAAATTCTGCTCTCAGAATTCTCACTCCTTTTGTGTAATCATCTTCCATCTTCTTTGTTGCTTCCAGTGAACCCATTCTATAGCTTATTTCTCTCAATTCAGTTCTGAACTCATCAATACTGTGAGCTACAATCTAACTAATCTCATCTGATGTTGTCCTGAGGGAGTCAGATAGTGCCTGAATATCAATTTGTGGCTATGGTCTAGTAGACTCGACACTGTCTACTCTGGAGTGCAGCTATCTAATCTTACCACAAATCTTCTCAAGTTTGGTGTCGACTGTTTGTTGAAGCTCGCCAAACATTGAACTAATGAAGCTAGTCAAAGTCCGAGAAAGCTGCCTCATCTGCTGGGCAAAAAGTGCATGAGACACTGAAGGTGCAGAAGTATCAGCAGATGGTCTCGGAGTATCAATAGATGGACCAGGAGTAGATGTGTTAGTCACTGCAGGTGCTGGCACTGGAGGTACAGGCACTGAAGTAGGTGGAGATGCTGGTGCTGGTGGAGATCCTAGGGAAGTCCTAGGCTCCTCTCTCTATGCTCTAACTCCTTAGCATCTATAACAATAAGCTCAGCAGCAATAGTGGTAGCAATCTTCTCAAGTGTAGAAGGCTCAGCAGCAGTCCCAATCTCCTCAGGTAGCTGCTCCTCATCATCATCATCTGAAGATCCTCCAGCCTTGTGATCTGAACCTTTCTTCAACCAAGCCCCTTCAACCTGATGATAACCCATACGTTGAAGTGATTTGGCTAAGTAGGCATTAGTATGGTGTAACAACCCGCTGTCCTCCCCATCAAGCACAACACCAAAGTGTCTAAATATAAGAGTGAAGGCCATACCATAGGGTAAGCATGCCTTGGCCTTCCTTACTGCATCTCTCATCTGGGTTAGCATAATGTATGGGAGATTGAGGGCCTCCCCCTCAATCATATAACTCATAAAAACCAAATCTTTCTCGCTGACCCAGTCGAATTTACCAGTGCGAGGCAAAAATATTCTGCTGACAATATTATGAAGTAGCCTCATCTCTAGGGAAAGGACATTAGCCTTTACATTTGCAATTTCATCCACAGTGTTGGATTCCAAAATTAGTCTTAAAGTTCTTTGTCTTTCCCTCATAACCATATGACATCTTCCATTGCTTGGCATATGCAGAACTTGGCTTAAACATTCCTCATTTACAGTCACTCTAACCCATTTCACAGTAGAAGTAACTCCATTTTCTTCTAGGATTAGGTTTTCATAGAATGATCTGACTAGGCTAGGGTATGTAGGCAAATCTAATGTGTAGAAAAACTCCTAGCCCTGAGACTCAATCAATTACCAATCCGGAAACCCTGGTTCTCTAAGAAAGTGAAGTTGATTTTCCTACCAGTAGTCACCGGTCGGTTCCCCATCAGAATGAATGGTCGAGACTACATAGGGGATGGATTCTGATTTTCCTCACTGCCTTCCTGTTCTTCCACTTCATCAGTTGGAGTCGGCTCTTCTTGCCATCTCTTTGTTCTTCTTTCTTTTTCCACAGTGGGCTCAGCTCGTCATGATCTCTTGGCAATAGCTTTCTTCGGAGCCATTAGCACCAATTAGGTTAGGGTAGGATATATTTTGGAAGAATAGAGGGTAGGATTTTGTGAATTAAAGCTTGGAGAGAGTGAAAGAGAGCTTAGCTAGGGTTTGAACAAACTTAAAGCTCTAAGAGGGGTTTCTGTGAATTTTATATAAAAACACTAAGACCGTAATTCGAGTCGGCTCGACTTGAGCACTGTAGCTCGAGTCGACTCGAACCAAAACTCCATACAAGGTTCCAAATGATTCAAAAATGGTCTCAAATGAAAGGTATATACTAAGAGTACTGGTCATTATCCTTAATTTGATGTTGGAGGATTTCTAGATAGTGTTTCCTTAGTTTTGAAGAATTAGGTCAAGTTTTCTAAAAAGGGTTACATAGACCTAATTCACTTCTAATCAATTAAAATCTATCTAAATTAAGAGATTTAGTAAAAATATCAGCAAGTTGATTTTCAGTAGGAACAAATTCAAGCACAATATCATCATTCAAAACATGATCCCTAATAAAATAATGTCTAATCTCTATCTGCGTTGTTCAAGAATGCTGAATTGGATTTTTAGATAAATTAATAGCACTTGTGTTATCACACTTGATAGGAATTTTAGATTGTGAAACACCAAAATTTTTAGTTATTTTTTAATCCAAAACACTTGTGAACAACAACTTCCTACAGCAACATACTCTGCCTCAACAGTAGATAGTGCTATCGAGTTTTGTTTCTTACAGTGCCATGAGATTGAATTCAACCCTAGAAATTGGCATGTACCACTAGTACTCTTTTTATCTATTTTGCATCCACCATAATCAGCATCTAAAAAATCAAATAAATTCAATGAAGATTGCTTAGAATACAATAGACCTAAATTACTTGTTCCTCTTAAATATTTTATGATCCTTTTTATCGCAATCATATGTGACTCTTTGGATTAGATTGAAATCTAGCACAAACACATACTCTAAACAAGATATCAGGTCTACTAGCAGTTAAGTATAATAGTGATTCGATCATACCTCGATAGAGCTTTTGATCAATATTGTTGCCATCTTCATTTTTATCTAATCTGCAAGTAGGGCTCATGGGTGTGCTTACTTCTTTGCTTGTCTCCATACCAAACTTCTTGATTATTTCTTTGATGTATTTGGCTTGGTTTATGAAAATTCTTTCTTTTGTTTGTTTCACTTGAAGTCCAAGGAAGTAATTTAGTTCACCCATAAGGCTCATTTCAAATTCACCCTGCATCAACTCAGCAAATTCTTCACAAAGTTTTTCATTGGTTGTACCAAATATAATATCATCAACATAAATCTGTACAACTAATATATCATTATTTTTTTTTGATAAAAAGAGTTTTATCAACATTTTCTCTTATAAAATTATTTTCAAGCAAGAATTTGCTTAGTCTATCATACCAAGCTCTAGATGCTTGTTTCAAACCATACAATGCTTTATTGAGTTTAAAAACATGATTTGGAAAAACATGACTTTCAAAACTCGATGGTTGTTCTATAAAAAATTGTTCTGATATAAAACCATTTATTTGAAAAAGTTTGAAATTCATGTAGCAAGCAAATACAAGAAGTAATCTTATGGCCTCTAGTCTTGCTACGAGTGCATAGGTTTCATCAAAGTCTATTCTTTCCTCTTGGTTGTACTCTTTGGCTACTAATATAGCTTTGTTTCTAACTACATTATCTTGTTCATCTAATTTATTTTTATAGACCCATTTGGTTCTTATAATGGGATGGTCTAAAGGTCTATCAACTAAAGTCCACATATTATTGCTTTCAAACTGGTTTAGTTCTTCATGCATGGCCATCATCTAGTTTGAGTCATTTTTAGCCTCTTCTAAACTATGTGGCTCTATTTATGATACAAAAGCTAGGTAATCATGTGCATCTTTATATGATGACCTAGTCTTAACACCTTGGGAGGGATCATCAATGATTAAATTCTTGGATGAGAAGTTACATACCTCCATTCTTTTGGTAGATCAGCATGGTCTTTACTTACCATTTCTTCTCCTTCTTAAGTTGGTCTCTCTTGTATACTCATATCTTCCATTTTCTTTTGAAGTGTACCTGCATCATTATCTATGTACTCTTCTTTCTTTGAAGGTAAGGGATTAGTTTCATCAAATATGACATGTACTGATTCTTCAACTATCAATGTTCTTTTATTAAATACTCTATATGCTTTGCTATGTATTGAATAACCAAGAAAAAATGCTTTATCATATTTAGCATCAAATTTTTCTAAATTATCCTTACCAATGTTCAACACAAAGCATTTACAACCAAAAACGTGAAAGTAATTAATGCTTGGTTTCTTTTCATTCTAAAGCTCATAAGGGGTTTTCTTTAAAATTGGATCAAAACACGGTTAAAAAATAACAAGCAGTATTCACCGCTTCTGTCCAAAAGTACCTTGGAAGATTGCCTTCATATAACATTGTTCGAACCATTTCTTCCAAAGTCGTATTCTTTCTCTCTACAACACCATTTTGTTGTGGTGTTCTAGGAGCAGAGAAGTTGTGATCAATGCCATTTTCTGTGCAATAATTATCAAAAAATTGATTTTCAAATTCCATGCTATGATCACTCCTAATAGAAATAATTGAAAGGTTTTTCTAGTTTGAAACTTTTTTGTGAAATTTTTGAAAGACTTTAAAAGTTTCATCTTTATGTGCAATAAACAAGACCCAAGTAAATCTAGAAAAATTATCTACTATCAAAAGAGCATATTTCATACCATCTAGGCTTGTGGTCCTAGTTAGTCTGAATAAGTCCATATGAAGTAGCTCAAGGGGTCTAAAAGTTGAAAACATATTTTTGGTTTTAAAACTCCCTTTAGTTTGTTTACCCAATTTGCAAGCATCGCAAACATGATCAAAATCTACTTTAAATTTTGGTAAACCTCTAACAAGATTCTTGGAAATAACTTGATAATAGTATGCATGCTAGCATGACCTAATCATCTATGCCAAAGTAAGCAAGACTCCTTAATCTTAGCATTCATTGCTACTAGGTTGGAACTACTAGATATGGCTATATCATTAAAATCTACCACATAAATATTTTCAAGTCTATGTCCAATGAATTTGTTGCTAGAATCAAGAAAGTTTATTACAATACACATAGATGATTCAAAGACAACCTTGAAGCTTTTATCACATAATTGACTAATACTTAACAAATTAGGCTTCAATTTATCTACTAGCAGTACATTTTCAATAAAAGTAGAGGGGGTTAATTTGATCTTACCAATACCGATTATTTTTTCCTTGCCATTATCTCCAAAGGTTACCAAACCTCCTTCTTTCATCTCTAGGATGATGAATTGATCCTTGTCACCCGTCATATGTCTTGAATAGCCACGGTCGAGATACCATCTTTTCTTTATTTTTTGGGCTGCAAGACATTCCTCATCTTCGAGACCCATAAGACATAGGTTTACAATTTTTGTGGTCTCTTCCTCTTTTATTGAAGTCAACTTATCATTGTCGCTCCAAGTTGCAACCATCACTTTCTTTTTCTTCTTCCTTAATGTTTTCTTTAGTAAGGGACAATCTGGATGGATATGCCCTAGTTTCTTACACTCATAGCATGTGGGCATTTGTTCTTTCCCTTTTTCTCTTTCTCTATCCTTACTATGTTCACCTTTCTTGTGAAACTTTATGAAATATCTTCCTTTTTTCTTTTCCATAAATCTTCTAAATCTCCTCACGATTATAGTGATATCTTCATCTTCTAAATCATCTTCGAAGGAGGAGCAGTCATCTTTCGATTCCTCATCTTATTTCTTTGATTTCGATACAGCTTTGAAGGTAATTATTTTCTTCTTCTTCTGATCATCTTCATTTCTATGCTGCATGGCCAATTCATGTGTGATGAGAGAACCGAGCAGTTCATCTAGTGTTAGTATGTTTAGATCTTTTGCTTCCTAGATGGCAATTATTTTGGGGTCCCATTTGTTTGAAAGTGATCTTAGAATCTTCTGTACTAAATCAGTATTAGAATAAACCCTGCCAAGACTTTCAAACCATTAATAATATCCGTAAATCATGAAAATATGGCAGAGATTGTTTCAATTTGTTCCATATTAAATAATTCATAGCTATGTACTAGAAGATTGATTTTGGAGGTGTTCACTTGGAAAGTTCCTTCATGGGTCACTTTGAGTTTATCCCAGATTTCTTTTGCAGATGGGCAAATAGAAATTCGGCTAAACTCGTTTGCATCCAAAGCACAATATAGTAGGTTCATGGCTTTGGCATTCAATTCTTCCATTTTCATGTCATGTTCATCCCAATCCTCTTCAGGTTTTGGGACATCCACACCATCAATTTTAATCATGGGTATTTGTGGACCCTTAAGAATGACCTTCCATAACTGAAAATCAATAGCTTGAATGTATATTTTCATTTTAGCTTTCCGGTATGAATAATTTGTGCCAGTAAATAGTGGAGGTCTATTAGTAGATTGGCCATCGATCAAGGAAGTACTCATGGGATGAGCCATTAATCTTTACTCTAATTAAGTTCAGAGACTCTGCTCTGATACTAGTTATTGCCCAGGTGGCTTTCTCAAAAGAGAGGTGAATTAAGAATTTAAAAAATTTAATCAGATATGTGCTCTTTTGAATCTACATTAGTGGTAGGTGCTGTGTTTTAAATAATTAAGAGTGGAAGCAAATGCAAACAATAAAAGCACAATGCAAATATAGCAAATTTTTAAAGGTTCAAAGCATCGTCGCTCCTATGTCCACTATCCAATATATCACTTGGAGTTTTAACTATATTTACTACCAGAATATAGTCAGATTGTTTTACCAGGCTTACAATCCAAACCCAACTTGAATTTTCAACCGGGCTCATCAAAAGTCCAACACTTGGTTTTGAACAGGATCACCAAGAACCTAACCTTAGTTTTGACCGGGCTCACCAAAAATCCTTACACTATTAGTTTTAAAATGGGATCACTAACAACCCATACTTGGTTTTTAAACTAGGCTCACCAATAACCCACAAACTCACAAAGAGTTAAAAGAAAGAAAGCAACTAATGACAAACCAAAGTTGTCTGAAGGTTACAGTCGTAGCTCAAGAGAAGCCTTCTTAAATGGGCTTTAATGCACTTCAATGGCTTCCTCTTCTTCTTTAATAAGTGCTTCAAGCTTTTGGTAGGAGTTGGTAAAGACTTGAAGGCTGACTTGAATGTACTTTCAGTGCTCTCTTACTTACAAGCTCTTTTAGTGTTCAATTAAGCATTAGCTATTTAAAGGTTGTCAAAATCTCTCATTTATAGAGTCCTGTACTCTTCTTGGATGGATATAGTCATTGTAGACTGTTGGAATTTGATATTTGACTGTTGGACCACTTGTTCAATTCAAAAATGGAGTTATGGAACTAGCCGTTACTTGCCTGGAAATGATGTTTGAGTCGACTCGGATGCCTCGAGTCGGCTCGGCTTAGAGAGTTGATTCTTCATTCTGGTCTAGTCGGCTTGCCACAATCGAGTCGGCTCGGATCCTTAGTATCAATAATTCCTTACTCTGGTTGAGTCAGCTCGCCTTCGTCGAGTTGGCTCGGATTCTCAGGTGTTCAAAACTATACTCTGGAGGAGTCAGCTCGAGTTCCTTCGAGTCAGCTCTCCTGGCTGTTCTCTCAGAACTGATCTTTTTGGACTTTAGAGAAGTCAGCTCAAACTTCTGAAGGATCGACTCAGATGCCTGACTGAATGATTGAGCCGGCTCGGACTTCCTTCAGGTCGGCTCGCCTGTTGATTCAAGAAATGATGCACTGGATGAGTCAGCTCGGGTTCCTTCGAGTCGGCTCGGATCTTTGCATGCCAGAATCCTTTAACCATGCCAAGGATTAGAGTCTGCTCTCTTCATGTGGGTCGGCTCGAGCGAATTTCTAGTAAACACTTTAACTTTTCTCCAGAATTTTTCCAACAACTCTTCAACATTTAAAACTCTTCCCAACTCAACTAATAACAAATTCTAAAGAATTTAAGCTTGAAAAATACAGAGAAGTAACCCTTTTTCAAGAATATTATATCAAATTTTTTTTGGATTCTTCTTTACATGAAACAATTACAATGCAACACATAATATATAATAAGGTTGTAGGAGTTGCAATTGGGCATTAAGATCATCCTACAAAAACTTGTAATCTACTTGAAGAGTTGTTGTAAGATAAATATATACTCCAATATTTTGTTATCATCAAAATTACTCAAGGGGTCAACAAGAAGTCATAATGTAAATTCTATATGAAATAAAGAATAACTATAAGCAGACCACTCATGATGATATCAATAATTAGATAAGGACTTTTGCATCTAATTATCCCACTATTTTCTTTCAAATACCATAACCCTCAACTATGGTAAGCATGAAAACCCTCCCAGGGCTTCCTTAGTGAAGTTTAGATCCCAATTCCTCATGAATGCCTTGTGTTAATCACAACAAACATCCATGAGTTCAATGATAAAAAACTCCTTTCCAATTGCTAATTGCAACTCTCAATATAACACCTGCCTCTAAGATACTTATAGTCTTGTGTCAATCACAACACACTATAATGTCTTAGTTTACTCAGACCCTTCATTTCCACGCAGCCATGTTTGATAAATATTGTCCTTGTGTCAATCACAACAAAGAAACACCACCAATCATGCCATAAGCATAAAATGCACCAAGAAAATATCATATCAAATCCTAGAATAGGTCTTATGTTAATCACAACAAACCTACTATAGTTTTTTGACATAGATTTGGCTTAGCATGAAGGAAGGCAATTTTTTTTAGTGTGCTTAATCAATTAGCATTTTCAATTTAAGGTCTATATATGACTAAATTAGACAAGTAAGTGAGAGAGATGAGGGGGTCCCCCCGTTGCTTTTCTTAGACACCAAATGAATTGGCCAGGTCAGATAACAGAAGTAATTAAAAATCTCATTCCCTTTACCTTTCAGAACCACTTGCTTAGACACCAATTTGCTAATCAAACCCTAAATGGGTTTGCATCATGATTAACTTACACTATGACTAAATATAATTTTTATGATGGTTTGGATGGTCTCAAACACATCCTGATTAAACATGCCAACATGACATATATTTCAACAAATAAGCATATTAATCCTAATATGCATAATCAAAGCATGATTAAAACAATAATCCGTTCACCTCACCTGTTCATAAGATAAGGCCACAGTGGCATCCCGACATGTCATAGGAGATCCCATTGATTGAAAAGAGAGAGCCTTTAAACCCTACTTAGCTTCTATGACAGGACGGCCATGGTCTAACCCAATTCGAAGTAGTTACTAGGAGCATAATATATCACATATGTAATATAAACTAATCATGCAAGAGTCATAGCAAAGCAAGCAATTAACACTAAAATGACTACTAATTACAAGAATCAAGATGACTCTGATACCACTTTTGGGTTCACACTGATGCAATAGAAGACTAGATTTTAAAAACTTTTATTATTAAAATCCTAATCAGCCGGAACCTTAGATCCATGGACCACATGACCATAATAACTAATAAATCATGACTTTAGGATTATAGAGGAATACATGGAGCAATATACTCCTTAATTTTTATAAGGTATACAAGTATATGCCCTCCAGAGGTGATCCACACAAGAGCCGAAATAAGGAGGCACTCCTATCGAGCTTGCTTATTTGACTAGGACTCTTCCCGATAACCTTTCT
This sequence comes from Areca catechu, assembly GCA_021397845.1. NCBI lineage: Eukaryota > Viridiplantae > Streptophyta > Magnoliopsida > Arecales > Arecaceae > Areca > Areca catechu. Next base: position 117,673,854 of record CM038044.1, on the reverse strand, counting down.
TCCTTCAACGACCTTTCTCCCTTTACTAAAATCTCTGCCCTCCTGTAGGGCACTCAGAGATCTCTCTGAATCTTCTCTCAGAATTCGATTATCCCTCCTATATCTCTTCATAAACTCTTATCTTAAAATGACAAGTCTTGTCTTAAAGAAGACTTTTTGTCCTAAGAGAAGGAAGAGAGATAGAAAAGATTTCTTACGGATCTTCTTTGCATTAGAATACTGATGCCTTTATATACTGAGTGAGGGGGTGCCTGATAAACCTTTTCCTCAGCCATTGATCTAATTTTCTAATGATTAGATAGGACTCTTCAAGCAGAAGGAGTCCCTTGGGTGAAAGGTTTTATCTTGATATGCCATATCATGCCATATCACTATGTCAAGAGATATATATGTATCTCTTCAATTTTTCAGTGATTTCTCCACTTGCCATGTGGCAAGTAACTAGTTAAAATTTGGCTAAGGGACGTGGAATTCCAAAAGTTGTATTGGAGAACCAGAAGCCTTCAAACAGAAGAATTTCTGGATTTATGATTGTGCACCAAACATGAAGGGATGCGTCCCTTCATTTTGTGAGCCACACTTCTCCATGCCATAACCAACCTTTTGACCAATTAAGCCTAATTCAAATGGGCATTGGGATAAGAGAGAGAGGCCTAGCACTTATCTGAAATATGTGATTAAATGGCAGAAGGACTTTTGGTCCTTCTGCGCCCCTTAATCTTGGCGCACACCAATATGGTGCTAAGAGTCCAATCTCCTTTGGACTCTTCCATAATCCAAGGATAATATTCAATAAATTCTAGATAAATATAGATAAATGCTACTCCAATTAGGGCTCAACCTAATCTAAGTCCCACTTAAATTGGTTAGTCCACATAGCAAGCAAACTGACCCAATCTAATTAGGTTAGGAGTTAGGTTAGCATGCATATGCTAGTATAAAAATTTGCTAGCCTATTAGGATCCAATGACCCTAACCAAAATCAAACTGACTTTCTTGGCCAATTTCCTAGCATGTGTGACCCTTTGGGCTCCACATCTAGCCAGCAATAGGTCCATGTCCAAGCTATTTTGATCCGATCAAAATTGATGGACCTAATTAGGTCAAATCGAGCTGACCCAAGTTGCTAATTTGAACCAACTTCCAAATTGACACATGAATCTAACCAATTTGATTCATGAAAACCTACAAGACATGATTGACATCTAGCAATGTATCATGCCTACCCAGAAAAGTTATCGTGTAATTCAATTCTTTGATCTCCCTTTATCCCAAAGAAGTGATGGGTATGGAGAATTGTCAAATCCTAGCACTTAATCCTTTCGAATCTCAATTCGATAATAAAGACTCGATCGATGAAAGATTAGAAATCCTTTCTAATATCATCTTGCTTTGATCAAAGACTTCTTGAGTCAACAATTGAAGAGATTACATGGGATAAATCCTCCTCTTGCCAGGAGTGATCGATTCCTTGTTGATCCACTCACATCCTTCATGCACAATCCACCATATCCGAGAACATCCCGTACATGACTCTTTATCATGAATGAGTATAAACCAAAACATGACTTTATGTACATAAAAAATCATGGTGATCTCAGGTCTAAGGATCACTTGCACAAATCCCATTATGAGAACCATCTTTTGACAAGTAGTAAGACCTCCATAAGATGTTCTTAAGGTGGATCAGTTTAGTGAGCTCATACTCTAATGAGCACCCATATCCTTGTATTAGTGTCCTTACATAAGTGGCTATGAGACTAACCACCCTCTCTATCGAGATACATAGGATGTGCTAGTCTTTTCGGAAACATCAATCCCTAAATTAATGATCCAACAACTATGAACATTTTAGATTAGGATTTATAAAAACTTAGGTCTCACCATTATGATCTTTATCATAACCCTAATTTTATTATCCTAACCTATGGCGTTCATCATAATCTTGATAAGATGCAGTAGTATGATAAATCAATAATTGCCTTTTATTAATAAGTAATATCATACATGAGTTGGAAGATTATAGAAATTCCTATACAAAGATTGATTTTTAAGGCATAATTCTTTCACCATCTCCACCCACTAGCAGATCAGCAACATTCCATCACCGGTCATCTCCTCCTAGTTGCCCCTCCCCGCTTCTCCTCCCTCACCCTTGAACTTGGACCTGTTGACAACTCTACTCGGTGTCTCTCCCCATCTCCACCAACAAGCAACCTCACCAGCTCTGACCTTAGTCTCACCAACCACTATCGTACTGTCCACTTGGTTACTTTCTTTGAGGCCTTTATCACGAGCCCTTGCTCATCTTCTTCTTCCATACCAAACCCTCATCCTAATCGAAACCTTAGAGTTCTCTCTCCTATGACATGGGCAATGAGGTTCCTCATGATGGTGGCACTCTTGGAGGTCAGGGTGATCTTCGCACTGGACCTCTTCGGGTCTGGGCCTCCCCTGCCATGACCATCTCCATTGCTAAGCTCGCCCCCTCCCCCGTTGCAGCTATCTTTCCAACTGGCATCCCCACTGTGGCCATCTCCGTCACTAAGCTCGCCCACCTCCTTTGCTTCGTGACCTGCTAGGGCATCCCCCTCTGGGTCACTCTCATTAGCGGCATCATTATGTTCAAGTATCCCTCCCCATTCATGAAAAAACCAAGTTTTTCTAGTTGCTACAATAGATTAATTTTTAATAAAAAAGAAATTTTTTACTGATGCTTCACCAAATTCTATCATGTTGCTTCAACAGCGTTCCTCACTTGCCACTGTTGCTCCAACATTGTCTTCCTAAACTACATCAGTCTCACCGATCTGGATATTAGAAAATCCAATTTTCTTTTTAAATAGGTCTTCTTTTGATCCTTTTTTTTTTATTTTCCTTCTCCTTTCCAATGAGAGATGTTGGAGTACATGTTTTCTGTATTTTTTCAAAAAATTTCATTCCTTGATAATGATTTTTCATTTTTTTTCCCTCTCAATTATTTGAAGAAATTGGGATAACTTTTTTATTTTTTATTTTTGGTTTCAAGTCTGGATCTAGGTTTGGATACCCAGGTTTCATTCAAGTCTGGGTTTGATATTTCATGACTAGACCTGTCGGGTATTCGCGTATGGGTCTGGGTTTAATAACTAAGATTGGGTTTGGATATGGATATCTAGGTTTCGATCTGAATCTGACCCGTTGATAGCTCTAATCTTCTTATCCACTTCCTAACAAGAAATGGAGTCGGAGAGATGCACAAAGACCAACAAATGGGCCAACAGTACTTCATGATGGCACCCAAAGTACAAGAAGCCAGTGAAGTACCATCCATCGAGCAATTAGATCAAAGAGAGCTAGAGAAAAAAGGAGAACCAGTTGAATAACTACTCTTTTTTCCATTGAAGGATGACTCTACAAAGTCCATGCATATTGGAGCTCTTCTGTTTGAGGAAGATCGGAACCAACTATTATAGTTCTTGTGGTGGAATGTAGACATCTTTGCTTGGTCAACATCAGATATGCTGGGGATCCCCCCAGAGGTCATCACCCATAAACTGAATGTCAATCCAAAGTGCAAACTAGTCTAGCAAAAGAAAAGAAACTTTTTCCTAGAAAGATAGAAGGCCATTGATGAAGAAGTTGACAAGCTTCTGGTAACTGGATTTATTCGGGAAGCTCATTATCCTGACTAGCTAGAAGATGTCATCATAATCAAAAAGGCAAACGAAAAGTGAAGGATTTGTATGACTACACTAACCTTAATAAGGTATGTCGACAGCTTCCTACTACCATAGATTAATCAGCTAGTCGATGCTATTTTTGAACATAAGTTACTCAGCTTCATGGATGCCTTCTTAGGCTATAACCAAATAAAGATAGCTTTCAAGGACAAGAAAAATACTACCTTCATAACTGATAAAGTCATTTATTATTAAAGTAATATCTTTTGGTTTAAAAAATATAGGAGCCACCTATTAGTGATTGGTCAATAAGGTCTTTAAAGACCAGATTAATTAGAACATAGAGGTCTATTTTAATGACATACTCATTAAGAACCTCGAGGAACCCGACCGCATCAATGACTTGGAAAATCCTTCAATGCCCTTTGTCGATACTAGATGAAGCTAAATCCAAGCAAGTATGCCTTCGATATCACAGCTAGCAAGTTTCTCAGATTCATGGTCACCTAGCGGGGTATTAAGGTGAATCCAAAGAAGATCCAAGCCACACTTGATGTGCGACATCCGACCTTCAAGAAGGTGCGGCAGCTTACTAGATGCATTGTTGCTCTCAGTTAATTTATCTCAAGATCAGTTGAGTGATATTTGTCATTCTTTAACATCTTCCAATAAATGTGCAACTTCAATTGGATGGAGGAGTGCCAATAAGCTTTTGAAGAGTTGAAGAAGTTTCTTGGATCTCCACCCTTGCTTTCTAAGCTTGAAGTCGGAGAGGGGCTTTACTTGTGCCTCACCACATCTCCAGAAGCTATTAGCTCCATACTCATTCTGGTGGATGACAAAAGAATCCAAAAATCTATCTACAATATCAATCGAGTACTCCAGGATATAGAGATTAAGTACTCTAAACCTAAGAAGATAGTTTATACACTAATGATCTTTGCACAGCATCTTAGGCCCCATTTCCAAGCTCATTCAATTTTTGTCCTAATTAACCAACCACTCAAGGTGATCTTGCAATGGCTCAATACCTCCAGGAGGATGGCCAAATGGGCAATCAAACTCAATAAGTTCGATATCTCATATTGCCCAAGGTTATCTATTGATGTGAATTTTAATTGAAATCACAAGCACATGGTGTGCAAAGTAGCACATCCAGTGAGTACGGATCAATCCCACGAGAAATTTGTGTTTGAACTATATTCAAACCCTTGCTTAGGTGAGCTTCAACAAAGATGAGAAAAGTTAATCAAATTGATGAAATAAATAATTTAAAAACCTAGAACTTTTGAATCCACTTGATCAATGATTTGCAAACCTTTCTAATGATCCCTCTTATAATATCCTTCCAACTTCTTTCTTTGTATTAACAAAGTATGGATTATGAAGATAATTTAATCCAACTATAATCCATTAAGGTTTTACAAGAAAGAAGAGGAAAAAATTAAAAATATTGTTGAGAGCCTTCTATGTATTGCCCTTCTTGCATTGAATTAAGCATGAACTTTGAAGGAATTGAAACCCAACTACATAATTCATCAAGTCTCTTGGCAAGAAGTTTAAAAAGAAAGAAAAACTCTTAAAAATCAAAGTCCAAGAAGAGATCCAAGAAAATGGCTTCTAATCATGGTTCAGCTAGAAAGCCAACAACCTTAGGAGATTCGCTTAGCCAGACATGATCTAAATTAAACTCTTAAAAATTATTTTAAAAAAATAATAAAATCAATTATATACTACTTGCTGAAATATAAATTATAAAATTTAAATATGCAAAAATTAAACTAAACTAATTACAGGAATTTAATTATAAGAATTTAAATTATAGGAAATTAAACATCCTAATGCTAAAATTAAATAAATTGTAAGAAAAACTGAAATAAGAAAAATGAGTTTTTATTATAAAAACTAATTTAATTACAAAAGATTTAACTCCTAAGCCATTAACAGGACTTGGAGTTTTAAAAAAATAAAACTGATCAAATAGAGGCTCTCTCTCCCTAGCTTACTCTCCTTCTCGTATGTTGGAAGGGTAGAGGAAAGTGGGAAGAAGAGATTAGAAGGGGGCAAGAAGAAAGGGCAGCAGAACACTGGAATGTGGAATGCATCATCTCCCCCGGTAGCGAAGAGATGATGCTCCTATATAGGCATGGGTAACGCGTCGGGCTCACGTGGAAACCGTATTGGTTTCTCATCATCATCTGCCTCAATAGCTTCTTTGGTTCCTTGTCCTCATCCTGCACCTTCTAACCATCACAACGACATTCTGTTTATCCCTTCTCAAAAATTAAACTCCGGTATTATCCGTACAGAGTCCGTAGTCGATTTCTTTCGATCTCTTCCTTCTTATCCCTTTCTTATTCGGACATCCTAAAGTTCCTCTCTCCTTTTTCCGACAGCATCTCAATTGGGAGACAATGGGTGGACATGGCGAAGAAGACTTTTCCTGGTTGCTTGATGGTGTGGTGGAATGGTGATGAATCCCATGGGAAGATGACCATGGAAGAACAGTAGTGATGGAGAATAGAGTAGTGGCAAGCGATGATGCGGCATTAGATGGCAACGACTGGTGGTGGCGTGGTTGTTTGGAAGCTTGAATGGCAAATTTGGAGGAAGAGGTGGACAGATAACGGCTATGGATGGCCATGAATGAGAGACATTGGCACCATTCTGGTCGGTGTAGAGCTAGACAGTGCCACCACCAGGCGGTGATAGAGGGGGAGGCGACAACACCATGGAGGGATGAGCGGAAGAGCAAGGAAGACGGTGGTCTACATCTTGGATCGATGAGGAAGATGATGAATAGAGGAAGAAGAAGAGTGGCTCGAATGACAAACTAGGATTTTTCAGCCATTGAAGGCTTCTCCGGTGTCCTGGTGGTGAAAGAAGCTTCCTGATGGTGAAGGGAGGAGCTTTGACATCTTCTCTGGTAAGAACTTGGCTTGGAAAGGTCTGTGGTCCATGGTTCTATTCCATGGACTAGCAATAATGGCAACCATGGACCATTATAGCTCCTGTGAACTATTCAGCCAATCCATGGTGGATTGGCTGCTCCAATATTCATGCAACTCCTTGTTTATTCCTTCAAAATTCACTTTTCTGCTCAATTAAAGTTCGGTTGGAGTACCGTTTGCACCGTTGGATTCTAAAAATTAGACTCTTTGCATTAGTAGGGTTCTTTCCTTAAAATACTATATAAAAGTATCAAATTTTTAAAAAATAAAGATAATTTGATTTAAAAAATAATGCTTTTATGGCTAATATTTATGCACTTATCATCTATGAAGGCCCAAGTCATAGTCGACTTTCTTGCTGAGTGCATATGGTCAGATGATAAGCTTGAGGAAGTACTTTCTAAGAGACCTACCGAGCAACTTGACCTAAGGATGACTTAGATTCTTTACATGGATGGAGCTTCAAATTCTCAAGGGACCAGAGTTGGATTGATTCTCACAAACTCAAAAGGAGTGGTCATAGAGTATGCTTTGCATTTCTTGTTCAAAGCGACCAACAACCAAGCCAAGTATGAAGATCTACTAGTAGGATTAAAGCTTGCCAAGCAACTCAAAGTGGAAAGTCTAAGGATTTTCATTGACTCTTAGCTAGTAGCCAGTCAAGTATTCGATGAATATGAAGCTCAGGACCCGATAATAGCAAAGTATCTTGACAGAGTATGGGCCCTAACATTAGCATTCAAGTACTTTGGCATTTTCCACATCCTCTGGTGTGAGAATGCCCGGGTAGACACTCTCTCGGTTGCTGACTTTAGCGAACAACTCTCTCAGTCGAACCTACATTGAGTATCTCGAAGCTCCCAACATCGATGAAACCAAGGAAATCCAATAAATTACCCATGAACTGATCTGAATGGATCCTTTCGTCAAGTTCCTAGCTGAGGGCATCCTTCTTGACAATCCATTAGAGGTCAAGAAATTAAAATGGAAAGCTTTTCAATTTATGCCACTAGATGGACAACTCTATAAAATATCTTTCTTATTCTTGCTACTCAAGTGCCTACAATCCATCGAAATTGACTATATGGTTCAGGAGATCCATGAAAGAATCTATAGGAATCATCTAGGAGGTAGGTCCTGGCCTACAAAACTTTAAGATAGAGATACTATTGGCCTACCATGCAAAAGGAAAAGTCTTTGTGCATCGCATGCAGTGCAAAAAGTCCAAGTTGGTATGCACTATCTTTTTTCATTGGTCCACGTAGATCCAAGTTGGCATGATGGGATAGGATGGGACATGCATTGAATATTGGGGGAGTGGTGTCTGTTATCGATATGAAGAGAGTCAGCCTTTTTTTGAAAGTTTTGAATGGACTAAAATATCCTTTCCCTCTCTTAAAGATACTTTTTCCTCTTGGATACTACAGAGAGCTAAAAACTATATGGTGGGGAATTCATTCTTATCTCCTTGAGATGGAAAAATAAGATGATGATGAAGAAGAAGAAGAAGGCACCGAGAGTCCGATGCTGTGCCTCGCTACCTTATGTAATCCCTTCTTGCGGTCAGGTAATTGCTTGGTATCCTTCACCTTCCTCCCACTCTCTCTCACCTCATCATCGTTCTCCCCGCCTCTCTTTAGCACAAAGCTCACATCCTCATTCCTCTTTATCCCCATCAATTGCATAGAGAAAAGATAGAATAAAATAATAAATATATGTCAAAACAGGATTATGATATTCTAGTTTAAAAATTATGACATCCTAGCTCAAAAATTATGACACCTTAGTAAAAAACATGAAACTAAAGATATTAACTCCTCCTATCAAGACTACCTATCACTTGTAACCTGAATTATGATTCCCAAGATGTCACAACATGACACTGATAGTAAAAGATGATAAATATAGGTCAACACAGGATTAGACATCCTAGTTCAAAAATTATGATACCTTAGCTCAAAAATTATGATACCCCTATAGAAAACATGAAACTTAATGCATTAACCCCTCCTATCAGGACTACCTATCATTTGTGGCATGAATTATGACTTTTAAAATATTATAACATGCCAAGGATAGTAAAAGATGATAATATATGCCGAAATGGGATGATGACATTCTAGTTCAAAAATTATGACATCCTAGCTCAAAAATTATGATATCCTAGCTCAAAAATTATGAATCCCAGTAGAAAACATGGAACTAAAGGCCTTAACCCCTCTTACCAGAACTATCTATAATTTGTGGCATGAATTATGACTCCTAGAATGGTGTAACTTGTCATGGATAGTATAATATGATAAATATATGCTAAAATAGGATTATGATATCATGGTTCAAAAATTATGACATTCTAACTCAAAAATTATGACATCCCAGTAGCAAATATAAAACTAAAGGCATTATGACATCCTAGTTCAGAAATTATGATATCTTAGTTTAAATATTATGATAACCTGTGCATATTTAAGAAATTGAATGCATCAAACTTTTGTACCAGGACTTACTTTCATCCATGGGATGAATTATTTTATCTATAATGTCATAACATGCCATGATGAAAAAATAATGAGTAATAGGTAGTCTTATTAGGAGGGGTTAATACCTTTGGTTTCATATTTTTTACAGGGGTGTCATCATTTTTAAGCTAGGATATCATAGTTTTTGAACTAAATGTCATAATCCTCTTTCGACATATATTTATTAACTTTTATCATCCATGACATGTTATAACATTTTGAAAGTCATAATTCAGGTCACAAGTGATAAGTAATCTTGGTAGGAGAGATTAATGCCTTTGGTTTCATATTTTTTATAAGGGTATCATAATTTTTGAGCTAAGATGTCCTAATTTTTGAACTTGGATGTTATAATCTTATTTTGGTATATATTTATCATCTTTTATTATTCATGGCATATTATGATATTATGGAGTCATAATTTAGGTAATAAGTGATAGGTAGTCCTGGTAGAAAGGGTTAATATCATTGTTTTATATTTTCTACAAGTATGTCATAACATTTCAGCTAGGATGTCTTAGTTTTTGAACTAAGATGTCATAATCTTATTTTGGCATATATTTAAATTCTCTTATCATTCGTGACATATGATGACATCCTGGAAGTTATAATTCAAGCCACAAGTAATAGGTATTCCTGGTAGGAGGGGTTAATATCTTTAGTTTCATATTTTCTACATGGATATCATAATTTTTTAACTAGAATATTATAAATTTTGAACTAAGATGTCATATCCTATTTTGGTATATATTTATATTCTTTTACCATCCATGATATGTGATGACATCTGGGAGTTAAAATTTAGGCCATAAGTGAAACATGGCATGTGATGACATCCGTGGCATATTTTTTTATAGAAATTTCATAAAGTTTTTTAAATAGAATGTCATAATTCTTGAAATAGGATATCATTATCATGTTTAGGCCTAAATTATATTTTTCTTTTCTTCGTGGCATATTATTACATTTTGGGAATTATAAATGAGGTCACGGACTATGTAAAGTCCTTGTAGGAGGAGTTAATACCTTCAATTTCATATTCTGTACCAAGATATTATAATTTTTACTAGGATGTCATAGTTTTTGAACTAGGATATTATAATTTTCTTTCGGCATATACGTATCATTGTTTTCCATCCGTGTCATGTTATAACATTCTGGGAGTTATAATTCAAGTCATAAGTGATATGTATTCCTGGTAGGAGGGGTTAATGCCTTTAGTTTCATATTTTCGATAGTGATATTATAATTTTTTAACTAGAATGTCATAATTCTATTTTGGCCTGAATTACATTCTTTTTTTCCATAGCATGTTATGACATTTTGGAAGTCATAAATCAGGGCACAAACTATGCGAAGTCCTTGTAGAAGGGGTTAATGCCTTCAATTTTATGTTTTGCACTAGGATGTCATAATTTTTCAAAATGATGTCCTTAAAATAACTGCATCAAATGCTAAATTAATTAAAAAAGTTGATAGCTATGATGTATATTTCGTAAAGTCATTTGAAAGAATTTCTTTCATCCAAGGGATAAATTATGACACCCACAATATTATAACATGCCATAATAAAAAAATCATGAGTAATTCGGTCCAAAACAGCATTATGACATCCTAGTCCAAAAATTATGATAATCTAGTTTAAATATTATGACATCTTGCATAAATTTAAGAAACTGAATGCATCAAACCTTCATACCAGAACTTACTTTCATCCATGGGATGAGTTATTTTACCCACAATGTCAAAATATGTCACAATAAAAAAATAATGAGTAATTCAGCCCGAAACAATATTATGGCATCATAGTTAAAAAATTATGATATCCTAGTTCAAATATTATGACACCTAAATAAATTTAAGAAACTGAATACATCAACCCTTCCTACCAAGAATTTCTTTCATCTGTGAGATGAATTATAACACCCATAATGTCATAACATGCCATTGTAAAAAAATTATGAGTAATTCAGTCTAAAACAGTATTATGATATCCTAGTTCAGAAATTATGATATCCTAATTCAAATATTATGACATCCTATACAAATTTAAGCTAGAAAGGCTTTTTTTTTTATAATAATTAGATAGAATTTATTTTTTTTTATAATCTTACATTTCTTTTTTTCTATATTTTAGATAATTTTATAATTATTCCATAGCCTAGTATGAAAGCTTCATAATTATTTGAAATACATGAAATTTCTTATTCGTAGGGATAAGCCAAATCATTGAAATTTCACACAAGATGATATCAATCTATATGGATGATAGTTAGCAACAAGAATATTGAAAGAGAGCCTCAATCAAAAGAAAGATAGTGTTTTTAAAAATTAGGATGTAAAAGCTAAATATTTGTAATTTTTTTTCAGTTCTTGAACTTTTGTAACATGGTATCAGAAACTTATAATTCAATTGATGCTATCCCTTAAACACAAATGAAAAGAAAAAATATGTAATTATTTTAAAAAAATATTATAAATATATTTTGCTCATTACATGTAGTTTGTTGGACATAAGATATTATGTTCTATGCCAGAATGTCAAATATTTGAAGGAATGTCATGATATTATATAGGGATATCATGTTTCATGCCAGGATGTTATAGTTTTTTAATTAGGATATCATAAGTTTAGAATTAGGATGTTGTAATTCTATTTCAGTATTTATTTAACATTTTCTTCTTAGTGGTGTATCATGATATTTTGAGAGTTATAATTCTAACCATAGGTGATAGGTAATCCAAGTATAAAGGGTTAATATCTTTGCTTTCATGTTTTCTGCTGGAGTATCATATTTTTTTAACTAGGATATCATAATTTTTGAACTGGGATGTCATAATCCTGTTTCGACCTACATTAATAATTTTTTAGCATCTATGGCATGTTATGACATTCTGGAAGTCATAATTCAGGCCATGGATGACAGGTAGTCTAAGTAGAAGGAGTTAATACATTTACTTTAATATTTTCTACATGGGTATCATAATTTTTTAATTAGGGTATCATAATTTTTTAATTGGGATGTTGTAATCCTGTTTCAACTTATATTAATAATCTTTTAGCATCCATGGCATATTATGATACTTTGAAAGTCATAATTCAGGCCTTGGATGATACATAGTCCAAGTAGAACGGATTAATACGTTCACTTTAATCCTAGTTAAAAAATTATGACATCCATGTAGAAAATTATGACATCTGCATTCTCAAATATGTCTACTTCTGTACAAAACAGCAATCAAAGTTCCAAACTTCTTTAGGCCATCAGAAAAGTGAGTTCGTTTGAAGATTTTGTTGAAAATCATTATTTTAGTGAAAATATTGAAAACATGCAAGTATGCCTTTCCATTAAATATATTTTCATTTACTAAAATAGGGCCAAATCTTATCTGAAACGTGTACTCTAGTGCTAAGCATTAATTAAGTGGCAAATAATTGATAATACAAACCATAATAATCTTTTTCCCCAACCGACCCTTAATGATCTCCAAGCTCCATATATCTTTTATTTTATTTTTAACAAGGGACATTGCTAGTGGAATATTGCAAAACTTTTTTTAAGATGGGTTCATCATATCATTTATTAATTTGTTTTTTACTTTTATATTGCTTTTTTATTAGAATTTTTATTTAGAGTCAGTTATAAACAAAATATATGGTTGCCAGAAGTAACGATGTTTCTCTTAATATGGCTAAGAAGTGTCAGTTCAATGGCTTTTGATGTTCCTATGCCAAATTGTTACTGGTCTTATTATTGCTTCAGTTGATTAGTTTTGGTGCTTCTTAGAGACCTTTTAGATTTGTTAGTATTTTCATATATTTCACTACCTTCGAAGATTAGTTTTACAACAAGAAGGGGTTAATTCTAGTTGAAAAATTATGACACCCATGTAAAAAATATTAAAGTAAATGTATTAACTTCTTTTACTTGGACTACCTGTTATCCATGTCCTGAATTACGACTTTTAGAATGTCATAACATGTCGTGGATGCTAAAAGATTATCAGTATAGGCTAAAATAGGATTATGACATCCTAGTTCAAAAATTATGACATCCTAGTTAAAAAATTATGATACTCTAGCAGAAAATATGAAAGCAAAGATATTAAACCCTTCTACTTTGATTACCTATCACCTATGGTCAGAATTATAACTTTCAAAATAACATGATATACGACTAAGAAAAAATACTAAATAAATACTAAAACATAATTACAACATTCTAGTTCTAAACTTATGATATTCTAATTAAAAAACTATAACATCTTAGTATGAAACATGATATCCCTATATAATATCATGACATTCCTTCAAAAATTTGACATTTCGGCATAGAACATAACATTTTATATCCAACAAACTACATATAATGAGCAAAATATATTTATAACATTTTAGTTTAAAATAATTACATAAATTTTCTTTTCATTTATGGGTATGGGATAACATCAATTAAATTACAATTTTTTGATATCATGTTACAAAAGTTCAAGAACTAGAAAGAAAAAATATTATAAATATTTAGCTTTTACATCCTAATTTTTAAAAATACTATCTATCTTTTAATTAAGGCTTTCTTTCAATATTCTTGCTGCTAACTATCACCGGTATAGATCGATATCATCTTGTATGAAATTCCAATGATTTGGCTTATCCCTACGAGCAAGAAATTTCATATATTTTAAATAATTGTGAAGCCTTCACAATAGGTTATGGAATAATTATAAAATCACCTAAAACATAGAAAAACATATAAAATTATAAAAAAATAAATTCTATCTGGTTATTATAAAAAATGTAAGCCTTTTTAGCTTAAATTTGTATAGGGTGTCATAATATTTAAACTAGGATCTCATAATTTTTGAACTAGGATATATAATATTGTTTCGGGTTGAATTATTGATAATTTTTTTACTGGAACATGTTATGACATTGTGGGTGTCATAATTCATCCCACGGATGAATGAAATTCTTAGTAGGAAGGTTTGATGCATTCGATTTCTTAAATTTTAGGATATCATAATATTTCAACTAGGATGTCCTAATTTTTGAACTAGGATGTCATAACATTTTTTTGGGACTGAATTACTCATTAATTTTTTATCATGGCATGTTTTGACATTGTGAATAAAATAACTTATCCCACGGATGAAAATAAGTCTTGGTATGAAGGTTTGATGCATTCAGTTTGTTAAATTTATGCAAGATGTCATAATATTTAAACTAGGATATCATAATTTCTAAACTAGGATGTTATAATGCTATTTCGAGTTGAATTACTCATAATTTTTTCATCGTAGTATGTTATGACATTATGGGTGTCATAATTCACCCGATGAATGAAAGAAATTCTTTTAAATGACTTTACAGAATATACATCATAGACTGTTAACTTTTTAATTAATTTAGCATTTGATGCAGCCATTTCAAGAACCTCATTCTAAAAAATTATGACATCCTAGTACGAAATATAAAACTGAAGACATTAACCCTCTTACATGGACTTCACATAGTTTGTGCTCTGATTTATGATCCCCAGAATGTCATAACATGCCATGAAAAAAAAATATAATTCAAACTGAAATAGAATTATGATATCCTAGTTAAAAAATTATGATATCACTATCAAAAATATGAAACTAAAGGTATTAACCCTCCTACCAGGAATACATATCACTTATGGCCTAAATTATAATCCCAGAATATCATAACATGCCACGGATGAAAAATGATGATATATATATGTCAAAACAAGATTATGACATCCTAGTTAAAAAACTATGACATCTTAGTTGAAAAATCATGACATCTCGGTACAAAATATGAAATTGAAGGCATTAATACCTCCTACAAGGACTTCACATAGCCTGTGACCTCATTTATGACCCCTAGAATATAATAATATGCTACAGAGAAAAGAAGAATGTAATTCAAGCCTAAACATGATAATGACATCCTATTTCAAAAATTATGACATTTTATTTAAGAAACTTTATAAAACTCCTATAAAAAAAATATGCCATGGATGTCATCACATGCCACGTATCACTTGTGGCCTGAATTATAACTCTCGAGATATCATCATATATCATGGATGGTGAAAGAATATAAATATATATTCAAAATAGGATTATGACATCTTAGTTCAAAAATTATGATATCCTAGTTAAAACATTATGACATCCATGTAGAAAACATGAAACTAAAGATATTAACCCCTTCTACCAGGAATATTTATTACTTATGGCTTGAATTATAACTAGGATGTCATCATATGTTACGGATGGTAAAAGAATATATATATATGCCAAAATATGATTATGACATCATAGTTCAAAAATTATGATATCCTAGTTGAAAAGTTATGATATCCCTGTAGAAAATATAAAATCAAAGATATTAATCCCTCCTACCATGACTCCCTCTATCTTATTTGAGTCTCACTCCCATCAGGTTGCTTAACAACCTATCGAAGAAGATGGCTATATCTTCAACCTCCATCTTATTCTAGTCTCACTCCCATTGTGCTGCTTAACAACCAATCAAAAAAGATGGCTGCATTCTCAACCTCCATCTTAATCAGGTCTCACCCCTTCTCACCCCTATCCAACTGCTTAACAACCAATTGAAGAAGATGGCTGCATGCTCAATCTCCATCCTATTGGGGTCTCACTCCTATCATGCTGCTTAATAACCAATCAAAGAAGATGGTTGAATTCTCAACCTCCATCTTAATTGGGTCTCACCCCTATCCAACTGCTTAACAATAGATCGAAGAAGATGGCTACATCCTCAATCTTTATCTTATTTAGCTCTCATTACCATCCAGCTACTTAATAACCGATCAAAGAAGAAGGCTGCATCCTCAACCTCCATCTTATTTAGATCTCACATCCATTTGATTGCTTGATAATCGATCGATGAATATGGCTACGTTCTTAACCTCAATCTTACTCGGGTCTCACTTCTATTTGGTTGTTTAACAACTGATCAACAAAAATGGCTATGTTCTCAACCTCCATCTTATTTGGGTCTCAACCCCTCTAGCCACTTAACATCTAGCTGATGAAGATAAATGCATTGGGACACCTTTCATCTCCTTTGGACCCACTAAAGCCCAAATAGCTAATTCACACTTGGCTATGAAAAGTCAAAATTTTAGACCGAAGCATCAATAAAAATCTACTGTAATTTTAAAGTATGAATGCTACCGTAGGTCGAGGCTAAAGAGGTGACACTACTCCCTTTGCCCCAAAATAACAAAAGTTGAAGCATAATTGGTAGCATTTTGGGCTTGGGAGTGGGGGCAATGTTTTGATAATAACTCAATTATCCACTCTCGATGAACCAACTAAATCAATGACTAAGCTAAAGGCAAATCTTGGTTAAGTAACTTTAGTCGAATAACCACGGACAAGCAACCGTGTTCAAGCAACCATAGCCAAGTAACTTTGGTCGAGCAACTATGGCTAAGAAACCATGGACGAGCAACTATAACTGAGGAACCATGTTCAAGTAACTTTGGCTTAATAAGTATGACACTTGGGCATGAGTAATTACGAGTGACAACAAGCCTATTGGCATAACATCCCTTGATACATGGCCATCGACCAATTACTCGAATATGACTAACTACCAAAGCATTATTAGTTGACAGCAGTGGGATAGTCTCAAGGCTACTACAACTAGCAATGAACAAGCTACCCTGAAGCCTGGAGCCGACAATGCCTGAGTAAGAAACAGAGGTGAATAACTTGCAACTATCCTAGTAGAGGTCGTGGAGACAAGATTTCTATTGAAAAATATATTTTAATGCCAATCATCTAGCTTGTAGATAGCTATGCAAATTATAAAAGTATATAAATTATTATTAATAAATATTATTTGATAGTTCATTACATTTTATCTTTCTATAATGAACTTTTTTATGATAGAGTCCTTAGGACTACATTTAATATGATAAAGGAGGATTTATTATATGGTTCTTAAATTTGTTTGCGATCAAATGATATATTATTAAAGGATAATAATGTATCGAGTGTAGGTCATTGTGTGCCATATGGGTTAGTTGTCATCTTAACCAAGGAGTATGATGACACTAGTATGGTATACAGGTGAAGTGTAGGACATTTCATTGAACATGACCCACCTGCGGAGCATCTTCTATCAAGTGTTGCTTGCGAAGGGTTGTGGGTATAAGTGTCCCTCAAACCTGAGATCACCATGGTGGCTTACAAGGAACTCACTATACTTTGATGCCAAACTACTTAGATTTTTAATCTAGTAATGGAATGTTTCTGGGTGCAGTCAAGTACTTGTGAAGTCAATGAGTGAGTCAAGATGAGATTGATCCCTCTAAGTGTTGGAGTGAATGTCTCATTGTATTTCAATTTAGCAAATACTTGGCTAGGATAGTTCTTGTTGAGTCACAAGACTTGTAAGGTTGAGATACATTATGGATGAATTGTTTAAGGGTTGACAAGTAAATCCTTAAGTAATCCCGAGCATTAAGAATCAAAGAGATGAATTATATGGTAACTATATACCAGAGGTTCTTAAATGTTGCTCTACAATATTTTGACATATCCGGATATCAGGTATCATTGCTAGTATCACATCCATTGGTATAAAAATTATTTCTATGCTATTGCTTAGTATTCGAACCTATGGGGTCACATATAATATGAGTTTCTACCTAACTTGATAGCTAATCTATGAATCATTCCTAGGATCAATTATCAATATGATTGATGATTATCCTCGAGTCGATACTTCAATAAGTTGACACTTGATATTTTTTTAAGTGTCGACTCATTAGTATTACAAATGTTGTAACAAAGTTTTTTAACTAAACGTTAATAAATTATTATGTTCTATCAGTGGTGTTAGAGCACTAGGTTAATTTGACATATTTATATATGTATATAAACTGAAATGTAATTTAATTTTTCTATTTTGCTTAGTACTCATATTGGATGGATTCACCATGATCGTCTAGTCATAAGAGAAAAGTAGGGTTTAAAGGCCCTCCCCATTTTATGGGATCTTTTATGGCATGTAAGGGTGTTGCTTGTGTTATGATCCATGAAAAGGAATGCGAAAAGGGATTAGATTAAAAGAACTTTAATCTTGTAAATTTAGATCTGATATCATAAATTAGTTTAGAATAGTTCTAAGTTAGATTTATGATTAGTTATGTTAAATTGATTAGCATAAAGATCATATCTGGAAATGAACCTGTTGCTATTAGCCTGTAAGTATCAACATATGCTCTTGATGAGTCGACACTTGGCCTAGTGAGTCTGCTCTTATGGGTGTCAACTCAAGAGTACAGTCTAAGAGCATCACATTTTAGTTCCTCTTTATGAGTAGTAGTCACATGATCAAGTGTGAACTCACAGTGACTCGACTCATGGGTGAGTCGACACTTGACCAAGAAGTATCGACTCGAGCCTGTAAATAAAAATTTCAAAATTAAGAATTTTGTAAAATTATTTTACAAGTTGAATTTGAAATTGTTTCAAAATTTAAATGAGATTAAACTTAATAAAGGATTAAGTTTGGATGGTTAAAAGATCTAGATTTGAAAATAAAAGATCTTAAGCCATGTTCATAAGCCTTGGGGTTAATGGGTTAGCTCAAATTAGGTTCTTTAATTGGGTTAGATCTAGGATTAGAATCAAATGGACTAAATAGCGAAATTAATCTAACCAAAAGTTGACTTAGATTTTCTTCCCTATAGATTAGTCTCAATAGTTGTAGTTTGATCAAGTTCATAATTTCTAAATAGAGCTGATTTTGGCTCAATGATTAGATCCAAGTCATTAGGCTAATTTAATCAAATCTGATAAACCAATTGGTATCTAAGGTAAGTTTGGCAGTTTGATTATGGTTCTTAATTGAGGCTACCTCTTATCTAGCTAACTTGTTGGTGTCTAAGAAAAGAGTTAATGGCACAACCCTCCCATCGATTTTACTTACCGATTAATGTGGTCAATCAGATTTTGATCAGATAGCTTATCGATTTGAGTAAACCCAGGCCATTAAGGTGGATCAATATGACTAATTAAGGTGCCCTTGGACTGGTTTGTCTTGAAACCTCTCTAAGACTTGGTGAAGTTAGTGAAAGGATTCTTGACTAATTAGTTCATATCTTCTCTTCTATCCTAAACATGAAAATAAATTCTTTAAAATTATTAGGTCCTTAAAAATGATGAAGTCATGGTGATAACTAAGTCATTGCCTCTCACCAAGAGGATGGTAATGGGTCCAATAGTTTAGATATTCATTGGAGGCCTGTAGACTTGGTGCTCATTTGGCTATTAGAATTATCATCCATATGATAATGATTCAGAAGCAACTTTCTTAATGGTGGTCTAGTAGGCTGGCCAAAATTGGGCTTGTCCATTTATTGGCTAGAAGTACTAAGTTTGGTCATGTTAATGGTAGGGCCAAACCATGACTTTTAGTAGAAGGCCCAAAGGCCTACTGAAGAGGTGCCTAGGACAAAATTGATTATTAAAAGTTGTTTAGAGAAATAATTGATTGAGAACCACCTTTAGATATACATGGGTAGGCCGGTCAAAATTGAGCTCATATATAGTTTATAGGATTTTAGTACCTACTAAGGAATTAATATAATTCCTCAGATTGGAGGTAGAGGTTACCAATTCGTATAAATTAGTGGAAGAACCTTTAGACTAAAATCTAAGTCTTTAAAATTAATAATTTATATAGTAATTGGTTTTATGGTTTTCTTTTCAGTAAATGGCAACCACCTTGTTGCTCTGATCATTGTTGGACAATGATAGGCTTTTGGATCCTAATTTCAATAATTGGTATTGGAAGGTCATGTTTGTCTTGGAGCACGAACAGATCCTTTATGTGATAACAGATCCAGCACCTCAGGAGCCTGCTTCCAATGCTCATAGTATGGTTCGCGCTACTTATCAAAAGTGGCTTGGTGACCATACTATGGTGCATTGCATTACGTGAGCGGTTATGAATGATGAGTTGAGCCACAAATTCAAGGATGCCTAGTTGGACAAAATCCTTCAAGTGTTGGAGTCCTTCAGCACAGCTGATGACATGGAGAGGCATAAGACCTCTTGTGCCATCTTCAATGCTCGAATGCATGAAGGACCATCAATCATTAGTCATGTATTGTACATGACTGAGCAGATCAAGTGCCTAGGCAAATTTGGGTATCCCCTGCATGAGCAACTGAGGAAGGATGTGATTCTAAACTCGTTACCTAGGTCCTACCTCGATTTTCTTAGTCATTATAGAATGATGAAGCCTATAGTGAACTACGATGGTTTTCTAGGCTTACTGCAAACTTATGAGAAGGATCACCAGCTCCAAAAGGAGTTGGTGAATGTGTTGGAAGGATCTTCTTCTAGACATCCCTTTAAGAAAGGAAAGAAGAAAAATAAAAATAAGAAGGTGCAACACACTGAGATGTCTCAATCCAGTCAGACCAAGAATAATAAGCTAGTAAGAGTCAGGTAAAGTGCTTTTACTATAAGAACCAAGATCACTAAAAGAGAAACTATCCTTTTTATGTTACTTTCCTTGTCCCAAATAGGCCGTAGAAGAGAAAGCAACAAGCAGTTACTGGACATGGTAATTATATGATAACCCTTGTAATTTCTATATTTGTGATACTACTACTTGGATATTAGATACTGAAAGTCCAATTAATATTTATAATTCATTATAGGGACTTCAGGTCAGTAAGAGATTTGAAGATGGTGAAAGATTCTTGAATGTAGGAGATAGAAGTCAAGTTTCAATCGTGGTTTTAGGAGTCATTAAGCTTGTTTTGAATTCTTGTATTGTCATTTTGAATGAATGTAACTTTTATCCAAAATTTATGTTAAATATCATTTATGTAGGCCTTTTGGCAAATGAAGGTTATGAATTTTTAATAAAGAATGACATTTGTAATATCATTTTAACTGGTGTTATTATGATGAGTGGATAATTATGAAATGGCATATATATATTCTATTACAATCTGTTAGTATAATGTATACTTCTAATAATCATCCTAGATTAGATAATGTTAGTGATACTTATCTATGGTACTATAGACTATGTCATATTAATAAGAACATGATAAATGGATTAACTAAATAGGGTATCCTCGATGTCAGTGATTGTGAATCACTACCAATCTATGAATCCTGTCTTCTTGGAAAGATGGTCAAGTCACCTTTTACTGGAAAAGGTGAAAGAGCTAGTGAAGTTTTAAGTCTCATACATACTGATATATGTGGACCAATGAACATCAGTTCTAGGGATGGATATAATTATTTCATTACTAATAATTATATTATATTCTATATAAAAATATTAATTTAATAATTAAATTATCTTTATTTATTTAAAATTGATACTTTTATACATTATTTGTAAGAAAGAAGATTGCCAATGCAAAGAGCTCGATTTGTGGGTTCAAATTAAATAAGTTTGAAGCAAATTAGATTTAAAATGAACCCATAATTGAAGTTTGAAATTTATTAAAGAATTTACATGGTTATTGAAGCAATTGGTCCACCATGGAATGGCTAAATGGTTCACCAAATAGCTCGTGGTCCACGAGCATCCATTACCCATGATCCATGGATAAGCTTCGTGGACCACGGGTGAATCCAACATGCCACCAGCCAGGAGGATGGCCAGTGACCACCCTAGGGACTTTGGTGAAGCCCACAGACTGGCGAGGAGGGCGATGGTGCTTGGATTCGACAATAATGGTGATTCGACGATGATCCTTGGATTCACGGCCATGGAAGAAATCGAACGATGATTTCAAATGATCAATGGCCAGGATGGTGGAAGCTTCTATGTGTTTGATGGCGATGGTGGCAATCTCGGTAGCTGCTAGATGGGCCGGTGAGCAGCACGGTGACGGGCATGGTAGTGATAAATAAAGGACCACTCAAGCAATAGGTCCAAGGCTCCAACATGCTCTCGATAACATAGTGATTTCAACGATGGTGGTGAAAGGAGACTCTGATGATGGTTCTGATGGCGACGCACGAGGAGGTTCTGACAAAGATCCAAGGCCTGTGATGGTATCTGGGCAACGGTGAGTCTGTTGATCAAAGGAAGAAAATAGGCATCATGATCCCACCGTTGGATCTTAATCCAATGGCTGAAATTGACTCCAATTAGAAATAGGCCTCTATCATTGGATCTAAATCCAATAGCAGTAATTTGGATAGGATTTTGAAGTCAAATTTATCCATTGATTTCATGTAAAGACTGATCCCAGCTATGCATGTATTTTTTTCTTTAGTCCTATACTAGAAAAATATAAAGACCTCCCTCCTATTAAACCCTATAAAATGGCCTCTATACCTCTACCTGGAGGCATCGACTCCCTGGAGTCCCTCTAGAGCCTTTGCATAGAGGGATAGGAGGGGATCAACTTAGAAGCAGTTTAGTGCAAAAATGCGGGAGGGAAGAGGAGATTTTGCAAAGTCTGAAGTGTAGTTCTTTTGTTCTTCAAACTCTTATATTTCTTTAATATGCAACAAAAGAGTATGTTTTTATTTATGAGTTTATTATTTATTTTCTTTTATTTGCTTTTTATTATGCTTTACTGTTAAATTGAGTTTAGGGACAACTCTTGGTTTCTGGAGGTGCATCTTGATCTATTACGGATACGGGACATGTCGAGGAAAGAAGAGTTGGACACCTAGTACCTCTCAAAGATGCACCATGATCTATTATGGTTACGGAGCATGCCAAGAGAAGACATGTAAATTTCTAAAATTAATTACATTTCAATTATAAAAGAAATACAATTTGATAGTACAAAATCAACCTATAACTCCTGAAATAATTCCTTTTACTTGTTTCACTTTTAAAAGTAGTTTACTTCTTGTTCACTTTTATTTTTAAGCAACAACAATTACTCTTTTCTTTTTAAAATCATAACTTAGCCCTAAGGTCCCTAAGGATACGATCCTGACTTATTTTTACTATAAAGCTGAGTTGGTAAATTATTTCTAATCGCCTACGATAGCAATCAAATTCTGGCACTGTTGCTAGGGAACCTAGGCACAGTTGTGATTTAAAAATAAAAAAAATCAAAAAGCTATAAAAAAAATTAGATAATATTTATTTGCTTTTTACTACTCTCCTAACTAATTTATTGCTTTTTAAATTTGAATTACTACTTCCTAGTTATTTCATTTATGATAAACTACTTAACTGCCTTAAAATCCCAATTCAATTTAAAGCCTACCTAAAAATAACCTAACATAAAAAGAAAACAAGATACCTTATAACATGCAATTAAAATAAAAGGAACTAATTAAGCCTTGAAAACTAATCACTTGTACTAGACATCTTCTTTTTCTGCATTGCATTTCTCATAAAACATCTTGAGGGCACTAAATTCTAAAATAATATAAGGTGGAGATTTCATCACCCTTACTTAGCCCATAAACCACCATCCTATATATTACATTGACCTGAGTCTTTAATTTAAAATTAATTAGATGTTGGTTCCTAAGGATTTTTGAGCTTACTAGGACAAGGAACCCTGAGAGTTGGACTAGCTCAGAATTAACTGGTTAATTGGTGTCTAGAAAAAGGGTTTAAGGATGATGTAGCCCTAAAAGAAGGTGGTTTTTTAATTGTTTCCGTTGTCTGACCTAGCTAATTGATTTGTTGTCTAAGGATAGCAATGAGGGGACCCCACTGACCTTATCCTTACTTGGCCAATGGCTAGTTAGTATCTGACTTCAAAGGCTTAAGGGTGACCTTGGAACAATTAGGAGCTATATAGAATTAGGGAGCCCTAAGATAGAGAGTCCATTGAATGCTAACTTGATTGTAATTAATATAAAACTTTAATTAATAATTATTCTCCATCTCTCTTAGCTATAGGACTCCTTAGGCTTGCATATTTAGACTTCTCTATCTTACTTCTCTCTTCTTGC
Organism: Areca catechu; assembly: GCA_021397845.1. Lineage (NCBI taxonomy): Eukaryota > Viridiplantae > Streptophyta > Magnoliopsida > Arecales > Arecaceae > Areca > Areca catechu. The sequence goes on along the minus strand of CM038044.1, from coordinate 117,649,761 downwards.
CCCTTCTCCTTTTTAAAAAAAATAAAATAAACTTAGAAGAGAATTGCTCTGATCTACAATATTTGATTAAATATTCTAAAGCCATTAGAACAATTCGATGAATTAGAGCAGTGCTAGGAGAATGGATCTCAATAGCAGAGTGGATAAGTTATCCCATGCCTTAGATGCCATGTCCCATAAATTAGACCATCTACTAACTATTAGACACTCTTCCACTCCTTCCTTTTTTCCTACACAATAGGCATGCTCTACATATTCAAGCCCAACTCACTTTATGAGTGAATCCCAACCATGTACCAATTTCCTGAGTCTAGGTATGACCAAGTTTATTAATATCAAACTCATATGGCCTACAGACCAGGAGAAAACCTAAACATTAATGCTTACAACCCAGGTTAGGGGGCTCAACCAGATTTTTCATGGCAACCACATTCGATGGTTATCCCGATACCACAAAGATCTACATTCGTTGATGCACCTTATTACGATCAGCCCTATTTATATTATTAACCTTCTCCTACTTCTTATATCCTATAATTCTAAGAAAAGGCTCTACAAGCAATAGACCAGATAGAAAAAATTGGTCAGAAAGCACCTCCCCAACAGACCAACCTAGATGTCGATAGGTTTGCCCAATTTCAATAATTAATCATGTCTTAGTAGTAATCTATCGATAAGACTGATCGATTATTAACTATAGTTGATAGGGAGGAGGAAGGAGTATTGCCTAGTTAGTCCGAGGTAACTTAGAGGGATATTATCAAGCTAAAAATTTTAATAGTAATTTAGAGAGACACTACTAAGCTAAAGATTTTAATGATCCTTAGTTTTTTGAATAATCAATCATAACTCTCGAGAATAAACTGGTAATGGAATAATCATGCACCATCAGAAAGATCAATATAGATAATTTGACTGAGATAGAGAAATCAAACTAGTGGGATGAACCACTTCCATCATCATCCTACTCACTTATGACCCCCTTTCTAAGTGCCCTAGAATCATCCACTCCTTTTTATGGGATGGAAGAAGAAATGGATGACATAATGAAATTAATTGAGGCTTCCGAGAAACCATAATAGAATAACACAACAGGAGAAGCCATACCTCCAATTTGTCTCCAGAAGTTGTTAGATCCCTGTTTGGCTCATTTTGGATAGATAATTTTAATATAGATAGATATATCATAGGGATGAATAACCTACTTGATATACCGCACTTCAAAGTCACTCCACTTTGGATTGAACAATATGAGCCCGCACCTAGTCCTACAATAGCTCCTTTGTCAGAATCACTACCAGATTTAGAATTGAAGCCACTTCCAGTGATCTCTAATCAGGAAGACTAAATAGTTGGTATTTTAAAGATGTATAAAGAAGCTATTGGATGAGACATCTCTAAAATCAAGGATAACGATCTTGAAAATTTTATAACTAATTTCTTCATATTTGGCACTATTTTTGAGGATTGTCTCCAAAATCTATCTATCATCCTAAAATGATGTATGGAGACAAACTTAAAGCTAACTTAGATAAAGTACCATCAGGAAGGGATGATGTCAAGATACATCATATCCAAGGAAGGGATTAAGGTAGATCTTGTTAGAATTAAAAAGATGTATAAGCTGCTACCCTTACTCTCGATCCAACACAGATAATTCATTCCTAATCTTTATCCAAAGTATACTAATATTTTGAAATCTTGGTCTAGCATACTTACCCAATACACTCTATTAATTGGGGTTTGTCATCGTAGAATACTCTAAGAATATTTTTCTACCATGATGACAAGGCCTCCTGATTGGTCCTGTCTTTTGAAAATATTTAGGGACGTATTCAAGTTCAATAGCAGTAACACTCCCTCATAGTATCTGGCTAAATATATTAAACTTAGCACTGGTTGGGAGGCATTCCAACAATCTCATTTTTTTAGTGTAATTACTAGAACTTAGGTAGAAGAACAAGAGCCTACTACTCCATGAAGCCCTCTTCAATTTCTGAAGCACACTCACCCAGGTGTATTCTATCCTTTTCTTTTATATACTTATTTTCTTTTTTACTTCATTGAGGATAATGACAATTAAGTTGGGGGATAGAAAAATAACTTAACTTACTTAGATCCTCGAGTATGGTTAGAAATAATTAGGTTGTGTGTACGTGATTGTTGTCTCAAATTGGAGTTACATAGGCACCTTAATCAATGATTGATTAATGATCTAGATCATTCTAGAGATGCTGAGGGATAAATTATTAAAGAAACTTAATAAATGATAGGGTTTAGACTATAATTTCATAGAGCAATTCCAGAGTCTTTTGATCATTGATCTCAATGAAAAATCTACTTTATGAGGGTATAAATGAAAAGGTCAAGTATATTAAAGCCTCCCTTTGAAAAAAAGAAAAAAAGAAAGAAAGAAAGCGAGTCAGTCTTGTCTCACAGCTTTTCTTGAATTTTTATTGAGTAATCGGGCCCCTTCGTCTAAGTAAGCATTGTGGTTCGTGTTAAAATATAAGAAGGCTAAGAAATCTGTTAAGAAATGATATCTCATTGAATAATTGGATCCCTTCGTCTAAGTAAGTATTGTGGTTTGTATCAAAATATAAGGATACTAACACTTAAAAGGCTAAGACATTGCACTATACTTTTTTATAAAAAAAGAGGAAAAAAGAGAAAAAAAGAGAGGAAAAATTAATTATCAAAAAGATACTTCATTAAATCCTTGGCAAGTTAGAGGATTCAAAGAGTAAGGTGAAAAGTTGACAAAAGAAGAACTCTAAAAATTTCTATGGGCTTTACCCAACCACTAATTGGGTTGAATTAATAATCTGATGAAGTATCTCATTAATGGCCTAGCCAGATATCAACTGTCTTTAAGATTATCTAAGTTAACTTGTAATTCAAGGATAGATTAGTATACATAGCTAATTATATATTATTTACTCAAGAACGAGCAAAGTTCAAGTTGAAATATATAATAATTATATAATATACATATATAAAAGTATTAATTTAATAACTAAATTATCTTTATTTATTTAAAATTGATATTTTTATATATCATTTATAGAAAAAAAGATTGTCAATGTGAAGAACTCGATTTATGGGTTCAAATAAAATAAGTTTGGAGTAAATCGAACTTAAAATGAACCTAAAATCGAAGTTTAAGATTTATTAAAGAATTTACACGAATATTGAAGCAACCGATCCATTATGGATTGGCTAAATAGTTCACCAAATAGCTTATGGTCCATGAGCATCCATTACCCATGGTCCATAGATAAGCTTTGTGGACCACGGGTGAATCCAACCACCATCGGCCAGGAGGATGGTCAGTGACCACCCTAGGGACTTCAGCGAAGCCCACGGACTGACAAGGAGGGTGATGGTGCCTGGATTCGATGGTAATGGCAATATGGCAACGATCCTTGGATTCACGATAATGGGAGCAACTGAATGGTAATTTCAAATGATCAATGGCCAGGATGGTGGAAGCTTTTACGTGTTTGAAAGTGATAGTGGTAGTCTCGGTAGCTGTTGGACGAGTCGATGAGTGGCATGATGAAGAGCTCGGTAGTGATAAACAAAGGACCACTCAAGCAACGGGACCAAGGCTCCAATAGGGTCTCGACAGCATGATGATTCCGACGATGGTGGTGCAAGGAGACTCCAGTGGTGGTTCTGAAGGCGGCACACAAGGAGGTTTCGGTGAAGATCCAAGGCTAGTGATGGTTTCTAGGCAATGGTGGGTCTGTTGATCAAAGAAAGAAAAAAGGCATCATAATCCTATCATTGGATCTCAATCTCAATCCAATGGCTAAAATTGACTCCAATTAGAAATAGCCCTTTATCACTAGATCTAAATCTAACAGCAGCAATTTGGATAGGATTTTGATGTCAAATTCTACGAGGACTGGATATCTATCACGACCAAGAGTCCATCTTTACCTTACTGTCCATTGATTTCATGTAAAAATAGATTATAGCCGTTAATGTATTTTTTTCTCTTTAATTCCATACTAGAAAAATATAAAGACCTCTCTCCTATTAAACCCTATAAAAAGGCTCCTGTACCTTTACCTGGAGGCATCGACTCCCTGGAGTCCCTCTAGAGCCTTTGCATAGAGGGATAGGAGAAAATCAACTTAGAAGTAGTTTAGTGCAAAAATGCAGAGGGAAGAGGAGATTTTGTAAAGGTAGAAGCGTGGTTCTTTTATTCTTCAATCTCTTGTATTTCTTTGGTATGCAATAAAAGAGTATATTTTTATTTATGAGTTCATTATGTGTTCTCTTTTATTCGCTCTTTATTATGCTTTACTATTAAATTGACTTTAAGGATAACTCTTAGTTTCCGAAGATGCATCGTGATCTATTATGGATACAGGACATATCGAGAAAAGAAGAGTTGGATACCTGGTGCCTCCCGAAGACATGCCGTGATCTATTACAGATATGAAGCATGCTGAGGGAAGACATGTAAATCCTTAAAATTAATTACATTTCAATTATAAAAGAAATACAATTTAACAGTACAAAATCAACCTATAACTCTAGAAATAATTCCTTTTACTTGCTTCACTTTTAAAAGTAGTTTACTTCTTGTTCACTTTTATTTTTAAGCAATAATAATTACTCTTTTTTCTTTTTAAAATCATAAGTTAGCCTTAAGATCCCTGAGGATACAATCCTGACTCATCCTAACTATAGAGTTAAGTTGGTGAATTATTTTTGATCGCCTATGATAGCGATCAATTATATTTACAAATGACTTTTCAAGATATGGTTATGTCTATCTTATGAGGCATAAACCTAAATTGTTTGAAATGTTCAAATGATATCGTAATGAACTAAAGAAATAAATTAGAAAGTGTATTCAAACTCTAAGATCAAATCAAGAAGGTGAATACTTACCAGTAAATTTTTGACTTATCTATGAGAGAATGGGATTCTTTCATAGTGGATACCTCAACTTAATGGAATATCTGAAAGAAGGAATCGAACCCTATTGGATATGGTTTGGTTCATGATGGGCTTTGCTAGTCTATTGATCTTTTTTTGAGAATATGCTCTTGAGTCAACCTGCTATATTCTTAATAGAGTTCCAAGCAAGTTTGTTGATAAAATGCCATATAAGATATTGACAGGGTGTAAGCCGATACTCTTATACCTTTGGGTCTGGAGTTGTCCAGCTTATATCAAACATTTGAAAATAGATAAGCTTGGACCTAGGTCTGATAAATACCTTTTTATTGGGTATCCTAAAGAAACCAAAGGATGTTACTTCTACCATGTTGAAAAACAAAAGTTGTTCGTAATCTTAGAGCTACTTTTTTTAGAAAAGGAATTTCTTGAAGAAGGAACTAAAGCCACTGATGTTGAACTTGATGAAGTTCAATAGGTAGAGGAACTAACATATTTAAGGAACATCATAGAATAGGCTTTGTTAGATCAAACCCAGAGCCTAGAGTAGAGGAACCATTAAGGAGACTAGTAGAGTACCGTGTCAATCAGGCATAACTATGGTTTCTTAGTTTGGGACAATGATCCTGTTGAACTTGATGAAATCAATGAGGAACCAATCACCTATATAAATGCCATGCAGAGATCTAACTCTGATAAATGGCTTGGAGCCATGAAATTTGAAATGGAGTCCATGGAGATCAATGGTACATGGAGACTTGTTAATCCACTTGAAGGGATAAAATCCATTAGGTGCAAGTAGATTTTTAAAAGAAAAAGAGGTACAAACGGACAGGTGGAGACCTATAAAGCCTATTTAGTTGACAAAGGATATCATCAACATTATGGTATAGACTATGATGACATGTTTTAAACTATGATAATGCTCAAGTCCATTCAAATTATGCTTATTTTGGTAGTATACTTTGATTATAAAATATGGCAAATGGATGTTCGAGTAGCTTTCCTAAATGGAGAGCTTGATGAAGATGTATATATAAACAACTTGAAGGGTTCATATTCATAGATGAGTCAAAGATATACAAGCTTCAGAGACCTATTTATGGATTGAAGTAGGTATCTTAGAGGTGGAACATGCATTTTAATAAGATAATCAGAATGTATGTGTTGCCCAGGTGGCTTACCCAAGAGGGGGGTTAAATTGGGTATTTAAAATTTTTCTTAAATATGTGCTCCTTTTAAACTTAGTATGGTGAGTGATATGAATCAAGTATAGAATGCAAAAGTAATTAAAGAGCATAATCACACAAGCACAAATACAAGCAATTTTATAATGGTTCGGAGCAACCTCGTTCCTATGTCCACTACCGAAGATACCACTTGGGATTTCCATTATATTCACCCTTAGAATACAGCCAATTATTTTCACGGGCTCACAATCCAAAACCCAAACTTGGTTTTATCCTGGGCTCACCAAAAATCCAAACTTGGTTTTATCCTGGGCTCACCAAAAACCTAATATAATGTTAGTTTTACCGAGCTCACAACAACCCACTCTTGGTTTTAAAAGGCTCACCAATAACCTATATAAACTTTAAGTTACAGCCCCTGCTGTACTTGGAACAACTCAAATAAAGAGTATAAAAACAAAGTAACTATATGACAAACCAATCATTATCGGATGGTTGCAGTTGTAGCTTTTGAGAAGCCCTCTTGATTGCTCTTTGAATGCTCTTCAAGGCTTCTAGCTTCTTCAATAAATGCCTCAAGAAATCATACAGAAGTTTGGTGTGGTCTTGAGTGCTCTCTTGAATGCTCTCTTGAGTGCTCTTTCAAAAACTCATTAACTTTTCATTAACTTCTCATTTCTTTTTTCAAAAGTGATTCAAATGATTCAAATCCCTTATAAATAGTCCCTTTAACTAATTTCAAGTGGATATATCTGTTGTAGACCGTTGGGATTCGAAATATGATCGTACCATTGGAGACCATTTTGGATTCAAAAAAAGAATTCTTGAACTAGCCGTTATGAACCTGTAACTAGACTTCGAGTCGGCTCAGATGCTTCGAGTCAGCTCAGATTCTCAGATAGGTCAAAACACTACTCTAGTTGAGTCGGCTCTTCTTCATCGAGTTGGCTCTCCTGGCTGGTTCTTCAGAACTGAGAACATGTAAACTCTAGAAGAGTCGGCTTGTCTGTACTTGAGTCGGCTTGGTTGTTTGTCTGAGGAATTTTTACTCTGGACGAGTCGACTCGACTTCCCTCGAGTCAGCTTGAATGCTCAGAACTTCAGAAGTTGAACTCTGCCGAGTCGGCTCTTCACTCTCGAGTCGGCTCAAATATCTGCATGCCAGAAAACTGATTGCTGTGCCAGACTTCAAGTCGGCTCTCTTGTTTTGAGTCAGCTCTTGTGACTTAGGTCCAAAACTGTCCAAACTTCTCTACATTTCTTCCAGAGACTTCCATCAACTCCAAAAGCTTTCCAACTCCATCAAAGCTAAATCTAAGAGATTTAAACTAGAAAAATACATAGATATAGCCCATTTTCATAAATACATAAAAGATTTTTCTTTGGGATTTTCATTACAAAATACATTTCAACAAAATAAGCTTGCCATATACCAAGATTGTAGGAAGAGTGGTTTTACATTCAAGATATCCTACAAAAACTTATAAAATACTTGAAAATAGTTAGTAATCAAATGCATGCTCCAATATTTTGTTATCATCAAAATTATTCCAGGGGTCAACAATCTCCCCCTTTTTGATGATGACAAAATACTAGGCATGGAAAAACTTTACAGTTATGAGTATATAAATATTTAAACATATCAAAGTTACTTATGTATGACTTTAAACTGATATATATCTATATGTATCGGAAAGTATCAGAGCTTATCAACAATGTATCAAAGCTTTTGAAATATATCCAACATGTATCAAAGTTAACATTTATCAAAAGCTATTAATGAATTGAAGTCAATAATGTATTAAGGCAAAATGTATCAAGAGTTTGTACTTGTATTGAAAAATGTATCAGAGTTTAAGGTAGCAAAAAGTATCAAAGTTAGCAAGAATGTATCATAGCTATTATCAGAGCTATCAAGAATGTGTTAGAGCTATTATCAGAGCTATTAGAAACTAGAGATGAATCAGAGCAAATTTAAGCAAATCTTGAATAACAGGATAACTTCCCCTGTTTCATTCATTACAATGCACATTTTCAATAGATTTTCATTCATTACTATACACATTTTCAATAGATTTTCATTCATCACTATGCACATTTTCCATGGATTTGCTAGATTTGCTAGTTTTCCATGCACATCTATTACTCTCCCTTTTTGTTATTAATCAAAAAGGTTTTCAAAAGCATATTACTTTCCCTTTTTAAATATAATAAGAAGATCAATAACATTGTTTGAGATAATTTCACCTTCTCATAGAATTTTTTAAATTACGATTCTTCATTAAATTTATATTGAAGTGTTACTCCCATAGGTTAATTAATGAGATCAATCATTGAGATAACAAGATATAGCAACAAAGAAGCAATGTACACATTGATTTGCAAATAAGCATTTCATTACTTTTGAAAAGAAGTACAATGCATCAAAATGTAATACAAGATACATAAAAAAAGAAATAATAAAAGGATACATCAACTACTCTTCTTCCTCACTAGAGGAAGAACCAATCTCTAATATAGTGGAGGAGGTCTTAGTCCTCAAGGGTTTGAACCTAAGATCTTGAGATCTAGTTTTGGTTGGGGCCTTAGATACCTTAGATTTTTGTTTAGGCCTAGATTTGGGTTTTGCCTTAATAGGTACAGGCTCAGTTTTAATATCAGTAGGTAAACTAGGCTTGGCTGTAGGTGGTGCAGGAGGCTGTGAAGCAAGTGGCGATGGATCAAAAGTAGGAGGTGGTGACTGAGGTGGCTATTTAGAGGTTGATGCTCCTGAAGCCTCAACTATAGGCGACAACCTTGATAAATACACCCGACTGTCCGAAGCTCAGTAGTGATGCCTTGAACTCCCTTCTATAAATAGTATAGTTCAGCAGTCTGCTGGGCACTAAGGGCATCTGCTACTCCTCTTAGTTGTCTGAAATCTGAGCGCATGTCTCTAATATCTAATTGAACATCATCCTGTGGCTGCTGATGACTCTCGACTGTCTCAACCCGGGTGGTCAGCCCTCTCAGCTCTGCCCTGATCTCCTGAAGTCCTAAATTGATTGTTTGACGAAGCTCGCCAAACATCGAACTGAAAGTACTCGTCAGAGACTCAGAAAGCTATCTAAGCTGCTATGCAATAAAGGCTTGTGAAGCAGTCGGTGCAGTAGTTGATGCTGAAGTTGCTGATGGAGCAACTGAAGGTCCTAGTGGAGTCCTAGGACTACCAGGCTATCTCTCTGACTGTCTCTGCTCCTCTGACTGTCTCTGCTCCTCAGTGTCGATGAAGTGGTGCTCTGCCTCCTCATCCTCATCCTTATCCAAAGATGGGTCAACTGCTCTCTGACCTGACACCCTCTTCGTCCAAACTCCCTCAACTATATGGTAGCCCATCATCTGTAGGGACTTTACTGAATAGGTGTCAGTATGGTGTAGTGGGCGTCCGTCCTCTCTAGTCAAATCGATGCCAGACTCCTGAAAAAGTAATGTAAATACAATACCATAGGATAGGCAGGCCTTCACTCTCCTAGCTGCCTCCCTCATCTGAACTAACATGATATAAGGGAGATTGAGGGCCTCCCCCTCAATCATGTGCCTCATGAAAACCATGTCCTGCTCGCTGACCCAATCGAAGCATCCGGTCCTCAGTAAAAAGATCCTACTAATCATGTTGTACAGGAGCCTCATTTCCAATGACAGCATGTTAGCCTGCACATTTCCAATACCATCCACATCTCTTCTTTCTAGGATAGTTCGTAGTGTTTTCTGCTTGTCTTTTAAGACTAAATGGTTCATGCCATCAATGGGCATATGCAGCACATTACTCAACTTGTCCTCATCAACAATAAACCTTACTCCCTTGATAGTAGATTCTATATGATATTCTCCCAAGGAAAGGTTTTCATAGAAACTCCTCACTAGATTAGGATAAGTGAAAGTATCCAAAGAGCAGAAATAACTTCAGCCTTGATTTTTTATCTAGTCTCCTATCCTCAGCCCTAATTCTTCAAGAAATGAAAAGTCTACTCTCCTTTTGCTGGTAATAGGGCAATTTGCCATGGAGATTACTTGTCTAGGTGAAGATGGAGACTCATTCCTCTATTCTTCCTCCTGTTATTGGCCATGGGTCGACTCCTTTTCCCTTCTCTTGGATCTCCTTTCCCTCTGTGTGCTTGATTCAACACCACGAGATCGCTTAGCCATTGCTTTTCTCGGAGCCATTGCTAGTAATCAAAGGTGGGAGAGTGGTTTGAAGGAATCAAGGGAAGGTGGGGTAGAGATGGAGTGGTCCCTAGTTAGAAAGGAAGGTTCTATTCCTCGGTTAGGATTAAAAAGAAAGTCTGTGCTCCAGTTTGGGTCCTATGGTTTATATATATAAATACCTATCCCAACATCCGAGTCGGCTCGGCCAGATCCTTGCTTGCTCGAGTCAGCTCGAGCAAAAACTCTCAAAAAAGGTTCTAAATCTCTCTAACAGGGTTTTTAATGATAGTAACACATTAGGTAAGATGGTCATTGTCCTTAAATTGATGAAGGAGGTCTTATAGATAATATTTTTTAATTTAGAATAAATTAGGTTAGAAATTCTAAAAAGGGTCACATAATCCTAATTCTCCTATAATCATTTGAAATCTTTCTTCATTAAGTGGATTAGTAAAGATGTCAGCAAGTTGGTTTTCTATTGGAATGAATTCAAGTTCAATTTCTCCATTTTGTATATGATCCCTAATAAAGTGATGTTTAATTTCAATATGTTTTGTTCTTGAATGCTGAATAGGATTCTTTGTCAAATTAATAGCACTTGTGTTATCACATTTGATAGGAATTTTTGTTTGAATAACATCAAAGTCTTCTAGTTGTTGCTTAATCCAAAGTACTTGTGCACAACAACTACCCGCAGCCACATACTCTGCCTCAGCAGTAGACGGTGCTTCAGAGTTTTGTTTCTTACAGTGCCATGAAATAAGTTCAATCCTAGAAACTGGCAAGTACCGCTAGTACTTTTTCTATCAATTTTACATCCACCATAATCAGCATCAGAAAATCCAATTAAATTTAATGAAGATTGCTTAGAATACCATAGACCAAGATTACCCATTCCTTCTAGATATTTTATGATTCTTTTAACAGTAAGTATATGTGATTCTTTAGGATTTGGCTGAAATCTAGCACATACACATACACTGAACAAGATATCAGAACTACTAGCAGTTAAATATAATAATGATCTAATCAAATCTCGATAAAGCTTTTGAGAAATGTTGCCGCCATCTTCATCTTTATCTAATCTGCAGGAGGGGCTCATGGGTGTGCTCATTTGTTTGGATGACTCTATACCAAACTTCTTAATGATCTCCTTGATGTACTTTGGTTGGTTGATAAAAACTCCTTCCTTTGTTTTCTTAATTTGGAGTCTAAAGAAGTAGGTTAGTTCACCCATCAAGCTCATTTCAAATTTACCCTACATTAACTTAGCAAATTCTCTATATAGATCTTCATTAGTTGCACAAAAAATAATGTCATCTATATTAATTTGTACAACTAACATATCATTCTTTTTCTTCTTAATAAATAATGTTGTATCTACATTATCTCTAATAAAGTGATTTTCAAGTAAGAACTTGCTCAATCTATTATACTATGCTTTAGGTACCTATTTTAATCTATACAATACTTTATTGAGTTTAAAAACATGATTTGGAAGAGCATGAATTTCAAAACATGGTTGTTGTTCTACAAAAACTTCTTCCAAAATAAATTCATTCAAAAATATACTTTTTATATCCATTTGAAATAATTTGAAATTCATGTAGCAAGCAAATGCAAGTAATAATCTAATAACTTCTAATCTTGCTATGGGTGCATAAGTTTCATCAAAATCTATTCCTTCTTCTTGATTGTATCCTTTAGCCACTAATCTTGCTTTATTTCTAATTACTTTTCCTTGTTCATCCAACTTATTCCTATAAACCCATTTAGTTCCTATTATAGGATGATCTGAGGGTCTGTTCACTAAGGTCCATACAATATTTCTTTTAAATTGGTTAAGTTCTTCATATATGGCCATCATCCAATTAGGATCATTTTAAACTTCTTCTATACTATGTGGTTCTACTTGTGAAACAAATGCTAGATAGTCATGTGCTTTTCTAAGTGATGATCTAGTCCTAATACCTCGTGAGGGATCACCTATAATCAAATCTCTAGGATGCGAATTTACATACCTCCATTCTCTTAGTAGATCACCATGATCTTTACTTACCATTTCTTTTCCTTCTTGAGTTGGTTTGTCCTTCAAGCTCATGTCTTCCATAACTTTATTAATTGCACCTGCATCATTGTCTATACACTCTTCTTTTCTAGAAGGTGAGGGGTTAGATTCATCAAAAATAACATGAACAGATTCTTCTACTGTTAATGTTCTTTTGTTAAAAACTTTATAAGCTTTGCTATTGATTGAATAACCCAGAAATATAGCTTCATCATATTTAGCATCAAGATTTTCTAGGTTATCCTTTTCATTGTTTAACACAAAGCATTTACAACCAAATACTTAAAAATAATGAATGTTTGGTTTTTTGTCATTCCAAAGTTCATAGGGGATTTTCTTCAAAATCGATCTTATCAAAACATGGTTCAAAATATAGCAAGCAGTGTTCACAGCTTCTGTCCAAAAGTACCTTGGAAGATTGCCTTCACATAACATTGTTCGGGCCATCTCTTTCAATGTCCTATTCTTCCTCTCTACAACACCATTTTGCTATGATATTCTAGGAGCGGAGAAGTTATGATCAATGCCATGCTCAGTGCAGTAATCATCAAAATACTGATTTTCAAATTCTGTGCCATGATCACTCCTAATAGAAATTGCTGAAAGATTTTTTTGGTTTAAGACTTTCTTGTGAGATTTTTGAAAAACTTTAAAAGCTTCATCTTTATGTGTAATAAATAAGATCCAAGTAAATCTCAAAAAATCATCTACTATCACAAGTCCATATTTCATATCATCGAACCTTGTGGTCCTAGTTGGTCCAAATAGGTCCATGTGTAGTAGCTCTAGAGGTCTAAAAGTAGAAACCATATTTTTTGATTTAAGACTTTTCCTAGTTTGTTTACCTAATTGGCATGCATCACAAACATGTTCAAAATCAACTTTAAATTTTGGTAAACCTCTAACTAGATTTTTGGAAATCAATTTAGATATAGTATGCATGCTAGCATGACCTAATCTCTTATACCAAAGTAAGCTGGACTTCTTGGTTTTAGCATTCATTGCCATAAGACTTGTACTACTAGATATGGCTACATTATTTAAATCTATCACATATATATTTTCAAGTCTATGTCCAATGAGCTTAGTGCTAAAATCAAGTGAGTTAGTTACAATGTACATTGAAGATTCAAAGACAATCTTGAAGCCTCTATCAAATAATTAACTAATACTTAATAAATTATGCTTCAATTTGTCAACTAGCAATACATTTTTAATAAATATGGAAGGGATAATTCTGATCTTACCGATTCCAATTATCTTCCTCTTATCATTGTCACCAAAAGTGACCATTCCTCCATCCTTCATCTCTAGGGTGATGAATTGTTCCTTGTCACCTGTCATATATCTTGAACAGTCCCTGTCCAGATACCATCTTTTTTTTGTGTTCTGGGCTGCAAGACATTCCTGCAAAATAATCACGTAGTTCTTTTGGGTACCCAAGCTTTCTTGGGTCCTTGCAGATTAGTAGGAGTCATTCCTTTGGGAATCCAAATCTTTTTAATCTTTCTTCTAACATTTCTTTTGAAATTTCATTCAAATGCTTTATGACCAACCCCATTGCATGAATAACAAACAACTCTTGATGCAAACGTTGAAGCTCTAGAAGCAACAGATTTTGTTATATAAAACTTTGATGCATAAAATTTAGGTACTGAAAACTTTGGTTCAAAAGATTTTGAAGGTATAAATTTTGTAGCAGAAACTCTATTTGTATGCAGAGGATTAAAATCAATTCCAGCCTTGTTACTTGAATCTTTTTGATCTTTTAAAATTAACTCAAGCTTGTTTGAACTCAATGTTAACTTTTCAACCAATGGCTTGAGCTTTTCAACTTCCTTTTACAAGCCAACATTTTCTTTATGCAAAGCTTTATTTTTCTCAAGATAATCATTCTTCTCAATTTGCAACACTTTAAGTTTTTCAGAAAAGCCATTTAAATCTTTTTACAAAATTTTATTCTTTTATGAAATTTCTTCCTTTTCTTTTATTAAAGTATCATTGCTATTTTTCAAAGCTTTAATTTTTAAGACCGACCTTTTTTGTATTCAAATAATAATTCATGAAATGTAGTATTTAATTCTTCAAAACTGAATTCATCATGAGGTTCAGGAGACATTACCTTATCTTCAAGATCCATTAGATATATGTTCGCTATTTTTGTGGTCTCTTCTTCTTCATTTGAAGTTGACTCCTCGCTGTCACTCCAAGTTGCAACCATTGCTTTCTTCTTCTTCTTATATGCTTTTTTCAAGTTTGGACAATCTGATCTGAAGTGCCCTAATTTCTTGCATTCATAGCAAATGGGCTGTTGCTCTTTATCCTTTTCTTTTGTTGTATTCTCCTTTTATTGAAACTTCCTCCAGTATCTTTCCTTTTTCTTTCCCATAAACTTCTTGAATCTCCTCACTACGAGTGTGATATCATTGTCTTCTAGTTCATCTTCGAGGAGGAGCTTTCTTCATCAATTTTTCTTGTTTCTTCAACTTTGTAGCAGCTTTGAAGGTAATTGACTTCTTTTTCTTGATGTCATCTTCATTTCTATGCTACATAGTGAGCTCATATGTAATTAGGAAACCCTGTAGTTCATCCAGTGGTAATGTATTGAGGTCCTTGGCCTCTTGAATTGTAGTCACCTTTGGGTCCCATTTATTTGAAAGTGATCTCAAAACCTTTTGTACGAGATTTGCATTGGAGTATATCCTGCCAAGACTCTTTAAATCATTAATAATATTTATAAATATGAGAACATGGCAGATATAGTCTCATTCAGTTCCATCTTAAACAATTCATAGCTATGTACAAGAAGATTAATTTTAGATATTTTTACTTGGGAAGTTCCTTCATGGGCGACCTCAAGTTTATCCCAAATTTTCTTAGCTGAATTGCAAATAAAAATTTGGTTAAACTCGTTTGCATCCAAAGTACAATATAATAGATTTACGGCTTTGGTGTTCATCTCATCCATTTTCATGTCGTGTTCATCCTATTCCTCTTCAGGTTTTGGGACGTCCACGCCATCAACCTTCTTTATGGGTGTGTAAGATCCTGTTAGAATCATTTTCATAATTGAAAGTCTATTGCTTGAATGTAGATTTTCATTCAGGCTTTCCAGTAGGTGTAGTGCCTGTAAATAGTGGAGGTCTATTTGTGGATTGGCCTTCAGCCAAATAGGTACTCATGGGATTTGTCATTTATCTTTACTCTAAGTAAATTCAGAGACACTGCTCTGATACCAGTTGTTGCCCAAGTGGCTTACTCAAGAAGGGGGTGAATTGGATATTTAAAATCTTTCTTAAATATGTGCTCCTTTTAAACGAACTAAGTATGGTGAGTGATATGAATCAAGTATAGAATGTAGAAGTAATTAAAGAGCGCAATCACACAAGCACAAACACAAGCAATTTTAGAGTGGTTCGGAGCAACCTCGCTCCTACATCCACTATCCAATATACTACTTTGGATTTTCACTATATTCACCCTTGGAATACAGCTGGATTGTTTTCACGGGCTCACAATCCAAAATTCAAACTTGATTTTATCTCGGGCTCACCATAAACCCAAACTTGGTTTTATCCTGACTCACTAAAAATCCAATACAATGTTAGTTTTATCGGGCTCACTAACAACCCACTCTTGGTTTTAAAAGGCTCACCAATAACCTATATAAACTCCAAGTTACAACCCCTGCTGTACTTGGAATAACTCAAATAAAGAGTATAAAAACAAAGAAACTCTATGATAAATCAATCATTGTCGGATGGTTGCAGTTGTAGCTTTTGAGAAGCCCTCTTAATTGCTCTTTGAATGCTTTTCAAGGCTTCTAGCTTCTTCAATAAATGCCTCAAAAAATCAGATAGAAGTTTGGTGTGGTCTTGAGTGCTCTCTTGAATGCTCTTGAGTGTTCTTTCAAAAACTCATTAACTTTTCATTAATTTTTCATTCCTTTTTTCAAAAGTGATTCAAATCCCTTATAAATAGTCCCTTTAACTGATTTCAAGTGGATATAACCATTGTAGACCATTGGGATTCAAAATTTGATCGTTGGAAACCATTTTGGATTTAAAAAGAGAATTTTGGAACTAGCCATTTGAACCTAGAACTGGACTTCGAGTCGGCTTGGATGCTTCGATTTGGCTCGGATTCTCAGATAGGTCAAAACACTACTCTGGTCGAGTTGGTTCTTCTTCATCGAGTTGGCTCACCTGGCTGGTTCTTCAGAACTGAGAACATGTAAACTCTGGAAGAGTCGGCTCGTTTGCACTTGAGTCAGCTTGATTGTTTGTCTAAGGAATTTTCACTCTAGATGAGTCGGATCAACTTCCCTCGAGTCGGCTCGAATGCTCAGAATTTCAGAAGTTGAACTCTACCCGAGTCGGCTCTTCACTCTCAAGTCGGCTCAGATGTCTGCATGCCAGAAAACTGAGTGCTATGCCAGACTTCGAGTCAGCTCTCCTGCTTGGACTCGGCTCTTGTGACTTAGGTCCAAAACTGTCTAAACTTTTCCAGATTTCTTCCAGAGACTTCCAATCAACTCTAAAAGCTTTTCAACTCCATCAAAGCTAAATCTAAGAGATTTAAACTAGAAAAATACATAGAGGTAGTCCATTTTCATAAATACATAAAAGATTTTTCCTTGGGCTTTTCATTACAAAATACATTTCAACAAAATAAGCTTGTCATACACCAAGGTTGTAGGAAGAGTAGTTTTACATCTAAGACATCCTACAAAAACTTAGAAAATACTTGAAAATAGTTAGTAATCAAATGCATGCTCCAATATTTTGTTATCATCAAAATCATTCCAGGGGTCAACAATATAGCTTCATTAAGAATGAAGAACCCTGTATCTATAAGTGGGCTAATGGTTCTATGATTACATTTTTGTATTGTACATGGATGACATTTTCTTAGTAAAGGAATGATATCCTTGCACTACAAGAAATAGAAGTTTGGTTATTATCTGAGTTCTCCATGAAGGATGTGAGAGAAGCTTTATACATCTTAGGGATGAAGATCTATAGAGATAGATCTAGAAAGTTACTGAAATTATCCTAATCAACATACATTGATACTATGCTGAAATGGTTTAGCTTGAAGAATTCTAAGAAAAGCTATCTTCTGATAGGCCATGAAATTCTTCTATCTAAAAAGGATTGTGCGACAACTCTTGAAAAGAGAGAGCATATGAGGAGGATCCCATATGCTTCGACAATGGGATCCATCATGTATGCCATGACATACGAGATCAGATATGGCATACCCACTAGAGGTAGTGAGTAGATATGAATCTGACTTAGGTGAGGCCCATTGAAAGGTTGTAAAGATAATTCATAAGTATTTGAGAAATACTAAAGATCAATAGCTCATTTATAGAGAATTTTACTTAAAACTTGTGGGATATACTGACTCCAATTTTTAGTCAGAAAGGGATGACAGTAAAAGTATATTTGGATTTATTTTTATCTTAAATGTTGAAGCAATCTATTGGAAAAGTTCTAAATAGCACATTATGGCTGATTCTATATGCAAGGTGGAGTATATTGCAGCATTAGATAATATAAAGGAAGTTGTGTGATTGCATAAGTTTATTAGCGAGCTTGAAGTGGCACCCTTTCTTGATTGACTAGTTCTCCTATATTGTAATAATACTGGAGCCATATATCAGGCAAAAGAACTAAAGTCCCATTAGCACACTAAGCATATTCTGCATCATTTTCACCTTATGCAAGAGATCATGGAATGAGATGACGTAGAGCTTCAGAAGATCAACATAAAAGAGATCTTGGCTAACCCATTTACTAAAGCTCTCGAAATCAAAGAGTTTGATTATCATAAATGAAAGATGGGTATTAGATACTATTCTGATTGGCTTTAGCCCAAGTGGGAGTTGTTGAAAAATATATCCTAATGCTAATCATCTAGCTTGTAGATGATTATGTAAATTATAAATATATTAAAATTATTATTAATAAATATTATTTGGTAGTTCTTTACATTGCATCTTTCTGTAATAAAATTTTGTAATGGAGTCCTTATAACTATATTTAATATAATAAAAGAGGATTTAGCATGTAGTTCTTAAATTTGTTTGTAACTAAATGATATGTTGTTAAAGGATAATAATGTATCGAGTGTAGGTCGTTGTGTACCATATGAGTTGGTTGTCCTCTTAACCAAGGAGTGTGATGATATAGGTATGGCATACAGGTGAAGTATAGAACATTTCATTGAAAATGACTCACCTGCAAAGCACTCTTCTGCCAAGTGTTATTCATGAAGGGATATGGATATAAGTATCCTTCAGACCTGAGATCATCATGGTGGCTTGTAAGCAACTCACTGTACTTTGGTAGTGGACTACTTGAATTTCTAATCTAATGATAGAAGGTTTCTAAATAAAGTCAAGTACCTGTGAAAGCAGTATGTGAGTCAAGATGGGATTGATCCCTCTAAGTATTAGAGTGAATATCTTATTATATTTAATTTAGCAAAATCTTGGTCAAGATAGTTTTTACGAGGAGTCACTCGACTTATAAGGTTGAGATACATTGTGGATGAACTATTTAATAGTTAGTAGTTAAACCCTGAAGTTATGTTGAGCATTGAGGGTCAAATGAATGAATTATATAGTAACCATATGCTAGAGATTCTTGAATGTTGCTCTGTAACTTTTTGACCTATCGGATATCGGGTACCATTGCTAGATGGTCACATCGATTGGTATAAGAATTATTCTTGTACTATCGACTTAGTATTTGAACCTATGGGACAACATACAATAAAAGTTTCTACCTGACCTGATAGCTGATCAACGATTATAAATCATTCTGGGATCAATTATTAATATGATTGATTATTGTCTTTGAGTCAACACTTCTATCAGTCGATACTTTGGTGAATCGATATTTGAGGTTTTTCTAAGTATCAACTCATCAGTATTGCAAATATTGTAATAAATTTTTTTTATTAAAAGGTGGTAAATTATTGAAAGATTAATTAGCAATTAGATTGCTAGTTAGCTCATTTTGATTAAGCTATGAGATTTGGGTTAAAATCAAATATGATTTGGTTTAAGCTCGAGTTGAGTCCAATTGGATTGGACCACACCCATGCACCCTAGCCCTATTTGAATTTGAATTTTGAATTCAAATTTAAATTGATTTTTGAATTTAAATTCAACCTTGAATTTTGAATTTGAATTTGAACTTGAATTTTGAATTCAAGCTAGTTTTAACTTCCTAATCTCTCTCCCGTTATCCTCCCTAACTCCTTATGGGCACCTCATTAAAAGGGGACTGCTACAGGGTGCATGGAAGGCTAAGAGAGAAAAGCTGAAAGATTTTCAACCTAAGAGAAAAATGTAGAGTGGGAAAGAGAGGAAAGGGATTGAGTGTGAGCTACCTAGTATTTTTACTAGATTTTGGAAAGAGTGAAAAATGAAAGGATTTTTTAGCTTTTTCTTTCACCTCATCCTCTCCTCCAGAGGTTCTTCTTAACTCTTGGAGCATCTTGGAATTTTGAAGAAGAAGGTAATCAGTTGTCGAGATTCCAGAGAGGAATTAGCACTTCGAGGGGATTGGTTAGGATAGAGCTCCTGTGTAGATCACCTGTAAAGACTAGACATTCTATGTGGCTCACAAAGTTTTCATTCTCGACCTTCCTGTAGCGGCAATTATCATCTACACAAAGATAAAGAGTTCTAAACTCTTTTACATCATAGATGTGATCTATGGTGTAGCAACAATGTATAGATTTGATCATCAAATGTCATTGATGCATTCTCTCTTATATTTCAGCTATTGTTTATATGCATTATATTCATGTCATGATTCTTTCTGTAGGCTATTTGTAGATATAATCTAATGCATGTATAGATTAATATGATTAATCTAGTTATTTCCACTACCTAGTATTTAAAAAGTTTAAAAATGGATATATTAAATAGTCTAGGTTTTCCATCAATCTCAACTTTCTACTAGAAATCTATCATACATATCAGAGGAGGCCACCTTCCTAATAATATTCAGTTATTCTGTGTAACTCTATAAATAGATAAGAGGAGACCCCCATAAGATATATTTTTGACACCACTCTTGAAAGGATTATGCCCTAAAGGCCAATCGAAATGTTGTATTTCGATGGAATTTTCTTTTGTATCCCAAACCAGTGTATTGACATTATCAATTAATAAAGGCATTTTATTTTCATCATACGCTGTCTTATTAATTTTATTAAGATATGATGAATCCCATAGATTAGGGCTATGGTTCTAGGGTTATGATGAGATCATACTAGTGAGACTTAAAGCCTTAAAATCCTAATCTAGAATATTCCTGGTCGATGGGATATTGAGTAGGGGATCAATGTTTCCGGTAAGACCAGCACATCCTATGTATGCTTGGTGAAGAGGGTGACTGATCTCACAGTCACTTGTGTTTGACACTAATACTAGGATGTGGATGCTCATTAGAGAATGAGTTCACTGAATGGATCCAGCTTAAGAACATCTAATGGAACCTTATCTGTTTGTTAATAGATAGTTCTCATAGTGGGAGTAGTGCATGTGGTCCTTTGACCTGAGATTGCCATGGTATCTTGTATGCATGAATCCATACTTTGGTTCACACTCAATCATGACACTGAGTCATGCATGGGGTGATACTGGGTATGGTGGATTGCATATGGAGGTTGTGAGTAGGTCAAAAAGGAATCGATCAACCCTAGTAAGAGGGAAGTGCATCCAGATGATTTCAATCAAATGAAGATTCGAGAAATCTTTGATCAAAGTATGAACATTAGAAATAGTTTCTAATGGTTCATTAATGAATCATCATTATCAGATTGAGCAAGGAATGAATATGAAATTGGATTTGACAAGTATCCATATCCATAGTCATATTCAGGATGCAAGTAGATCGAAGGACTGAATTGCCCGGTAACTCACCACTAAAGGGTATTTTGGTAAATCCACCAAAATTTCTCATCTTCCGGGTAGGCATGACACGTTGCTAGATATCAATCTTGTCTTGTAGGTGTTCATGAACCAATTGATTTGGTTTCATGAGTCAATTCGATGTGTGATTCGAATTGGACAATTAGGTGAGCCAATTTGACCTAATTAGGTCAATCGGGTTCGATCGGATCGAATCAGCTCAAATCTAAACCTACTGCTGGCTAGATGTGGAATCCAATAGATCACACATAATAGAGACTTGGCCAAGGAAGTCATTCATGATTTAATTAGGGTCATAGGATCCTAATTGGTTAGCCGGATTATATACTAGCATATGTAGGCTAACCAAATTCCTAACACAATTGGATTGGGTCCGGTTGCTTGCTAATTGAGCTAACCTAATTATGAGAAACCTAAATTAGGTTGAGTCCTAAGTGGGGCTAGCCTAATCAGAGCTAAATCTGATTTTAATTTGGATTTAAGGGCATTTTAGGCGCCATACATGAAGAGTCCCAATGGCATGGGACTCTTGGTACCTAAATGATACCTTAACTTCAAAAGGGCACAGAATGAGCTATAGATCTTTGATTTGAATATAATTTATATGGTCAGAAAGAAAATTTTATGCTCTTTCCAATGACACCCATATTGCCTATGATTTGACTGGTAAACATTCTTTGAAATTTGCATGGAAGAAGGATGGCACGCGCGGTGCATGGAGAGTCGCAACTCTTCATGTGGCACACGGTTTTGATGGAGAGTCCTTCTGCTATCAGGACTCTTCATAATCTCCGATGTTTGGGGATTGAAGAGGTGCCTCTTGGCTTCCTAGGGACTGGTAATTGATATGTGGCAAGTGAGAATTCGTTCAGATAAAAGAAGGGACGTGAATAAGGCCTTCGGTGCATGAATGGGCTTATTAGATATGATTTTTCAAGCCAGATAACTTCTCTTCGGTCTTGAAAAATCAAATTTGATAAGTTGATGGAAGGACATATCACATGCCCCTCTTGTATCTATAAATAGGGGGCGGTGAAATGAGTCTGAAAACAAGAAGAATTCCACCGAAGTACTATTCTGAGTGTCTCTCTCTCCATCCTTCTTTCTTTAAGACAAGACTTGTCTTGTTAAGACAAGGTCTTTTCTACTAGGACAAGGCTTTGTTTTAGGGCATAAGCCTAAGGGGTCCTAGAGAAGGGTTGTCCTAAAACCAAGAATAATTTAGGAGAGTGTCTTTAGTGCTCTACAGTAGGACAGGGTGTCCTACAGTGGTCAATAGACCAAAGGCTGCCGAAAGAGTTCCACTTCTCCAAGCAACTTGAAGGAGTTCTTCCTTGGTCTGAGTTTCGCATGGATCACCGTTGGAGGGCGAACGTTTGGGCGCCTGGTGGAGAAGAAGGCTGAATCAGGGTTTTCTTCATCTGATTGGATACTAGCGGTTCAGATTTGTACCTAAACTCTAGTTTATATTATATATGCATGTTTGTATGTTTTAATTCCTATTAAGGAGGTCTTGGGTTAAGGGTTTGGTAGTGGTTTCATAATAAATTTTTGAAATCCACGCTTCCGCCCTGGTCACCAAAACCCTTACATCTCTTTCATGCTCATTAGTCTTCCCATTGTTCTTATAGCTTTGGCTACTGTAGCTCATCTCATCCTTTTTACAGACTTGAACATGAAAGGGTCCCCATCGGTTACTACTGATCAAGAAATTGTTTTTGCAGGTCTCTGCCTGAGAGATGCTAGGAGCAATACCTTATTCACCATGGAGAAGTCCGGGAGACCCTCAGGTGCCGTCGAAGCCCAGTGGAGGGTAATTTATCGGCAACAAAGCTCATTATATATATATATATTATAATGTGAAGTTGGAATCTCATGTGTCCAACACTAGTTAGTGTTGTATTGAAGCACAACCGCATCTTAATCCAAAAATGCTTATGGAGGGGAGGAATCAATATCCAATGTCCAATGATATCCCTCATTTATCCTTATACTAAAGCTAATGTGAGTAAGCTGATACTGATAAGACTCCCTGATAAACCCAAGAAACTATCAAAATTGCAGAAATTTAAGAAAGAAGCTGGATATGTTGCAAGATTGTCGGACAAGGTCACTCAATTTCAATCCCTGGCTCACCTTCAAGCCCAAGTATAGAAGTGAACTGGGTGTTGGTCTTGGACACAAATACGTGGCTCATATTATGTTAAAATGGAGCTGCCTGTCTCCTAAGGCTCGGATAAGGCCACAAGGCCTTTCCAAGGAAAAAATAACACTAATCTATGTGTCAAAACTTTGTGGATATGCGGCAACTGGCAAAACATGATATATCTTCGATGTAGCTTCAATTTTAATCAAAGAAAATGGTAGGTTCGATGTTAAAATCTATGGGATAAAAAACTTGCTACAATCGACTTCTCTGTTCTAAGTTCCAGCCAACTTTAGAGTAATACAATACAAGGCACGACAAAAATGTTTAACCGATCAGGCAACTATGGCAACTTAATGAGGCAAAGGTATCAGCATATATCAAAATTCCACAAGCAAAATGGACCTAACAACTTGCTAGAAAACTGAAGTGGCCAAAGATTATAGAAGGTTCTGGTTTAATTATTGGGTAACAAGTTTTCTAAACCTACTAGTTCCCACCAAACATGGCTTAGTTGTTTGCTAAACCCAAGATTCATCTTTGGTAATGAACAAATAACTACTACTTCATAATTTTTTAAAGACAATGTTGGAAATTTGATTTTCCCTCTTTAGTCTCTTTCTTTGAAGATTTGCTAACTTTCAGAGAGCTTAATTTGAAGGATGTTGGAAATGATATCCATAATTGATTATATCCCTTGCCATCTTTTGGCTTCACGCTTACATGACATCTCTCTCTCTCTCTCTCTCTCTCTCTCCCCCTCCCTCCCTCTCTACACACGCACACATGCACATTGAATCTTATCAAACCATCAAAATTTTTGCGTAGATGTACCCAAGGTCTCGTTTGAAATCCCAATATCACAAAGTTTTGGAGGTTAGAGATATCCGGAGGAGAACTACTAGCTATTATACTTTATTACCGATGTTTCTTTTCTACAAGAACATTTGCATACATGCATGCGTGGATATATGTGTTATGGGCATGCATATATTCAAATTATTTGTTTAGTAGATGAGATATATATATTTTTTTTGATAGAAAGCACCTATAAATAATGAGCTCCATGAACTGGAGTACTCATCTTACAGATAACTCTGGCCCTCTAAATCTTTATGAAGGAAAGATTTAATTTTCCAGGTCATTTATATACTAGACATTTTACCAGCTTGACAAGCTAGTACCTCAAGAAAAAAAAAATATTTTTTTGTTATTTTTTCATGGATATACAGGAGTGTATTTGTATTAATTCCAATTAATTAAGTCTAAAAATTTTGTATTAGATAAAATGTGGGCTTGGCTTGCTACTTAGTTGGCAAACTCTTGCCCCAGCCCATTCTGTTCCTCCCTTGCTGTCCTTTAGGCTCTTCCCTTGGCTTATGGGAACGATACCACAAATTTCCCCCTTCTAGCTTCCCTCGTCTCTCTTGTGCTCTTCCCCTCTCCTCCTTGTCTCAATGGGCTCTCCATATCTTTTCAAGCTTGACACAACAACATCCAATCCTTGTTTGAGCTAAAGATCAAAGGCATGGATCCTTTGTGGTGCAAAATCTATATTGCAGGGCATCATGCTACCACTGATTGGATTCACATGTATTATTTTCGATCCAATCGTTCTGATAAAACCAATCATTTAAAGCTTCTAATGGCATCACCTCAACCCTTCCTTCATAATGCCTCTTCTTGACCCAACCCATCCAGTTTGCTTTCTTCCTCTCCTTCCTCGAATCCTCTCTCCTGTGCCGTGCCGTCTCCCTCTTTCCTGCTCTCGCCGGCCGTGTCTCGACCCTCCTCATGGTCGCATCACCATCTCCTGCAATGATGCCAGTACTGGGTTCTCCCACGCCGTCAACATCCCTCACCCTTCTCCTCCTCTTTCCTACCAATTTGATGTCTTGTTGCCCATCAAGTTGTTGTTCTCCTTTCGTAGGCTACTTCTGCCCTCTCGCTATCTTCCAAGTCCCAAGCTCGATGATGGTGCCATCTTCATCGGGCGTATTTTCAGCAATAACAAAATGAATCTCTGTCAAGAACTTTTGTCCTTACCAAATATTATCGAAACGATACGAAACTCCATGCTAGGTTCTAACCTATGTGGTTGTTGTCTATTTATTTAGATGATAATAAATATAATTTTTACTAAAAATTGATTCATTGGTATCATTATCAAAACAAAAAGTATCTTTATCTTTTTTTTAATAAAATTAATTATTTATAAATATTTAATTTATTGACAGGAATAATCTAAGTTAAAATCTAAATAACAAATATAATTTGTATAAAAATATAGACTGCTAGTTAGAATTAGCTTCCCTTGTAGTTTCTATAAATGATGATGGCCCTTGTTCAATACTATATTCTAGTGTGGATAATCCAAGTATAAAATTATAACCAATAATTATTTGCAAACGCAAATTTTAGTTGAAGGTCAAAAATATAAAGTTCATGGAAAGGACTATCCTAGCTGACATTTATCAATAATAAAAAATACTTCCATTATAATAAAGAAAATCCTTATCTAAGATTATAATATAATTTTTTTTGGCATAGACATGCTTTGCTAAAATATATTATATTATGTTATAGGCTAAAGTATTAATTAGGATTAGCCTTACCTATGCTTGTTGTAATATCCGACCTTGTAGGCCTTTGAACTAGCACGCCAAACCCAACCGACCCGGTGCCTTACACGGAAGAGAAAAAAGAGGGAGGAAGAAGACTCCCGATAAAAGTCTTCTTCTCTCCCAAATCTTCATCAAAGAAGGAGGGGTTTTTTTATCTAAATTAAGTTTGGAAATTCCTAGACCCTATCTATAAGTAAAGATCTCCCTCTCCTTGAAATCCCATCACCAGATCCTTGAAAAATTGCATTGATTCCGAGCTTGTTTGAAATCTTTTTCTTGACTTGTTGTCGAAGAAGATTACCAGTTTCTTGGACTTAGGTATGAGGCCTAAGCCTTACTCTCCTTTGTTTTTCAAACATATTACCACCATTTTGGGTCGGCAAGATTCTGGATTTTGGGATAAGGTCGACTCCTTTGTTTTTGTCCTCTTTCCATTATTTCTGGTGCTACTGTCACCGTCGACCACTAGATGGGAACTGGTAGCTATGCCACCTTGGGCTACAGGCCTAGCTACCATCTCTTGGCAAGACCCTAAGTTGTTGGGGATGAAGGGCGAGTCACGTGAAATGAAAGAAAAAGAAGAAGAGAAAAGAAAAAGAAAAGAAAAGAAGAAAAAAAAATTAAAAACAAGAAAAGAAATTCTCTCTTTCCTTTCTTCTCTCCCTTCCCTATCTTGATTTCTCTCTCCACTTTCTCTCTCTACTTTCTCTCTTAAAAAAGTTTCTCTCTCTAGGGATTAAGGAGGTTGTGAAGGGGGAATCAAGGAATTAATAGGTGAAACCTGATAAATCTAGATAGAGAATTTTAGATTAATAATCATTACATCATGAAATTTATTAATTAATATTAAAATTAATTATATAGAAGAATAATTTTATGGGCAGGAGGACATCAAGCAAGTTCTTTAGTACCTAGATCAAGAACTTGGATATAGATTGATATCTAGTATATTAAATTCATTATCAATTAAGATAACGATTTCTAAATACGATCATCAATTTATATATATATATTTATACTACATGATTTTGATCCTTGGACATGAGTATTGACATGTATGATTATTTATATACTATATATTTTAATTTTTTATTATAGATATTTATAATTATCGGTATGATTACTTATATTTTTTTGTATAATATATTGTATCAAACATGATTATTTTTTAAATGACTTGGATTATGATATCAATTATTAGAAATCTTGAAAAGAATATGATTTGATAATGTATTTAAAATCTGATAAATTGATAATAAAAAAGGAATGTTTGGACTAGCTACATCATGGATAGGACCATGGTACTTGATATTGCCAGTCATGAGCTGAAGCATGACATTGAGATTATCAATTATTGACTGAAATGTGATACTGAGATTATTAATTATGGGCTAAAACATGGCACTATGATAGTTGCCATAGGCAGAAGCATGGCACCAATAATAGCCTCGTCATGCATAGGAATGTGATATTTGAGATTGCCAATCATAGGCTGAAACATGACCGTGATTAGTCAAAAATTTTCAAAGATAATGGATGATTGATTCGAATCATATTAATGAGATGTAGATAATAAGATATGAAACCATTATTAAGTAAAAAGAGATTTTACTTAATAAAATATATGGTATCTCATTTTTAAATAAGATGGATATTTGATGTTAATTGATATATATTTTTGGATATATTGGTATTGAGTTATATTGGCTACTTGATATGAGATTTTAAGATGTATGTTTATTTGATACTATTTATTATTATTTTATAATTATATTATATTATATTGGTATGAGTATGTGGAGATTTTTACTGGGTTGTAAAGCTCGCATCTCCTACTTTCCTTCCTTTTCAGAGTTATATAGTATATTCAAGCTTGGTTATGGATTAGGTTCATTGGTGAAAAGATAAATAGATAGAGAGATTAATACCGATCGGATGATTAAAGGATGACTAAATTTATATATATATATATATATATATATATATATTTATATATTTATATTAGGTATTCTCTTATGAAGATCAATAATGTTCTTGAAATTTGAAATTATAATTGATTTTTAAGGCCTTGCATGATCTTTATGACATATTTTGGGATTCATGCGTCTGGTCATATGCCGACCCAGGTGCTAGGTTCGGGACATAATATAATGGTATCAAAGTTTAAGTTATGATCACTTAAATTATAATATAAATTATTAGGATATGATATAAGTCATATCAAAACTTAAGTTATGATCACTTGGGATTATAGTATAAGTTACTAGAGATATGGTAGAAGTAAAAAAGATGAATCTAGAGTTTGGATTTTAGATCATCAGGTATTATGATATAAGGTGTACATGAAGTTTGACATATTATAAGTGCAAAAGAGCTGTGTGATTTTGTCTCTAATCTTACTGGTGAGGTTGACCTAAGATGAGTACAAAAAGAGCCGTGAATAAATTATCTCTTGATCATAATAAGTGAGAGTTTGATTGGAGTATAAAAGGTGTTGACCTTTGAATATATGCTATCATGCTAATAGGTTATGTTGTGTCATATACGCTTTTTCAATTGTTGTTATATGATATTAGAATTCTAACATAGATATGGGTGCAAATCATGTATTATATCCCTTTAATTTTATTATTAATTGTTATCTCAAGTTCTGAATTTATTAGAATATTGTTTGAAGTGTGACTTGAGTTTCATGATATTAGAGTTAAATATTTCTTCATGGGTCAAACTTGTGTGTAGATTATAAATGAAATTAGATTCTAGAGGAAAATATATTTATGATACCATATATATGTGTAACTCCTTATTGATAGATTAGATTGTATTGTGTGTGCATAGGATATGCATTTTTGATAATATAATTACCATCTTTGGATCAGATTGTTTGATCTTCTTAATATTGTTGGAGATTGTTGAGTGTATTAATTACAATCTAAGGTTAAGGTTTATAAATAAATCTAAGGTACCATTTTCCTATTATTGTATTGGATGGAGAAATTAATTTTGGTAAACTTTTATGAGCTTAACATACGGGCAAAATTTCATGTGAGTTAATTTATTGATGCTAAGGGATAGTTGAGTTGATTTTATTCATGGATTTACCAACTCGAGATCTTCTAATTTATTAAAGTTCAGAGTTAATCTTTTAAAAAGATAGATCAGTTTGGAAATATCTAATTGATTGTCAAGTGAATCTAGAGTTAATTCACTTTAAATTGTTCTAGATTTATAGGGTTCTTGAAAGATGGTAAAATTATGTAAGGACTTTAAACATAGAAAGTGGGTCTAGATTTAATCTTGATATGATATGCCCATGGTATAAAGAGATTCAAAAGCTTTGCTTTAGTTTAACTAAAAAATTTTGGATCTTTTTGGTACCAATGTAAGGTAAATTTTTTGGAGGATTTATTTAATGAACCTAGATAATTCAATAAATTTATATTAGAGTGCATAGTGAAAGTGTAGTGATATGAGTTATTCTAAAATTAATTATAAACTAACTCTAGCTTTAGAAGTGTTATGATAGGAGAGTTGATTTAAATTTTAGTACCAAGACTTTAATGATAAATGAAAGGATGGTGTTATTGATTCTTTGGCTAGTCTGCAAGTGTAGCCATATAATTTTCATTAATAGGTTCTAGTGTAGAGAATTCAAAGGAGAATTTTGGACATCTCCAAATTTAGAGTAAACAAGTTGATAATTCTTTTGCCTGGCTTGGATATAGAATATTTTAATGCAAAGTCTCTTTTAGTTTTGATATTATGATTTTGTTATTTTAAGAGGCTTGAGATTTTCTTAAGATAAAAGCCTAATTATAAAATCATGAGAAAGATAAAGAGAAGAAAGAAGGCTTTTGATTCTAAAGAGTATTTAATGATCAAGTTTCTTTTATTTGTTTTAATAATATAGAGAGGGCCAATTATGATTTCCATGTGGAATTAATTAAAAGTAATATATTTTATGGACAAAGAATTAGGTATTTTAATTCAAGGCTGAGATGTTAATTATTGCTGCCTAGATCGTCGTGGCTTGTAGCTCCGGTGCATCGCCGCCATGTCGGGTGCCTCCTTCTCCTGCCAGGGGTGCTCCCTCTTCCTTGGCGGTCAGCTCTTCGGCCCGCTCAGTCTTCAAAACAGAGGAGACCCGGGCCGGGAATTTCGGTGAGGACACTCTGATGATCAAGTCAGTGGGACGATCAAGGAGAACAAAATCTCTAAGGCGGAGAGCTTGGGGGACTCCCTCTCCTCAGGGGGTGACATGATAAAGGTATTCAAATAATGTAAACATGATAAAGAACAAGATAGTAATGTCCAAGCAGAAGAAAGAAGAAATGGAGAGCGGGGAGCAGGGAGGTTCTTCGGCCGGTCCCTTGGCCATTGAGCTTTCGATGGCTTGCCAGCTTACCTCTCCCCGCTCCGCCTGCATCTATTGCTTACCTTTCTTACCTTATGCCTCATGCGATGGCCCTAACCAGATCTGGGACTTCATCCCGGTGTCCTTCTCGATGTACCCTCTCATGGTGCCTTCCCCAAAGGGGCTTGCCGCTGCCCGTGGCTTCTCCTTCTTCTCTCCCCCCCTCTTGGACTAGTCCTTCTAGAGGAGGAGGCGATCCGTGGGCCTCTTGGAGCCTCTTCCTTTCTCTCGGACTGGTCCTCCTTCCAGCCTTCCTCAGACTGGTCCTTCCGAAGGAGGAGGCAATCCCCGACTTTCCCGAAGCCATTCTTTTCAGAGATCCTCCTCCCTCCCCCTTTCGGAGAGCTCTCTTCCTCCCCATTTCAGAGAGCTCTCTCTCTCGGAGAGCTCTCTCCCCCTCTGTTAGGGGTGTCATTTTTTTGCTTAAGAGAGGTAGGCACTGTGCCACTGAGCCCCATGCCATCATGGAAAGTTTCCATTCTCGGAGGGACTGCCCGAGTGTTGCAGGGCCTATGGCTTTGACAGGATTCTCCTTCTAGGGGAACTCTGGGTCTTGCATCGCATGGGTCGGTGCCCTCCAGCCGTACGGTACTCAACATGGTAGCACATTACGGGACCCTAGGTCTGACGGGGCTTACCTCGTGTAGAGCATGCGGGCGATGTGTTTTAGAACTGGCATTTGTGGTAGGACATGCGCCACCTTTCGGAGGTTACAGGTGGACATGGATCTCCGTACCATGGTTTGAATTCCTGTTGATCTTTCCCTCCTTCACTGCTGGTAGGAATTTTGGCCTTCGTATGGCAGGGAAGGACCTCTCGAAAAGGTCTGCCTTTGATAGCATGAGCTCGACCCCGGCCAGGAGCTGACCTCAGATGGAGGGATCACCCCGTGAGCTCAATCCCAATTAGGAGCTGGCCATGGATGGAGGGCTCACTCCATGAGCTCAACCCCTACTGGGAGCTGGCCTCGGACGGACGGCTCACCCATGATCTCGACCCCAATTGGGAGCTGACCTCGATAGGGGGCTCGCCTCGACCTTCCACCTGGGGGCCGCATCCAGGTGGCAGTCCCCACCCGTGCGGCTACCGGGTGGTGGCTATGTATGTTCTACGTTAGTGGATGTTACCACATCAGATGTCCCCCACTCTCAAGCCTAGAGAATGTAGCATCGCTCAGGACGATGGGAGTAATGACTATGCTGACATGGAGGGACGCGCCTTCTACACCATCAATACTTCGACTGGCCATGCCCCGAAGACCGTGCCTTTACATTAATGGGGAATTGCACCCAGCTTTCCAATGGAGGGATCATCAATGCCCTGGCTAGATCAAGGCATCTGTTCCACAAATCGAAGCATTGGGAGGTGCTTGGTGCCGACACGTGGTGGCTTCTGATTGGCTATGTAGCTTTTAAAAGGCCTTCGGGTGTAGGCGGCCAGGGTTCCGTAAAGCTTCCTTCCTTCTTCTTCAGCCTCCTCCTCGTTACTGCGTTGGCTTCCATGTTCTCCCTCTTAAATCCCTCTCCTTTAGCCTGCACCGAGGGAGGGCTCTTGGTAGTCTTTAGGATTTTAGCCCAAGATCTGGAGGGCCAAATGAAGGCTCTCCATGAGCGACCGGCTAGCATCAAGGCGAGGGCATCTAGTTCGGAGAAAAAATCCATCAAGCTTGAAGCTTCCCCTATGGATGTGAAGGGGGAGAGCCTCCGGTGGTGCAATTGGGGCAGAGAATAGGCTACCTCAAAAGTGGAGGCATTCAGAGCCACCTCCCGATTCACAAGACTGGAGATCATACAGGAGGAGGTGGTGGCCCGGGTCATGGTTGCTGTGAAAGGGGCCACGGCCGTTGTGGTGCTGATAGGAGTATCCTGATGCAGAGCTGCTGCATCTGCCCTTGGAATCATGAGATCAGTGAATTCCAAGGAGGATGGTGTGGTAGAGGCAGATGCATTGTTGTTCTCTTTCCTGGTAGGCTCGCTTGAGGAAGGGCATCCACCTCCTGGAGTAGAAAGGACTGGAATGCTCCACCCGGTCCCGAGGATGAAGTCCAGAGCTGGAGTACTAGCCTATTGGTTAGGCGAGGGATGGCAAGAAAAGCCTGAAGCTTATTTCTTCTCATTCTATAACTTAGGATTTTAGGAGGTCTCCCGGCCTATTGAGAGCTTCCATAAGATGTAAGAGACTTTTGATCAATGAAGGCGGCTCTTCCATTACGTCTGTTGCTCTCTCATTCTTTCTTTCTTCTTCCTCTTTTCTTTTGAGCTTGAATCTGCTGCCCGGCCTCCCGGGCTGCTAGGGGCCTCTCTCCGATGTGGAGGACATTTCAATGAGGATAATTTTTTGTTCTCTTCAATTGGAATGCTTTGTATTCCCTCCACTTTGCTTGTTGTTTTTCTTTTCTTCGGCTCGGATTGCTTTTGGGGGGTCTCCTCGGTTTGCCAAGCCATGAGTCAGGTGACCGATGGTAGAAATTCAGGGATTTCTCACCAACATCCCCAGGCCGTGAGCAAGGCAACCGGATGCAGGGCTTCTGGAATATCCCGGCTCAGTTTGCCATACTGTGAGTAAGGGACAAATGGTGGAACTTCTGGAGTTTCCTGGTAGACATCTCTGGACTGTGAGTAAGGTAGAGGGTGTGGGGTTTCATGAGTTTCCCGGCTTATAGGTGCCAAACTATGAGTCTCGTGATAGATGGCAGGGTACTAGGAATCCCCAATTGTACCTCAAAACTGTGAGCGGGATGACTGAGCACGGGTCTGTTGGAAGGACCCAGCTCGGAGATTGCCTAGCTGCGAGTCTATTAGTAGATGGCGGGTTACCCTATTGCCACCTCAGGGTTGTGAGCTCGGCTAAAAAATGCAGGCCCGATGGAGTGGGCTTGGCTTGAGAGTGCTGAACTGTGAGTCGCACGGTAGGTGGTGGGTTGCCCTGCCACCACCTTCAGACTGTGAGTTGGGCTAAGGGCACCGAGCTTATTGCTTTGCTATGTGGTGAGTCTCGCGGTAGACGACATCTTGGTGTCGCCTTCGGGCTGTGAGCATGGCTTGTGAAGGCAGGCCTGATGGAGGGCCCAGCTTAAGGGTGCTAATGAGTCACACGGTAGATGGCGGGTTGCCCTGTCGCCACCTCCGGGTGTGAGCTCGGCTGATGAGCATGGGCCTGATGGATGGGGCCTGACTCACTGATGAGAAGTTGTCGTGCTATGAGTCTCACGATATATGACATCTTGGTGCCACCTCCGGGCTGTGTGCATGATTGGTGAAGGTGGGCCTGATAGAGGAGCCCGCGTTGTTGATGAGGATGCCGAACTATGAGTCACACAATAGATGGTGGGTTGCCCTGCCGCCACCTCCGGGCTGTGTGCATGATTGGTGAAGGTGGGCCTGATAGAGGAGCCCGCGTTGTTGATGAGGATGCCGAACTATGAGTCACACAATAGCCCGGGCTGTGAGCATGGCAATGAAGGTTATGGGGTGCCGAGCTTCTTGGTTTGCCATGCTATGAGTCACGCGATAAATGGCATCTTGGTGCCTCCTCCAGGCTATGAGCATGGCTGGTGAAGGCGAGCCTGATAGAGAGACCCATGTTATTGATAAGGATACTGAATTGTGAGTTACGCGGTAGATGGCGGGTTGCCCTGCCGCCACCTCCGGGCTGTGAGCTCGATTGATGAGCACGGGCCTGATGGAGGGGGCCTGGATCACTGAGGAGTTGCTGTGCTGTGAGTCTCATGGTAGATGGTAGCTTGGTGCCGCTTACGGGCTGTGAGCACGGCTGGTGAAGGCGGGCCTGATAGAGGGGCCCGTATTGTTGATAAGGATGCCAAACTATGAGTCATGCGATAGATGGTGGGTTGCCCTGCCGTCACCTCCGGGCTATGAGCTCGGTTGATGAGCATGGGCCTGATGGAGGGGGCCCAGCTTGCTGATGAGGAGTTGCCGTGCTGTGAGTCTCGAGGTAGATGATAGTTTGGTGCCGTCTCCGGGTTGTGAGCACGGCTAGTGAGGGCGGGCCTAATGGAGGGCCCGGCTTAAGGGTGCCGAACTGTGAGTCACGCGGTAGGTGGCGGGTTGCCCTGCCCACCTCTAGGTTGTGAGCTTGACGGGTGAGTGCGGGCCTGATGGAGGGGGCCTGGCTCGCTGATGAGGAGTTATTATGCTGTGAGTCTCGTGGTAGATGGCATTTTGGTACTGCCTCCGGGCTGTGAGCATGGCTGGTGAAGGCGGGCTTGATAGAGGGGCCCATGTTGTTGATGAGGATGCCAAACTGTGAGTCACGCGGTAGATGGCAGGTTACCTTGTCTCCACCTTCGGGTTGTGAGCTTGGTTGATGAGCGTGGACATGATGGAGGGGGCCCGGCTTGAGGTTGCCGCACTGTGAGTCAGGCGATAGATGGCGAGTTGCCCTGCCTCCACCTCTGGATTGTAAACACGGCGAGGAGTGTGGGCTTGTTTGAGGGCCCAACTTGTGCCCGCCGGACTTTGAGTTAGACGGAGACGTCCCTGCACAGGTGAAAAATAAAGTTGCATGAAAAAGGGACTTAGATAATTGAGAAGAAGTTTTATATCACCGGTAGCGCTCTCTTAAATTGCTTGTGTTCAAAGTTCGCGAGCATCGGGAGGTGCCAAGACTGGCGATGTTATAGGCTCCATCCGGCCAGGCTTCGACTCCTTTGTTGGGGTCCTTTACGGGGGTTGCAGTAGCGTGCCATCTTCTATCGGCAGGCTGCCCTCGGGGTCAGGCCCCATCTCTTGTTGGTTTGCCCCACTACGGGTCACACGGTGGGTGGCATCCTGCTGTAATCTCCGAACCATGAGCGAGGCTATGGTGCTTGCCTTTGATGGTGATGCAGCGGCTTCTTCTGTAGAATTGGAACACAATTTTCATATTGCAAGGATAATGGGGAAGGAGTTACCTATTAGGCTTGTATGAAATGATGGAAGCCCCACGTGCAGGGGAGTGCCTAGATTTTGGGTCTAACCAGAGAGTATCGTGAAGGGTGGCAGGTGTTTGGGAAACCCACGAACACAAGCCCCACTCTCCACTATCCTCCAACACTTCTCTTCTCATTCTTTGGGCGGGCCCCCAAAAGGGAGCTCTCATGTTCCCCGCCTGCCCCCAGGGAGGTGGCTACCATCGTTCCGTCAGTCGGAGAGCCTGGATTCTCAGCCTTGGCCAAGATCCTCTTAGTTCCTGAGTCATCTGCCACTTGTCCCCCTACCTGGTATGCTAATCTGTTGCTGCCTGCATCGTCATAGCCTGTAGCTCCGGCATGTCATCACCGCGTTGGGTGCCTCCTTCTCCCGTTGAGGGTGCTCCCTCTTCTTCGGGGATTAGCTCTTCGGCCCACTCAACTTACAAAATAGAGGAGACCTAGGCCGAGGATTCTAGCAAGGACACTCAGATGATCAAGTCAGTGGGATGATTAAGGGAAACAGAACCTTTGAGACGGAGAGCTTGAAAGACTCCCTCGCCTCAGGGGATGACATAATAAAGGTGTTCAAATAATGTAAACATGATAAAGAATAAGATAGTAATGTCTAAGCAGAAGAAAAAAAAATGGAGAGTGGGGAGCGGGGAGGTTCTCCAACCGGTCCCTTGGTCACTGAGCTTTCAGTGGCTTGCTTGCTTACCTCTCCCCGCTCCTCCTGCATCTGTCGTTTACCTTTTTTACCTTATGCCTCATGCGATGGCCCCGATCGGATCTGGGACTTCAACCAGGTGTCCTTCTCGGTGTGCCCTCTCGCAGTGCCTTCCCCGGAGGGGATTGCCACTGCCCGTGGCTTCTCCTTCTTCTCCTCCCCTCTCGGACTAGTCCTTCTGGAGGAGGAGGTGATTCGTGGGCCTCTTGGAGCCTCTTCCTTTCTCTTTAACTGGTCCTGCTTCCAGCCTTCCTCGGACTGGTCCTCTTCTTCCAGCCTTCCTTAGACTGGTCCTTCCGGAGGAGGAGGCGATCCCTCGGCTTCCCTGGAGCCATTCTTTTCAGAGATCCTCCTCCCTCCCTCTTTCGGAGAGCTCTCTCCCTCCCCTTTTTGGAGAGCTCTCTCTCTCGAAGAGCTCTCTCTCCCTCTATTGGGGGTGTCATTTTTTTTGCTTAAGAGAGGTAGGTGCTATGCCACTAAGCCTCGTGCCATCGTGGAAAGTTTCCATTCCCGGAGGGACCACCCGAGCATTGCAGGGCCTATGGCTTTGATAGGATTCCCCATCTGGGGGAACTCTGGATCTCGTGCCGTATGGGTCGGTGCCCTCCGGCCGTATGGTAGTCGATGTGGCTACATGTTACGGGGTCCTAGATCTAATGGGGCTTATCTTGTGCAAAGTATGCGGGCGACATGTTGCAGAATTGGCATTGGTGGTAGGACATGCGCCACCTTCTAGAGGTTGCAGGTGGAAAGGGACCTCCGTGCCATGGTTTGAATTCCTATTGATCTTTCCCTCCTTCACCATTGGCGGGAATTCTGGCCTTCGTATGGCAGGGAAGGACCTCCCAAAGAGGTCCGCCTTCGGCAGCATGAGCTCGACCCCGGCCGGAAGCTGATCTCATATGGAGGGCTCATCCTATGAGCTTGACCCCAGTTTGGAGCTGGCCTCGGACGGAGGGCTCACTCCATGAGCTCGACCTCGGCTGGGAGCTAGCCTCGGACGGAGGGCTCACTCCATGAGCTCGACCCCGACTGGGAGCTGGCCTCGAACAGAGACCTTATTCTATGAGCTCGACTTCGGTTGGGAGCTGACCTTGGCAGGGGGCTCGCCTCGGCCTTCCACCCGGGGATCGCATCCAGGTGGCAGGCCCCACCCATGCGGCTACTGGCTGGCGACTGTATATGTTCCACGTCAGCGGATGTTGCCACAACATTAATGTTCATTTGAACGAGATTGAATGAATTCACTATGTATTGTAGATGGTAAGAATTAAAATTGAGATACTATATAATTTTGTTATATTAAGGTCTGATATGAAGAAAGTATTCTAAGAGGAGGATTATCTAGAAGCTCAAGAATAATGTTAGGGTTAGATTTTTCGAAGGTTGGGCCATCATTTTTTTTTTGTAGAATTAATCAAGGATAATTAATTGCATTGACATCAAAAGAATTCGATATATATTATAGTTAGAAAAGGATCTAGTTCTGAGACATCATATAATTATTAGGTTAAGATCTTATAGAGCAAACGCTATGAAAGGCAAACTATTTGGGAGTTTAAGGATAGCACGAGGGTTGGCTACTTTCAAGTTTTGAATCTAAGCAAGCTAATTTTGAGAATAAAATTATTTTAAAGTAGGAGAATGCAATATCCTTTCTTGTGAGCTTTTGAGCTAGCCCAAAATATCAAACCCAGTCCACCTGGTGCCTTATATGGAAATTTACAAGGGGAGGAAGAAGACTCCTAATAGGAGTCTTTTTCTCTTCCAAATCTCCATCGAGAAAGGAGGGATTTCCTAACTAAATTGAGTTTAGGAATTCCTAGACCCCATCTATAAGTAAAGATCTCCCTCTCCTTGAAATCCCATCACCAGATTGTCATTGATTCTAAGCTTGTTTTGAGTCTTTTCCTTGAGTTGTCACCAAAGAAGATCACCGGTTTCTCTTGTTCAACCCTCACTGGACTTAAGTATGAAACCTAAGCCTTGCTCTCCTTTCTTTTTCAAGCATATTACCATCATCTAGTTTTGGCAAGATTCTAAATTTTGGGACAAGATCGACTCCTTTATTTTAGTCCTCTTTTCCTTGTTTCTGGCACTACCATACATCATTGTCAACAGCCAAATTG
This sequence comes from Areca catechu, assembly GCA_021397845.1. Lineage (NCBI taxonomy): Eukaryota > Viridiplantae > Streptophyta > Magnoliopsida > Arecales > Arecaceae > Areca > Areca catechu. The sequence continues at coordinate 117,611,493 of CM038044.1, read as the reverse complement.
GGAGACCATTGGATGCATTGCCTCAAGCCATAGCCTTGGCCACCATCTCTTGGCAAGACCCAGGTTTTTGGGGATGAAGGGTGAGTCCCTTGTTCTGGCCAAACCAAAGAAAATGAAGAAGAAGAGAAAAGAAAAAGAAAAGAAAAGAAGAAGAGGTGAAAAAAAGAAGAAAAAGAAAATAAAAAAAGAAATTCCCTCTCTTTCCTCTCTCCTCCCTCTTCTCTCTCTTTGATTTCTCTCTCCACTTTCTCTCTCTACTTTCTTTCTTTTAAAAAATTTCTCTCTCCTAGGAAATAAGGAGGTTATGAAGGTGGAATCAAGAAATTGATGGATGGATCTTGATGAATCTAGGTAGAGAGTTTTAAATTAATAATTATTATATCATGAAATTTATTTATTAAAATTAATTATATAGGAGAATAATTTTATAGGTAGGCGGATATTGAGTAAGTTCTTTAGTACCTAGATTAAGAATTCGGATGTAGATGGATATCTAGTATATTAAATTCATTATCAATAGAGGTAAGGATTTTTGGACATGATCACTAGTTTATATATATATTTTTATACTACATGATTTTGATCCTTGGATATAAGCATTGATATGTATGATTATTTATGCACTATATATTTTGATTTTTTATGATGGATATTTATAATTACTAGTATGATTAGTTATATTTTTTTGTGTAATATATTATATAAAACATGATTATTTTTGGATGATTTGGATTATGATACCGGCTATTGAAAATCTTAAAAAGAATATGATTTGACATGTTTGAAACTTGATAAATTGATAATCAAGAAAATGGATATTTGTACTAGTCATGCTATAGATAAGATCATAGTACATGAGATTGCTAGTCATGAGTTGAAGCATGATATTGAAATTGCTAGCATGGGCTGAAGCGTGTGATACTAAGATTGGTAGTCACAGGTTGAAGCATGGCATTGAGATAACCACCATGGATAGAAGCATGGCACTAAGAATAGCCTTGCCATGGGAAGGAACATGGTACTTGAGATTGCTAGTCACGGGCTAAAGCGTGACCATGATTGATAAAAAACTCTAAAAAATGATGGTTGATTGATTCGAATCATATTAATGAGATGTAGATAATATGACATTAAATTATAGTCAAGTAAAAATAGATTTTACTTAATGATATATACGGTATCTCACTTTTGAATAAAATATATGTTTGGTGTTAATTGATCATGTTTTTGGATATATCGGTATTGAGTTATATTGGCCACTTGATATGAGATTTTGAGATTTATGTTTTATTTGATACTATTTATCATTATTTTCTAATTCTATTATATTATATTTGTGTGAGTGTGTGAAGATTTTTACTGAACTATAAAGCTCACACCTACTTTCCTTCTTAGAGTTATATAGGATATTCAAGCTTGGCTGTGGACTGGGTTCATGGATGAGAAGATAAATAGATAGAGAATCATTAATACCGATCGGATGACTGAATTTATAATTATACAAATTATATTATTTTCTTTACATTAGATATTTTTTTATGAATTATGATTAATAATGTTTTTTGAAATTAAAGTTATAATAGATTTTTAAGGCTTTGCATGATCTCTAGCTAAGATGTATTCTAGGATTTATGTGGCCGGTCGGGTTGCATAACCAACCTAGGTGCTGAGTTCGTGGCATGACACTTGTAAATAAAAGCTTTGATAAAGACCATCCAAACTAAAAGATATATTATGAGCTAGACTTTTAACATAGACTATTTCGGTAAATTGTCCTTTGTATTTTATTCATATATACATATATAACAACATCAAGACCTGCTTTCACTATGATATAAATCACAATTTACATTTTAATAGTAAATCTACTTTAATGCCATATATAATATCATTTTCATATTAATAATACTTATATCTCAAATAATTTCTATCATAATAACAAAGTATTATTAAACAAATATTCTTTAAACCTAAAAAATAAAATCCATATAAAAACCAAATCTTCACTAAATATACATAGTCCAAATATTTAGAATAATATATGCAAAATCACTCTAAAATGTTAAAAACAAGTTCTAAAATAATATCAAAGTCTCTATGTCATAACATCCCATCATTTTTCATCTTTACCTTCAACTCTATTATCATTTTTCATCCTTACCTCCAACTCTATTATCATTTTATATTCTATAAAAAATTGATAACAAGCAAGCAAATGCTATAGTCAACAAACTACTATCTTATTTTTATTTTAAAAAATGAATTAAGTACTAGTAAGTAATATAAGTCATTTTGAAATAACACTTTTATTACATAAAAACATTATAAAAGTTATTTACTCTTTGCCAAGATTGAAAAAAAATGACGTTTCTGGTGGTATGTTTCGAAATATTTGCTATATATATATATATATGTGCTCTAAATATTTGATCAAATTATTGTGACATTTTTTATCCGAGTTGTCGTTCTATTTATTGCAAAAGAATTTCTCTACAGGAACCCTTTCAGTTTTCAATGAATTATCCAGATTTTTTAAATTCTTTTCAAATCCTATTATCTTTTATTGATATGTAAATTGAGAGCTCGAAGCATCCTGGAATGGAACAGAGCGTTTTCCTTTTCAATAAGCAAAGTGAGTTTTTTCTAAAAAAAAAAAAGAAAAGGCAAAATAGGTTTAGTTTCCCAAAATAATAATGAATGTCGTAGTACATCCAGTTGGCTTCTTATTACACGGATAATTGGAGGATTAGACTAATTGCTGGATCTGCTGTAATTAATAGAATAATTAAGCATAATAATAATATACACGACAAAAAAAAATACTATTTTAACAATCAAAAAATCGGTTGCTAATAATTAAAATCGGTTGCAAAATTAATTTGCAACCAATTTTGCAACCGAAATACGTCGGTTGCAAAAATCCAGGTTGCAAAATTTAGTGATCGATTTTATTCGGTTGCAAAAATTTAGCAACCGATTTTGGTGTATTTATAAAATTTAAATATTTTTTTGAAATGATTTTTAAGTCAAAAAATCAGTTACAAATTCGGTTGCTAAGTAATAATTTTATTTTAAAATATTAAAAAAAACCGGTTGCAAAATCGGTTGCAAATTAATAAAAATTTTTAAAAAAAATTAAAAATTGGTTGCAAAATCGGTTGTAAATTAAAAAAAAATATGAAAAAAATAAAAATCGGTTGCAAAATCGGTTGCAAATTAAGAAAAATATGAAAAAAATTAAAAATCGATTGTAAATTATTAAAATTTGAAAAAAAAATTAAAACTCGGTTGCAAAATCAGTTGCTAAAATAGAATAATTAAAAAAAAATTAAAATGCTAATTTTTTTTCCTATATTCGAAATAAGAATAGTTCCAACAAACTAATAATTTTTTATCCCGCAATAAACTATATAGAACCATGTATTCCAGGTTCAAAGCAAAAGAACACTAGCTGAAGCATGACAGCAAGTTTTTATTGAAATTCTTCTGCAAAAATGTCCAAAATGAAGTCGTGATACCAAGTACATATAAGTTGGGCAACTGGATCGTACATATACACTTTCTGGCACTAATCTACCATATGATGAGCAGTAGACAAAGCACTACATTAAACTCTCCAACTCATTCAAAATCATCTAAGGAGAAATAGCAACGATGTAAGGGAAGATGATGTGATGTACTGCAGAAGTGATGCCATGACAGCTCTCAGGTGGGACAGAAACTACAGTGTAGATTCCAGCATCTCTGTATTGAAATGGTAATGGGGCACTAGTATTTTGGTGGGATAGAAACGTAGCTTGCAATATGCTGCATCAAAAGTAATAAGTCTAGTCGACTTGCCAGGCCAGCATATTCTAGAAGATGATTAACTAAAATCATGAATACACACATATCATATATATATATATATATATATATATATATATATATATATATATATATATATATATAAAGAGAGATAGAGAGAGGCACACATATGTGTGTCTGTGTAAACATTTGAATAAACAACAGCTACAATAAATCAATAGAAATGTTAATCCAGTACCACTCATGAATCTTTCAAATAAGTACTTGATATATCTGGAATTGGTGGATTGCCCTCTTTGAAACATATCTCAGGAAGTGTACTCTTTGAAAATCATTTCATTTGTTCCTCATCCTGCAAAATTGGATTATAAAATCATAAGCCAAAGGGTAGAAGAAACATCATGATACAAACTAAAGAACTTAGTAGAGTTCTCCTATTCAAGCATATTTTTGAAATGTGCACTATGCAAGTCAGAGAACAATAAACAAAATTTGGAAACATGTAGTAAATGTGATTCTTCTATAAAAAACTATAGTTAATCTTTCAAAAGACAAGATACTGTAGAAAGGTGCAGTGTCAATTTTATTAGCATCCCCTTTTCTTTTTTATTCTCATATCTTCTTTTTTCTCATGCTTTCTCCATGGTATACACAAAGTCTAAAGCAAAGAAACAAAGGATCCTAATTCAAGATCTAGTTGTAAATATAGTTTGCCTTCAAAATGAAAATTGGCCCATCAATATTTGTTCAAGAGTCTTCCTGATCAAGGTATGCCACATTGATACTAAACCCTAAACCGGTGCCATAATGTTACTATGTCAGTATGGGGCCAGTTTGGCATATTGAGTATCAATACACCCCTTATACTGCAAATTTGTATTGAACCAGTTCAATATGCCGTGCCCTATACCACCCGATTTGGTATGGTTCGGCAAACCTTGTTCCTAATAAAACAAATTTGGATCGATAAACCAGCAGATCCATCTATTGCTTCTATCAAGTTGCAATAGTCCTATAACTACAAAGTGAAGCTATGTTTTAAGTACTTATTGCAAACTATTTGTGTAGGTCAATTATTAGTGCTTCAGAGAACATGCCACAAGTTATGGTAAACTTTGCAATTCATTTCAAGCTATGACTTAAGGTCCAAAAGAATTTTGTAGAAGGTGGGCCAAAAGAATTGCATAACCTACCACTAATGCAAAACCCATAGGACCATAGAACATGAATAATAATAATACAAGCAACATATATGCAATATATACAATGCATACATAAACTACAGTACCTTCTTATTCTTAAAATCCAACCCAAAAATTTAAGCTAGTAGGTGGATGGGCCCATAAGCATATAAACACCACCAAGGTCCTTTTCCTATCCAATCTAGGATTAATTCCACTCTTTCGATGCATATTTAACGAAATATCATATCCACTTTACATAGCTTAAGTAGTGCTTCATTAAATTGAGTGAACATAGGACTTGCTCCAATGGTATGAAGTCAGTTATTGATTAATTACAAGTTATAACACATATAAGTAAATAAAGGAAAAGAATGCATAGCCATGATTGTTTCCCATTGTACTTTCAGATACACCATAATTAAGGAAAAAGAATTGTATATCAATTCTATTCATCACTCAGTAAATTACAGAATATCAAAACTTTAGGATCAATATTTGCAATGCAAAGGATCAACATATGCAGTTTTTGACTGATTTAATGCCTAATTACAATAGTCTCATGCATTTAAAAGCCAAGGTAAATAATAGAAATAAGCACATAGGAGTCAGCCTAGTGTCACTACAATAACCAAGAATTTGGGTTATGTACCAGTACTTTTCAATATGTATCAAATGATATGTACCACAGTAGTTAGCTATACGAATAACATAACAAGTAGACAGGTATGTAACTTTATATCATGCAGACTAAGCTCATGCCAGTCCACATCTGTCCATGTCAGTGCATGCAAACCCTCATGGATTAGAATAGAAAGATGCTGACTGGCATGGCACCTTTTTTCCTACTATGAACCCTATAATGCAAACAAATACATGACTAATACTCACGCTGCATGACATGCTAACATGTGGTTTTTTAATCCTAGATTCATGCAATAACAAATTATGAGCATAATTTGAGCACTTCCCTTGAAACATTTACACATACTGTCTGACAATAGCTAGAACTAAAAAATGGACAAAGCCTTATCTATATAGCATATAAAATAGATTATGAATAAACCATGGAGCATATAATACAAGCCTTAACTTGGCTAGATCATGCATACCAACAAACTTCATATTATTGATGTAGGAAATAGCTCGAGCATCTTTTCCCAATGTTTAGTGTAGTAAGCAATAGCATTAATAAAATCACAATCATTGTAAATAGAATGTTAAACACTAAAAAGAATGTCTTAACCTGAATTGCAAAACAATCCTCAGCAAGTGGATATGTTTCTCCCGGCGAGAAAGTCTTTCTGTAGCTTCATGATGAACATCTGTAAGAGCATAGCCATCAACAAAGTAAAATAGATGTTACCATAAAAAACCATCTAGAAAAAAGAACATAAGTGGAGCAAATAAAGAGAGCATAGAACTAACCTTCACCCATTTTGCTGTAGATTTTATATGCAACCAAACCAACTTAAACGAAGAAAAGTAGTTACAGCAACAAAAATAAAACCACAAGAGGAGGCAATCCATAAAAATAACAGACTTAAAACAAATTCAGCGATCCATGAAAATAACAAGATTTGTCAATCCATGAAAATGCACAATAAAATAAAAAAGAGAAAAAAAGTGTCAAACAAGAAGATTCAGAGGCTCAGGATTGCCTATTTTTATACATTGAGAAGGGTCTAAGGCAGCAAATGGTTGCTTGCAATAATAGCAAGCCATCCAAATTTGCAACACCATTTAGATCTAGACAAAATGGTCCGAGCCAGCTACACTTTCAGCACTTGAAGCATCATGAAGATACCAAGGCAACTCATCATAGCCTGTAATCGCAGATAACAAGATTTGTCAATCCATGAAAATGTACAATAAAACAACAAAAAGAGAACAAAAGTGTAAAACAAGAAAACTCAGAGGCTCAGCATTGCCTATTTTTATATATTGAGAAGGGTCTAAGGCAGCAAATGGTTGCTTGCAATAATAGCAAGCCATTCAAATTTGCAACACCATTTAGATCTAGGCAAAATGGTTCAATCTAGCATACACTTTCAGCACTTGAAACATCATGAAGATACCAAGGCAACTCATCACAGCCTCTAACCACAGATAACAAGATGAGGCAATCCATGAAAATGCATAATAAAACAACAAAAAGTGAACAAAAGTGTAAAACAAGAAGATTCGGAGGCTCAGCATTGCCTATTTTTATACAGTGAGAAGGGTCTAAGGTAGCAAATGGTTGCTTGCAATAATAGCAAGCCATCCAAATTTGCAACACCATTTAGATTTAGGCAAAATGGTCTGATCCACCATACACTTTCAGCACTTGAAGTATCATGAAGATACCAAGGCAACTCATCACAGCCTCTAACCGCAGATAACAAGATGAGGCAATCCATGAAAATGCACAATAAAACAACAAAAAGAGAACAAAAGTGTCAAACAAGAAGAGGTGCAGTTCATAATACAAAGCAAAATAAATAACAGTAAGAAGAGGTGCAGTTCATAACACAAAGCAAAACAAATAACAGTAAAAGATACTGCAAGGTAATATTAAGAATGTGCTAATGCTACTATTCCTCCTCGTCCTCACCCTCGTCATCGTTATCCTCTCCCCCTCCTCGTTGTGATCCTTATGCACGATACCTCTGAAAAGGATCCATTTCAGTTCTTTGCGAAGGATTAACACTAAAAGCAAGAGTTGCTGAAGGTTAAAAATTTATGTTAGCTAATAGCAAATAATTCATCTAATTTAATTGGTCCAATAAATCACACTGTATGCAACTTCGAGTAAGAAACTTTTCATGATTTATTTTGTGCATTCTAATTCTTGATTCACAAGTAGCATGCAATGCAAGGATAAAATTTTATTGCAACCAAATTTAGGGTGGAGATCCGGTACCATTTTTTTGATGTCCAGCAAGGTATGGGGTGGTTTAGTGGGGCCATCATATCATATTTAAGTTGCACTAAAAAATTAAACAAATTTTCAAGGTATCATAACCTACACTATGTATACTATAAAAAAAATTCCATACTTGATGTGGTGCTTCATAGAAACAATCCAAGATAAGACGAGGAGGATGACAATCTAACACATTGATGCATCACTAACGTGATGCACTTGATGTAGGATGTAATTTCTCGAAAATTTATATTGAACAGCAATCTAAATACTTGAATTTATATAAGAAAATCCCTATCAAGTAAAATATATATATTTTTAAAAAAATGTACTCGGATCATATATTTTGTTGACAGTCAAACTATATTTAAGATTTAATAAAGGACTCAAATCAAGCTAGAAATGTAATCGGAACCAAATACATCGAGAGTTATATTAGAAGCCAACTTCCAAGTATATAACTTTGTTGGTCAGCGGGCGCACTAGAAATAGAGCAAAAGGCTCCTGACAAGAGTGTAATAATTAGTAGGTATTGAGAGTAAAGTTTCTAATTTTTAGGTAAAAGTAGCAAACCACTTGGCATCACTAATACAACACAGTTAAACAAAAGCAGGACTTCGAGCGCCTGACAATTCATTCCAATTGTAGACTCATTAGAAGTTAATGTGGTTTCTTGATATACATTCATCAACTTTAGTTGTCATATTGCTTGTTTCAAAGATAATGGATCACCTATCAATGCATGGCATAAAGGGAAGAACAAGAAATAGGTTTCAGATCAATGTGATCTGGTTGGGAAATTTGGGCCAATGATATCTACTCATAACAGAGTACTAGATTCACAAACTCTACCACATATTGCACTTAAAAGTTCAAGCAAATATGATGGAGGATAATGCCCATCTGCTAAATGAAATGGAGCAGGCAGACAACAAAATAAACCATAGCAACCCAAAGAATTCTACAATTTGCTAAAGCCAAGGCATCACTCTAGGCTTATGGAGATAAGGTTAATTGAGAAAATAATAAGACGAGGGGAGGAAAGGAGGGAGGGAGATAGAGGAGGGGTAGGCGGTACCCGGCGGCCAGCGGGGCTCGGAGCTGAGGAAGGGAGAGCCGAGGGGTAGGCGGTACCTGGCGGCCGGTGGGGCTCGAAGCTGAGGAAGGGAGAGACGGTACCCGGAGCCGGCGAGGCTCTGAGTTGAGGAAGGGAGAGCCGGAGGGGTAGGCGGTACTCGGCGACCGGCGGGGCTCGGAGCTGAGGAAGGGAGAGCCGGTGGGGTAGCCTATACCCGGAGCCGGCGGGGCTCGGAGCTGAGGAAGGGAGAGCCGGAGGGGTAGGTGGTACCCAGCGACCGGTGGGGCTCGGAGTTGGAAGGGAGAGCTGGTGGGGTAGGCGGTACCCGGAGCTGGCTGTCGAGTGGAGCGAGGTGGTGGCCATCGAGGGAGGCGTCCGGCATCGACCGTGGAGGGATAGGGTGGGATTTGGGAAATCGATGGGATTTAGGGCATCGATGGAAATCGATTTTAAGAAGCCTATTTATAACCGAGAAATTCTAAAAAAAAGATTTAAAAAAAATATTTTTTTGTAACCAAAAATTCGGTTGCTAAATTCTCTTTTTTAAATTATCATTTTTTTGCAATTAAATTTTTGGTTGCTAAATTCTAAAAAAACTTAAATTAATTTTAAATGAAATTTTGTAATCGAAAACTCGATTACAAAATTAAGAAAAAAACTTAAAAAAATATTTTTCAATTATCATTTTTTTACAACCGTATTTTTAGTTACAAAATTTCATTTAAAATTAATTTTAATTTTTTTAAAATTTTACAACCAAAAATTTGGTTACAAAATTAAGAAAAAAAACTTAAAAAAATAAAATTTTAAATTATCATTTTTTTGCAACCAAATTTTTGGTTGCAAAATTCTAAAAGAAATTTAAAAAATTTTTGGTTGCAAAATTCTAAAAAAAATTTAAAATAAATTCTAAATTCTAAAAAAAATTTTTGCAACCAAATTTTCGGTTGCAAAATTCAAAAGAAAATTAAAATAAATCTTAAATAAAGTTTTTCAACCGAAAATTTGGTTGCAAAATTATGAAAAAACTTAATTTTTTTCAATTATCATTTTTTTGCAACTTAATTTTCGGTTGTAAAATTCTAGATAAAATAAATTTAATTTTAAAAAATTTAAAAAACTTAAAATATATTTTTAAATTATCATTTTTTTTCAACCGAATTTTCGGTTGCAAAACTCAAAAGAAAATTAAAATAAATCTTAAATGAAATTATGCAACCAAAAATTTGGTTGCAAAATTTAAAAAAACCTTAAAATTTTTTTTTTCAATTATCATTTTTTTGCAACCGAATTTTCAGTTGCAAAATTCTAAAAAAATTAAATTTAATTTTTTTTAAAAAATTTACAACCGAAAATTGGTTGCAAAATTAAGAAAAAAACTTTAAAATATATTTTTAAATTTTTTTTTTTTTGCAACTGAATTTTTGGTTGCAAAATTCAAAAGAAAATTAAAATAAATTTTAAATAAAGTTTTTCAACTGAAAATTCGGTTGCAAAATTAAGAAAAAACTTTTTTTTTTTTCAATTATCATTTTTTTTTGCAACCGAATTTTTAGTTGCAAAATTCTAGAAAAATTAATTTTAATTTTAAAATAAATTTTGCAACCGAAAATTCGGTTGCAAAATTAAGAAAAAAACTTAAAAATATATTTTTAAATTATCATTTTTTTGCAACCAAGTTTTTGGTTGTAAAATTCAAAAAAATTAAAATAAATTTTAAATGAAATTTTGCAACTGAAAATTTGGTTGTAAAATTAAAAAAAATTAAAAAAATATTTTTAAATGAATTACGATTTCGGTTGTAAAATTGGTTGAAAAATAGAAATCTCGCAACTGCATCTGCAATCGATTTGAATCGGTTGCTAAATTATTAAGAAAATGGAACGGTTGCAAAATCGGTAGCAAAATAAGTGACAAATGCAACCAAAAATTCGGTTGTAAAATCAGTTGCTAAAACAGTATTTTCTGGTTGTGATATTGAAAAATTTTATGTATGCATGTGCTGGTTTTTTTACATGTTTAAGAAATTTTAAAAAAATTATGCCAAAGTTCTCTGAACATCAAATTAAGCACATAAAAATATTCTTGTTTATAATCATGAGTTCCGGCAATGATATATAATATCTAGATCTCAAAGTTATGAGATTTGGTGGATATATAAAATGTTCTTGCTTAAAATTATTATTTCCTGAAAGGTATGTATCGTTCTAATCTAAATATTTAATTTTTGTCATGAATAGTTGTACAGCCTTTATCAAAACTGATTTTAAAATATTTTTTAGTGAGAACTTGACGGTGCTCTTGCCATACATGGCATGTGCTCTTGCCATGCCTGGCATCTTAAATAAGGATGTTTGTTATTATTTTTATAAAATTCTTGTCAATTCTAAAACTTCTTGTAGGCAACCATGCCATTGCTAGTTGCACCTCCTTTCAGGATTTCTTCAATACATGGGCCGAGATGTTTGTTATTATTTTAATAAAATTCTTGTCAATTCAAAACATCTTTTAGGCAACCATGCCATTACCAGTTGCACCTCCTTCTAGGACTTCTTCATTACATGGGCTGAGATGTTTGTTATTATTTTTATAAAATTCTTGTCAATTCTAAAACTTCTTGTAGGCAACCATGCCATTGCTAGTTGCACCTCCTTTCAGGATTTCTTCAATACATGGGCCGAGATGTTTGTTATTATTTTAAAAAAATTCTTGTCAATTCAAAAACATCTTTTAGGCAACCATGCCATTACCAGTTGCACCTCCTTCTAGGACTTCTTCAATACATGGGCCGAGATGTTTGTTATTATTTTTATAAAATTCTTGTCAATTCTAAAACTTCTTGTAGGCAACCATGCCATTGCTAGTTGCACCTCCTTCCAGGACTTGTTCAATACATGGGCCGAGCTCTGGTGCAGCGGCAACCCCTACCGGCTAAACTTTCGCTGGTACTTCTGGGATAACTCCATGGTGGTGCTCCAATTCATCGATGGCGCCAACCCAAAGATGATTTTTTTGATAAATGCTACACTATGGGAGAGAGCTTTCACTGTAGCTAGGATGCAATCTAAGATCTCAAATCGAGGCTGGGCCCATGATCTGATCACTGAAATATATGGAAAGCAGATCCACAACATGAAGAAAGCGGCGACAATGGCCACAATAGAGGAGGACAACTCATCCGGTCATCCATTTCAAACCTTCACCGAAATTGTAGCGACGGTGATGAACGATGATGGCGAAGGATAATAGTACCTCCTCAGGAGAGGAGAAGATTAAAGTAGAGAAGAGAAGCCAGAAGATTTGCTCGAACTTTTGCTTTGGAAGATGAGATCGGAATCCACGTACTCCGTAGAAGAGTTCTGCTTTGAGTAATTAGTTTTATTAGAATCATTGGATCCTAAATAATACACGTGGATCACCGTCCAAAGATCACGACCTTTAAAAGAGGTGATGCGAATTCTGGTTCAAGCTATGGTCAAGATCTAAAAAAAAAAGGACCCGGATCTTACCTGAATCACTCCGCAGCCTGGACATTGTTTCGCTTGTGAGTTGTGTGACGTGGCGCGTCCTTTTGTTGCATTTTTATAGGCTTTCAGCTACTTCGCCACACTCCCCATTCCGTAGAGGCAAAGAGGCAAAGCCAAAGCCGGTCTCCATCCTTGGATGCTTTCAACACCGATTTATTTGTCCTGAACACCCCAACGCATGGCAACATCTTGACATGGGAAGACCCGGTGACAAAAAATTGACAGGCAACCACCAAGAACTCAAATCAGTCCCCAACTTTTGTAGCAGCTAGCTAAATTTATTCTGACATGGTACTTGGTATGCCAATCCCTTACTACAGTAAACAAACCTTTTCATTGAGTCAAAGTGATTTGACAAATGTCTCCATGGATTGGTCTAAATTAGGCTCCTTTTTTAAAAGTTAAAGGCAAATGAGCCTAAGATACCGGTCACATTCCACTGCTATATTGCATGGCATCATCCTTTTATCGGCCATCCGGCATCAATTACGTGCGGCATTATTGGTGAGGTACGTAGCCAAGATCGAAGAAGTTTCCTTTAGGCATCTAAGAAGAAGATTGCTCCGTGTTACACATTTACAGCAGGCATCCATATGGTAATTAGCATGACAAAATAGAGAGATTTAGTATGCTATTCTTGTCATATTGATGTCTTACAAATGGTGCATTAATATATTTATCATGAAGACGATATGCATGTGATGTCTGATAGTTTTAAGAGAGGTCAATGATAACATATATATTTTAGCAAGAGGGTAGGAGAAACGTTGAGATCTCATTAAAAGAGCAAGCATTTGAGATCTCATATAGCTATGCATTCTCATGAGAAAGTAGGGACTAGTAGGGATGTCAGTCTGTGTAGCCATTTTGCATCTACTGACCTAAAATTAATTGGAAATTGATAAAAAAAAATCGTCCTTTCTCCATAAGTGCACTTTGCTTTGTTTTTGTCATGCTGTTGAACTTTGTCTAGATTGAATGGAAGATTATCCTTTCAGAGAATTTAAATAGAGCTGCATTATGTTTTTTCCTCTACTATTTTGACCTGAGTGCATGCTTGATTATGGAAGCCATGTTCATTCGAAAAGCCAATGCATTTGCACCATGGATGGCAGATTAGGTGAGGCTCAAGAACTCCTAAAGCACTAAATAAAACCCTTCTTCTTTAAATCTACCCTTTTCATTATTCTTTTTTGGATATTGTTTTGAGATTGAGTGATACATAAATAATGACACTAATGTCATTATGGGGAAATCATATTTATCCATGATTTGCTATTGATGCCTCATTATTGTCACACTAAATAAAGATAAATGAAATACCTTTGTCAAGCATAGTAAGTAGGGATGGCAATGGACCGGGTTCGGGTCGGGTGCATGACTATACAAATCCAAACCCAAATACTCAATAAACTATCCAAATCCGGTCCAAACACTATCGGGACTAAATTTTCTTACCCAAACCCATCTCAATCGGGTATCGGGTAATTGAGATTTACCTGCCCTGAACCCAATTGAGTCATATTAAATATTTTTTTTCATTTTTGTCAACTTTCAAACTATCTACCATTTTATAAATCATACATACATTAAACAAATAAAATCTAACTACATTTTTAATTCAACAACATTTAGTTTCATATTCAAAATAAAATTTAAATTATCTTAAACAAATAAAATTTAACAACACTTAATTCAATACTTCTGAAATAAATAAAAATATAATATATATTAATTATATATATTTAAATATTAAAATAATTTGGGTCGGGTGTATATCTACCCAGTACCGGCCCAAACCTAAAGGTAAACATTCGGGTTTTATCCAAATCCGGCCCACACTCAGTCAAAGCGTTGACTACCCGGCCCAATTCAGTTGGACCGGGTCGGGTATCCATGGGTTTGGATTTTGTTGCCATCCCTAATAGTAATTGATGGGCACTGCTTCCCACTTAAGCACTGGAGGTTGCTAGGAGAGTGACAGTCATGAACTGTACCTACAAGAAAAACTCTTGCTAGAGACGGGTCTATTGAGGACCCTCCAATGCTTATATCAGGTGGTAGGCAATAGAAAGAAAGAAAAAGGAGCGGACTCAAGAGAGGGAGAAAAGGGTTTCTCTGCATACTAGAGACAATCCTTGGGGTTCTCAAGGGCATTCTCGAGAAAGGAATACCCACCAGTGCATTTAGTAAGAAGTAACAAATCTAGAGATTCCATCATGTTTGGTATTAGTAGATCACTCTATTTGACTAGATATTGACTTCTCATTAATTAAAACTTTGTCTCTTATGCATTGCCAGTCACGTTCCTTAATGGTGATAGGGACCGTTGCATAGAACTGGTCAAATCCCTTTTAATTATGAGGATTCGTCGGAGATTATGTGGTCCTCTATATTAGATGTCCTAGGTGATAGCATGCGAAAAATCTCAAGTTTCTAAAATCCTAATCTAATCATGCTATGAAAGAAATTATATGAAATTTTTTTATATACACATGCATATCTAATCTTTAAACCACCTACGCTAGGATCTAAATATGCTGAAATAGATTAAAAATATTAGATTTGAAATCACAAAAATTAGAAGAAAAAAATTGGAATTTACCTCGACTTCTTTCCTTCTTCAACTTCGATTGGGTCAAATCCAACGGATTCTTGGGGTTTCTATCAGAGCCGCACATGTACTTAGCCTCTGCTAATATCCATATAGAAATGATGGCTGATCAAATATCTAAAATTACTGGAGTGCTAGCTCCTTTTCAGGTCTCTCATCTAGCTTGGATATGAACCTTCATTCAATTAGAACCCCAAGAAGAAAGTTGCAGCCTTTGTGCAAACCCTTCATACAAATTATTGAGATTTCTTTTTGTAGGTTTTTGCGTGGTGCTCCTAAGCCTTAGAAAAACTTGGAAGGACATGGCAGGAATGTTCGAGGCGATCCGTGAGTACTAGAGGCGTGCCAAGCAATTTCTGAAGGTGTTCCAGATGTCCCTAAGAGTCATGTTGGATCAGGGGGCTTGATCCAGGATTGAGGATTTTCTCACATTGACTTGTTGGGGGGAGTTTTTTGAGAGATTATAACATAACACAGTTGGGTTATGGGGTTGGGTCCAGGTTGGTTAGTTGGTTATGACGTTAGCTTAGTTGGTTAGTTGGTTAATTGGTTAGCCCAACCACCCAAGAATTCTAACCAGTTGATTGTAACTAACTAAGGTGTTCTAACAACTAAAGAATTGGACCTTTCAAGAAGTCTTAGCCTAACCATATAAGAAGTCCTAACCGCCTCCAAGACCAAGATAACTACCGCCCCATTATTTAAAGAGAGAGGGGGCGTGCATTTGGAACTTGACCATGAGAGGCCACGATTTAAGAGAGAGGGCTTGGATGCGTGAGTGAAGAGAGGGGCGTGAGCCTCTTGGGGTGTGTAAGCCCTTGGGGCGTGAGGGCTTGGTCGATTCAAGAGAGAAAGGAAGGGAACGCTCATGAGGTATTGTCTGTTTATGGAGCTTCTTGGTTCTTGGACCGTGGAGACTTCTGGTTTTGGAGAAGGGGGATGGCGAGAAGCTTCTAGGTTTTAGAAGAGGTGCCGGGTGTTATGTCTTGTTTATTGTAACAAGGTTCTTCTCTAAGAAATAAAGCAATCTCTCTTTTTCTTCTACATCTTTTCTCTATCTTCTTGTGAATCTTGAATCCAAGAATAGGTTGCTTCCACTACGTATATGCGCTAATCTGGATTCCCAACAAGTGGTATCAGTGCCTAGAAATATGTATAATTAGTATTAGAGCTGGGTTCTCTCAGAGCCTTGTTCGAGCATTGGGAGAGAAAGATTCAAGACAAGGAGGCTTTGCTGAAGAGGTTTGACATTGGCGTTAGGTTTGCATAGCTATCTGGGTATACTGTGGAAACACAGGTTGGTGTTGCAGTCACGGGGGACAGAGCAGGAAGACATCAGTTCGAGGTCAAGAATGCGGTAAAGCCTGAGTCTCAGGAGCTATGGAGCACGGGTCGAAGTCCCAACTAGAGAGGTGAGGTGGCTTAGGCGGGTAGATGTTAGCTTTGAAGATAACAGGAATGGTGTAGACGATCATGCGGAGTGCAGGGATGGAGAAAGGAAAAGCCCGGATTTCTCAGGTTTAGTCGCTGGGTTAGAGGAAGAGTTGGATGAGCTCTTTGTTTCGGAGGAGCCTGCGGGGTGCAATGTATCTAAAATGATCTTGGAGAGGTTCACGGGATGCGAAGGGTCTGAGGAGGCAGCGATGGGATATGAGGTACAGTGGCAGGCTCAGTAGGGTAGCATTAAGTGGTTGGCCTCGGGATTTCATTCTGTGGAATCAGGGGGACTTCAGTCTCAGGTGGAGTACCAGGGAGAGGTGGCTTCACGAGTGGAGCAGGATTCGGCATGAATTCAAAGCGGGAGGTGCAGGGATACTGGCCATATCCAAGCACGAGTGCTAGGGGTGCACTTAGCCAAGTGGAGTAGAGCGTACAGAGATTGGCATGGCTCTGAGAAGATAGTGTCAGGTAGAGCTCCAGTTACAGTGAGTGCTAGTTCAAGATTGCTGTGGTCTCTCTAGGAAAGTCCAAGAAAAAGATTGATGTAGCTACTAGGTAGAAGGAAGGCTATAATTGTGGTGCCAAGATACAAGCAAGGATCTTCAGCTGAGGAGGCGATCATCCCAAAGGTCTCTAAGGGTGCACAGCAGCCGAAGGGTGTTGGCAGAGGCAAGGAGGTCTATACAAGGGGCTGTCAGGACACGTAGTTACAGTGGGGTTGTGCAAGAGAACATTGCCAAGTTTGCCAAGGCTTGGGGACATCAAGATGGAGATTGTAGGGTTTTGCATGGTGCTCCCAAGCCTTGGAGAGACTTGGAAGGCCATGGCAGGGATGTTCAAGGCGATCCCTCGATGCTTGGAGGCGTGCCAAGCAATTTCTGGAGGTGTTCCAGAGGTCCTTGAGAGTCATGTTAGGTCAGGGGGTTTGACCCAGGGTTGAGGGTTTTTCCACATTGACTTGTTGGGGAAAGTTTTTTGAGAGATTTTAACATAACCCAGTTGGATTATGGGGTTGGGTCCAGGTTGGTTAGTTAGTTAGGAGGTTAGCTTGGTTGTTGGTTAGTTGGTTGATTGGTTAGCCCAACCATCCAAGGATTCTAACTAGTTGGTTGTAACTAACTAAGGTATTCTAACAACTAAATAATTGGACCTTTCAAGAAGTCTTAGCCTAACCATGTAAGGAGTCCTAACTGCCTCCAAGACTAAGATAACTACCGCCCCATTATTTAAAGAGAGAGGGAGCATGCATTTGGAACTTGACCGTGAGAGGCCACGGTTCAAGAGAGAGGGCTTGGACGCGTGAGTGAAGAGAGGGGTGTGAGCCCTTCTTGGGCATGAGCCTCTTGGGGAGTGTAAGCCCTTGGGGCGTGTAAGCCCTTGGGGCATGAGGGCTTGGTCAGTTCAAGAGAGAAAGGAAGGGGATGCGCGTGAGGTATTGTCCATGCATAGAGCTTCTTGGTTCTTGGACCGTCGAGACTTCTAGTTTTGGAGAAGGGGGATGGCGAGAAGCTTATGGGTTTTAAAAGAGGTGCCGGGTGTTACGTCTTGTTTATTATAACAAGGTTCTTCTCCAAGGAATAAAGCAATCTCTTTTTTCTCTTACATCTCTTCTCTATCTTCTTGTGAATCTTGAATCCAAGAATAGGTTGCTACCGCTGTGTATAAGCATTGGTTCGGATTCTTCCAACAAGTGGTATCAGTGCCTAGGAATCTCAACATTTTTAAGGATGCCTAGGGTGAAGAAAACTCTTTTCTTCTCCTTGATTCACTCTTCCTAACTCTCTCTCATAGGTTTTTGGAATGGAAAGAAGGAAGCAAAAGCAGTGGGGCTATAGGAAGAAAGAAGGTTTGCAGCAAGGATCTCTAGGAAAGACTAGTGCTGGCCCTTTTTTCTCTGCTTCTTATTTTTATCACACAAAACTCCTAGATCTCATACATAATCTAAATAAAGCCTGATCCTAATTCAAATAGGACTTCAAATTAGAATAGATTTTATCAAATCAAGGAGAGAACATCCCTATAGAAGAGGGGAGACACCAAAGTATTGCCTCTCTTCTTCTCTTGTGCATGCACAAAGAGAGGTGCCAAAATTAGTGTCCCTCCTCAATTTAGTTGGCCATTTGGAGTGAGAAAATCCAATGCTTTTGGGTCTAGGTAGATTATTTCAATTAGATTTTAATTTGGATTCAATTCGAATCCAATTCAAGCCTAATTCGAGTCAAATTCAAAAAAGTTATTAATCTTAATCCAATTAGGATTGAAATCCAAGTCCAACTTGGATTAATAAATTCAATTAGCCTTAAATTAAGTCAAATCTAATTAATTTTAAATTAATTAGGATTTGATCTATAATTTAATGAAGTTCAAATATATTTCAACTTGTAATTAAATCTCTTGTACTAATAATTAATAGCTGCTAAATTTATAACTCTTACAAATTGATCCAAATCATTAATCTAATTAATAATTTAGTTTTGATCCAAACTCTTAATCAGGTCAAGCCCCTTTCATGTATGACTCTTTAAGTTCCATTCTATCTAGTGATGAGACATACCATGATCTCTATCATAGTATCATCAAAACTTTTTCTATGGCTCAGAATAATTCTAGCTCAACCCTAACAAGGATAGTTGATTTGAAAATGATCATAGTAAGTTTTCATAATCTACCAGTAACACCTAACTAAATATAGTGGCAACCTAGCAGAATTGGAAGATAAATCCCTAAGTAAAGTTACCGTGTGATCAA
Organism: Areca catechu; assembly: GCA_021397845.1. Lineage (NCBI taxonomy): Eukaryota > Viridiplantae > Streptophyta > Magnoliopsida > Arecales > Arecaceae > Areca > Areca catechu. The sequence goes on along the minus strand of CM038044.1, from coordinate 117,592,190 downwards.
GTTTCTCTATTAAGAGTCCCGATAGGATGCAAGTCATGGAAACTTGTTAAAACCTAAGCATCTGTCATATGCAAAACTTAATTAGCTTGAGCCCAATCATGATTCCCATAGAAACTCTTTCTATCATCATGCTATTATGGTCATAGATTTAAGGACTGAGCCTCTTAGGTCGCATAGGATTTCTCTTTAACTACTAAGACCAATAGATCCCCTATAAGTATACACCCTACTCCTACAGCGAACCAACTATAGCCAACAAATATCGGAAGGCTCTAAATAGTTAGGGACCATATTTATGTACTGTCAAACTATAGCAATCCCATTGTGAGTGGCGAGGTATCACAGGTCAAAGAATTACTCATACAACTACAGAATCGAGATAGTCATTAATAAGTAAGTAGATATCCATGTAACTTCTCATACTTGGTCATACTTAGTACTATTTTTCTCTAACAACTATCAACACTCTTGCTCCAATGTCCATGCACCGTAGATTTGAGACTCGTCTATCCAAAAGGAAAGCAATTCGTGAACCGATCTTGATGGATCCATCATCATTTTGTGATGATTCAATAATTTGAAGCATTTAGGAGTTAATTTATTATAACATGTCTCAAATTTTTAATTCTTGAGAATATGTATTATTGTCCATTAACTTCTTGGACAATATATAGATACATATACAACATGTATAGATAAAATAGCCCAATTTAGAATATTAAATATAAAATTATATCTTAAAAAAAAATATGTATATACTAGATTGGCTTCTAGGGCATATATCTAATAATCTCCCACTACACTAAAACCAATAAGCCATACACTTCGGTCCCATCTTCTCAAGATGTGCTTCGGTCTTCTACTGGTTAAAGCTTATTAAGATAGTGGATTTGTCACATCTCATGTAGAGTTTACTCTCATATCTTAAGAAGGTAGTCGCAAATAAAATCTTCGCTCTATATATTTAGACTTCTGGTACGACCTTGGTTCCTTAGCAAGAGTTACGGGATCATTGTTGTTATAGTAGAGTATTATGTCATTTGATGCATTTTACTCATTTTTATGATAATCATTTAACTAGAATACATCCTTGCACCTTAGAAGTGATAATATGGTAGCTTCCTTAATCTACAATAATCAGTTCGTAGGAACTCTTCTAAAATACTATTATGCAAGAATACATCTTGATGTAGACCTTCTAACATCATTATATGACACGTAGTCTTAATATATATATATATATATATCCATGTTCCCTCAATTTTCCCAGTCTAAAGATCTGAAATATATCTTTAGTACTTTTCAAGTATTAAAAAATATTTTTATAGTTTTTTAGTGCTCATAGCTTAGATTCAATTGACATTTTCTCGAAACATTCATAGCAAAAATCAAGTCATGTATATATCATGGTTTATATGAGGCTCACTATGATCAAAGCTCAAAAAGATCTAGCTCATATGTAAAATCTCTTCAAATGTTGAGGTACATTTTATCAAGGAGATTAATTCCATGCTTAAGGAATCAAATCCCCTATTAGTTTTTTCATGTTGAACTTCTTCAGCACTTCCTTATTATACAATTCTGTGATAGGCTTAGCATTCTCCTAGTCTATCTCATAGACTTACATGCTTAAATATAGGATGCTTTCCAAAGGTCATTATTGAAAAATTGACTAGACAATAATAACCTAACATAGATCAGCCTAGGAATCACATTCTTAATAGGAGAATATTATTCGCATATAATAGGAGAAATTATATATTCCCACTAACCTTTTATAAATACATGGTTTCTCTTCTTATTCTTGGTAGAATCAAATAATTTGATATGTCATTGAAATGAGCATTCCAACTCTGAGTTGTATGCTTTGGTTTATCTACATAGACCATTTACAGTTTGCAGACCTTGTAATATCCATCACTATCCATCTTCCAAATCTTATCATGGGGAACTTCATAGCAATTAGTATAGATTTTAGCATGGTCATAGGTGAATAGATTTCTTGATAGTTGTTAGCTTTGGCTCCTTAATTTTGATGAATAATAAAATACCGAGTATATGATTGGACTAACATTTCAATTGGAGTATGAATTTCAGGCCTTAGACACATCCTCCAACAAAAAGATATCAAGTTTACTAATTTGAGAGCAAGAGGTTTCTCATGTTTGATTGAGCTTTTCACCTTGGAACATTATCAAAACAACCTTTTTGGCCTTTATGAAGAACCGTCAAATGGATTAATGGACAAATCATTAAGAAATTCAAGTTTGGCATGCTTTTTTGGATGGCATAGAATCAAGTGTTGACTCACAAGGTCGACTCATGAAGAAAATTCAGAAGTTTCTGAAGACCGGCATACAAAGTTTCAAGTGGCACACCTAAGTGTCGACTCTTGAGGTCAACTCATCACCTGAGAAAAATTCTGGGACATAATTTCAAGATTTCTGGATTCTGCATCAAGTGTCGACTCACGAGGTCGACTCACGCATCAAGTGTCGACTCACGAGGTCGACTCACGCATCAAGTGTCGACTCACGAGGTCGACTCAAGATCTAAAGGCTAGTTTTCAAAATTTTAGATTTATCTCCAAACGGCTCTTAACGACTAGTTTTTCAATCCTAACGGTCTTCAACAGTCTTTTCAGTAGATTTGAGGTATTTAACACTCATCAAACCTCATAAAGTGAATAAGGAAGAGTGAAATCATATGAGACAAACTCCAATCATTTGAAAAGACAAGAAGAGTGTGTTTAAAGAGATTCCCTTGCAAAAAGCCTTCCATTTTTAAGTTGTTAAGGTTTCAAGTACTTGGCATAATTGTGCATTCAAGAGATTCCAAGGACAAGTCAACTCAAGCAATCAAGAGAGCTTTAATGACCTTCATTTCAGCTCACTCTAGGAGCTTTTTATTGCCCTCTTTTATTACATTCTTGTTCTCATTTTGTTGATATAGTTTTCAAAGGTTTTGAAACTAGGTTGTAAAGGTTATTGATGAGCCAAAGGGATAAAACCAACTAGGATTTGACTTGTGAGCCCGAAGACAAAAACAACTTGTAAAGGTTGTTGGTGAGCCTAGGTGATAAAACCAACTTAGGTTTTGACTTGTGAGTCTTGGAAAACAAGTCGGTTGTAATCTTGAAGAGATTATAGTGAAATACCTAAGAAAAAGCTTGAAAAGTGGATGTAGGTGCATGGAATGCACCGAACCACTATAAATCTGTATTTGAGTGTGATTGCTTTCTTTATTACTTTCTCTTCAATACTTTCATTTAATTTGTTGTTATCGGCTACATATCTCTTAGAGCTAAATCACTTTATTTCACAAACACTTCAAGACCAGCACATAATTGTTTAAAATTTTTAAAAGACCTAATTCACCCCCCTCTTGGGCTCCATTTCTGGGCAATAAGTAGTATCAGAGCACCGGTACTCTACTTGTAGGTCCAACGATCTTGAGTGAAGATCATGGCAGCTTGAATTGGTATGGGTGTTGTAGAAGGATAAGCCTCTAACCGTCCTCCATTATTTAATGGCATGAATTACATATACTAAAAGACACGCATGCACATTTACTTACAAGCTATTAATTATAATATCTAGAGAATTATAGTTAAAGGGCCTCATCAGCCCACTCACTTGGTTAATGGCATTCTCACCCATAAACTAGAAGAATATTGGGATAAGAATGATATTAACCAAGCTGAAATTAATGCCAAGGATATGAACTTATTATTTTGTGCACTTGACCCCTGGTGAATTCAATAGAATTTCAAATTATCTCCCCGCCAAGGAAATATGGGACACGCTTGAAGTTATCCATGAGGGTACACATCAAGTGAAGACTATCAAAGTGAATATGCTCATTCACACCTATGAAATATTTAGAATGGAACCAACTGAATTTATAAGTGAAATGCATACTAGATTTACAAACATTATGAATGGCATGAAAAGCTTAGGTAAAGTTATTTCTAATGGTGAACTTGTTAATAAACTTCTCAGGTCTCTTCCGGCTTCTTGGGATGCTAAAGTCACCATCATAGAAGAAGCCAAAGATGTCAATACACTTCCACTTAAGCAGCTTTTGGGCTCATTGATGACTTATAGGCTCTCCTTGAAATAAAAGATAGTGGATAATGACAAGAAGAAGAAAGCCATTGCATTCAAGTCCACTACCAAGGAAGAATCAAGTGATGAGTCTAATGAAGATGATGAAGAAGATGAAATAGCCCTCATTACAAGAAAGTTTAGAAGATTTATGAGAAAGAAAAAGGGTTTTTACAAGAAAAAGCCTTAAAAAATGACTATAGCAAAGAAAAAGAAAAGGAGAAGGAAAGGGAGCAACCCATTTGCTTCGAGTGTAAGAAACTCGATCACTTCAAGTTGGATTGCCCCATACTCAGAAAAGTAGAAAGAAACTTAAGAAAAAGGCCATGATGACAATATGGAGCAAGAGTGAAGACTCGAGTTCTGATGAAGAGTAGCAAGAGGTCGCCAACCTTTGCTTTATGGACAATGAAGAAAAAGAGGTAAGCCTTGAACTTGAAGAAGAATTTACTTTTGAAGAATTGCATAAAGTTTTTGATGAACTAGTAGTTGAATATCGAAAACTTAAGATAAAGAACAAAAAACTAAGAAAGCGAAATTTGGAGTTGATTAAAACAAATGATAATTATTTGATAGAAAATGATTATTTGTTTTAAGAAAATAAATAATTAACTATTAAGATTACTTCTTTGGAAAAGGAAAAGAAAGATTTGAAAAAGGATAAATCATTTGCCACTAATGAAGAGCTTGTCAAAGAGAACAACGAGTATTTGCAAGAGAATAAGAAGTACAAGAAAGAACTTGAAAAATAAAAATCTTTTATTGAAAAGTTTACTTATAGTTCTGAAAAACTTAACATACTTTTAAATAATCAAAGAACTATTTTTAACAAAGCTGGATTAGGCTTCAAACCACAAAAATAATAAAAGTATTTTAAAAATTTTTTTATACCTGCTTCATCTAATATTACTTGTTATGCATGTGGTAAAGTAATGCATAAATCGCATATGTGCAATAAAAATAAATTAAATCATGTTAGAAAGGTATGGATTCCAAAAGGAATCATTTCAACTAACCCTAAAGGATCCAAGATGACTCAGGTATCTAAAGTTTTCACTTGACTTATTTTTGTAGGTGTGTCTTGCAACTAAGGATAAAAGAAGAATGTGGTATCTTGACAGCGGTTGCTCAAGGTACATGACTGGGGATGTGAGATAGTTCTCATCTCTAGAAGCTATGAATGGTGGAAACGTGATATTTGGTGATAATAGAAAGGGCAAAATTGTTGGTATCGATAAAGTCCATATCATCCCTATTTATTTTGTTGATAATGTTTTGTTAGTTGATGGTTTAAAGCACAATTTATTTAGCAGAAGTCAATTTTGTGACAAAAAATTTAAAGTACTTTTTAAATCTTCTTTATACATGGTATCTAGTCTAGAGGACAATGGCATCAAGTTCATTGGTCATAGGTATAGGAACATTTACACGGTTGATCTTGATGATCTACCTATGAAAAATGGTCAATATCTAGTGATAAAAGAAGCCAAGACAAATGAAACTAGTTGGCTTTGGTATCGTAGGCTAGGACATGCAAGTATGCATTTGATTTCAAAATTAAATAGAAAAAATCTTGTAAAAGATTTGCCAAAACTCATTTTTGAAAAAGATAAGATTTGTAATGCATGTCAACTTAAAAAATAGACAAAATCTTCTTTCAAACCTAAAGGAGCAGTATCTACCACTAGACCCTTAGAATTACTTCATATGGACCTCTTTGGACCAATTAGAATAACTAGTTTGCGAGGTAATAAGTATGTGTTAGTGATTATAGATGACTATTCACGTTTTACATGGATAATATTTTTGGCACACAAAGATGAAACTTTTTCAGCATTCATTAAATTTCATAAAAAGGTTTCAAATGAAAAAGGTGTTTCAATTATCTCTTTAAGAAGTGATCATGGTACTGAATTTGAAAATCATGATTTTAAAAATTTTTGCAATAAAAATGATATAGATCATAATTTTTCTGTACCTAGAACACCTTAACAAAATGGGGTGGTAGAAAAAAAAATAGAACTCTTGAAGAAATGGCATGCACAATGCTTTGTGAAAATGATTTACCTAGATATTTTTGGACAGAAGCCATAAATACTGTATGTTATATTTTAAATCATGTTTTAATTCAACCTATTTTGAAGAAAACACCATATAAACTTTGGAAAAATAGAAAACCTACTATTAAATATTTTCGTGTTTTTGGATACCGTTGTTTCATTCTAAACAATGGTAAAGATAATCTCAGTAAATTTGATGTCAAGTCAGATAAGGGTTTCTTCTTTGGATACTCTACTTCTAGCAAGGCATACAGGGTCTTCAACAAAAGAACTCTTCTAGTTGAAGAATCCATACACGTAGTGTTTGATGAGACTAATGATAATCTTCTAGAAAAGAAGATATTGTTGATGATGTTACAGGTACTCAAAAGTTTGGAAGAATGATAATTAATGAAGAACTTTTCAAGGAGCAAGATGATGATCAGGACAATGAAGGAGAACAAGTAGGAGCTTCATCTACACCCAATCCACTACCTTAAGAATGAAGGTATGCTCACGGACACCCCAAAGAAGTTATAATTGGGGATCCATCAAAAGGGATAAGTACTCGTTTCTCTTTGAGAAATATATGTGATTACTTAGCTTTTGTTTCTCAAATAGAAACAAAAATCATTTTAAAAAGTTGAAAATGATTGCAATTAGATAAATTCTACATAAGATGAACTAAACCAATTTTAAAAAAAAAGTTTGGATATTAGTTGAATGACCATCAAATGTTTCAATAATAGGAACAAAATGGGTTTTCAGAAATAAACTTAATGAAAATGGTTTGGTTACTAGAAATAAAGCTAGTTTAGTTATCAAAGGCTATATCAAGAGGAAGGGATTGATTTTGATAAAATCTTTGCTCCTGTTGCTAGACTATAAGCAATTAGACTATTATTAGCATTTGCACATTTCATGAATTTCAAACTATTTCAAATAGATGCCAAAAGTGCTATTTTGAATGGATTTATTGAAGAAGAAGTTTATGTTGAACAACCTTCCAATTTTGAAAATTATGAATTTTTCAATCATGTTTTTAGACTTCATAAAGCTTTGTTTGGTTTAAAACAAACTCCAAGAGCTTGGTTTGATAAATTAAGTAGATTTTTGCTTGAAAATGGTTTTTTTAGAGGAAATGTAGACACTACATTATTTTTGAAAAAGAAGAATGATGATCTCTTAGAAATACAAGTGTATGTCAATGATATTATTTTCGATGCTACTGATGAAATTTTATATCAAGAGTTTGTCAAGCTTATGCAGGATGAGTTCGAGATGAGTATGATGGGAGAACTGAATTTTTTTCTCGGACTCTAGATTAAGCAAACCAAAGGAGGGATCTTTATTAACCAAACCAAATACACGAAAGACATATTAAAGAAGTTTGGGATGGAGAGCACCAAGCCATTAGGTACACCTATAAACTCTTCTTGTAAATTAGATAAAGATGAATATGGTAAAAGTATAGATCAAAAATTATAAAGAGGTATCATTGGTTCACTTCATTATTTGACTGCTAGTAGGCCAGATATAATGTTCAGTATGTGTGCAAGATATCGGTCTGCTCCTAAAGAGTCTCATTTATTGGCTTTTAAATGCATACTTAGATATCTGTCTGGCTTTATTGACATTGGATTTTGGTACTATAGAGATTCATTTATTAAACTGATTGCATATTCTGATACTGATTTTGCTGGTTGTAAACTTGATAGAAAAAGTACTAGTGGAACTTATCAATTTCTAGGAGTTAATTTGATTTCATGATTTAGCAAGAAATAGAATCAGTTGCTCTATTTACGGCAGAAGCCAAATATATAGCACTCGGAAGCTATTGTGCTCAAATCTTATGGATCAAACAACTCGAAGATTTTGGTATCAAACTAACTAAGACACCAATAAGATGTGATAATACTAGTGCAATTAATTTGACTAAAAATCCTGTTCAACACTTAAGAAGCAAACATATTGAAATAAGACATCATTTCATAAGAGATCATGTGCAAAATGATAATGTAATCTTGATTTTGTGTGTACTAATAATCAATTAGCAGATATTTTCACAAAACCTTTAAGTGAAGATAGATTTTGCATGATTAGAAGGAAACCAGGTGTCATTGATCCTTTTGTCTAAATCCTTCAAATTCTTGTAGAAATCCTCCAAAATGTCTCAAAATCTTCTAAATATCACTTAGGATATCTCATAGATCTTTCCTAGATTTTTTTTGGAATTTATTGAAATTTATTTTGCTTTTCCATGGTCAAGTGTCGACTCATATAATTTCTCCAAGTGTCGACTCACCTGAAGTTTCGACACTTGAGAAATTTGGAAGTGTCGACTCATGACCATCAAACTGAGACTTTTTAGGGCTTTTCAAAAACTCGTTTGACTCATTTCTTCTTCCCTCAGCACTGTGTGGTCCCCAAATTCACTCCAAACCTCCAAGAACAGTGATTTTTCACCTCTAACCTTCCGATTTTAGGTAAAATCTCTCTTCTTTCTCTCGATTTTTTGGTCGGACTGTATTTCTTCATTTTCCTTTTCATTTTTCCTTCCTTTTGGTCCGAGCCTTGTGAATCTTTGCTATGTTTTGGCCGATATTCTCTCATGATTTTTTTCCCTCGTCCGAGCCGTTCCTACTCATTTGGTTTGTTTTGGCCTATGGCTTGCTCGGTTTCCCCTTATCTCCTCCATCCTCACCCCATTTCCTCCTGGTTCTTCCCGCATTGCAACCCTCTCTCTCTTCTCTAGCTTATTTCTCCATTTTATGTCCTCTTTCGGTCCATTGCTCTTCCCTCTCTTCTTTCCCTAGCCTTCCTTCTTCTTCCGTGTCCCTCTTCTCTGTGTTGTCTGCAAAATGGATCCCCGGAAGCAACTGGCATACCAAAAAAGGAGGTCTGAGTAAGGTTGTCAAGTAGAGAGAAAAGAACTAAGGCCCGTCAGGATCCAGCTAAGCAGGTAGAGTATGATACTCAGGAGCAGCCTGCACCTTCTTCCCCTGGAGCAGCTAGAGTTATGGGGAAGACTATTTCCAGTGGTAGACGTGTGGACATTCAGTTTTGGGATTCATAGAGCTTCATTATTGGAGACTTACTAAGAGCAGCAGGGCTCATTCATTTCTGCACTATGCGAGAGCGATATTACACCCAGCTCATTAGAGAGTTTTATGGCAGTATGGGCACTGATGGCATTCGACGGACAGCAGTAGTCAGGGGAGTTGAGATCCAGGTGATCTCTGAAGTAATCAGCAAAGTATGGCAGATCCCACTCTGCAGTAGAGCCGCAAACTATGTTAGGAACCAAGAGTTAGCCTTTCGATGCATTCTAGAGCGGGAGGATGTGAGTGGTATCTCAGTGGTTTCTGTGAACTAGCTTTCCCTCGAGATGAGAGTTCTTCATCACATCATTGCTCGGATTCTGATTCCGAAGACTGGACGATTCGACTTTATTATTGAGAGGGAGTTGGTTCTGATGGTGGCTCTAAGACAGCAGACCCCCATCAACTTGCTGATGGTTATGATCCACCAGATGGGAGAGGCAGCCACCCAGCACATATTGTGTTTGCCATATGGCATGGCGCTGACCTAGTTATTCAGAGACTTCGGTGTTCCATTGGAGGGCGAGCCCTCCAAAGAGATCATCCATACGGACACGTATGGAGATAAATCTCTTCACGAGATGGGATTCTGATAGATTGGTGGATGATGAGTTCGTAGAGAGTCTGGCCAGGAGCCAGATGAAGAGGATGAGATTAGAGTAGCCGAGGCAGGACCTTTTGGACCTCCTAAGCAGATTACACATCTTAGGCCTGCACCAGTACAGCCTGAGTAGCATGAGCTAGTCACTTCACCAGTTGCACTTGTTCCTGCTTCTACACCTCAGTCCACTGACAAGACTGACTCGGACCTTGAGCAGAGGATTTAAGATCATATCATAGAGGTCCGTAGGGAGATATCACAGGTATGGATTGAGTTGCAGGGTTTGCATATGCACACTGACTTACAAATCAGCTCTATTCGTGTTACGACTGAGGTTGGATTCGAGCAGATACAGAGCATGTTGAGATTCTTGATGCCTTTTGGCACTGGTGGTTGGTCTACACCTCCACCTCCTCCTACTGATGGTGATTCAGATAGTGATGGTTACAGTAATAGCAGCAGTGATGGAGATGATGATCAGTCTGGTAGCGGCAGTTCAATTCCAACTGATCCTATTCCTGCTCCTACAATTGATCCTTCTGCAGATCCTCCTCCAGCAGCAGATGATGTTAAGCACACTGATATACATGATGAGATTGCTATTGTTGGTGATGATACAGTTGTTGAGTCTAACAGTGGTGGTGATGGTGGAGACTTCCAGGTTGTCAGCAGGGAGGCTCAGACATTGCTATACTTGATCCCAGTTCAGATACCCCCACTGAGGTTCAGCCAGATACTTCTTCAGCCTATCAGACTCTTTCTGAGACTTTCACTCGTGCCAGATCCAAGACTGCTAGGGTCATACCTAGATCAGGACCCTCTCTTAGGACTAGAAGCCTTACCCATAAGACTCCTAGATCCTCTACTATTAGGATCATGGCACTAATCTTTTTTGAGCTTCCATCTAATGGAGAGTAGCTTCACAGACTCTTAGTTTGCTTATACTTTTTTTTAGTATGATTATGTTTCAAATTATATCTATGTATGTTTCAGTTTCTACATGTTTCAGCTTATGTATTTTTTAGTTTATGTATGTTTCAGCTCTTGTTGTACTGAAAGAATTGATATATGAAAGCTCAGTTTGATATATGAAAGCTTCTATTATTTCTTTGATCACTCCTTTCTTTGTACCATTAAACACCTTAAGTTGTGATGTATGCAATAATTCAAAGGGAGCAATCCCTTTTATTACTAAATGATGACAAAAAGGGAGAGTAAGAAAGATATAAAGAAAGATATATTGGTATAATATAAGAAAGTCATAAGCAACATCATATTCAAATTTTTTTCAACTCATTCATAGATTACTTAAGATAGGGGGAAATCTTGAATTCTCTTACCTTGAAACTTTTTGAAACATTGCTCTATGAATTGAAAATCTGATTTATTTTTACTAAAATAAGTGTGTGAACCTTGTTTATTGACAAATATAAAGATACTTCGATAAATTCATATATTTTCAAAACTCTTAATACCATACTAGTCAAATTTTCAAATTTATTTGCTTATATACTCAAGATTTTGTCATCATCAAAAAGGGAGAGTGTTGCCCAGATATGGTGCCCAAGAGGGGGGGTGAATTGGGTATTTAAAAAATTAAAGCAATATATGTGCTATCAAGTTTTAAGGTGAAGAGTGATAGTGCTCAAATAATTGTGCAACGGAAGCAATGAAATAAATCAACAATTAAAGAGCAAAAGAAGAGCAATGCAAACACACAAGAAGTATAGTGGTTCGGTGCACCTAGCACCTACATCCACTCCCCAAGCTCTACTTGGGAATTTCCACTATAATCTTTAGATTACAGCCGACTTGTTTTACCAGGCTCACAAGTCAAAACCTTACACACTTGTTTTGGCTTCGGGCTAACAAGCAACCCTAGTTGGTTTTATCAATTAGCTCACAACAAACCTCACTCACTTGTTTTGGCTTCAGGCTTACAAGCAACCCTAGTTGGTTTTATCAATTGGCTCACCAACAAACCTCACTCTAGTTTCAAATTCCCTTAAAACTAGCTAAAGACAAAAGAATATTAATACAATGAATTAAAAACTAAACAAACTCCTTTTGAGCAATAATAAATTCGTTGAAGCTCTTGATGGAGACTCTTCAAGCCTTTTCCCTTGGAATCTTTGGACCTCACTAAATGCCAAACACTTGAAAGTTGGATTCCTCAAAGATGGAAAGCTTTTGGCTAAGAAATCTCTTGGTTTTCTCACTCTTTTGGCTTGGAAGTGATTGAAGGCTTTGTACTTTGAATCTACACTTTTCCACTTTGTCTCCTTATCTTTTTTGAAGTTTGGTGGAGGTTAAATACCTCATTCATGCTGAAACAACTCCACAAGACCGTTAGATTCAAAAATATGGCCGTTTATGGCCGTTAGAAATCAAATCAGAAGTTCAGAAAAGCTAGCCGTTATGCCATGAGTCGACCTCATGAGTCGACCTCTGGATCAAGTGTCGACCTCATGAGTCGACCTCCAGTAAATCTTAGGCAAAAATTCAGAATACCATAGTTCTGCCCATTTGAATTCTCAGGCTATGAGTCGACCTCTGGTGTCGACCTCTGGACAGGTGTTGACCTCTGGTGGTCGACCTCTGGAGCGTGCCACTGAGATTTTGCCGTGCCGGCCATGCTGAACTTTTCTTCTCTTCATGAGTCGACCTCTGGTGGTCGACCTTTGACAAGGTGTCGACCTCTGGGGGTCGACCTCTGATCTGAATTTTTCTGAAACTCTTTGAGATGTGCGTGCCATGCTTGAGTTTCTTTAAGCCTTTGTTTCTTTTGTCAAATATTTCTTAACAAGAAGGTTCATTATGAGAATTTTGATCTTGTCCAAGGTAGAAGAGCTCTTTTCCAAATCAGGCAAACTTAGTTTCATCATTGTACTTTTGATACTCTTTTTGAATAACCTAAGTCCTGAAACTTTATCTAGAGATGAAACATTAGTCCAAACATATACTCAACCTTTTGTTAATCATCAAAACTAAGGAGCCAAAGTCAACAATCTCCCCCTTTTTGATGATGACAAAACCTTGAGTATATATGCAATTAAGTCCAAAAGCAAAATATAGCAATGATAAAAATTTTCAAAGAATCCTTACATGCATGAGTATATCATAAAAATTTACTTTTCATCTTCTTTTTGTGAAAATATTTTCAAAAGTCAAAAAGATTTTACTTTTTTTTTATTTACTTCTTTCTTTTTGTGAAAACATTCTCATGAGTCAAAAAGATAAGAATCATATAAACTTTACTACTCATAAGACGGAGATCTCATACATATATACTTTGCTAAATTTGATCTCATAAATACATATATACTTTACTAAATTTGATCTCATAAATACATATATACTTTACTAAATTTGATCTCATAAATACATATATACTTTACTACTCCCCCTTTTTGTCAAGAATCAAAAAGTTTATTTTTGTAGTGAAAGATATATTAATGAAACTTATGTTCAATTATAATGAAGTATTTAGGTGCATAAAATACATGCTCCCCCTCAATTTGTGCATTCAATATAACAAAATATTCTAACTTGAGGGTTTAAAAGGATAAATGCTAAGAGCTGGTATCAGACAGTAAAATGTCACAAAATGTCACAATATAGATAAAAACAAATGTATACAGTTACAAAATTGCTTACATAGTAAGCACAAAAACACTGATATAACAGACCATACAAAGCAAACTAAGTACAACAAGTAAATCTATGAGGCTACTCCTCATCAGAAGGTATATCAAAAGATACAGGAGCCATGATCCTAGATGAGGATTTTGGAGTCCTATGTGAGGAACTCCGAGTCCTCAGAGAGGGACCAGACCTAGGGGTAGTCCTACGAGATCTATATGTCCTAGGAAAGGGCTCCACAGGTGTCCCGACTGAAGCAGTAGCAGAAGGAGTAGACGGATCAGTATGCTGAGTAGACTGAGCCGGGGTCTGCCTGCTGACAATCTCATAAGCTGTGGGATCATCAATGTCTGTCTCTGTATGCTCATCTATGTCATCCGGAATCCCAGTGATAGTCTCAAAAAGTGACTCTGTAAGCTCAGTATCAACTGGCACATCTGGAGGAGCTGTACTCGGAAGATCTGTAGCTGGAGGATCAGTAGCAGGAGGTATCTCTGGAATCGGATCTGCAGGTGGAACCTCAAAACTCCCTGCTCCAGGCTGATCTCCATCACTGTCACTGTATCCACTGGAGCCATCATCATCATCATCATCATCATCATGTGGAGGAGATACTGTCGGATCTGCAGTCCCTGATGGCAGTGCTAATCTCAATAAACTGAGGATCTGTCTGAATCCTGTATCCATACTAGTTGAGAGAGCACCAATGCGTGTGTCTGTGTGTATCCGCAGATCATTAAGTTCCTGCCATACACCAGTGATCTCTGTCCAGACCTCTGAAATCTGATCAGTCACTCTCTGCTCGAAGTCCGATATCCTCACTGAAATCCTCCGTGGTGCAGCAGTAATAGTAGGAGCTGGAGCTGATGAGGGTGGTGGCGTGAATGGCTCAGGCTCCGCAGTCTCTGTCTTCGGTGCTGGGCGAGGAGGTGTACCATGATCAGTAGGCTCTGAAGGCCCTGCCTCAGCAGCTCGGATCTCATCCTCCTCATCTGGCTCCTGGCCAGACTCTCGTCGTACCCATCGGTCACTAATCAGTCGAAATCCCATCCTATGTAGGAATTTCTCTCCATAAGTGTCAGTGTGCTGTAGCTGACTGAAGGGTATGCCGTCGAATGAGACACCATGCTCTCTGAATATCTGAGTCAGTCCCATGCCATAAGGCTGAACAAGTCTCCTGTGAGAAGCTGCCTCACCCATCTGCTGAAGCATGATCCTGGGAAGGTTGATGGGAGTCCGCTGACTCAGGGACACCATCAACACCAGCTCATGCTCAGTGATAAAATCGAATCTCCCGCTCTTCGGAATCAAGATACGGGCAATGATGTGATGCAGCACTCTCATCTCCAGTGAAAGCTGGTTAGCGGCTACTGTGGAAATGCCGCTAACATCCTCACGCTCTAGGATACACCTGAAGGCGTGCTCTCTGTCGCTGATCGTAGTGGCAGCAGTGCCATGAAGTGGAATCCTCCAGATGCGACTGATGACCTCCGGTGTCACTGGTATCTCAATCCCTCGTACTGTAGCAGACCATCCAATGCCATCTGTGGCCATGGATCCATAAAACTCTCTGATGAGGTCTGGGTAGAATCTCTCGGACATCGTACAAAAATGAACCAGACCAGCATCTCTCAGTACATCTCCAATGAAGAAGTGATGCTGATCCCAGAATGGTATATCCACACGCCTCCCACTAGCAATGCTCTTCCGGACTAGGCTGGCTGGCACTGGTGCAGGTGGCTCTGGGGTCGGCTCACGCTCATGTCTGACTTTTCGTCGCCGCTCAGTACTACCCTGCCCTTGTTCCAATCTCCTTTTCCTTACTGCCTGGTGTTTTCTCGGACCCATGTGAAAGGAAGAGGGGTAACTTAGGGAGAAATGCAAAGAGGTAAGGCTAAGAGGAAAAGAGAGGAAAAGAGAGGTTCACGGACTGGGAAAATGAGGAGAATGTGAAATGGTGAAATAGGGTTTGTGAGAATGGAGAAAATAGAAAGTAAATGGAGAAAAAGTAAGAAACGGAGGGTTGAAATAAGTGTTTTCAATTAAAAAACAACCGGGATTTGAGGGTAGATAGGTGCGAAGGCTTTCGGTTGTCCAAAAACAAGAATACGATTAAAAAGAGGGTTGATTCCAAGAAAAGCAAGAGGAGAGGAGAGGATTTCCCAAAAAGGTGAAGGAGAACGGTGGAAATCCACTATTTAGGGGTTTAGGGAAGTTTGGAGGGGGACCACACGAAGAAGAAATGAAGTAAGAGTGAAGAAAATAGCTTGCGGACGGGTTTTAAAACGCAGGTTTTCGTTCAAGTGTCGACCTCTGAAAATTTTCAGGGGTCGACCTCAAGTGTCGACCTCCAAAACTTAGGTGTCGACCTCAAGTGTCGACCTCCGAAAACCTCAAGTGTCGACCTCCAACAATTAATTACCTAAAATAAAATTCTGTAAAATAAAAAAATAATAAAATTTAGAGAAATAACCTTTAAACATATTTGAGAATTTATAAATCAATTTTTGAGGAATTTTGATGAAAATTGAAGAGTTTCAAGCGAAAGGATCAATGACTCCCAGTTCTATTCTAATCATACAAAATCTATCTTCATTCAATGGTTTTGTGAATATATCAGCCAATTGATAATCAGTACATATAAATTCTAACAACATATTGGAGTTTTGAACGTGATCTCTTATGAAGTGATGTCTTATTTCAATGTGTTTGCTTCTTGAATGTTGTACAGGATTTTTCGTTAAATTGATTGCACTAGTATTATCACATCTTATGGGTGTCTTAGTTAATTTGATGCCAAAGTCCTCGAGTTGTTGTTTGATCCATAGGATCTGAGCACAACAGCTTCCAGCTGCTATATATTCGGCTTCCGCCGTAGATAGAGCAACCGAATTCTGTTTCTTACTACTCCATGAAATCAAATTAACTCCTAGGAATTGACAAGTTCCACTAGTACTTTTTCGATCAAGTTTACACCCAGCAAAATCAGCATCAGAATATGCAATTAATTCATATGATGACTCTCTAGAGTACCAAATACCAATTTCGATAGACCCAGATAAGTATCTAAGTATACGTTTTACAGCTAAGAGATGTGATTCTTTAGGAGCAGACTGAAAACGTGCACACATACAAACACTAAACATTATATCTGGTCTACTGGCAGTTAGATATAGCAATGAACCAATCATGCCTCTATATAATTTTTGGTCTACTGATTTACCACATTCATCTTTGTCTAATTTACATGAAGAGCTCATAGGGGTACCTATTGGTTTGGTAGTCTCCATCCCAAACTTTTTCAATATCTCCCTTGTGTACTTGGCTTGGTTGATGGAGATCCCCTCTTTGGTTTGCTTAATTTGGAGTCCGAGGAAGAAGTTGAGTTCTCCCATCATGCTCATCTCGAACTCACTCTGCATTAACTTTGCAAATTCTTGACAAAGACATTCGTTAGTAGCACCAAAAATAATATCATCTACATATATTTGTACTACTAAGAGATCATCATTTTTCTTTTTCAAAAATAATGTATTATCTACATTACCTCTAGAGAAATCATTTTTCATCAAAAATGAACTTAATCTATCATACCAAGCTCTAGGAGCTTGCTTTAAACCATACAATGCTTTATGCAATTTAAAGACATGATTAGGAAATTCATGATTTTCAAAACCAGGAGGTTGTTCAACATAAACCTCCTCTTCAATAAATCCATTTAAAAAGGCACTCTTTACATCCATTTGAAATAACTTGAAATCCATAAAACAAGCAAAAGCAAGTAAAAGTCTAATTGCTTCTAGCCTAGCAACAGGAGCAAAGGTTTCATTAAAGTCGATCCCTTCTTCCTGGTTGTAGCCTTTAGCAACAAGTCTAGCTTTGTTTCTAGTTACAATACCATGTTCATCAAGTTTATTTCTAAAAACCCATTTTGTGCCAATTACAGAAACATTAAGGGGTCTTTCAGTTAAAGTCCAAACATTATTTCTTTTAAATTGATTTAGTTCATCTTGCATAGCATTAATCCAGTTACAATCTTTTTCAGCTTTTCTATTGACTTAGACTCTATCTAAGATACAAAAGCTAAGTAATCACAAACATTTCTAATAGAAGAGCGTGTACTTACCCCCTTTGATGGATCACCAATTATTAGCTCTTTAGGGTGTCCGTGTGCATACCTCCACTCTTTAGGTAATGGTTTTGGTGAAGTTGCATTGATTTCTTGAATTTGATATTGACTTTCTTGATCATCATCTCCTTTGGGCTCATCTTCATTGATTGTCAATAGTTCAAGCTTCTTTGTACCTGTTTCAACATCAATAGAATCTTCTTTTCTAGAAGATTTTTCGTTAGATTCATCAAACACTACATGAATTAATTCTTCAACCAGAAGAGTTCTTCTGTTGAAGACCCTGTATGCCTTGCTAGAAGTAGAGTATCCTAAGAAGATACCCTCATCTGACTTGGCATCAAATTTACTGATATTATCTTTGCCATTGTTTAATATGAAACAGCGGCAACCAAATACACGAAAATACTTGAGATTAGGTTTTCGATTTTTCCAAAGCTCATATGGTGTTTTCTTCAAAATAGGTCGAATTAAAACACGATTTAAAATGTAACAGGAAGTATTAATGGCTTCTGCCCAAAAATGTCTAGGTAAACCGTTTTCGCAAAGCATTGTGCGTGCCATTTCTTCAAGAGTCCTGTTCTTTCTTTCTACCACCCCATTTTGTTGAGGTGTCCTAGGTGCAGAGAAATTATGACTAATACCATTTTCATTACAAAAAGCTTCAAAATCATGATTTTCAAATTCAGTTCCATGATCACTACGCAAAGAAACAATAGTGAGATCTTTTTCGTTTGAAACCCATTTATGAAATTTAACAAAAGCTGAAAATGTTTCATCTTTATGAGCTAAAAACATTACCCAAGTAAATCGTGAGTAATCATCTACAATTGCTAGCCCATATTTTTTACCTCCCAAACTAGTTGTTCTGGTTGGTCCAAAGAGGTTCATATGCAATAATTCAAGGGGTCTAGTAGTAGATACTACTCCTTTAGGTTTGAAAGTAGATTTGGTTTGTTTTCCAAATTGACATGCAGCACAAATTTTATCTTTTTCAAAAGTGAGTTTTGGCAATTCTTTTACAAGATTTTTTTTGCTTAATTTTGAAATCAACTGCATACTAGCATGCCCTAGCCTACGATGCCAAAGCCAACTAGTTTCACTTGCCTTGGCTTCCTTAGCCACTAGGCATTGACCACTTTCCATGGCTAGATCATCAAGATCAACCATGTAAATGTTTCCATGCCTAAGACCAGTGAACTTGATGCCATCGACATCTAGACTAGATACCATGCACAAAGATGATTCAAAAATTACTTTAAAACCTTTATCACAAAACTGACTAATGCTAAAAAGATTATGCTTCAAGCCATCAACAAATAATACATTATCTACATAAGCATTAGGGGTGATATGGATTTTACCAATTCCGACGATTTTGCCTTTTCCATTATCACCAAAGGTAACGTTTCCACCATCAATAGCAGCTAGTGATGAGAATTGCTTCATATCCCCAGTCATGTGCCTTGAGCAACCACTATCCAGATACCACATTCTTCTTTTATTTTTGGTTGCAAGGCACACCTGCAAAAATTGATCAAGTTGAAACTTTAGGTACCCAAGTCATCTTGGGTCCTTTAGGGTTAGTCAAATTGGTTCCTTTTGGAACCCAAATCTTTTTAAAGGTATTTAATTTTCTTCTATTACAAACATATGATTTATGACCTACTTTACCACATGCATAGCAGGTAATATTAGAAGATGCTGGTATGAAAAAGTTTTTGAAAAATTTTTGTTGATTGTGTGGCTTAAATCCAAGTCCAGCTTTATTAAACACTGCATGTTGACTATTTAAAAGCATATTTAGTTTTTATGAACTAAAAGTAAACTTTTCTACAAAAGGTTTTACTTTTTCTAACTCTTCCTTGTAATTCTTATTTTGAAGCAATAGTTCTTTATTTTGTTTTTCAATGTTCTCATTAGTTTTAAGACTTCTATTATTTTTCAAAGAATTATTTTCTTTTAAAAGATTATCTTTATCATTTGTCAAAGTCTTTACATGTTCTTTTAATTTCTTGTTTTCTTGAGTTAAATTTTCAATTTCACTTGAAAACTTTTCTGAATTTTTGGTAAGCTCAAAATTTTGCTTTCTTAATTTCTTATTTTTCAATTTTAATTTTTCATATTCCATTACTAAGTCATCAAAAGCATCATGCAATTCATTGAAAGTGAATTCAGTTTCAGGTTCAGAATTTACCTCATTATCTTCGTTGGCCATGAAACATAAGTTGGCGACTACCTGCTGCTCTTCTTCACTGCTAGAGTCCTCACTCTCACTCCAGGTAGCCATCATGGCTTTCTTTCTCAACATCCTTCGACTCTTTTTAAGCAAAGGGCAATCCGTTTTGTAATGTCCAGGCTTTTGCACTCGAAGCAGATGGGTGGATCCCTTTCTTTGTCTTTCTCTTTCTCCTTATTATGATCACCTTTTTGTGGCCTTTTCTTGTAGAAGCCTTTCTTCTTTCTTATGAATCTTTTAAATTTTCTTGTAATGAGGGCTGTCTCATCATCATCAGCTTCTTCTTCTGATTCATCACTTGACTCTTCTTTTGTAGTGGACTTGAAGGCTATGGCTTTCTTTTTCTTGTCATTGTCCACTGTCTTCTGCTTTAGTGAAAGCTCGTAGGTCATCAGTGATCCAAGAAGCTGCTCGAGAGGTAGAGTGTTGACATCCTTGGCTTCTTCTATGGCTGTAACTTTCGCATCCCATGAAGCCGGAAGAGACCTGAGAAGTTTGTTAACCAGTTCACCATTAGATATAATTTTTCTCAAACTCCTCATACCATTTACTATATTGGTAAATCTAGTATACATTTCACTTATACTTTCAGTTGGTTCCATCCTGAACATCTCATACGTATGAATGAGCATGTTCACCTTAGTGGTCTTCACTTGGTGTGTACCCTCATGGGTAACCTCAAGTGTATCCCAAATTTCTTTGGCGGAAATACAATTTGATATTCTGTTGAATTCACTAGGGTCAAGTGCACAGAATAGCAAATTTATCGCCTTAGCATTTAACTCAGCTTGTTTGATGTCATTGTCATCCCATTCTTCTTCAGATTTCGGGGTGATAATGCCATTAACCAAGTGAGTGGGCTGATGAGGCCCTTTCGTAATTACTCTCCATATATGATAATCTACAGCTTGTAAATAAATACGCATACGAGTTTTCCAATATGTGTAGTTTGTGCCATTAAAGAAAGGAGGGCGATTTGATGCTTGCCCTTCAACTATACCCATTCCAATTGGGGCGGCCATGATCTTTCACTCAAGATCGTTGGACCTACAAGAGAGTACCGGTGCTCTGATACCACTTGTTGCCTAGATATGGTGCCCAAGAGGGGGGTGAATTGGGTATTTAAAAAATTAAAGCAATATATGTGCTATCAAGTTTTAAGGTGAAGAGTGATAGTGCTCAAATAATTATGCAATGGAAGCAATGAAATAAATCAATAATTAAAGAGCAAAAGAAGAGCAATGCAAACACACAAGAAGTATAGTGGTTCGGTGCACCTAGCACCTACATCCACTCCCTAAGCTCCACTTGGGAATTTTCACTATAATCTTTAGATTACAGCCGACTTGTTTTACCAGGCTCACAAGTCAAAACCTTACACACTTGTTTTGGCTTCGGGCTAACAAGCAACCCTAGTTGGTTTTATCAATTGGCTCACCAACAAACCTCACTCACTTGTTTTGGCTTCGGGCTTACAAGCAACCCTAGTTGGTTTTATCAATTGGCTCACCAACAAACCTCACTCTAGTTTCAAATTCCCTTGAAACTAGCTAAAGAAAAAAGAATATTAATACAATGAATTAAAAACTAAACAAACTCCTTTTGAGCAATAATAAATTCGTTGAAGCTCTTGATGGAGACTCTTCAAGCCTTTTCCCTTGGAATCTTTGGACCTCACTAAATGCCAAACACTTGAAAGTTGGATTCCTCAAAGATGGAAAGCTTTTGGCTAAGGAATCTCTTGGTTTTCTCACTCTTTTGGCTTGGAAGTGATTGAAGGCTTTGTACTTTGAATCTACACTTTTTCACTTTGTCTCCTTGTCTTTTTTGAAGTTTGGTGGAGGTTAAATACCTCATTCATGCTGAAACAACTCCACAAGACCGTTAGATTCAAAAATATGGCCGTTTATGGCCGTTAGAAATCAAATCAGAAGTTCAGAAAAACTAGCCGTTATGCCATGAGTCGACCTCTGGATCAAGTGTCGACCTCATGAGTCGACCTCCAGTAAATCTTAGGCAAAAATTCAGAATACCATAGTTCTGCCCATTTGAATTCTCAGGCTATGAGTCGACCTCTGGTGTCAACCTCTAGACAGGTGTTGACCTCTGGAGCATGCCACTGAGATTTTGCCGTGTCGGCCATGCTGAACTTTTCTTCTCTTCATGAGTCGACCTCTGGTGGTCGACCTTTGACAAGGTGTCGACCTCTGGGGGTCGACCTCTGATCTGAATTTTTCTGAAACTCTTTGAGATGTGCGTGCCATGCTTGAGTTTCTTTAAGCCTTTGTTTCTTTTGTCAAATATTTCTTAACAAGAAGGTTCATTATGAGAATTTTGATCTTGTCCAAGGTAGAAGAGCTCTTTTCCAAATCAGGCAAACTTAGTTTCATCATTGTACTTTTGATACTCTTTTTGAATAACCTAAGTCCTGAAACTTTATCTAGAGATGAAACATTAGTCCAAACATATACTCAACCTTTTGTTAATCATCAAAACTAAGGAGCCAAAGTCAACAGAGAGATTGTTAGCTTTGGCTCCTTAATTTTGATGAATAACAAAATGCTGAGATATATTTGGACTGACGTTTCAATTGGAGTATGAATTTCAGGCCTTAGGCACATCAATTTCTCCAACAAAAAGGTATCAAGTTTACTAATTTGAGAGCAAGAGATTTTTCATGTTTGATTGAGCTTTTCATCTTGGAACATTGTCAAAACAATCTTTTTGGCCTTTATGAAGAACCATCAAATGGATTAATGGACAAATCATTAAGAAATTCAAGTTTGGCATGCTTTTTTGGATGGCACAGAATCAAGTGTTGACTCACAAGGTCGACTCATGAAGAAAATTTAGAAGTTTCAAAAGACCGGTATACAAAGTTTCAATGGGCACACCCAAGTATCAACTCATGAGGTCGACTCATCGCTTGAGAAAAATTTTGAGACAGAACTTCAAGATTTCTGGATTCTGCATCAAGTGTCGACTCACGAGGTCGACTCACATATCAAGTGTCGACTCATGAAGTCGACTCAAGGTCTAATGGCTAATTTTCAGAATTTCAGATTTGTCTCCAAATAGCTCTTAACGACTAGTTTTTCAATTCCAACGATCTTCTATAATCTTTTCATTAGATCTGAGGTATGTAACACTCACCAAACCTCATAAAGTGAATAAGGAAGAGTGAAATCATATAAGACAAACTCCAATCATTTGAAAAGACACGAAGAGTGTGTTTAAAGAGATTCCCTTGTAAAAAGCCTTCCATTTTTGAGTTGTTAAGGTTTCAAGTGCTTGGCCATAATTGTGCATTCAAGAGATTCCAAGGAGAAGTCAACTCAAGCAATCAAGAAAGCTTCAACGACCTTCATTTTAGCTCACTCTAGGAGCTTTTTATTGTACTCTTTTATTACATTCTTGTTCTCATTTTGTTGATCTAGTTTTCAAAGGTTTTGAAACTAGGTTGTAAAGGTTGTTGGTGAGCCAAAGGAATAAAACCAACTAGGGTTTGACTTATGAGCCCAAAGACAAAAACAAGTTGTAAAGGTTTTTGGTGAGCCTAGGTGATAAAACCAACTTAGATTTTGACTTGTGAGCCTTGGAAAACAAGTCGGCTGTAATCTTGAAGAGATTATAGTGAAATATCCAAAGAAAAGCTTGGAGAGTGGATGTAGGTGCTTGGAGTGCACTGAACCACTATAAATCTTTGTATTTGTGTATGATTGCTTTCTTTATTACTTGCTATTCAATACTTGCATTTAATTTGCTGTTATCCGCTGCATATCTCTTAGAGCTAAATCACTTTGTTTCACAAACACTTCAAGACTAGCACATAATTGTTTAAAATTTTTAAAAGACCCAATTCACCCCCCCTCTTGGGCTCCATTTCTGGGCAACAATAGTCAATACCTTAGTGCTGGCTATAACCTTTTATCTAAGTCTTGTCTTATGGATCTCCATCTATTTTCTATTTATAGATCCATTTGCATCCATAGGTACTATATATTCTAGTGGACCTATTAAGGTCTATACCTAGAGCATATAAAATTTGTTTCTATGGTATCAACCATTTCTCGAAATCGATATTTGATGTTATCTTGTTATAAGTTTTTGGGATCATCTTTATATTTCCTATCTCCTACAAGGAATACTTTCTCTACATCCTCTATAAACATATCTAACTATCTTTCAGAAGAATTAGAGATCCTACTAGATCTATGAGGTAGAGGAGGAACTGCATGCACCGACTCTGCTTGAATTGATTTTATAAGTTCTATGACCCATTGCTCTTTAGAGACTCTCTCTTCAAGCTTCATTATCCATCCATTGCTATATTTAGGATAAATTATTTAACCATAAATATAGATATTAGGTCACAACAACTTTTTATCCACTTGAAAGTAGTATTCTAATAACTCTTTAGGATACAAGCCATCAATAACCTAATTTCTAACTTATCGTCTATAGTCATGTGATATAAACGAACACCCCGTAATCCTGATATGATCAAGATTTAGCTTCTTACAATGCTATATCTCATATAAGAGTGGTAAGAACTGATTTGGAGTGAATCCAATTAAATAGATAAGCTGAGTTATGTAAACATATCCTTAAAGATAAATAAGTGATTCTTATATATGGATTGAACCATATTTAATAGGGTTCGATTTCTCTGCTCAAACATCCCATTGAGCTTGAGATATAAGAGGAGTCCATTGAGAGACTATATTGAACAACTTTAGATAATTTTGAAATTCTCCTCTAAAGTATTTACTTCCTTAATCTAATCAAAGAACCTTAAGGAGTTTTCTTATTTTACATCTATACTTGTTATTTTAACTTTTTTAACTTTTCAAAGACTTCAGATATCCCAATAAAGATAACCTTCTTGGCTTGCACATCTAATGTGCTACACATATGAATGTTTACCCAGGCAAGTATATTAGTGGTTCTTACCTATACCCTTTATCTTGCAAAAAGTAGCTTAACCAAATTCTTTAAGATAGGATTCATAAATTGAAAATGACACAGTAGTCAATTAGCTAAAATGTCCATAATAGTTTTCAAATTGTTTTGTCTCTTTGTTTTCAACATCACCAAACTTGAGGTGCATCTATATATTTTAAGTTAGTATCATCTCACTAGATCTTTCAAATTCCACGGCACTCATTAAATGCTCAGTAGATGCATCCATATGCAAGTGATAAAGACTAACATTTATTCATCCAATTTATTTAAAGAATAAATGGATCATAGAAATCAAATTTCTAGTCTCAGCAGGTAATAGTTTCTTTAACCAAAAGGTAATCGTAGAGGTCATGTGTCAATAGTAGCAACTATTATCCCATTACTCAAAGGAAGTAGAAGAAACTATAAAATAATTTTAATTTTGAGTAGCTTACTTACCTTCCAAACGTGTGTCCTATTTATTATTCAAAGATTCTAGGTAAACAGGATAGTTCCTATAGTTATTGACCTTGAAGTGGAAATACCTTTCCATTGTAATGGCCATCTCCTTGGAAGATCCATTTTAATGCTTGTTTTCAATCTTTTGCTTCTTTAGAGGCCTCTTTTTCTAATTAGACTTTCCTTTTAAATGAAAAAGTCTGCTCCACATCAAGAAGCATATCCTTAAACCTTACAAGGTCCCTTTAATAGTCATCAATGTGTTGACCTTATTGTCTCAATCTTATTCAAATGGTAGCTTATAATAAAATATCCATATGACTAGATAAAGATGGATGGATCAAATCCATTTGCAATCCTTTATGCATCATCATGCTCGAGCTTCTCAAGATCCTAATATTTAATCATTGTAAACAATGATCATTGATAGATTGCAATTAGATTAGCCATCAAATGGCTTGGTAACATAGGATAGTCCTGGTCTTTTACAATGCTCAGCCTTTCTAATCAATTTTTAAGTTGAGCCAGTCTTTATAATAGGTTTTGGTTAATTGATTGGTTTAAGAATTAAAAGAGTTGGAAGCTAATTTTTAATCTACCAAGAGTAAAGATTCTAGTTAGATATTTGTATTTAATTTTAAATTTATTTTAAAAATTTTAATAAATAAATTAAACTCTCACTATTTTCATAGATCTCTCACACTCCTTTGTAGAGATGCAAAAATTTTTATATGATCAGGGTTCCTAGTGGATACCATTGTCCGAGTAATTTCATGTATCTCAACTAATAGTTATTGGTAACACATAAACCAATAAGTGGATAACTCTTGTTCAATGCTTCTCAAGTATGTTATAGTAACTTGGTCTTTAACTCATATGGGCTCACCTCATAGTTATTGCTTATATTTTTTAGTTAAGTCTGACCCATCATTTAATGCAAAAATGAAGCCATTATTAGATCTCTTACCTAATAGTTATTGGGCCTAACCGCATCTTCATCCCATAATATCTCATGTTAATAGAGTGGCTGTGCCCCCTCGATGCAACTGGATCACTATATCTAGTCGAGAACAATCAATTCTAGAGAGATGCTCACATCTCTATA
This sequence comes from Areca catechu, assembly GCA_021397845.1. NCBI lineage: Eukaryota > Viridiplantae > Streptophyta > Magnoliopsida > Arecales > Arecaceae > Areca > Areca catechu. The sequence continues at coordinate 117,565,825 of CM038044.1, read as the reverse complement.
ATGGTAGAAAACCTATAGACTTAATACTTGTGAGGAGGTTTGGGTTCAGGTCCTATCTTAATTAGTCAATATATCTTATATCTTACTAACCTGATTCAGGTCAACACAATCTCATATTTGACTAATATGATTTAGGTTAGTACATCTTATGTCTGACTAACTTGGTTTAGGTTAACATATCTCATGTTTGACTAACCTAGTTTAGGTTAGCATATTTCATATTTGACTCACTTAGTTTGGGTCAGCACATCTTATATCGAACTAACCTAGTTTCTGTCAATACATTTCATGTTTGGCAAACCTAGGTGGCATAGGTGAACACGAATCAATAAGAAACCTTATTCAAAACTTAATCGATTAAGTTGGCTAGGTAAGTAAGATTGATGCAAGGGTTGCACCTCTTTTTCTTTCCTTAGACACCAATATAGTTGGCCAGGTAAGAAAATAGCCCCAATTAAAATAACGATCGAACTTGCTTTAGACTCCAATTAGTTAATAAGAATTGAATAGGTCAACCTAGCGACTCAAGCTTGATCTACTGAGCCAAATTAGGTCTTAAGATAATCAATTCATACAAATATGAATTGATGTGACCATCTATAACTAAGCTCGATTTCAGGCCTGTTTGACCTAATCCTAATTGACCATTGATTAGGTTCAATCAATTGCTCAAAACCAAAATAGGATTCTAACTTGATTTAATCAAAACCCTAAGGTATAGTCCAATTACTAAAATTAATTGTTCAATCCATATCCACATGATAAACATTAAATTTAGAATCTAAAAATACTTTTTAGATTATGTTTAAATGCATGATTTAATGGTTTATGATCTTGAAGCTTTTTCATATCTAAACCTAATGTCATATATCTCATATATGATGTTTTAGATCATAAACAATAACCATACATCAGATATATGTAACTTTTAGATCTAAAACTTAATTAAGCACATATCTCATACATGCAATTCAAATCTAAAAATATAATTAATTTATTTTGAAAATACTTTTCAAAAACTAGTTCACATCGTATTAAAACAACCTTTACATTATAATGGGTTAACCTGATAGCAGGATAATCTTATTATTTGGTCTGTTGCAAACCATAATGATTTAATTTCAGATCTAAATATGAACATGATACATCATATATATCAAAAATTAGATCCTAAGTTATTAATTTTAGATTTGAAAAATAATTCTCAAAATCGATCAATCTTGTGCTAGGATAATCTTTGCACTATAGGAGGTTAACATTATAGCAGGATAACCTTATGTCAGTACAAAATTTACTAAAACCGATCCTAACTTTCAGATCTAAAGTGAATTATATTTGAATCTATTTTAAGAATATTAGAAACTATGGCTTTAATACTACTTTTAGATTTCCTAAGTGATAGCATGCTGAAAATTTTAGATTTCTAAAACCCTAATCTAATCATGTTATGGAAATAATTATATGAAACCTTTTCACATATACATGCAAATCTAATATTTAAACCACCTAGGATATGATCTAAACATGCTAAAATAGATTAAAAATATTAGATCAGAAATCACAAAAATTAGAAGAAGAAAATTGGAATTTACCTTAATCGCTTTCCTTCTTCAACTTCAATCAAGTCGGATCCGATAGATTCTTGAGACTTTTATCAAAGTTGTGCACGTGCCTGGCCTTTACTGGTATCCATACAAGTATAATGGTTGATCAAATCTTCAAAGCCACTGGAGTGCTAGCTCCTTTGCGGGCCTCTTATTTGGCTTGGATCTGAACCTTCCTTTAACTAGAACCCGAAGAAGAAGGTTGCAACCTTTGCACGAATCCTTTGTGGAAATCATCATGATTTCTTCAAGGATGCCTAGGGAGAAGAAAACTCTTTTCTTCTCCTTGATTCACTCTTCTTAAGCTCTCTCTCATAGGTTTTTGGCATGGAAATAAGGAAGAAGATGAGGTGGGGCTGTAGGAAGTAGGAAGGTTTGCGGCAAGGCTCCCTAGGAAAGACTAGTGCCGGCCCTTTTTTTCTCTTCTTCTTATTTTTGTCACACAAAACTCCTAGATCCCATGCTCTATCTAGATAATACCTAATCCTAATTCAAATAAGAATTCAAATTAGAATAGATTTTATCAAATCAAGGAGGAGTTGCTGTAGAAGAGGGGAGGTGCCAAAGTAGCACCTCTCTTATTTTCTTACACATGCGTAAAGGGGGGCATCAAAATTAGAACTCCTTAATTTAATTGGCCATTTGGAGAGAGGAAATCCAATGCTCTTGGATTTGGGTAGCCTATTTCAATTAGGTTTCAATTTGGATTCAATTCGAATCCAATTGGAGCCTGATTCGAATTGAATTTGAAAAGATTATTAATCCTAATGTAATTAGAGTTAAAATCCAAGTCCAACTTGGATTAATAAACCCAATTAGTTTTAAGTTAAGTCAAGTCTAATTAAATTAAATCTGATTTAAATTAATTAAGACTTGATCCATAATTTAATTAAGCCCAAATATATTGTAATACTTGTTATTAAGTTCCTTGTACTAATAATTAGTAGCTGCTAAATTTGTAACTCTTACAAGTTAATCTAAATCATCAACCCAATTAATAATTTAGTTTTGCTCTAAGTACTTGATCAGGTTAAGCCCTTTTTATATGTAATACCTTAGGTTCCATTCTATCTAGTAGTGAGATATACCATGATCTCTATCATAGTATCATCGAAACTCTTTTGATGTATTGGAATAATTCTAGCTTAACCCTAGCAAGGATCATTGATCCAAAAATGATCCTAGTAAGTTCTCATAATCCACTAGTAATACCTAGTAATATGTAATGATAATCCAGTAAAATAGGAAGATGAACCCTTAGGTATAGTTACTATATGATCAAGTTTCTCTATCGAGATCCTGATAGGATATGGGTTATGGAAACTCATTAAATTCTAAGTATCCGTCATATGCAAGACTTAATTAGCTTGAGCCCAATCATGATTACCATGAAAACTCTTTCATTATCATGCTAGTGTGGTCACAAATTTAAGGACTTAGCCTCTTAAGTTGCATAGGACTACTTCTCCCTCTTAAGTTGCATAGAACTACTTCTCAACTACTAAAAACGATAAATCCCTTATAAGTATACACCCTACTTCTATAGCGAACCTAATATAGCCAATAAATACTGCAATGCCCTAAATGGCTAGGAACTATATTTGTGTTGTCAAATTATAGCAACCCCACTGTGAGTGACCGAGACATGGCAAGTCAAAGAACTATTTACATAACTATAGCATTGAGATAGTCACTGACGAGTGAGTAGATATCCATGTAACTTCTCGTACTTGGTCATGCTTAGTACTGTTATTCTTTAACAACCACTTGCACTCTTATTTTAGTGTCCCTATACTATCAGCTCCAAACTCGTCTATCCAAAAAGAAAGTGATCCGTGTATCGATCTTGACAGATCTATCACCGTTCCCATGATGATCCAATTATCAGGAGTATTTAGGAGTTAATATATAATAACACGTCTCATATTCTCAACTCTTGATAATATATATCATTGTCCATTAACTCCTTGGATGATACATGGATACATATACAATATGTATGGATAAAATATCATAATTTAGAATATTAAATATAATATTATATCTTAGAAAAAAATATGTATCTATCATATTGGTTTCTAGGGCATACTTTAACACTATCATTCCATGGGTGCATAGGCATGAGCATCGGCTAGCCCTGTGGATGGCTTTTTGGAGAAGCACTGCCTGAGCCCTCACCTACTCTCGATCAAGGATTTGGGGTCAGCTTGATTACCTTGACTGAAACTGGGTGTCCATTGGAACCAAGGGACTCGGGGCATAGTGCTTAATAAAAAGGGGTTGGATCATGGCCACTGAAAGAAAGTACAATAATGCCTTGGCCAAAGTTCAATCAAGCCAAAGATTAATGAGACTTGGGGATAATTGGGTTAAAGGACTTGTTGCTACTTTTTGCCTAGTGACGTGCCCAAGGCTTGCTTGAAGAACAATGGGTCTTGGGTAAGGAAGGCAAGGCTTAGCCTATAGACCCTCAAGATGTGGAGGGTGGTGCCCCGCATCAGTAAGTTTGGTCACTAAGAGAATGACATGCATATTTTGCTAACATATAGTCCCTTTGAGATATTAGTTAATCTTAGCATTAAGAGAAGAAGATATTTTGTTTATTGACCTTTCATTGGTTAACACAAGATGACTACCTCTTTAGATCAATAAGGGTATGTACTACAAGAAAATAGGTTATTAGTGATGGCTAAAGAAAACAGGTTATTAGTGATGGCTAATTGCAGTTGCTAATACTATTACTGACCTTTCATTAGTATTAGTCTATCACTAATACTATTAGCGATAGACTCCCATTTTATAGTATTAGTAATAGACACACGTCTTTAAAGGATCATTGAAAAAATCATTGTCGCTAATAGGTGTTATTAGTGATGGCAAAAAATTTGTCACTAATAAAGGGTATTAGCAACCATATTAGTGATGGCAATGCCATTGCTAATAATATTTTTAGTTCTTTTTTAAAAATAATATTTAAAAAATATTAGCAACTATATTACCCATTGCTAATTACCACCGTCTCAAATAATCACTATTATCGATGACAAGTTATTGTCTCTAATGTCATAGGTAATAAGTTTTTTATTTTTTAAAAAAACTTGAAATTAATTTTTTAAAACCTACTTTAATTATAATAACATGCAATTAGAATTCCTAAAACATGTAATATAACAATCAACAAGTACCATAATTATGAAAAAATAATAATTATATAATATTAAAAATATAATATATATAATTTTATAAATTAATATTGCTTTACAAGTATCATGATTAAATACATAACATCAAAATTGAAAAATATCATGTAAGATCCTCCTCACCATTGTCTTATTGCTCCTAATCTTGTACATTCTCTACAGCAGCTGGTGGATGAGATCTAAATGTCCCAGTATCTTATAACGAAGAAAAATAAAATAATATATATAAGTTTTGATATAAAACTATAAATATTGATACGGAGGTATATATTTCAATAAATTCTTCTAATTCTCAAATAGATCGTTCCTACATATTTCATTCGATGATATGGAACTATAAACATTCCTAGCCTATTGATTGGATGGTTGGATTAAATTTTTATCCCATAGATTTGCTTCCTCGACTCAAGCCTAAATATGTAAAGCTTTGAAGTATAAAAATTAAAACAAGTAAATGAGTTTATTAATATATAGGCTTACCTACTGTGATGGCTATAATATCGAGGCCACCTGATCATATAAATACAAGTCCCGAAGAATCTCGATGACCATATCACAGATGAAATTATGGAAGCTCTGAGGTTGCTAGGTAAGAATATGGGTCATGATATCCTTAATGTATATATCACCCTATGTCTGGGTTGTCAAGGCTTGAGATGAGGATGTTGAAGAATAGCGAGCTGCTAGAGGGTTGAAGCTGTGCCCAAATTCTATAACCCAGTTCCTACTTATCCCTTTGATGGCCCTGAGCCATTCCTCGAGATCAAGGAGGGGCTAAGAGGATGGGTCCTCACCATGCCACACTATGACATATCCTATATAATTTGCTTATATAGTTTATAAACTAATTAGTCCAATTATACATATCAGTATGTATAAAAATTAATACTTAAAGTCTTAAGTTATTATCATGATATGTCGAGATCTCGAATCTAGGTAGTCACCAATCCTCCTGGATTGGTGTGTGGCCTCCCATAATTAAGCTATGCCAGTGTACAACCCAACTGCCATGTCTATAATAAACAAATAATATAAATAAACAAATTAAAATATATCATCAATTTAATATAAAATTAATATAAGTATAGAATTCTTATCAATCTATCAACTATCATATGTGAGCCAACAGAGCCACCAGTATGCTTGATTGGACTCTATTGGATGATACGATTCTGTCGTGCCCTCTACCACCTATCGAAGTACTCTTCAGTACTCCACTGGTTGCAAAGGGCCTCCCATACATACATCTGCCCCATCCAATGATCCCCGAAAGACTTCCAGTCTGATGGTGAGTCGGAACTAGAGTGCTCTCCAGTGGATTGCCTGAGATCGTATAGCCCATCCTAGAGCCTACGTGTGGCCACCTTCTTGAAGGTTAGATGGCTAGCCTCCTCATATTGAGGAATCTTGAATCGATGGTGCTCCTGCAAGTAGAAACAAGCTTATATTAAATAAATAAAATATATTTTTTTTATGAATTTAAAAATTAAATATATTTGACTTACAAGGAACATCTCCTAGGCTGCATCATGAATGTCCAATGGCTAACTAGAAAACTCATTCATCGGTCCCAGCATCAATCAGCGAATAATCACAGTAACCACCCAAGAAACTTCAGGCTCTTTAAATATTCTGCAAAATTAAAATTTAATAATAAGCATTAACTCCGTTAACTCTAAAATGATTATATTTTAAACATATTAATATGAAGATAGAGTACTTACAAGTGGCTTTAAATATGGATGAGCTCTCTATCCTCTAGTCAAGTTAGAAGTGCCGCCAACTGGGCAGGCCCTCGACCATGGTACTGAGTCTGAGAGCCGCTTGCTACTGCGTCTGAGAGCCACTTGCTACTGCGTGTGACTGTGGGATCACTAGTGACCCCATGTCCTTTGAACCTGATCACAAAATATCTAATATAGAGAATGTTATATTAGATTATAAAGTATACAATAATATACAAAAGAACATCTAAAATTTTAGAGTTTACCACATGGTATGAGTGGCGCTGAACCATGTGAGCTGGCAACATGATCACTCTCTCCTTAAGAGCTCTATCCTCTAAAGCTATGTCCTCAGCTAGTATGGTTTCGACCTTTAGAAGACATGATATATAATATTTAAAAATAAAAATAAATATATTAATCAAATTAATTATATAATCATGGACAACAATGCAAGATTTAAAATTATCAAGGATAATTCTGCTTATGCCAAGGACATGAAGCCCAAATCAACAAGCAAAGCCCAATAGCCCATTTTTCGACCATTCATCAAATAGGGGCCCTGGTTGACATAAGGTAGCCTCCTGATCTGGCACTGCCAAGTAATGCATAGGTCCAGCCATCCACAGGAAAGCATGGTTAGAGGGTCCAACTGCATGCTTGCCAACCACACCCTAGATCGGGTCCTTAGTCGGAAAGGTCCCAACTTAAATCATCAGTAGACAATCACCCTCATCTCCAAGGTAATAAGACAATGCTACAACAAAGATCTCCCTTGGGCTTCCCAACCCTTGCATTTGGGCTCTTCACCCTCGAAAAGCCTACATATAAAGCATTTGCTTAAATATAATACGTCAAATGATGGGGACATCAATAAGAAGAAAATATTTTCTACTAATTATCTTTGGTTTTGTAGCTAATATAGTCTACTAAAATTTAATAAAGAGCCTTGGAATGAAGCCCACAAAGCCCATGAAGCCAACTCCATTTGAAGCATAAATCCATGAGCCAACAACTCATGAAAGAAAGCCTCCATTTCCTTATGACGGCTCAACCCAGGTCAAGCCCAACTACAAGCAAGCCATGACGCCATCCAAATCAAAGCCCAAGCAAGTCATCACGCCACACTTTTGAAGCCTATTTTCCTTCACATGAGGGACATCATCAAGCATTCTTGGGGGAAGAGGATGGATACCATATCATGCATTGTGAAGGGAGCATACAACCACTTTCCACTCCCCCAACAAACCTCCAACCAACTTGCCATGTGGGACGCCACATCACACGCCACCTAAGGCTCTACAACAACAAATGGAAGCCACATCATTGCTATCTAGATGCCACATGTCAAGTTGTTGTAACTTTCTACCCATAAGTTATTTCTAGTTAGAACCACCTAACCAAAAGGTTGTTAGATCTAACTAAGCTCATCCTTATCCCCTCCTCTCTCCTCTTGGCCGAATTTCCCTTGGCTTAGAAGCCTATAAATAGGGCCCTAGGCCCTCTCTTGTATTCAATTCTATCTTGGTTTAATGAAAGAAAAGTTTTCTTCTTGTTCTAGCTCCCTTGTGTTCTCTTATGTGGAGTAAGTGAGATCTTCTTAGTTTGAGGGTTTGAAGTTTGGTTTGAGAAGAGGGCAAGAGGCCCTTGGATTTGTGTTTGAAGGGTGGGACGCCCTTGTGAAGAGTAGAGGGTGAGAAGCCCTTTATTGTTCCAAAGCTCAAGCTCCATTGGTTTTCTCTGGTTTTCCAAGTCCAAGATGAAGTTCTCCACGCCATGGATCAAGGCCAAAGTAAGTCCTAAACTAGAGAGTACTAATCTTGTCAACTAGTTCTCAATTCTTGAGTGTTGAGAGCTTCCTTTCCACTAAAAATATTTAGCCATCATTGTTGGTAGGAAAACTCGTCCCAAGCTTCATTAGATCTGATCATTGTAAGGTTAACTTGCTCTAGTAGTGATGGTTTCCTTGCCATGAAGATCCTAATCTTTGTTTTGAACTAGATCTACATTATGGGTGTTGTAACTTAGATCAACTAGTCTCCTTATAAAAATTCTTTCCTTGGATTAATTTAGCCCATTTATTTGATAATTAATTGCTCAAGTTTGCTTGTTGGTTAGCTTGATAAAACTCTCCATCCATCATTTCATTTTTGTTCTGTATCAATTTTTGGTATCAGAGCTTATGGTTTACTAGGTCAAGTTGCTGAAATTTTATTCCCTTTGTGTGTTGCTTGCCTTCAAGTCCAAAATTCAAATCCAAAATTTAAGATTTAAATTTTAAAATTTGAGATCCAAATTCTTAACTCCAAGATCTGAAATTCTCAATTTAAATTTAAACTTTTTTTTAGATTTTTAGATTTTAATTTTTTTAGATTTTTAAATTTAAATTTTGAATTTTGAATCTAGTCAATTGGAGGTTTGCTGATTGCTGAAATTTCTGTACTAGCACCAACTCGAGTTTTTCATAAATTTTAATATTTTTTAAAAAAGAAAGAAAATCCAAAAAAATTCTTTTTCTGCATTTTAGGAGTTTGGAATCCTAAATATAAAATTTTAAAAAATATTTTTCTTGGAATTTTTGGAGTTTAAAATTTAGATTCTTAGGTTATTTCCTAGAAGCTGTTCAAATTATATTTTTCCCTCCCTTAAGTTTAGTTTTCAAAAAAAAATCAAAAGCATTTTTTCTGAATTTCAAATTTGAGATATGCGATATAGATGTGAAAATCTGATGATTCCCATTTAAATTTTGAATTTTAGAAGGGTTTTAAATTTGAAATTCAAATTTTGAATCAAGATAGTTGGAAGTTTGTTAAGCTGTTGGAATCTTCTAGTAACCACTTCTCATAACAACTTCCCTAACCAAATTTCAAAATTTTTTGAATTCAAATCTTAAAATCTGAGATCTTAACACTAATATCTAACTAATTCACTTTTAATTTCTAATTTTGAAATTTTAAAAATTTAAAATTTGAATTTTCAAAACTAGTTGTTGGAGGTGAGTTAAGAGGCTGAAATTTTCATACAACCACTTTTACCTCCAAGAACAAATTTTTAAACTATAATTTGAAATTTAAAATTTAAAATTTTAGTTTTAAAATTGAGATTTCCAGATCTGAAATTTTTAATTTAATTTTTGAAATTTTGAAACTTTGAAATTCGGGTTTGACTCATATGTTTGTGCTAGTCTACGTATCTTGTTAGCTAGTTGGTTGTTTGTGCATCCATTTTAAAACCATTTTAAGGGCATTCAATATAACATAAGGGAAGGAGGTAATAACCTTTTCTTAGCCCAAAACAACCATCCATCATTGTGCATTGACCTAATCTTAATTAAAATTGAGTATGAACCTAAACTAGGGACACCCACAAATCAGGTTCAAGTGCAAGATGAGGCAAAGTGCTATTTGAGTTTGTACTTATTTCTTAAAAATTGATGTCTAATGCTAGAGGTCCAACGCCAAACATCTTAAGTGGACTTGCAGTTCTTTAATTAGGTCCTCTGTTGGCTCCACCGAGTGATTTTGATGAATAACAAAATATTGAGTACATATTGTATTCTAATGTGAATTTCAAGTTGTGAGTTTTCAGGCAGAAAGCATCTCAAAATTCCAAATATTTATGGTGTATGGCACGCAATGGCACGGAGCAAATCTTACACATCCGGGCAGCCTCTTCATTAAAAAAGGGCTTACAATTACTTAATTATTATGTGTTTATGCCTTCATGAACATCATTTTTGATTTCAAGGCTTTTACTCTTGATTCTGGATGTTTTCAGTCTCAAGTGTCGACACCTGGACAGTCAAGTGTCGACACTTCAGCATTTGGTACGGACAAAAATCCTTGGCACGCCAAGTATCGACACCTAGAATTCAAGTGTCGACACCAAGTGTCGACACTTAGGTTTCAAGTGTCGACTCAAGGCCTGAGAATTTTGAAAATACAGAACTTGTTGGTTCGAGGATTTTTGTGTCAAGTGTCGACACCTGTGCATCAAGTGTCGACACTTGAATGATCAAGTGTCGACTCCCAGAATTCAAGTGTCGACACCTGACAGCCAAGTGTCGACACCTGACAGCCAAGTGTCGACACTTGCAGCCTGACAGCTCTAACGGATCTATTTTTCTGGCTTGCAGAAATGGGTTTTCAAGCTCCAAACGGCTATTTCCAATGTTCCAATGGTCACAAACCATTTTTAGAAGGTTTTTGGTATATTTAATCTCCACCAACCTCATTTTAAAGCAAGAGAAGTGAGAAGAAGTCAAGAAAAAGAAGAGAGAAGTCTATTCAAGAGCATTCAAGTCCACTCAAAAGCCAAAATGCCAATATTCTCTCCAAACTTCAAATCAAAAGCCTCTTCTAGCTTGATTCCACTGAAAAAGCCTACTTGCTCAACTCTACTACATTCCAAAAGGAGGCAACTTGAAGAAGAGTGAAGTCAAAGCATTCCTTGGGCTTCAAAGATTCCAATCCACTCTTGAAGAGAGTTTGTTGTAGCATTTAAATTTTATATCTGATTTGTTGTGCTTTAACCTTACTTTCAAGGGTGTCTTGAAAGAAGGTTATTGTGGTTTGTTGGTGAGCCAAAGTGTTAAAACCAACTAGGGTTAACTTGTGAGCCCGAAGACAAAACAAGTAGTTAGGTTTGTTGGTGGGCCTAAGTGATAAAACCAACTTAGGTTTTTGACTTGTGAGCCTTGTAAAAACAAGTCAACTGTAATCTGGTGTGGATTATAGTGAAATTCTCAAGGGTGGCTTGGGGAGTGGATGTAGGTGCTAGGTTTGCACCGAACCACTATATATCTTGTGTTTGTATGTGATTGCTCTTTTCTTTTTGCATTCTTTAATTAAGTGCTATTATCTTGCATCTAATTAATTGTTACTCACAAGCACCACTAGACCTTTTGTTTTATTGTGTTAAATTTTTAAAAGACCCAATTCACCCCCCCTCTTGGGCTGCATTTCTGGGCAACAAGTGGTATCAAAGCACCGGTACTCTCTTGTAGGTCCAAGGATCTTGAGTAAAAGATCATGGCAGCCCCAATAGGCATGGGTATTGTTGAAGGTCAAGCTTCAAACCGACCCCCACTGTTTAATGGCACAAATTACACATACTAGAAGACACGCATGCGCATATTTATACAAGCTCTTGATTATAATTTATGGAGAACAATAGTAAAAGGTCCTCATCAGCCTACAATGATGATTAAAGGCATTCTCACCCCTAAAATGGAAGATGATTGGGATGAGAGTGACATTAAGCAAATTGAGCTTAATGCAAAGGCAATGAACCTTTTATTTTGTTCTCTTGATCCTAGTGAGTTTAACAGAATATCCAACTGTCTCTCCGCAAAGGAGATTTGGGATACACTTGAGGTTACCCATGAGGGTACACACCAAGTAAAGACCACCAAAGTCAACATGCTAATTCATACTTATGAAATGTTTAAAATGGAACCTACTGAATCTATCAGTGAAATGTATACTAGGTTCACAAACATTGTGAATGGCATAAGAAGTTTAGGAAAAATAATTTCTAATGGTGAACTTGTAAACAAACTTCTCAGGTCTCTACCAGCTTCATGGGATGCAAAGGTCACTGCAATTGAAGAAGCAAAAGATGTCAATACTCTCCCACTGGAACAACTGTTGGGCTCTTTAATGACATATGAACTATCGCTCAAACAGAAGAACGGAGAGGTAGAGAAAAAGAAAAAGATAATAGCATTCAAATCTACTACCAGAGAAGACTCAAGCGAAGACTCTGAAGAGGATGACGAAGAAGATAAAACTGCTATGTTAGCTAGGAAATTCAGAAGGTTTATGAGGAAAAAGAAATTCAATTACAAAAAGAAACCTCTGAAGGGTGAGCCCAGTAAAGAAAAAGATAAGGAAAAGAAGGAGGAGCAGCCCACATGCTTTGAGTGCAAAAAGCCAGGGCATTTCAAGGTAGACTGCCCCTTACTAAAGAAAAGAAGAAGAAAGTTAAGGAAAAAGGCCATGATGGCAACCTGGAGCGAAAGTGAAGACTCCAGCTCTGAGGAAGAACAACAGGAAGTAGCAAATTTCTGTCTAATGGCCGATCAAGAAGAGGTATGTTCTGAAATCGAAAATGAATTATCTTTTGATGAGCTTCATGAAATTTTTGATGAACTAGTAATAGAATTTCAAAAATTAAAGTCAAAACATAAAGACTTAAAGAAGCAAAATCTGGAACTAGCTAAAATAAATAATAACCTTTCAAATGAGAATGAATATCTTCAAATACAAAATAAAAATCTAAATGATAAGATTATGGGTCTTGAAAATGAAAAGAATATACTTGAAAAGAAAAGTAGCTTACTTTCAAATGAAAAATTGTCAAGACAACACAAGAAAACTTTAATGGAAAAAAAAATATAAAGAGGAAATCGATAAACTAAAGCCTTTTGTCAAAAATTTACTTACAGTTCTGAAAAATTAAATTTACTGTTAAATAACCAAAGAGCAGTATTTGACAAAGCTGGATTAGGATTCAGAACTCATAAGAAACAGAAACTCCTTAAAAATTTCTTTGTACCTGCATCTTCTTCAATTACATGCTATACTTGTGGTGTTATAGGACATAAATCCTACATGTGCAACAAAAGAAAATTAAGAAAAACTAAGAAAGTTTGGGTTCCTAAAAGGAACCAATGCCACTAACCAAAAAGGATCCAAGATGGCTTGGGTACCTAAAGTCTCCACTTGATCTTTATTGCAGGTATGCCTTGCAACCAACAAGAAGAGAATGTGGTATCTTGATAGCGGTTGCTCAAGGCATATGACAGGAGATGTGGAGCAGTTCTCATCACTCATATATCAAAATGGTGGCAATGTAACTTTTGGTGATAATGGAAAGGGAAAAATCATCGGTATTGGTAAAATCCATATCACCCCTACCTCTTATATTGATAATGTTTTATATGTTGATGGTTTAAAACATAACTTGCTTAGTATTAGTCAATTTTGTGACAAAAATTTTAAAGTTATTTTTGAATCTTCTTTGTGCATTGTTTCTAGTCTAGATGACAATGGCATTAAATTCATCGGTCATAGGCATGGCAATATTTATATGGTTGATCTTGATGATCTCCCTATTCAGAAAGGTCAATGTCTAGTGGCAATGGAAGCCAAGATCGATGAAGCTAGTTGGCTTTGGCATCGTAGACTAGGACATGCTAGCATGCATTTAATTTCAAAACTTAGCAAAAAGAATTTAGTAAAAGATTTGCCTAAACTGAATTTTGAAAAAGATAAGATTTGCAGTGCATGTCAACTTGGAAAACAAACAAAATCTTCTTTCAAACCTAAAGGAGTAATCTCTACATCTAGACCTTTAGAATTGCTTCATATGGACCTTTTGGGCCTACTAGAACATCTAGTTTGGGAGGTAAGAAGTTTGGTCTAGTCATTGTAGATGATTTCTCACGTTTTACATGGGTCATGTTTTTAGCACACAAAGATGAAACGTTTTCTGAATTCATAAGATTTACAAAAGAGTTTTAAATGAAAAAGGTGTTTCAGTAATTTCCTTAAGAAGTGATCATGGAATTGAATTTGAAAATGTCGATTTTAATAAATTATGTATTGAAAATAGAATTAATCATAATTTTTCTGCACCTAGGACACCTCAACAAAATGGGGTAATAGAAAGAAAAAATAGAACTCTTGAAGAAATGGCACGCACCATGCTTTGTGAAAATGATTTACCTAGATACTTTTGGGCGGAAGCCATAAATACTGCATGCTATCTTAAATCATGTTTTAATTCGATCGATTTTAAAGAAAACTCCTTATGAGCTTTGGAAGGGTAGAAAACCTTCAATCCGTTATTTTCATGTTTTTGGTTGCCGTTGTTTCATCTTAAACAATGGTAAAGACAATCTAAGTAAATTTGATGCCAAATCAGATGAGGGAGTCTTTCTAGGCTACTCCACATCTAGTAAGGCATACAGGGTCTTCAACAGAAGGACACTTGTTGTTGAAGAATCCATTCATGTAGTATTTGACGAAACTAACCAAAAATCTTCAAGAAAAGAAGATGTACTTTTTGATGAATCAGGTAACAAGAAGACTGAAGAAAGAAACAACAATGAAGAACTTACCAAGGAACAGAATGATGATCAGAACACCGACAAAGATCAAGCACAAGGTGATGAAGATACCTCAACTGTTGATCCTTTACCAAAAGAATGGAGGTATGCTCATGGACACCCAAAAGAACTAATTATAGGTGATCCATCTAAAGGTGTAAGTACTCGATCATCACTTAGAAATATTTGTGACTACTTAGCTTTTGTGTCTCAAATTGAACCTAAAACTATTGAGGAAGCTGAATGTGATAGTAATTGGATAAATGCTATGCAAGATGAACTTAATCAATTTAAAAGGAACAATGTTTGGACACTAGAGATAGGCCCTCAAACACATCAATTATTGGCACAAAATGGGTTTTTCGAAACAAACTTGATGAAAATGGAATAGTAATTAGAAATAAAGCTAGACTAGTTGCCAAAAGATACAATCAGGAGGAAGGGATAGATTTTGATGAAACCTTTGCTCCTGTGGCTAGACTTGAGGCAATTAGGCTACTATTGGCTTTTTCCTGTTTCATGAACTTTAAACTGTATCAGATGGATGTTAAAAGTGGCTTTCTTGAATGGATTAATTGAAGAATAAGTTTATGTTGAACAACCCCCTGGTTTTGAAAATTCTGAATTTCCAAAGCATGTTTATAAACTTCATAAAGCTTTATATGGATTAAAACAAGCTCCAAGAGCTTGGTATGATCGTTTAAGCTCTTTTCTACTAAAAAATAATTTTTCTAGAGGAAATGTAGATAAAACATTATTTTTAAGGAAAAAGAATGATGATCTCTTAGTAGTACAAATCTATGTTGATGATATAATATTTGGTGCTACTAATGAATCTCTTTGTCAAGATTTTGCAAGTCTAATGCAGGGTGAGTTCGAGATGAGCTTGATGGGAGAACTAAATTTCTTCCTCGGACTCCAGATAAGGCAAACCAAAGAGGGGATCTTCATCAACCAAACAAAATACACAAGAGAAATACTCAAGAAGTTTGGGATGGAGAACACTAAGCCATTAGGTACCCCTATGAGCTATACATGTAGACTTGACAAGGATGAATCAGGTAAATCAATTGATCAAAAATTATATCGTGGCATGATTGGTTCATTATTATATCTTACTACCAGTAGGCCAGATATCATGTTTAGTGTCTGTATGTGTGCTAGATATCAGTCCAATCCTAAAGAGTCTCATCTTTTGGCTGTTAAACGCATATTTAGATATCTATCTGGCTCAATTAAAATTGGTTTATGGTACTCTAGAGATTCTTCATGTGATTTAATTGCTTATTCTGATGCTGATTTTGCTGGATGTAAACTTGATCGTAAAAGTACTAGTGAAACCTGTCAGTTTCTTGGAGTAAATTTGATCTCCTGGAGTAGCAAGAAACAGAACTCTGTTGCTCTATCTATGGCAGAAGCCGAATATATAGCAGCTGGGAGCTGTTGTGCTCAAATCCTCTGGATCAAACAACAACTCGAAGACTTTGGCATAAAACTAACTAAGACACCCATAAGATGTGATAATACTAGTGCAATCAACTTATCTAAAAATCCAGTGCAACATTCAAGAAGTAAACACATTGAAATAAGACATCATTTCATAAGAGATCATGTACAAAACTCAAATGTAATTCTTGATTTTGTCTGTACCAATGATCAATTAGCTGATGTGTTTACAAAGCCTTTGAGTGAGGATAGGTTCTGTCTGATTAGAAGAGAGTTAGGTGTAATTGATCCATTCTCCTAGGACTCTCTAAGTATCATTTTACCTAGTCCTAAAAGCTCAAAACTTATTGTTTTAAACCCCAAGAAATTTGTTTTTTTTTTAATTTTTTTTCCGGATTTTCTCGAATTTTCTTGGCCAAGTGTCGACACTTGGAAAGTGTCAAGTGTCGACACCTGACCAAGTGTCGACACTTGACAAATCCGAAGTGTCGACACTTGCGAATCTGAACTATTTTAAAACGGGCCGAACGAAGGGTTTTTTGAAAATTTTCCTTCCCCAAATTTCTTGGAACAGTGGTCCCCCCTGTCCAAACCCGTCTTTTCACCCTTCAATCCGTCTCAAATCAGGTATTTTCCCTCTCTAATTTAGTTTTTATTTCTCTATGTTTTTAACTTTATTGTTTTTAAACCAAACAATCGTGTTTTAGGTTTTCCGAACTTTTTTCTTCAATCTAACCGGATTTTTGTGTGTTTTAGTAAATTTCTAAAACTCCATTTGAGGGAATCTTGTTTTAGATTTGTTTTTCTCGAATTTCCCTCATCTTTTGGGTGTTTTTCAACCCTTTTTCACAAAAATCACTATTTCATCAATTTTGGGCAAAATAAAATGGGTTTTCATCTAATTTAAGTGTAATAAATCCTTTTATTGATGATTAGGAAGGATTTCTAGTATTGCATTTTGAATATTTTCGCCTATTTGCAAAAATCCTAAATGCTTAAAACCTAAATCCCATGGTTTTTGATTTTTTGGACTTTACAAAAATAATTTTTGGGATTCAAATGTGCTCCACCCAACACAAATTTTACCTACAAATTTTACTCAAAATTTCTCATCTTGATCAAAACTTATTGATTCTGGTTTTCGAGACCAATTTGAACTCTAATCTCAACCTATGGCCAGTCCTTTGTTCTGAACCTTTTTCATTCTTCCTGGTCAGTTGGCTGATATGGGTCCTAGGAAGAGACTTGCAGTTAGAGCAAGGCCTAGTCAGGTAGTGAGAGGAGGTCGAAGGCCAGATTCGATCCCGCTCCGCAGAGCAGTTCAGCCACTCCGAGCTCCCCCCTGTAGAGAGGATGGCAGGGAAGTCAGTAGCTTCAGGGAGGAGAGTAGATCTACACTGTTTCGACAGGCACCATTTTGGCATTAGAGAGATACTCTCAGATGCAGGATTAATACCCTTCTGCACCATGCAGGAGAGATACTATCCTCACCTGGTGAGGGAGTTTTACGGTGCTCTGGACTGTCGACGACTCTTATGGACGACATCCGTCAGAGGTATACAGATTTCATTGACTGATGAGTTGCTGAGCCGAGTATGGGAGATACCCCGGAGAGGAGTCAGTGCGTTCTCAGTTGATGATAGAGAGGCAGCTTTCAGATGCATCCTTGAGCGAGAGGATGTTCGCGGTATCTCAGTAGTTACCACGAACCAGTTATCTTTAGAGATGCGACTGCTGCACCACATTACCGCACGGATCCTTCTACCGAAGACTGGCAGATTTGATTTCATCACAGAGAGAGAGCTGATGTTGATGACCAGTCTGATCGAGAGGAGACCAGTTGATATACCGGCCTTGATGCTATCACAGATGCATGATGCTGCCATTTAGCGCCGACACTGTTTGCCATACGGGATGGCACTGACCCGTCTTTTCAGAGCTTGTGGAGTATCATTGGAGGGGGAGATCCCCAAGGAGATACTGCACACAGATGTATATGATGAGAGGTCATTACACCGCTTAGGTTTCAGGATGGTTGGAGGTCGATGGGTTCGGAGAGAGTCTGGCCAGGAGCCAGATGAGGAGGATGAGATTCGAGAGGCTGAGGCTGGACCATCTGAGCCAGCAGTCCTTCCTCCAGTGGATGTACCATCGATGCAGGCAGAGCACCTGTCACCTGATGCTTCAATTCCTCCACCATCATCTACCGGATTATCCTTTGAGGAGCATGCCAGAGCACAGTTCACACAGATCAGAGAAGAGGTGACTCAGCTGCGTAGCGAGGTCGAGCTTCTACGAGCACAGACTACCTCAGAGCACGCTGAGATCCGCAGATCCATGGAGGAGGGTTTTACACGTCTTGAGGGTCTTCTGAGATCACTTATACCTCCTGCTGCACCTGCTCCTGCTCGATATGATGATGATGATGATGATGACGATGGCGATCACTAGAGCGACCATGCTGATATTGCTGATGGAGGTGATCAGGATGTTGACCGAGCCACTGAGGTGGTAGGCACTGACAGCGATAGTGTAGGCGGAGCTGATGCTTATGAGGTGGTCAGTCGAGATCCTCCTACTACACCTGCTCCTTCTACTGCTCTAGTTGACTTTGTTCCAGATCTTATTGAGCCAGCTGATCATCTTTCGCCTCCTTCTACCAGATCTTCTAGGGTTGTACCCGCTTTTGGTCCTACCGGCCGTACCAGGAGTCTTAGAGCTTTAGCACCTCCTAGGATATTAGCCACCAGATCTAGGATTAGTGCTCCTTTTAGTCTTGAGATTCCATCTGATGAGGACTAGCCTCACAGATGACTGTTTCAGATCTCTTTTTATGTTTGATATATGTATGTTTCAGTTTTGTTTGTACTGAAAACTTATCTATATATATATGTTTGTTATCTTAAACCTTTTGTACTTCAGTTTGTCATATTTTAGCTCTGATATAATGGGATATTTTAACTCTGATACAAGCACAATTTCAGCTATGATATTTTCTATACTCTCTTTTTGTATACATGCTAATTGAAAGGGGGAGGTTTTTTTTTTATGATTGACAAAAAGGGGGAGAGAAAAAAGCAATGTTAAAAAGTAATGTTAATTGTTATGAAGAAAAAGAGTGATAATGGATGTTTAATTGTTTTTGAGAATTTGAGAACATGTATCTTGTTTAAAAGAAAAAGATGCATTATATTGATTTGAAGTTTACCTTAATAAGAAGTATCTAATTAAGGGGGAGATTGTTTCCTATTAATTAGAAAACTCATGGTTTGAACTATGTTGTCTCTTTTTCTCAAGGTTTTGTCATCATCAAAAAGTGGGAGATTGTTGGCTCCACCCAGTGATTTTGATGAATAACAAAACATTGAGTACGTATTGTATTCTAATGTGAATTTCAAGTTGTGAGTTTTCAGGCAGAAAGCATCTCAAAATTCCAAATATTTATGGTGTATGGCACGCAATGGCACGGAGCAAATCTCACACATCCGGGCAGCCTCTTCATTAAAAAAGGGCTTACAATTACTTAATTATTATGTGTTTATGCCTTCATGAACATCATTTTTGATTTCAAGGCTTTTACTCTTGATTCTGGATGTTTTCAGTCTCAAGTGTCGATACCTGGACAGTCAAGTGTCGATACTTCAGCATTTGGCACGGACAAAAATCCTTGGCACGCCAAGTGTCGACACCTAGAATTCAAGTGTCGACACCAAGTGTCGACACTTAGGTTTCAAGTGTCGACTCAAGGCCTGAGAATTTTGAAAATACAGAACTTGTTGGTTCGAGGATTTTTGTGTCAAGTGTCGACACCTGTGCATCAAGTGTCGACACTTGAATGATCAAGTGTCGACTCCCAAAATTCAAGTGTCGACACCTGACAGCCAAGTGTCGACACCTGACAGCCAAGTGTCGACACTTGCAGCTTGACAGCTCTAGCGGATCTATTTTTCTGGCTTGCAGAAATAGGTTTTCAAGTTCCAAACGGCTATTTCCAATGCTCCAACGGTCACAAACCATTTTTAGAAGGTTTTTGGTGTATTTAATCTCCACCAACCTCATTTTAAAGCAAGAGAAGTGAGAAGAAGTCAAGAAAAAGAAGAGAGAAGTCTATTCAAGAGCATTCAAGTCCACTCAAAAGCCAAAAAGCCAATATTCTCTCCAAACTTCAAATCAAAAGCCTCTTCTAGCTTGATTCCACTGAAAAAGCCTACTTGCTCAACTTTACTACATTCCAAAAGGAGGCAACTTGAAGAAGAGTGAAGTCAAAGCATTCCTTGGGCTTCAAAGATTCCAATCCACTCTTGAAGAGAGTTTGTTGTAGCATTTAAATTTTATATCTGATTTGTTGTGCTTTAACCTTGCTTTCAAGGGTGTCTTGAAAGAAGGTTATTATGATTTGTTGGTGAGCCAAAGTGTTAAAACCAACTAGGGTTAACTTGTGAGCCCGAAGACAAAACAAGTAGTTAGGTTTGTTGGTGAGCCTAAGTGATAAAACCAACTTAGGTTTTTGACTTGTGAGCCTTGTAAAAACAAGTCAACTGTAATCTGGTGTGGATTATAGTGGAATTCCCAAGGGTGGCTTGGGGAGTGGATGTAGGTGCTAGGTTTGCACCGAACCACTATATATCTTGTGTTTGTGTGTGATTGCTCTTTTCTTTTTGCATTCTTTAATTAAGTGCTATTATCTTGCATCTAATTAATTGTTACTCACAAGCACCACTAGACCTTTTGTTTTATTGTGTTAAATTTTTAAAAGACCCAATTCACCCCCCCTCTTGGGCTGCATTTCTGGGCAACATCCTCGCAAGAGCGAGGGGGCCCTCCTGCATCCTCACCTCTTACTTGGGCAGTGAAAAGGATAATTGCATCCTTAATTAGTACCTAGTTAAATCCTATATTTTGAACTTCTAGGTCTAGGATCTATAGAAGCTACATTTGTACTGCTTGTTCTTTGTACTGCATGCCTATTAGGTCAAGAGCTTTACACCGACAGTCCTACACTCAGTCTAGTTTATCCATGGAACCCAATCTTGAATTCTTTATGAAAACCATAATCGAAAAATTTGATATCCTAACTAAATAATTAAGACAAATGAACAAAGAGTTAGGACAAGTGAATAATCAAATCAAGAACCTCGAAAAAATTGGTTGACCCATAATAATCCTAAATCACCTCCCCTTGGTTCAAGAGCCCATTGTCATAATCTCATCCCTGAATATAACTCTAATTACCCCTACCCTAGACTTTGTAGATCAGGAGGAGAGAGTCTTCAGGAGCAATCGAATCTATACACCCACTTTTGATGGAAACCCTGACATGTAAGTCAATTGGGAGGAGAACATGAATCAATATTTTGAGTGGAATGAAATGTCGAAAGTAAGGAAGTGTCAATTTGCCAAATTAAAGTTAGTCCAACATGCTAAAACATATTGAGGAGAAGTTGAGTATAAAAGTTATTATAGTGGGGATAAAATAGTTACTTGGAAAGATATGAAGAGTAAGCTGAGGGAAAAGTACCTAGGCAAACCTTATAAGCAAAATTTTCAAATCCAATGGTACAAACTGAGACAAGATGACAAAACTGTGTTTAAATATATAGTTGAATTCAATGAATATGAGAGAGATGAAGAAGAGACTAAACCCATGGAAGAATTAGAAAAAAAATCTCCTGAATCTCTTGAAGTACTTAAGGAAAAAATAGAATCAAAATCTTATCCAACTAAGGAATTAAAAAAAGAATTCCCTGAACATGATGAAGAATTTAAGGAAGAAATTAGTAAAGCTGGGTCTAACCTAAATATACATGAACCAGTGTTTGCAATAAAGGATAAATTTGGAATAGTATCCTAACCTGAAGAAATTAAAGATGAAAATAATCAACTTGAAGAAAGAGCAGTCTATGAAGAGCCACCCCAAGAAATAAAAGAGTTCATAAAAGAAGAGGATGTGGAATTAAAGTTAACCAATGATAAGAATTCAAATTTGGAGATCAATGAAAGAGCACCTATTGGGGTATTGGCCATCAGGGAAACCCAAGAACAAACTCCTACAGATTAGCCCCAAGAAGTTGTAGAGCCTTTGAAGAACCCGCGATATGTATTTCCTAACAATCTTTCTGTCACTGATCCACCATTTTTGAACATCCACCATCCTGATCCACCGCTACGTATCATTCACTCTCCTATTCCATCCGACTGGGACATCTACTATACCATTAATCTAGTCCCAGTGATATTCAATAGTTACTTTTTTAAGACTCTATGGCATATATTAGGAGCCAAATTAAGATTTACTGCCACTTACCTGAAGATGTGTGCGAGAGTCTTAGAACCCTCTTAAGGGGAATATTGGAAATTAGGAACTTTTGTTTTCTAGCTAACAATAAATTTTAGTCATTAGATAATAAAGCCCATTTGAGCTTGCCTTTTGTTTTAGTATTATTAGAGTTTGTTTTGTTATTTGGTGTCACTTGAGCTTGTCATCCATGCAATAGTGTCCATGTCTGTGAAGAGTCATATGCATAGCATGATTAGCAAAAAAATTCATTAGAGCAATGAAGCTTATAAGCATATGATTAACTCATGTAAGAGAGCCAAAAAAAAAATTAGGAAGGAGACTATGCCATGGTAAGGCTCAAACCTGAATGGTTACATGCCTGTGGTGCAGGTCCTTTCAAAGTAATAAGGAAAATTGGACCTAACATGTGTTAGATTTATCATCCGACTTTGGTATCAGTTCCACTTTCAACATTTCAGATCTAGTAGGGTACAAGGATCCAACAATGATACCCAGTGAGCCATTCGGGCCTGATTCTATTCTTGAGAGTGAGCCAACCCTTGAGTGTCCACCAACCATATTTTCAAAGTGGCGAGATAGGATTGAGCGAATCTTAGATGATAAGATTATCATTACTCGAAACAAGGACTATCAATGCTACTTGGTTCATTGGCAAGGATATCTTGATTATGAAGTGTTACAGCCGTGACAGTGACGTGGACAGGCTCAGGTATCGCCGAATGAGAGCAAGCCATGTGTAAGTTTCCCCGCCGGATTTTGCGCCACGTCCACAAAGCTAGGAGCGGCAAGGACCGCACCACCCTACGACTGTTTGAAGCAAACCGCCCTCGCCGAGGTCAAGCTCAGCCCGGAGTTCCTCTACCACCTCATTGGCGCCCGGGCCCGGAGGGTTTCCGCCCAAGTGAGGTCGGTCGAAGTCGAGCGACCCCCTGCCGCCTCGCCAGGTGTCCGCCCAGGAGGGGTCCACCTGAGCCGAGGTCGGCCGATCCTTCGCCTTTCGCCAGGTGGCCACCCGGAGACGGGCCCACCTCGGCCGAAGCCAGGCGACCCCCTGCCGCCTCGCCAGGTGTCCGCCCAGGAGGGGTCCACCTGAGCCGAGGTCGGCCGATCCTTCGCCTTTCGCCAGGTGGCCACCCGGAGACGGGCCCACCTCAGAGAAAGCCAGGCGACCCCCTGCCGCCTCGCCAGGTGTCCGCCCAGGAGGGGTCCACCTGAGCCGAGGTCGGCCGATCCTTCGCCTTTCGCCAGGTGGCCACCCGGAGACGGGCCCACCTCGGCCGAAGCCAGGCGACCCCCTGCCACCTCGCCAGGTGTCCGCCCAGGAGGGGTCCACCTGAGCCGAGGTCGGCCGATCTTTCACCTTTCGCCAGGTGGCCACCCGGAGATGGGCCCACCTCGACCGAGGTCAGACCGCTCGTACGGAGAAGCCCCCGGGGAGAGAGATGGGTCCCGAGACCACCCCTCAGGCCGTACAGACCCCAGACGGCATCCTGTACGGAGGGCCGCGGCACGCGGAACGTCACTTGCATCGGCCCGGCAGGTCCCGCAGCCGAGAGATCCGATCCTGACAGAACAGGCCCCATAAACGGATGGCGCCCACGCTCGGGGAAAGGAGCGCTCTCACAGAGCCCGAGGCCTGACAACCGACCGCTCTGCCAACGCCGCCCTCCCTCTTTTTCTCTCCTGTCTTTGCCTTTTCCCTGCTGGGCCCGGCGGACGAGGTCGGAAAGCCGCCTGGCCTCCCTCACCGAAAAGGGAAAAGGAAGGAAAACAGGGGAGGGGAGTTTCCGAGGAGGAAAAGGACAAGCGCACGATGGAAGGAGATAAAGAGGGAAGAATCTGGGGACTGCAAGGTAAGCCAATTAGCCTGGGGACAAGGGAGGAGCACCGGCACAAGGCCTTGCGCCGAGAAAGAAACCAGAGATCCCGAGAGGGGAACACTTGGCGTGAGCTCGGCGAGCAGGCCCAACCGAGATCCCGGTCCCCAGAGCGCTTCCTTCACCAATTAACTCTCTAAGTCGGGGACCCTCTCGAGGGCCCGGGTGGGAGAGTCTGTTCCTCCTCGTCGTCTACTGACTTGACCGTCGGAGCTCCCTCGCCGGGATCCCCGGCCAGGGTCTTCTAACCCCTTTCTTGCAGGTTCTCCACGGGAAGGGAGGCCCCCTCGCCAGGCGGTCGGGAAGGATCGGCTGATCCGCGGCACGGGCGCGACGACGAGAGCGGCAACAGATTGGCGCGCCAGGAAGGGGGGCAGGACACTAACCCTAGTGGGAACCAGCTTTCTGCAGGTGTCGCGCTCTCCAGCAATGGTGGTCACTCGTGGTCGCGAGGCGTCCACCAGCCGTGTGGGAGAAGCCCACTCCCCTCCAGGGGGCCACACCCCCGAATGGGAGCTTCCGGCTCCTCCTCCTCTTTCGCAGCAGCCTGCCCCGGTGGACGGATCCCTTGCGGCCATCATCCAGCAGCTGCAGACCTTGACCTCAGTGGTCCGACAGCTTCAGCATCAGCAGCGGTCCCTGGCCACTCAGCCGCAGCCAGGGACTCCCGCGGCCCGAGCCGCGGGGCAGCGTGGGAGCCTGCGCTCAATCCAGGGCAGGCCATCCCATCCGCGGGCTACCTCCAACCCTCGGGGGAGCCACCAAGCTCCCTTGAAGAGAAACTACTCCGGTTCGGGGGATCACGAGAGTCGATCCCCGGTCGATGGGGCCGAAATGGTGCATCGCAGCAAGCGACGCCGAGGCCAGACCTCGCGCCGAGACTGATCGGCGCCCCCTTCACCTGCAGTCTCGGTGGAAGACTCCACCGACGAGGCCATCCGGCGCCAGGCCGAGAAGCGCCTGGAAGAGCATGAGCGCAAGTTGGCGGAGTTCGCCCGACGGTTCGCCGACCTGCAGAACTCGTCGGCTGGCCCGGCGGGCTACGACTCCCGCCCCCCCTTTCTCTGAAGAAATCCAGGCGAAACCGATCCCGAAACGGTTCTGCATGCCGCAGGTGGACCCCTACGACGGGACCACCGACCCCCTGGACCATTTGGAGAGCTATAAAGCTCTCATGAGGGTCCAGGGCGCCACTGACGCCCTCCTGTGCATCGCCTTCCCAGCGACCCTTCGGAAGGCCGCTCGAGTCTGGTTCACCCGTCTCGAGCCCGGATCCATTTGCTCCTTCCAGCAGTTGGAAGGAAAGTTCGTGGCGCACTTCGACGCCTGTCGAAAGGTGCCAAGAGAGGTGGACAGCCTCTTCTCCATCCGCTAGCAGGACCAGGAGCTGCTCCGGGACTACATCACCCGGTTCAAGACCGTAGCACTGGAGATCTACAGCTTGGACGAGCCCGTCGCCATGCTGGCCTTAAAGCGCGGACTCAAGACGTCCCGCCTAACTTATTCCCTGGACAAGAAGCCGCCCAGGACGTATTCTGAGCTCCTCCTCCGCGCCCACAAGTACATCCAGGCGGAGGAGGCCGACCGCACCCGTCGAGAGCTGGACGGGAAGACTCCAAAGAAGCCGCTCCCGAGGGACATCCCGGGAGCTCGGAGGCCCGGGCCATCTGCCGAGCTCCGCTCAAATCCAAAGCCGAGAGGCGAAGCCACTCCAGAGCGGAGGTACACCCCTCTCCTCGCACCTCGAACGAAGATCCTCATGAAAATCGAGGGCGAGCGCTACCTCTGCTGACCTCCTCCTCAGAACCCGAGAGCCGCCCGAGACAAATCGAAGTACTGCCAGTTCCATCGCGAACACGGGCACGACACGGAGGAGTGTCGCCATCTGAAGCGGGAAATTGAGGAGCTGATCAGCAGGGGTTACCTAAGGAAGTTCGTCAAGAACGAGGCCCCCTCTGAAGGGCAGCCGCTCGCGGCCCTGCCGCCTGTCCCGGCGATCGACAACCGCCCGACGGAGAAGCCCGTGGGCATGATCTCGCGCGGGCCCGGCCGAGCAATGAAGAGAGCCCGGGAACTCCCGGAGAATGTAATCCCTCCCGAGGGAGGGGAAATTAATGACAATGTAAACAACGATGCCGTGGTGGTCGAGATGACCATCGCGAAGCATCCTGTACATCGAATCATGGTGGATAGTGGAAGCTCGGCCGACGTACTTTTTTATGATGCTTTCTCTCGAATGAACTTATCCCCTGATCGGCTGAAACCAGTACACATCCCGCTGGTGGGTTTTACAGGAGACTCCGTGGGGGTCGAAGGGGAGATCACTCTCCCGGTCACCGCCGGATCCCCGCCCCGGCAGGCGACCGTCATGATAACGTTCACTGTCGTCAAGCTCCCTTCGCCTTACAACGCCATTCTCGGGCGTCCCGGGCTCAACCAACTGGACGCCACCATCTCCACGAGGAGGCTGTTGGTGCAGTTCCCCACGCCTTCCGGGCCCGGGGAAATGAAGGGGACAGTCCAACCGGTTCCGCTCTGCCTCCAGACGGTCCCAGGCACCAGGAGTGCAGAGCTCGCCCACGATATCGAAGATCTCGATCTGAGAGAGAAGGAACCCAGGGGAGGGCCCGTAGAGAGCCTGCTAACTTTCCCCCTCGGTTCGGACCCCATGAAGACGGTGCAAGTCGGGGCCCAGCTCCCCGAGGAAGAGCGAGCCCGCCTGCTGGAGTTCCTCCGAGCCAACGCTGACGTGTTCGCCTGGTCAGCGGCCGACATGCCGGGCATCCCGCCCGAGATCATCATGCACAGCCTGAACGTGGACCCGAGTTGCCGCCCGGTCCGCCAGAAGAAGAGAAGCTTCGCCATGGAGAGGCAGAAGGCGATCAACGACGAGGTAGAAAAGCTCCTCGCCGCCGGTTTTGTCCGGGAAGTTCAATACCCCAGCTGGCTAGCAAACGTGGTCATGGTAAAGAAGAGTAGCGGTAAGTGGAGGATCTGTGTGGACTACACCGACCTCAACCGAGCCTGCCCGAAGGATAGCTTCCCTCTGCCGAAGATCGACCAGCTGGTCGACACCACCTCGGGGCATCGTCTCCTGTCATTCATGGACGCCTTCTCCGGATACAACCAGATCCGGATGAACCCGGAGGACGAAGAGCGCACTGCCTTCATAACTGACCGCGGGACTTTCTGCTACAGGATGATGCCCTTCGGCCTCAAGAACGCGGGGGCGACGTACCAACGTTTGGTCAATAAAGTCTTCAGAGACCAGATAGGCCGCAACATGCAGGTGTACGTGGACGACATGCTGGTAATGAGCAAACTCGATTCGGACCACGTGGCCGACCTGACGGAAACATTCGGCAACCTCCGGCGCCATCAGATGAAACTCAACCCGGCGAAGTGCGCCTTCGGCGTCTCCGCCGGGAAGTTCCTGGGGTTTATGGTGACCCAGAGAGGAATCGAGGCCAACCCGGAGAAGGTCCAGGCCATCTTGGACATGGAGCAGCCCGCCTCCAAGAAGCAGGTGCAACAACTAATCGGCCGAGTTGCGGCCCTTAGCCATTTTATTTCCAGGTCGGCGGACCGCTGCCGTCCCTTCTTCAAGGTGCTGAGGAAGATGAATGGCTTTGCTTGGACCGAGGAGTGCCAGCAGGCCTTCGAGGAGCTGAAGAAGACGCTCGCGTCCCCACCTCTGCTATCCAGGCCCGAGGAGGGAGAGGAGCTAACCCTCTACTTGGCGGTTACCCCGGAGGCCGTCAGCTCTGTCTTGGTCCGAACCGACGACCACGGGCTCCAGCGGCCGGTGTACTATACCAGTAAACTCCTCCGAGATGCGGAGCTCAGGTATTCCCGGCCCGAGAAACTTGTTTTTTCGCTAATAGTGTCTGCCCAGCGTCTCAGGCCCTATTTCCAAGCGCACCCCATCGCCGTCTTGACGGACCAACCGCTGAAAGCGGTGCTCAGCCGACCTGATACCTCGGGATGATTGGCCAAGTGGGCACTGAAACTCAGCGAGTTCGACATTACATACCGACCGAGGTCGGCCATGAAGGCGCAGGTGTTGGCCGATTTCTTGGTCGAGTGCGCAGGCTTGGGCAAGGAGCCCGAGGAGGGCCCCCCGGCCCGGCCGACGGACGTTGGCACCGACGAGCCCGGAGAGGATGCCTGGATCCTCCATGTGGACGGGGCCTCAAACTCCGGCGGAAGCGGAGCTGGGCTCATCCTTGCCAACGGCGACGGGGTCGTCGCCGAGTGCGCGCTCCGCTTCCAGTTCCCCGCAACAAACAACCAGGCGGAGTACGAGGCACTTCTTGCCGGACTGAGAGTCTCCCACGAGCTGGGCGTGACCAACCTCAGAGCTTTTACTGACTCCCAGCTCGTGGCGGGGCAGGTGTCCGGGGAGTACGTCGCGCACGACCCCCAGATGGCGAAGTACTTGGAGCTCGTCAAAGTGGGCGCGTCCAAGTTCCGGCGCTTCAACATCTTCCATATCCCTCACGGGGAGAACGCCCGCGCGGATGCCCTCTCTCGGCTGGCAACTCTGCCGGACACGATGTTGGGACGCGCTCATGTGGAGCGACTTGAGGTCCCAAGCCTCGAAGCACCGGTGGAGGTCCATCAGGTCAGCCAGGAGCCCGGCTGGATGGACAAGTACGCTGCGTACATCACCAGCGGCACCCTGCCGGAGGACCGGGAGGCGGCTCACCTCATCAGGAAGAAGGCCGTGCGGTTCGTCCTGATGGACGGGCAGTTATATCGAAGATCCTACTCTTACCCCCTCCTCAAGTGCATCGGACCCACAGAAGCCAAGCTCGTGCTCCAGGAGATTCACGAAGGCATCTGCGGGAACCACGTGGGGGGCAGGGCATTGGCATACAAGGCCCTCCGTCAAGGCTACTTCTGGGAGACAATGAAGGAAGACGCCGCCGACTTCGTGAAGAAGTGCGATCGGTGCCAGCGTCATGCCACGGTGCAGCGGCAGCCCTCCAACCCAATCTCTCAGCTCTCAGCCCCCTGGCCGTTCGCCCAGTGGGGGATGGACCTCCTGGGCCCATTCTCGCCGGTGTCCGGTCAGCGAAAGTTCTTGATAGTGGCTATCGACTACTTCACGAAGTGGGTCGAGGCCGAGCCCTTGGTGAGAATCACCGAAGCAAACGTCGCCAAGTTCTTCTGGAAGTCCATCGTCTGTCGCTTCGGCCTCCCCCACACCGTGGTCACCGACAACGGATGCCAGTTCGACTGTCGGGAGTTCGAAGACTTCTGCAGCGACCTCGGCATCAAGCATCGCTTTACCTTGGTGGCGCACCCTCAGACCAACGGGGAAGCCGAAGTCACGAACAGGACCATTCTTCAGGGCCTCCGCACGCGGCTAGACCAAGCCAGGGGCAGGTGGGCCGACGAGCTCCCCAGCGTTCTTTGGGCATACCGCACTACCCCAAGGACGGCTACCGACGAAACTCCATTCAACCTCGTCTTCGGAGCCGAGGCAGTCATCCCGATCGAGCTCAGCCTACCCACACTGCGCGTGGAGCAATATGATGAGACAGAAAACCCGGCCAGGATGATGCTCAACCTGGACCTTCTCGAGGAAACGAGGGACAAGGCCCGAATCCGAATGGCGGCATACCGGCAACGTGTAGCCAGATATTACAACTCCCGAGTGCGGCCGAAGGTTTTCGTCCCGGGGACTTGGTCCTCCGACGCGCGGAAGCCTCCCAGCCACGGGAATGCGGCAAGCTTTCACCCAACTGGGAAGGCCCATAT
Source organism: Areca catechu (assembly GCA_021397845.1). NCBI lineage: Eukaryota > Viridiplantae > Streptophyta > Magnoliopsida > Arecales > Arecaceae > Areca > Areca catechu. The sequence continues at coordinate 117,535,797 of CM038044.1, read as the reverse complement.
CGGGTGGCGGAAGCCCTCCCCCATGGGGAATATTACTTGGAAGAATTGGGAGGTGCCAGGTTCTCCCGGACTTGGAACTCCTCGAACCTGAGAATGTACTACCAGTGATGTAAGGCTCCCAGTTTCTGTAACAAAAGCTTCCCCAGTTCATGCACTCCCTCCAAAACTTCGACAAGAAGGCCTGAGGCATCGAGCTCAGTCCGGAAGATCCTGGGCTTCGGCCTGGAAGGTGGCGCCGAACCCAGTTCGCCCATGCAAGCCCGGAGCACAGCTCAGCAAGCCGCGCAAGGTTTGAGAAAGCCTGCGGCATTGAGCTCAGTCCGGAAGATCTTGGGCTTCGGCCTGGAAGGTGGCACCGAACCCAGTTCGCCCACGCAAGCCCGGAGCACAGCTCAGCAAGCTGCGCAAGGTTTGAGAAAGCCTGCGGCATTGAGCTCAGTCCGGAAGATCCTGGGCTTCGGCCTGGAAGGTGGCGCCGAACCCAGTTCGCCCACGCAAGCCCGGAGCACAGCTCAGCAAGCCGCGCAAGGTTTGAGAAAGCCTGCTGCATTGAGCTCAGTCCGGAAGATCCTGGGCTTCGGCCTGGAAGGTGGCGCCGAACCCAGTTCGCCCACGCAAGCCCGGAGCACAGCTCAGCAAGCCGTGCAAGGTTTGAGAAAGCATGCGGCATTGAGCTCAGTCCGGAAGATCCTGGGCTTCGGCCTGGAAGGTGGCGCCGAACCCAGTTCGCCCACGCAAGCCCGGAGCACAGCTCAGCAAGCCGCGCAAGGTTTGAGAAAGCCTGCGGCATTGAGCTCAGTCCGGAAGATCCTGGGCTTCGGCCTGGAAGGTGGCGCCGAACCCAGTTCGCCCACGCAAGCCCGGAGCACAGCTCAGCAAGCCGCGCAAGGTTTGAGAAAGCCTGCGGCATTGAGCTCAGTCCGGAAGATCCTGGGCTTCGGCCTGGAAGGTGGCGCCGAACCCAGTTCGCCCATGCAAGCCCAGAGCACAGCTCAGCAAGCCGCGCAAGGTTTGAGAAAGCCTGCGGCATTGAGCTCAGTCCGGAAGATCCTGGGCTTCGGCCTGGAAGGTGGCGCCGAACCCAGTTCGCCCATGCAAGCCTGGAGCACAGCTCAGCAAGCCGCGCAAGGTTTGAGAAAGCCTGCGGCATTGAGCTCAGTCCGGAAGATCCTGGGCTTCGGCCTGGAAGGTGGCGTCGAATCCAGTTCACCCACGCGAGCCCGGGACACAGCTCAGTGAGCCGCGCAAGGCTTGAGAAAGCCTGCAGCACCAAGCTTAGTCCGGAGATCCCGAGTTTCGGTCTGGAAGACGGTGCAGAAATCGTGTTGTCCGCCCAAGCATGAAGGCAACCCAAAATCGGACCTGCTCAAGGTTTGCCTCGCTGCAACGTGGCTCAGCGGGCCCCATCCTTCGATTGGAGCAATGGAAGGACCAAGCCTGCAGCTACTTCAGGTGTTCCAGACCGACATCTCAGAAAGAAAAGAAGAGAAGAGTATAACGAAACTACGAACAATGTTTCGATAAAACTTGGATCTTCATTAATATAAGTGGTCGTTACAAAGCTGGGAGCCCCGACAGGCCGGGACTCCCCAAAAGAACAAAAACTACAAAGATGAAATAACAAGATGGCGCCGGGTCACTGGGGCGCGGGTTCGGAGCCATCTGCCGGAGGCGCGGGCACTGCTTCCTCAGCTTCTGCAGTAGCCGGCTCCTGGGGCTGCTCCGAGGCCACGGCATCGCTGGTCGACGGCGCCGCAGGCATCGCTCTGGCCGTGCCAGGAACCCTGCTCTCGCCCCCTGGCTTCCGGCCGCCGACGATGACCCCGCTCAGGTCCAGGTGGGGGAAGAAGGCCCCCACCTTCTCCCGGCACATCCAGAACCCCTTCAGGAAGGAGTCCACGGCGGCCTCCCGGACCTCCGCCGTGAACTCGTCGGAGGCTCGGAACTTGGGGACGGCTTCTTGCGCTTCCCGCTTGGCCGCCTCCAGGAGCCCGTTGACGTAGGCGCTCCGCTCCTTCGCCGCGGCCACCTCTCGTCGGGCCTCCTCCAGCTGGCGCTCCACCCAGTTGGAGTGGGCCTGCAGGCGGGCCTTCTCTGCCGCCTCCTCCTCGGTTCGGCGCTGATTGGAGGCCCGCTCCTCCGACAAGGAGGCCTCCAGCTCCTTGTTCCGCTCCTCGGAACGCGCCAGGTCAGATCGGAGGGCTTGCTTCTCGGCTCGCAGCTCGGCCCCCTTCTCCATCAGGTCCTTCACGTCGGCCGCGAGCTTGCCGAGTTTCAGCTCCCGATCGGATTCCCTCTTGGCGTTCCCTGCGAGGTAATTCCTCAGTAAGTGGACGTCGTTCCCGATCTGCAATACAAAGGCAACACCTATCAGAGCAGAGGCAGAAAAGCCTCGAGGTTGAAAAGAGAAGGAGGGGGGGGGCGAAGAAGGAGAAGGAGGCACTCACCGAAAATGCACAGACGAGCGCGAGCAGCAGAAGTTGTTAGCCTGCAGCAAACCGCCCACGAAGCAAGGGAAAAGGCCTCGTTCTGGAAAGTCCCCTCCCTTTCAAACTCAGCCGACAGCAGCCGTACCCATCATTCCGCCTCCGACCACTGGATGGTCGCCACGTGGGCGCACGCCCGACACCGATGCCTCGTTAGCAGAGTAACGGCCTCTGCCTCGAAGCGACGCATTGATTACGGGCAAGTGGACGACGCGTGGCGGCTCCCCATAGGGCTTCAGCTGCATCGAGCCACGACGAGCAAGGATCGTGGCAATTATGATGCAAGATCTTCGCCTCCCCATGTCATGTCCGCAATTAATCCCGACGTTCCGTTCTACGATGTCCCGACGGAACGACGGGCTGGGGGGCAACTGTTACAGCCATGACAGTGACGTGGACAGGCTCAGGTATCGCCGAATGAGAGCAAGCCATGTGTAAGTTTCCCCGCCGGATTTTGCGCCATGTCCACAAAGCTAGGAGCGGCAAGGACCACACCACCCTACGACTGTTTGAAGCAAACCGCCCTCGCCGAGGTCAAGCTCGGCCCGGAGTTCCTCTACCACCTCATTGGCGCCCGGGCCCGGAGGGTTTCCGCCCAAGTGAGGTCGGCCGAAGTCAGGCGACCCCCTGCCGCCTCGCCAGGTGTCCGCCCAGGAGGGGTCCACCTGAGCCGAGGTCGGCCGATCCTTCGCCTTTCGCCAGGTGGCCACCCGGAGACGGGCCCACCTCGGCCGAAGCCAGGCGACCCCCTGCCGCCTCGCCAGGTGTCCGCCCAGGAGGGGTCCACCTGAGCCGAGGTCGGCCGATCCTTCGCCTTTCGCCAGGTGGCCACCCGGAGATGGGCCCACCTCGGAGAAAGCCAGGCAACCCCCTACCGCCTTGCCAGGTGTCCGCCTAGGAGGGGTCCACCTGAGCCGAGGTCGGCCGATCCTTCGCCTTTCGCCAGGTGGCCACCCGGAGACGGGCACACCTCGGCCGAAGCCAGGCGACCCCCTGCCGCCTCGCCAGGTGTCCGCCCAGGAGGGGTCCACCTGAGCCGAGGTCGGCCGATCTTTCGCCTTTCGCCAGGTGGCCACCCGGAGACGGGCCCACCTCGGCCGAGGTCAGACCGCTCGTACGGAGAAGCCCCCGGGGAGAGAGACGGGTCCCGAGACCACCCCTCAGGCCGTACAGACCCCAGACGGCGTCCCGTACGGAGGGCGGCGGCACGCGGAACGTCACTTGCATCGGCCCGGCAGGTCCCGCAGCCGAGAGATCCGATCTTGACAGAACAGGCCCCATAAACGGATGGCGCCCACGCTCGGGGAAAGGAGCGCTCTCACAGAGCCCGAGGCCTGACAACCGGCCGCTCTGCCAACGCCGCCCTCCCTCTTTTTCTCTCCTGTCTTTGCCTTTTCCCTGCTGGGCCCGGCGGACGAGGTCGGAAAGCCGCCTGGCCTCCCTCACCGAAAAGGGAAAAGGAAGGAAAACAGGGGAGGGGAGTTTCCGAGGAGGAAAAGGACAAGCGCACGATGGAAGGAGATAAAGAGGGAAGAATCTGGGCACTGCAAGGTAAGCCAATTAGCCTGGGGACAAGGGAGGAGCACCGGCACAAGGCCTTGCGCCGAGAAAGAAACCAGAGATCCCGAGAGGGGAACACTTGGCATGAGCTCGGCGAGCAGGCCCAGCCGAGATCCCGGTCCCCAGAGCGTTTCCTTCACCAATTAACTCTCTAAGTCGGGGACCCTCTCGAGGGCCCGGGTGGGAGAGTCTGTTCCTCCTCGTCGTCTACTGACTTGACCATCGGAGCTCCCTCGCCGGGATCCCCGGCCAGGGTCTTCTAACCCCTTTCTTGCAGGTTCTCCGCGGGAAGGGAGGCCCCCTCGCCAGGCGGTCGGGAAGGATCGGCTGATCCGCGGCACGGGCGCGACGACGAGAGCGGCAACATGAAGACTCATGGATTACTTGAGAGGACCTACAAAGAATCACCCCGACCTACTAGAGTATTATCAAAGTTAGACTGATTCCTACTCGACGAAGTTGAGCTCTTTCCACCTGGGGAGAACTGATGGGGATGTCAACAAGAAGAAAATATTTTCTACTAATTTTCTTTGGTTTTGTAGCTAATATAGTCTACTAAAATTTAATAAAGAGCCTTGAAATGAAGCCCACCAAGCCCTTGAAGCTAACTCCATTTGAAGCACAAATCCATGAGCCAACTCATGAAAGAAAGCCTCCTTTTCCTTAAGTCGGCTCAACCCAGGTCAAGCCCAACTTCAAGCAAGCCATGATGCCATCCAAATCAAAGTCCAAGCAAGTCATGACGCCACCTTTTTGAAGCCCATTTTCCTTCACATAAGGGACACATCATCAAGCATTCTTGGGGGAAGAGGATGGACACCACATCATGCATTGTGAGGGGAGCATACAACCACTTTCCACTCCCTCAACAAACCTCCAACCAACTTGCCATGGGAGATGCCACATAACACACCACCTAAGGCTCCACAATAGCAAATGGAAGCCACATCATTGGCATCTAGATGCCACATGTCAAGTTATTGTAATTTTCTACCCTTAAGTTATTTCTAGTTAGAACCACCTAACCAAAAGGTGGTTAGATCTAACTAAGCTCATCCTTATCCCCTCCTCTCTCCTTTTGGCTGAATTCCCCTTGGCTTGGAAGCCTATAAATAGGGTCCTAGGCCCTTTCTTGTATTCAATTCTATCTTGGTTTAATGAAAGAAAAGTTTTCTTCTTGTTCTAGCTCCCTTGTGTTCTCTTGTGTGGAGTGAGTGGGATCTTCTTAGTTTGAGGGTTTGAAGTTTGGTTTGAGAAAAGGGCAAGAGGCCCTTGGGTTTGTGTTTAAAGGGTGGGACACACTTGTGAAGAGTGGAGTATGAGAAGCCCTTGATTGTTCCAAAGCTCAAGCTTCATTGGTTTTCTCTAGTTTTCCAAGTCCAAGATGAAGTTATCCACGTCATGGATCAAGGCCAAGGTAAGTCCTAAAATAGAGAGTGCTAATCTTGCCATCTAGTTCTCAATCCTTGAGTGTTAAAAGCTTCCTTTCCACTAAAAATATTTTAGCCATCATTGTTGATAGGAAACTCTTCCTAAGCTTCATTAGATTTGATTATTTGAAGGTTAACTTGCCCTAGTAGTGATGGTTTCCTTGCCATGAAGATCTTAATCTTTGTTTTGAACTAGATCTACATTGCGGATGTTGTAACTTAGATCAACTAGTATCCTTATGAAAATTTTTTTCTTGAATTAATTTATCCCATTTATTTGATAATTAATTACTCAGGTTTGCTTGCTGGTTAGCTTGCTAAAACTCTCCATCCATCATTTCATTTTTGTCCCGCATCATCAAAGGTTTGATACCCCAGGTTCATCTTTGTAATCCAGGACCAATTGCCCCTCGAGTAGGATAAAGCTATCATCAAACTCCTTTAGCTTAATTGACCTTTGGTTCTAGCAAGGAACCTCTCCTCTCTGGCAATCATCCAGCATTGACCATCCCTTGGAAACTATCGGCCTTGCTGATCATTGGTCTTAGGTCAACCCTCAGCCTCCAAGGGAAAATAGCTCGATCCATGAAGATTGACGGAAGGCAACTCTTAGCATGGGCCCCTAAGATAGAAGCATCCAAACCCTTCGACCTCTTCAACCCTCAACTTAGCCAACCTTTAGCCTAGGCAAAGCTTCATTCTGTCCTTGGTAGTCAAGCTCCAATAACCTTTAAGTACGCCAACATATCATTCCGAGATCATCGATCCTCCAAACCCTTTGGTCCCTTGGACCCTTGGCTTCAATCCCCTCCCTTGGACTCTTAACTCTGATGTGGGCACTCAAGTTGAATGTTGCCCATGGACCACCTTTGCCTGACCCAGCCTCAATAGTGACTAGCCTCTAGTCAGAACAAAGCTACAAGCATCTCATCACCAATTAAGGCTATTTGATCAAGTCCTATTTTGTAAGTCTAATGACAAATGGGTCCTTGGCAACGTGGCCATACAGACCCCGTGAAGCCCACCACCATTGGTGCTTGTCTCAGGCACTAGAATGCATGACCAAAAAGGTCACATCATGTCTAATAATCACCAAGCTTTGTCATATCTTCGTATTTAAAAGGAGCACATCTGGGCTTAAGCAACAGTCCATGCTACCATTAGAAAAACATGGCAGAACTCCATAAAATAACAAGGCACCAATTAAAATGGAATGAACATTCCTGCATACAAAAAATCTTCTGATAGCATGCTGATAAGTCCTGTTACTTCTTCCAATTCTCTATCTTCATTGTTATTGCATATAGGTATGTGTACTTACAATAATTATTTCTTATTTAAGGTGTTATTTAAATAATTATTGTTATTGCATATAGTAGGTAAATGACAAAAAAAGGTAAGAAAAGGACTAATAGCAGTGTACAACAACAAGATGGTATCTCATCTACACCTCCACTTTGTTTGTTAGATGAATCACTATAAGAAGCTAGTGAGTCTAATATTATTCACTTTTATTATTTGATATTAATCTATTACTATTTCTACCTGAAACCATGAGATCAACATTCTTTTTTACTGGAATATCCTCTTCAACTTCATCATTTGATTAGTAATAGTAACAGCAATGCAACTATCTCACTGGTCATTACCGATACCTTTCATTCTGAGATGAGCGTCCATCATCATGCCTTGGCACTAAAGTAGTTTAGGATCCCAGCTTGTATTTTGCATGCCAAGATCTAAATCTTATGCATATAGAATATATATCCATGCACACCTAATTAATTATTTAATTAATTAAACTAATATATAATTAATTAGATAAAAAAATTAAATAAATAAATAAATAATATATTTATTAAATAGATAGATAAATAAATAAATATCTAATTAATTAATTAAATTAATATATAATTAAATAAATAAATATTTAATCATCATATCAATGTGCTTGTAAATCCTTTTTTTATGCAATCTCATCTACCCGGTTATTAACTTCATTCACTATCGAGATTCTAATTCTTTTTTCACCTTTAGTTACATCATTTGCATTATGAGCTAGTCTAATATCACCAGGTGCAATATCTAGTTATGGATTAATTTATGTTTCAATGCATATGATCTGTTGATTTTGTTTAGTTCATATATATTAAAACATGTATTTATCCATGATCAGAGATTGTACTTGGTGATACTAGGTCAGTTCATAATCGTGCAAATGATATAATTAAAGATGAAGAAAGAGTTAACATTTTCATAGTGAATGAAGTCAATAATGAGTTAGTTACCAATCAATCCTTGCACAAGGGCTAGTTGCCTTAGACATCAGCTAGGACTTGAGGCTTGAACTTATGCTCTGCATGCCGATACCTGAAACTCGTCCATATAGGACATGCATCCGTACATACATAATTAATTATTTACTTAATTAAGTTAACATCTAATTAATTAATTAATTAACTAATTAATTAATTAATTAACCAATTAATTAATTAATTAACTAACTAAATAAATAAATGTATAATTAAAAATAAATAATAAATATCTAATTATTTAAATAAATAAATAGTTAAATAACTAATTAATTAATTATTTAATTAAATTTAACTAATATAAAAAATAATTTTAAATAATGGTTCTGGCATCGTCATCACCATTATTACTAATACTCATAATGTAAGGTAAATCCCATGAATGATGGGCCCCATGAATGGGGGATAGTAGTTCGGTATGCAAGGAGGGACTGAGGCATCAGATGGATGGATGGAGGATGGCAGATCTAGTACGGAGGAAGAGACTGAGGTGTTGGAATGGATAGCGATGCAGGAGGGTGGGGATGCAAGTTCCGATGGTTGATGGGAGAAGCACACCGATGGGGGGAGAAAAATGGGAGGTCACAACACGGGAAAGGTGATCAAGTGTGACTACGGGGAGGGGGAGTTGATGGGAGAGGGGGAGACAGAAAAGAAAGGGAGAGTCGGTGGGTGCTACCGACGGGGCAAGGAGAGCTAGGGGAGGGGAAACTGGTAGGGTAGGGGAGGTGAGGGAAAGGTGAATCAAACTTTTTTCATTGGATTAGGGAAGGGGGAGCCAATGGGGTAGGGGCGACGCAGAATGTCGACTGGGGAGGGGGTGCTGGCAAGGGAGGCGGAACCGGGGAAGGGGAGACTCGGGGGGGAGGAAAATTTTACCTGAGCTATTGGATCATGGGAAGGGGAGCCGGCAAGGTAGGGGTGGTGCAGTATGCTAGTACGGGAGGGGGCTCCAGCGGGGGAGGGGAAGCCAGTGGAGGAGCGGGGGAACCAGGGAAGGGGAGAATAAAGGGAGAAAAATTTTTTCGGGATAAAAACTTTTCTCAGCTCGAGCTCTCAAGGGGTCAAATGCTCCCACTAATATATAGTGACTTCATGTATTGACAGCAATACATGCCATCACTAATAGCAGCAGCTAAATTATTTTTTATGTGCCATTATTAGTGATGCAAAATACTGTCGCTAATTCTATCGGCAATGTATAAATTTTTTTAGAGATGGACTATGTCATCTCTAATAAATAATTTTCATTGCTAATAATAAATTTTAATTTTTTAAAAAAATTATAATTTCAAAATTTTTAGCAATGACGTACTAGTTAATTTTTCGTCGCTAATACAATTAAGGATGGAATTTTGGATCGATGTTGTGGTTGATAAAAATTAGCTATTGCTAATACTTAAATTTATCATAGTACATGATTCTCCTTATCTTTAATTCATAATATCAATTAAACTATCGTCATCATCTGGTGCATACGGACCCATAATTAACCTAATTAATGACTTGCTGTTAACAATGATGCTTATCAAGTATTTCTCCAACTAATAACTAGAGGAATGCTAGATGCTCACTTTGATGTATGCTTTTGGTTGAGTTTGTTAACTACTTAACCAAATGTCTCCTGTGATTAGGACCACGCTAGGGTATAGAATGTATTGCTACAGTAAAAAGGGATTATACCGATGCTTTTAGGGACATTTGCCGACATTTTTAAGTATTGGCAAGAAATCTCCCGACGCTTCTTAAAGTGTCGGCTATGTAAGCGTGGGGATGTAACCTGCCAATGCTTTTAAAAAGTATCGGCATATGCCGACGCTTTAAAGCATTGCGATATTTAAAGTTACTGATGCTTTAAAGTATCGTTAGGTTTTAAACCTTGCGATGATTTTTAAAAGCGTTGCTAAATTTAAAACCTAGAGATTTAAAACCTAGCGACACTTTAAAGCGTCGGTAGGTTTAAATATATCAATGCTTTAAAGCATCGATAGGTTTCAATATAGCGATGCTTTAAAGCGTCGATATTTGTTAAGATAGCAACGCTTTAAAGCATCGACAAATTTATTTATTTAATTTTTTTAAAATATACCTATATATTTTAAAAACTGTATATATCAAATACATACATCAAATACATACACCAACACAAACCTGCATACATTATCACCAAAATAAAATATCATTTTATTCAAACCTGTATCACACATAGCCAAAGACATACAAAATAGAATCAAACATCATTTAAATAAAAATTATATCACACAAACACAATTTTCATACTCCAAACACCAAATATACATGAAGTCAATATAAAGAGTGTTTTATATATATATAAAGTGTCAACATATACTCAAACTCGATCCAAGTTCAAATACATAAAAAGACATACAAAAATAATAATAAAAAAATCAACTGGCATCAATGGCATCAATGATCCATGGGAGGTTGGTCGTCGTCCTGTCTGCTGACTGGCAGATGCATCAGGAACCTACAAGATATACATATATATAGTTACGATACATACATTATATATATTCTAAATATTACATACATACAAAATATATATATATATATAGTTATAAATAATTACTTACCTGAGATGACATGAACATGTGCAGAACAGATGTAATATGCTCAAGCTGAGCCCTCATAGTCTGTATCTCTGCTATGTCTGCATCATATGTTTGTTTGAGCTCTGCTATCTCATCCTCCAGTCGACGAACATGTGAATGATCATGACTATCTCTAGCATCCTGAGTAAATCTACTCATCTCAGATAACTGAGTAGGGGTAACTCCAATCCTAAAAGTGTACTAAAATAATTATAGGATGAGAAACATACAAACTCATGCCTGAGCCATGCATAACTCTTGGATCCCGCTGTGTGAGGAACAAACTGAGCTGCTCGTGCAGCTCTACCGATAGCAGAATATGTCTACAAAATAAAAATAAAACTATGTTATATATTATATAAATATAATTTACATTAAAAATTAATAAATTTATATGTTTGATGATGCTACATAACTTGTGCCCTCTCGGAGAACTAATAGTGCAGCAGCTCCCTCCACTGATGAGGGTGAACATTAGGAGGACAGGTAGCTGCAACCTGCTCCTCTATCCTACCCTCTCGCTTGTAGTCTCCCTTCAACTTCTTCCTATACTCTTTTCACTTGCGATTGAGAGACTTAAGCACAAAATTTGAACAATCTGGAGGGAGAACGAACTTGCTCTACAATATAAATAAATAATAAAATAAGTATTAAATGAAATAAGCAATGCATTTGTTAAAAACCTAAGATATAAAGTAATATATCAATTTTTTTACCTGTACAACTTGTAGCATCTCTACTTTATAGGCAGGAAGCATGTCATTCAACTTCGGATAGTTTAGGGGACATAGCTGATCCCGGCGTGCTACTGTCCCAAAAAAATTAGTCAACAAGCTAGCAACTTTCTTAATAGGCTAGCCTAGCTTGTTGCACTCTGTGACTATCCGCTCGTCCTCAAGTAACTGCCACACATCACGGACTAGTGTGGGTCCTCGCCACTACCTAAGTCTCCCAGATCCATCTACAAAAAGAATACAGAAAATTATATATCAAAACTATTGCATATGTATGAATTGAAATGAGATGAAATTATTAAATTATCTTGTATCTATATGTCATCGATGATAGGCTCATCATCAGGATGATCTGTAGGAGGATCATGATGTGCTAACTCGGAGGGAATGTCATCGTCCTGATGTGGAGAGGTATTGGCCTCCACTGGATATGCAGAAATGGATGGACTGGCATCAGACCAATATGAAATTGATTGACGCTCATCAGACTGCTGTGATGAAGTACCAGCCTCGGTCTGAGAAAACTGAAACTATACATCCGATCGGCACTTCCTTCGAGGCATGGTGTACCTAACATGCATTATTAAAAATCAAACCAGTCAATATTATAATCAAATTATAACAGAAATGAATTACTATTTAAAAGATAAGATAATTATTCTTACAAAAATATAAACCATCTTATAAACTACTTGTCATAATCAACCAATTGTACTTTATTCGGAATCCAACCTAACCAAAATGGTTATATCATTTATATGATCATCCGGCATAATATTATAAGGCATATATTGAGTATAAGTATCATCATCATCTTCTTCCATCCTTTTTTCCATGTCATACAAGTCTTTGGATTTTGCCTTAATAACAGTAGCCCATTCTTTATCTTTCGAGCCTTGTACATAAAAACTTGTCGAGCTTGAGATGAAAAGATAAATGGATCATCCCTCAATAACACACCCGTATGTATCAATCTTGAAAAACTGACAAGTATGAATCCGTTTGAGTCATTTTTCAAACCTCTTGGCGTATTTATATCCATCCAATCGTATTGAAATAATACAACTTTAAAATTTCCATGATAATCCAACTCAAAAATATTTTTAAGTATACCATAATAAGATTTTCTATCTGCTTCTACCATAACACCACTATTTGAGTTTTTCTAAATTTCTTTCACTTCTTGGAATGAAATTTAAAGCCATTTATAATAAAACCATTATATTTGTTCACAATATAATTAGGACCTCTGGCAAGTACTATTAGTTCTGCTGAACAATTTTTCTCCATCAGTACCGGTACCTAGAAAATATAATATCAATTATCGATCACTTATTCGATATTAAATGTATGTAAAATTATTATATGACTTATATATACTAACCTGATTGGCAAGCCAACTAGGGAATAACTCAACCAACTATCTTTGTTTAATTCCTGGATTAGGACGAGTGGAATGATTGGTTTGTCATTGTACAGCTAAAAATTCACTGCATGATAATCAAATATAAGTTTGACAACAATATGTATAATATTTAGTATTATCCATGTGTAAATAGACTAACCTGCGATAGTCAGATATTATGTCACTATGTAGTAATACATAATGGTGTGCTTGTGACAATGATTTATGGTCAAGAATAATACTTTCAGCTTTTCCTATAAATCTTCCGGAAGATGCAAATTTGTATAGATCTGTATTCTCCATAGTATCGCCATGACGTTGAGGTCGATTGAATACAGTCTCTACACCTTCGAGATATCTTGAACAAAATGTTAAACACTCTTCAGCAATATATCCCTCTACTATTGAGTCCTAAGGATGGGCTTTATTTCATACATAATCCTTCAAACATACAAGATACCTTCAAAAAGTATGATATTTATTAAAATTTTAATATTAATATCATATTAAATAATGAAAAAGATATCTAAATTATGAAATTTTAATTTTACAATATTATGTCTCGATAGGGTACATCCATCTGTATTGTACCGATCCACCAAGTTTAGCTTTCGAAGCTAGGTGAATGAGTAGATGAACCATAATCATAAAAAATTCAGGAGGAAAAATCTTTTTCATCTGACATAATGTAAGTATGACTTGAGACTACAACTGTTCAAGCTCTTGAGGATCAAGAACCTTAGAACATAATGCCTTGAAGAATGATGATAACTAAAAATAACTGTAATAACTTGTTTTAGCATTGATGACCTTAAAGCCAATGGAAGAATATCTTGCATTAGTATATGTCCATCATGACTTTTAAGATTTAAGATTTTCTGCTCTTTCATATTCACACATCATGAAATATTTGATGCATATCCATCAGGAACCTTGATATTCTTTAAAACTTCTAGGAAAAGATCTTTTTCTCGACTAGACATTGTATGACATGCATGGGGAATATAAGTTATATCATTTGCAAGCACTTGTGGATGAAGTTCATGTCGCATACCCATTTCTTTTAAATCAAGACATGCCTTCATGTTATCTTTAGTCTTTCCATCAAGATTTAATATTGTTCCAATTAAATTATCACAAACATTCTTTTCTATATACATAACATCAAGATTATGCCAAAGTATATTATGCTCCCAATAAGGTAAGTCAAAGAATATGCTTCTTTTCTTCCATAATTATTTAGTATGCTGATGGGTAGATGCTGTCATTATATCATCATCATTTTCAACTTCAAAGAAATTATCCGGATCCTCAAACACTGCTATATCTAAAGTGCAAGTATCGACTTCCTCCGATACTTCTTCTTGTGCTGAAGTCTTAACATCATCTCTTTCTCGCTTTTTAGAGGACTTTGTCATCTTACCATAACTGTGTCGATACAAAGCATTTATCTATGAATATCAGAACCAGAAGGTAGAATTGGAGTAGATCCCAACTCTATAGTACCATCAAATAAATTCTTCTGAAATTTTATGGATGATTTGCCTCCAACCATTGACGATGTCCCATATAACAAAACTTTTCTCCATGTTTTAACCAAATTGAATGGGTTGATTCACCATAAGAAGGGCATGCAACTCGTCCCTTAGTGCTCTAGCCAGATTAATTAGCATATATAGGAAAATCATTAATAGTCCATAATAGAGCTGCCCGCAGATTGAATATTTGGCCATTCGAAGCATCAATTGCACTGATACCCTCCCACAATTGTTTCAATTCATCTATTAAAGGTTATAAGAAAATATAAATATCATTACCTGGACCCTTATCATCTGGAATGACCATTGATAAAATAAGTGAAGACTGTTTCATGCATATCCATGGTGACAAATTATAAGGAATCAGAATAACTGATCAGGTGCTATAGAAAAAATTTAAGGTCCGAAATGGATTGAAACCATCACTAGCTAAACCTAGCCTGATATTACAAGCATTAGAGGCAAAATTAGGATGTCTGTCATCAAATGCTTTCATGCTAAACTATCCGCTGGGTGTCTCAGCATTCCATCTGTTGTACATCTTTCATCATGCCATCTCATTGATGAAGCTGTCTTTGATGATGCATAGATCTTTTTTAATCTAGGAACAAGAGAAAAATAACATAATACCTTCCCTGGCTTTTGTTTAATTTGTGTTGCATCCAATAAATCAAATCCTTCACTCTCATTTTCTTTTTGCTTCATCCATCATGAACATCCATACACATGGCATGACTCTTGATCGGCATGTTCTCCCCAATATAATATACAATCATTTGGATAGCTATGAATCTTTTCGTATCCAAGATCCAAATTCTTTACTAATTTTTTAGCTTCATAACAAGATGTTGGTAAACTAGTACCTTCAAGAAATGCATCCTTTAACAACTTGAGCAACATAGTAAAACTATTGTCAAACCATCCATTCAAGTATTTTATATAAAATAAATGTATAAGAAAAGAAATTTTTGAAAAGTTATTGCAACCAGCATATAATTCTTGAGCAGCATCTCTTATCAGCTTCTGATAATGATCTGTTCCAATATTAGTTGGGGGTATCAGCTCCCCATTATGTATAGATTCAGTAAATATAGGACCATCAGGTAGCCCATCTGCTACTTGTCCTCCACTAAAATCTCCAGGATTTTGAGCACCACATTCAAAAGTATCTCTGAGCAAATCCTTAATATCATCATCTCTTGTAAGATTTTTCTGTTGGTTATTGGATCCAAAATCAGGTATATATTCCATGTTAGAGGTTTGGTTACATGTAGATGGTAACCTTGACTCTCCATGAAAAAATCACTCTATATAACCTCTTAAAAAATCATTCCATACCAAATATTTTTCAACAGTATTTGGATATAGAGAACTGAAATTTACACATTTTCGGTATGGACACAAAATCTTTCCATTGATACTACTTCTCTCCATACCAAATTTAATAAAATTCTGAACTCCATCCAGATATTCTTTACTATTCATCGATTTAGTTATCCAACTATTATCCATTGTAAGATAAAACTAACTGAAATAAATAAATATTTATAAGAACTGAATAAATTTAAAATAAGTTTATTCAATAGATCAATTACAGTATTATTAAATACACCCTATCACCAACTAATAGATAAAGAGGTCCTATTCCATTCAAGAATTACATTAATTATATAGGTTATTTACAGTAACCAAAGGATACGCAATAGAAGTTCCAGAAAAATCTTGGCAGCATTTCTCCTTAGTTCTCCCCATATAAATAAATATGTATGAGGAGAACTAAAAGGAAATGCTATCTGAAATATATCTGGAACTCTATCCATATCGTTTGATTACTGTGAGCACCTATAAAATTATTTGCAATTCTCAAACTGTCCAAACTGGACAATCAGTTGACTGCTGTATATATTTCTCCCATCCGTACAAAAATAAAATAAATGTACGGATGCTGTAGAATATGCACTTTAATCAATTGATGGGTCTATGTTTCTATGCAATGCAAGTTTTTTAAAAAATATTTAAAAAGCTATAATTGATCATAACAAAGCTATAGATGGTATTGAAATAAAAGATTTGCAATAATAAAACTAACCTTAAAGCATAGCATGTTTAATAAGATGCAGATATATACCAAGAAATTTATAAAGAAACAGAAATAATCTACTAAGAAAAAGAACAATAAATAATAAAAAATAAGGAGGAGGCTCAGTTATACTATTTATTCTGCAACTAAATCAAAATGACCACAATCGGTTGCCGACAAAAGAAGGCCATCCAAGATTGTTGCCATTGGAAATAGTTGAATCAGCCAAACATACATCGCATAATCATCATAGCCTCCATATAAAAACCTTAAACTAATTTTAAAATAGGTTACAGAGCTTTACTCTCCAAGCAGTCAAGCACCTGATAAGAAAAAGACAACAAAACAGGTAGAGCATATTTTTCTTAGTGGTGTGCAATTATCAAGTTATTTAAGCCTGAACCCTGGTTCCTGTACTGGGACTAATATAATATATGACTTTTGAAGAATCAAGATGACTTTTTGAAGATCATAAACTCAAACCTAATGTAAGAACATAATAACATAGTAAAGTACAAAATCTGTGAGGTGCTACTTTGTTCGCATGGAATCTATTTAGGCTATGCATAGATGGGGATAAACCTTACATACTGTCTAACAAACTAATATATGAAGCACGTACTGTTTTCGTGCATGTACATACAGTTTCCAGTTTGGCAAAATATATGACCACGTTAAATGTACTGAAGATATGGATATTTCGATTCATATTCCAATCCATTCTGATTTCAATTCCAACTCTGGTTGAGAACAAAACATGCCCTTAAAGTTAATTATATGACTCAAATCATTTTAAATTTTTTTCATCACCATAGATGTATAGATAAAAGACTACACCTATGATATTTTACGTAGAAAGTTTTTTTTTCTTGGTTGCAGCATCATCATTATCTTAGTGGAAGCCTTTGCAAGCCCAATTGATACTTCGATGGTTGCGGTAATTGGCAGTAAACTTTTGGGGATGTAATTTTTCAATAATAATTTTCATCACGAAAACACTAATTGTGTGAAAAAAAGCGTTGCTGATTTACTGATTTACGGTAGTGTATTTTTATACATTACTTTTTTGACCTATTGGGGTATTCATTTTAACGACAATCGGCTACTCCCATACTTTCTCAGATGGGCTTTATATTAGGAAGTTTTGGACTGTAACCCTTTTTTTAGCACAAGCAGTTAATGAATGCTAGCATTGGAAAAAAGTCGTTTGTTTTGAAACAAGATTTTTAGCTCAACTTGTCTGTTCCTTCTTGGTAATGGAAGTAGAAGCCCACATGGATTGAACCTTGTTGAGTCCAAGAGAGCCGAACCCCTTTGCTCGAAGTAACGATCGACACAACTTGTGCCAACTTGTTTTTACATTGTTATACAGCCGGTTATCCATTTTTTGGAAAAATTCTGACAGCCAAGGAAATAGTGGGACCCTTATAATTTGTTAGGATGGTGTGTGGGCCTCCTATGACGTAGAATTGTCCTTGTCATGTGGAATAAAAGAGTTACTGTAGTCCCTCACCATAGAGGAATATTCGGTCGGTTCAAGGATAAAGATAGAAGTTACATCCAAGTATGGCTTGTGGAATGGGTTGTGATTAGTCGAAGAGAATTGGAGAGCAGCATTCTCGATATATAGCTGACTTGGTTGCTAGTGGTAGCGAGACTAGGTGGGAATCTTTATAATTATGTTGTGACCAGAAGTAGATGAAATGATAAACCATGAAAGGGAGACAGATATCCTGGATCCATGTACAAAAGAATATTATTTGAAAGCGATCAGTTTACAATTACTCATTTGCTCGGAGAGAGAGAGAGAGAGAGAGGAGGAGAAGAAAGCGATCAATTTATAATTGGCTGTAACTAGAACTAGATGAAAGGGATAAATGATTACAGGGAGAAAGATATCCTCGATACCGGTACGAAAGATCATTTGAAAGCGATCGACAAACCACCAAACTTACTCGTATGCCCTAGCTAGAGAAAGAGGATGGGAATGGGATAATTATCTTTAGGATAATCTTGCTTCATTTTTATGTTAAGAAAGCATCTTTATCATAAACAGTTAGATGCAAAATAAGAACAACTGCTTGCGCTCGTGTTTTGCTAGATGAATGGATTGTATTCACGAAGACCAATGGAATGTGGGCTTCTTTTTTGTTTTGATGAAAAAAAAAAAAAAAAGGAGAGGGGGAGATAAATCCCGTACTCTCTCCTTCTTTCGATGAGTACGTCAACCTGGCGGATCAAGAATCATGGCTCGAACACGGGACTTGTGAATGATAGGTGTAAGTATCTACCAACCGTACTACCATCTTAATAGCAATGGAATGTAGGCTTTGAAGAGCTTTATATATATATATATATATATATATATATATATATATATATATATATATATATATATATATATATATGTGGGTGTCCTTGCCTTTTGCATATTTTTTTGTCCGTAATACTGTGGATGCATGAATCATTACATGGAAGACAGCACAAAAGAAAGATAACGATTAGGTTAGGCAAAAAAGAAAGGCAAGGGTAACCATCCAATCAAAGGAAAAAGAACTTTTGCTATGATGATGGTACCATGGTCGATGCGATCTTGGAAGGATGGCTTGCTTCAAGACCATACGTTATTTGATAGAGTATTTCTTCGCTTAATAGAGATGGTAGCTAAGTGATATAACTGCAACCTAATAAAAATCCTGTTTATTTCAAGAGGCTTTTACAAGTTGATAACGTATATATAGAGGTATTCATTATTTTTTTAGGAAACTACGATATATATTATAAGAGGAGATGTTGGACAAAAGCAAGTCTTTTCTATTGCTCATGATACAATAAAAGCGTTATGCCCCAAATCGAGTATACAATAGTCATTGCAATCCTGCGAAGCATGTTTTACAAGTATGCAAGGCTACGGATTAAATTATAATAATTCTAGAATTAGTTTTTTTCAATCCTCCAAAAATTAATCTTCATAAATATCTAATCAAATCATTCTTATCAACAATAATATTCAATTCATATAAAATTTTTAAATTTAAGCTAAATTGATAAAAATCCAATTATCATGAATGTCCAAATGGATAAAACTATTATTTGTTTCATGCAATCTAGCACACTCCCTTGAGTCCCGAGCAATCAGGACTCATGATTTGAAAAATAGAAAAAGAAGAATAATGAGCTACATTAGCCTAGTAAGCAACATAACACCTTAAAGTGGGACCTAAGCATGCTGAGCAAATAAATAACATAATAATAACTAGGAGAAACAATTATTAGATAGCACATATTTTTTTGAAAATAATGATTTCTCATAATTGAATTCAATATCGAGCTATCGCCATGCAATCCAGTGACATGGATTTGATAACAGAAACATGTTGCATAAAGTGATTAATAACAGATATCACTATTCTAATCACTGATAGCTCAGTATTGAAACTAGTTTATCATATTACAACTCGACGGTTCAATACATAATATCTATTATTAGGACCATGTCATAGCCATGTTGAATATATATATAAAAATAAGTTCACAAACTCACTAGTCAAGTTTTCTAAATTTATTTCTCAAAGTAGACCATATGTTCAAAAAATATATTATTTATAGCAATGAAATAATACATGCTTGACCCATCTTATTGATACAAAATAGAGAACATAAACTAAATTAAATCACTAATTATAATTTTTCAAAGATCATTCCAAAGCACACTTAAAGTTTTAGATTCCTCTATTAGCGATAAATACAAGCATAATATTCATGAATCTACACTTCAATTTAGCATTCATATCAGATACACCTATTCAAGGTTATTGAAATT
Source organism: Areca catechu (assembly GCA_021397845.1). Lineage (NCBI taxonomy): Eukaryota > Viridiplantae > Streptophyta > Magnoliopsida > Arecales > Arecaceae > Areca > Areca catechu. The sequence continues at coordinate 117,515,817 of CM038044.1, read as the reverse complement.
CAATATCTTAAAAGCTAAGCAAAACTAGAAATTCTGAAGAATTTAAATGAATCAGATTAAGATATTATCAGGAACATGGCTCCATGCCTGTTAAAAGTCAAAGTAAAGGTCGGCACATCAATTGGTAGTCAAGGTTCAATTTGATTAAGTTGCTTCATCTAATCAGGGTTATTAAAATATAAAAATTTGATAGCGATCAACAAGGATCAGATCTTATGATGCTCAACAAAGATTTGGATGGTGTGGACATAACTAGATGATCAATAGGATAGTTCAAAGTTTGTTTATCGAGTTAACTAAAAGTTAAAGTGTCAGGGTTAAGGACCTATCATTGGGTTTATAAATCTAGTATAGAAAGAACATCAAGGGAGAGAAATTAACAAGCTAGAACTAGGCTAATCAAACAATACTGTCTGGCATCTCAATCGACTTTATTAAGATAATTTAAATCAAATCATTATTGAACTAGGATATCGATGGTCTAATAAAATTCATGAATAATCAAATCTAGTATAATCTAGTTTAAATAGGGTCGATGCCAATATAATGCTCGGTAGCCATGCATTAAGACTTCTTTACCAGGATCATTCAAAATTATTGAAAAAAAGGCCATTACTAGATCAAATAGCCATAGAGATACAATGAGGAAGAAACAATCTAGAGGGAGCAAATTTTAGATAGATAAAATTTTAGAAAGAGAAAGTAGAGAAAGAAGATGGAGAGAGAAACTAGAGAGAGAAAGAGAGAGGAGAGAGAAGGTCTCTTTTCTTTCTTTTGTTTTCCTTTTTTTTCTTTTCTCCCTCTTTTTCTTTTCTTTTCTTTTTTTTTCCTGGGGTTTTGCCAAAAAAAGGGAATGGCCATCTTCTTCCTTTGGTAATGGTGATAACAGGCGGCTAGCATCTGACGGTTAGAAGTAGAAGACCAACATGTGCCAGAGGTGAGGATGGCCAAAAAATGGAAAAAAGGCCAAGAAAAAGAAGATCAAATGGGGTATTTAGATCTAAAAGCTAGGATTTTGGTCCCATATCTAAAGGTCCATAGTCTTCCAGTAATTGGAGCTCTAGTCATGACTATAGGCCATTACAAGGGATTGGACCAAAGCCTTGATGATGAGTGCCAGTGGTGGGAATAGCCAGAAAGAAGGAATAAGGGTGGTATTTAGATCTAAAACATGAAAAAAACCCAACCCAAAATAGAGCAATTAAGCTCTCGATCAAAACCCAATGATTATTCGATGATATATTGATTGATGATGGAAGTCTAATAATCAAGAATGGTGAGGAAAAAAATAATCAACGAATAAAATTCTCTTACCTAAGCTCAGGTAGGATTTTGAGGCAACATAGAGAACCAGCATAGTAGTAAATCAAGAAAAAGAAAGGGAACAATAGCAATCTTCAACAATGATTAGTGATGGAGATCAATCGGGTTTGGTATCTCTTAAATGGAGTGAGAGGAGGGGTGTTGGAGTCCCTCTTGGTGTTGATCTTTCTCCGGTGAAGTGGGGAGGAAAAAAACCCTAATCGAAGTCTTCTTCATCGCTCTTCTTTTGGCTGCTTTAAGATTCATGCTAAAAGTTTTAACTGGGTTGGGGTATCACAAAAAGGGCATTAATTTATAATCCAGGGTTAAACAAGCCAATTGGATTAGTCTGTGCAATGCCTAAGCCTCATTAGATGTTTAGTCTCATGGCCATAAAGGCTAGGTTATTTTTGCTTATTCTTCTAAATTGAAAATTCTTTTGGGAAACATCTCACCTTTTTTTTTTTTGGTAAACCGTTGTATTCAATTAAGGGTTCTAACATGAATACAACCAAGATAGTCAGAAAGAACTATATCCCGTAAAGACAATGGTGTATATCCCAGGTCGGTCCATAAAATAGAACTCGAATGATGAGCAACATAGGAGGCTACTCAGTCCACAGCTGAGTTAGCCTCCCGGTACACATAACGAATAGTGGTCAAAGAGCATCCGTGGAGGAGAAGACCAAAGTCACAAAGGAGAGGGTGACTCGGCCTGGATCTTCTGGACTCTTGAATCCAAGCAATGACAGTAGTAGAGTCAACCTCCATAATAAGACGATCAGCTTGCAAAATCATGCAGGCATAGACAATACCGGCCCAAGTTCTCCAGAGCTCAGCAGAAGGCACCATCGGCTCAGTAAGATGCTGGCCCCACACCGCAATGACACCGAGAGTCGGCCCTCGAATGACAAAACTGGCTCCCCCATGAGTGCCTAAGACACTCCCATCGAAATTGACTATTACGTAATTCGGAGGAGGGAGCTCCCAAGAGATGAAGACTCTACAGGGTGCTTGAGGAGCGATACAGAAGCCCCAGGTCTCCAAAGACATCACAGTCGACATCAGAATCTCGTCAGTATGATTGCGAGCTCTCTCGACAACAAATCTGGTAGGATGTGTGGCAGAGTTGAAAAGAATATCATTCCTAGTCAGCCAAATGTGGTATGCAACATATGCAATGAAAGTAGCATCAGAATGGCCTACGGTCGGCCAAGCAACCCCGAGAAATAATCAATATAATTTGCAATCTGCATGAATAAGGGTTAGAGACTCGCTAGCCTCCATATATGAACTGCTCACTGACAAAGAAAAAGAGCATGGACCAATGTCTCATCCTCTAACCCGTAGACTGGATAGTGGGAGGGGATAAGTATCCCCCCAGAGCTGAGGAAGGCTCTAGTAGGGAGACATCCCCAAGCCACTTTCCAAATGAACAGGGATACTCTGGGATGGGCCCAAACTCTCCAGATCCAACCAAGATCAAGTGTCCACTGAGGCACCTGGTTGAACAATGGTCGCAGATCGAACATGGTAGCTCTTGGGATAGCTGAGGTGTGCCATACCCTGATGTCAGTGAAAGCATGAAGAGGCAACGGGATAGATAAAATCCGGGCACCCATAATGTGGCCAAAAACTCGGATGACCTGAGCGGGGTCCCACTGCAAGGCATCTCTAAGCATCAAGTCCGGAATCGAAATGGGATCGTCGATGTCCATGGCAATAAAAGTTAGCCAGCGAGATAGAGGGATCTTCGCAATCCAAGGATCCTCCATGAAGCTAATAGCAGTGCCATTCCCCAACACCCATCTGGTATTGGGAAGGACAACCTGAGCCATGGACAACATGGCTCTCCAGATGACTGAACAAATCCTACGGGGTCAGTGGATCTCATCAGGGCACAGTGGACCATATCTTTGTCTCATCATTCATGTCCAGATGCTATCCAGGCAAAGGAGAAGCCTCATCAAGTGTCTGGCATACATGGCCTTCCATAGGGGGACAAGAGAATGGATACCCAGGCCACCATCTCTACGAGGTTGGCAAACCACGTGCCAACTGATAAAGTGGATGGATCTTCGAGAAGATGCTGAACTCCAAAAAAAGGACCAGATAACTTGGTCAAGTTTGAGAACAATGGACTTGGGTAGGACAACATGAGAGAGCAGATAAACATGTGAGGATGTAAACACCGACCTGATCAGCATAATCCATCCCATAAGAGAAAGAGTTTTGCCCTGCCAACCTTGTACTCTATCATGGACCTCCTTAATCAAATGGTGGCAATCTGCTATAGTCAGTCTGCTCCCAGTTACTAGAACACCCAAGTAATGCAATACACCACAATGCTCATCAACCTCGAGGATCTCCCGAATAGAGCGCATCAAGATGATCAGGGTCTTCGGGCTGAAGTAGACTCTAGATTTCTGATAATTAACTCTCTGTCTAGATGCCAGACAATAGCCCTCCAGAATAGACCTGAAGCCCTGAGCACAGTGGACTATAGCATGCCCTAGGAGAAGGCAGTCATCTGCAAAGAGAAGGCATGAGATGGGGGTGGCCTCAGGGGATGGGACATAAGGTTGAATACCCAACCCCCAGGGCGCAACCAGCAAGGCTCACGAAAGAGCATCAGAACAAAGAATAAATAGGTACAGAGATAGAGGACAACCTTGATGGAGGCCGACATTAGAGACAAAGAATTCTATGAGAGATCCATTGATTAGAATATAAAAGGCTGGATTGATAATACAAGCAAGGATCCAAGAAATCCAGCAATAGTGAAAGCCAAATTCAAGCAATGCCATCTCTAGAAAAGACTAGTGTATGCGGTCATAAGCCCGCTCCATATCTACCTTGATGGCCATGAGGCTATGGCGGGTGGAAGCTCTGCACAGATCATATATAAATTCTTATGCAATAAAGAGATTATTAAAGATAGATCTGCCCTCGATGAAAGCACCTTGTTCTGGACTGATCAAGTTAGAAAGAATAGGCTTCATCCTAATAACCATGATTTTTGCTTAGAGCTTATACATGGTATTATAGAGACTAATGGGCCGAAAGTGGCTAGGCTCCAGAGCATCATGGCGCTTGGGGATAAGAGTAATAAAAGTATCCTTCTAGGAATTAGGCATCCTACCTTGAGAGAAGAACTCCTGAATAACAGTGATAACCTCTTCTCGAATAATACTCTAAAACCTTCTAAAGAATAATGGTGGAAAACCATCAGGACCTGAGGCTTTATCTTCGGCCATAGAACATAAGGCCTCATAAACCTCCACCTTGAAAATAGAACTGATGAGACCCATATTTTCCCGGTCCGACACCCTGACTAACGGAGGAGGAGAGTGAAATGTGGGAAGCTCACCTGAAGACGTCCATCTGAACCTGAAAAACTGAACAAGCTCCCATCTGATGTCCTCATCATCCTCCACCCAAGATCCGTCAGAAGTCCGAAGGCCCTTTATGCGATTCATATGCCTCCTAACAACAGTAGCTTGGTGGAAGAATCTAGTATTCCTGTCACCTTCTTTTATCCACTAGGCTCTAGATTTTTGCTTCCAAAAGGTCTCCTGCTAGAGGAGAAGGGACTGATGCACTACCAAATGACTCTGCAAAGCAGCCACATCATGGCACAGGCCTATTTCCCTAACCTCCTGCTCCTAAAGGTGAAGAATAAATTTCTCAACTATAGCCAACCTGGAGAAAATGTCTCCTACCTTCTCTTTATTCCAGCACCTGAATCGTTGTTTCAGGAGCTCCAATCTACGAGTAATCTGGTATCTAGCATCACCCCGCATAGGCATCCTCTACACCTCCCACACTATCTCCTAGGCTCTGGGGTAAGCCAACTGTTGACTCTAGTTTTGATTATGACAAAACACTTAAGTATATTTGAGTATTAATTATGCATTAAGTGTGTAAATTAGTTATAGGTACTCAAGATTTGAATTTAGGGAAGTTTTAGTACTGGTACAGCCAAGTATCGACTCATGAAATCCAAGTGTTGACTCAAGTGTCGACTAATAAATAATGAAGTATCAACTCAAGGCCTAAGACCAAACAGAAGACAGAACGAGCAAATATCAGGAGTTTGATCAAGTGTTGACTCATTGACTGAAGTGTCGACTCAAGGTGTTGACTCACCAGATGAAGTGTCGACACACCAGTGCATTTCAGAGAGCTTCAAAAAATATTTTTGATCTGGTATCGACTCATGAAACTGAAGTGTCAACTCAAGGTGTCGACTTATGGAGCTGAAGTGTCAATACTTGAAGTAACGGCTCAATGGCTAGATTTGTTCCTTCAATGGTCATAAATGGTCAATCAAGGTTTGGAGGGCTATTTAAATACCACCAAGCTTAAGGGGAAGAACAGAAATGGATTGATTGAGATAATACTTTAACGATCCAATTGAAAATACTTTAAGGATTCAAAATGTTGAGAGTTGAGCCTCTGATGGGGATCCAAGAGCTATCTGAGCATCGAAATTTGATTGAGGCTGTTCGAGTCTATTATATTTTATTTGAGTCCATGAGTTTTGAGTCTTGAGTCATTTGAGTCCTGTTAGCCATTTATGTTAGGTTTTATAATTGAGTCAGTACAAGTCCTGTCATCGAGTCAAGTCAAATCTTATTTTACTTGAGTCCAAGTCTATAATTAAGAAGTTGAAGACCCTAGTCGCCTTAGTAGCCACATGGGACCCCAGTCGCAGTGCCACACCCAGTGCGCCACCTCGGCAGCCATGAGGACCCCCAATCATAGCAGGCATTATCCACCCTACTAGGCATACCAAGATCTTCATGATATCATCGAAGCCCAATAAGGAAGCAGATCAGCACTCCACATGGAAGTTGTGGAGCGCCCAAGAGAAGATGGAAGAAACCTATATGGTGTCCAGGCAGATCAGGCAGCATATGGGCACCCTCTCTCTTTTCCTTGTTTCATGAGATTTTTTTCTTGTACCGCCCATCTATTATCGAAGCTATGTGGCGCCTCCCTTTCATGCCAATCCACCCATAAGGCAACATGTTGCTGCCCTCCCCTTCTTGCTCTTCATTCCATGTAATCCAAAGGCTAGGGTCAATTATAAAAGGACCCCTCTTCATGTGTGAAAAATTAATTCCAATGATGAATTAAATGAGAAAAGAGATTCTTCGTTCGCTCCACAAGGAGAGGGTGTGAGGCCCACTTTTCACTCTGCAAGGAGGGCACGAGAGGTGCATCCCTGGATATGTTGCTTCGCATCATGTCTAGTTATCTCATCCCCCTTTGATTCCATCTTCTTTACCGCCCTCATGTCCTTTAAGATTTACCCTGATGGCTCCATGTAGTGAGATGGATGAGATACCCTAGAGGTGAAAGGTCTTTCCGTGAGTGTGAGTCCTAAAGTCCATGAGAGTCCAAACTTCTGTCTTCCATCTCCATTATTTTTTTCACCACCTTCTTAAGAAAATATAAAAAAAATCTAGTGGTACCCTAATCTCTGGTAACTTCTCAGCTCACCAATGCTCCTTCCCCTCATCCCATCTCGCATCAATTTTGGTATCAGAACCAGAGAATTAGGGTATGCTTCATCTTCCCGAATCACCCCAAATCCCCCTCACCTTCCCTGCCATTTTCTCTCTCCCCTGTTCTTGCTCCACTGCCCACCTTTTTGGCCCGCATTTATGCCAGCGACCATTGAGCCGACCGTGCCACCCGTCCCACTAGCCTACTGCCGTGATGCCCGATACCCACCATATCTGAGCCCGTGCCCACATCCCCTTCGAGCCGTGGCCGAGGCTCTTGCCCAAAGCCCCTTCCTTTGCCATTCAATCGTCGATCTCATGGAAGCTGCCTGAGATCGTGTAATCCGCTGATGTGCCATCTTCCCTGGAGCACTTCAACCACTCAATCAAAGATCCCACGAATCCCTACGAGTCCCTGCCGGCCCTTCCATTTTCGAATATGGCATCATCCCCTCTGAGCCCTACTGATCTCCACATCAGTGCTGATCCCGACCATTGCCACCCCATCCAAAAGATCCACTATCCAAGTCGACCGGCAATGCCATCTTCCTGCTCACCGCCAGCCACCGACGACCCCTGCCACCGTCAATGATGCTGGACTTAGACGATCGCCCAGGCCGAGCTCACCTTCATCGCATAGCCAAAAATCGACAGTGCAGCCGGAGATCGACAGCGCCACCACCTCACCTCCAAGCGTTCCACCGATGCCCTCTCCCTGCTACCCTCCCTCCGATGATGGCTCCCTTAAGAATGCCAGGGACATCCTACTGGATTTCCATGCTAGAAGATGCCCCTATTTCGACACGATCATGAAAGCTATCCCATTCACCGTTGCTGACTTCAAGTTTTGCATGGATCTCAAAGCTGCCCGAGTTTCAAAGTTGCATGAATCTCAAAGCTGCATGATTCTTAAAGCATAGTTGATAAGAAAAAAATCTAGGATTTGTTTGAAAAAAAAGGTGAACCTAGCCTAAGAGCCTATTTTGATTTGATTGGATTCGGTTCCACCAAAGTCCCCGTTGACCCAAACTCGACGGGATCGAGTTCTCCCCACTCCAGGAGAATGATGGGGACTCAAGAGCTATCCGAGCATCGGTATTTAATTGAGACTGTTTGAGTCTATTATATTTTATTTGAGTCCATTAGTTTTGAGTCTTGAGTCATTTGAGTCCTGTTAGCCATTTATGTCAGGTCTTGTAATTGAGTCAGTACGAGTCCTGTCATTGAGTCAAGTCAAATCTTATTTTACTTAAGTCCAAGTCTATAATTAAGAAGTTGAAGACCCCAGCAACCTCAGCAGCCACATGGGATCCCAGTCACAATGCCATACCCAGTGCGCCACCTCGACAGCCACGAGGAGCCCTAGTCATAGCAGGCATCATCCACCCTATTGGGCATCCCAAGATCTTCATGATATCATCCAAGCCCAACAAGGAAGTAGATCAGTGCTCCATATGGAAGTTGTGGACTGCCCAAGAGAAGATGGAAGAAACCTATATCGCGTCCAGGCAGATCAGGCAGCATATGGGCGCCCTCCCTCTTTTCCTTGTTTCATGAGATTTTTTCCTTGTACCGCCCACCTGTTATGGAAGCTATGTGGCGCCTCGCTTTCGTGCCAATCCACCCATAAGGCAACATGTTGCTGCCCTCCCCTTCTTGCTCTTCATTCCATGTAATCCAAAGTCTAGGGTCAATTATAAAAGGACCCCTTTTCATGTATGAAAAATTAATTTCAATGATGAATTGAATAAGAAGAGAGATTCTTCGTTCGCTCCGCAAGGAGAGGGTGTGAGGCCCACTTTTCACTATGCAAGGAGGGCACGAGAGGTGCATCCCCGGACATGTTGCTTTACATCATGTCTAGTTATCCCCTTCATCTTTGATTCCATCTTCTTTACCGCCCTCAGTCCTTTGAAATTTTTTCTGATGGCTCCATGTAGTGAGATGGGTGAGATACCCTAAAGATGAAAGGTCTCTCCATGAGTGTGAGTTCCAAAGTCCATGAGAGTCCAAATTTTTGTCTTCCATCTCCATTGTTTCCTTCACCACCTCCTCAAAAAAACACAAAAGAAAAATTTAATGGTACCCTAATCTCTAGTGATTTCTCAGCTTGTCGACGATCCTTCCCTCATCCCGTCTCATATCAGCCTCCAAGGATTGAAAAGTAAGAAGAAGCTTCCAAGTCCTTATTTTCAAGCATCCTTTGAAGCTTCAACAATAACATGGAGACAAGCTCAATAAAATCAATCAAGTACCTCAACGAAATATCTACTTTTTGCAAGAAAGCTTTTATATTTTCATTATCATACTTGTGCTTGTATTGATTACTAGTTTCAATGGAATTGAACTAGTATCTAGGTTGTTGGTGAGCCTATGTGATGAAAACTAATAAGGGTTTTGACTTGTGATCCCGTGAAAACAAGTTGGGTTGTTGGTTAGCCCGGAAAACCATCAAGGTTTGTTGGTGAGCCTTTGTGTTAAAACCAACAGAGGTTTTTGGTTAGTCTTTATGAAAAACCAAGAAGGTTGTTAGCGAGCCTAAATGATAAAACCAATAAGAAGTTTTGACTTGTGATCCCGGAAAAATAAGTTGGATTTTGATTAGTGAGCCCGAAAAATTAATCGGCTGTAATCAAGGATGATTATAGTGAAATTCCCAAGGAAAGCTTGGGAAGTGGATGTAGGTGCCAAGGAGTGCACCAAACCACTATAAATTTATTATGTTTATGATTTCTTGTTTTTCCTTATTATTTGTTTTGCATTTACATTATTATTTCCGCTACATATTATCAATGCTCACAAACACTTATTTTGAATTAGCACATAATTTTTACAAAAAATTAAAATCTAATTCACCCTCCCTCTTGGGCTAGCCTCTCTGGGCAACAAGTGGTATCAGAGCCTGATTCTCTATGCCATGGTATCAAAACTTGGTACTCAGCAAAGAAATCCAACGATTTTAAGTTAAAGATCATGGCAGTCCAAGTTTGAAAGTTTGAGATTTTTGAAAAACTTTTGAAAAGTATTTACAAATCATATGTTGAGGGAAAGCTTTTGAAAAATTATTTTTAGATCATATTTTGAAGGAGAGCTCAATGTTTTTTATTGTTACATTGTTCTATGCTTATTGTAAATCTTTTGGAGCGTGTTATATTTATTTTTGAACTTACCTTATTTATATACTTAAAGGTTTTGTCATTATTAAAATGGGAGAGATTATTGACTCTAGTTTTGATTATGACAAAATACTTAAGTATATTTGAGTACTAATTATGTGTTAAGTATGTTAATCAGTTATAGATGCTCAAATTTGAATTTAGAGAAGTTTCAGCACTGGTATAGCTAAGTGTCGGCTCAAGTATCGACTCATGAATAGTGAAGTGTCGAATTAAGGCTATAGACCAAATAGAAGAAAGAACGAGCAGATTTTAGGAGTTTGGTCAAGTTTCGACTCATGGACTGAAGTGTCGACTCAAGGTATCGACTCACTAGATGAAGTGTCGACACACCATTGCATTTCAGAGAGCTTCAAAAAATATTTTTGATCTGGTGTCGACTCATGGAACTAAAGCGTTGACTCAAGGTGTCGACTCATGGAGCTGAAGTGTCGACACTTAAAGTAATAGCTAATTTTTTCTGAAGTTCGGAACTTTTCAACTTGTTTCAAATAGCTAGATTTTCTCCTCCAAAGGTCATAAACAGTTAATGAAGATTTAGAGGGCTATTTAAATACCACCAAGCTCAAGGGGAAGAAGAGAAATAGATTGATTGAGAGAATTCTTTGAAGATCTAATTGAAAATACTTTAAAGATTCAAAATGTTGAGAATTGAGTCTCCAAGGATTGAAAAGTGAGAAGAAGCTTCCAAGTCCTCATCTTCAAGCATCCTTTGAAGCTTCAACAACAACATGGAGACAAGCTCAATAACATCAATCAAGTACCTCAACGAAATATCTACTTTTTGCAAGAAAGCTTTTATATTTTCATTATCATACTTGTGCTTGTATTGATTACTAGTTTCAAAGGAATTGAAACTAGTATCTAGGTTGTTGGTAAGCCTATGTGATGAAAACCAACAAGGGTTTTGACTTGTGATCTTGTGAAAACAAGTTGGGTTATTGATTTGCCCGAAAAATCATCAAGGTTTGTTGGTGAGCCTTTGTGTTAAAACCAACAGATATTTTTGGTTAGCCTTTGCAAAAAATCAAGAAGGTTGTTGGTGAGCCTAAGTGATAAAATCAATAAGGAGTTTTGACTTGTGATTCCGGGAAAACAAGTTAGGTTTTGATTAGTGAGCCTGGAAAACTAGTCGACTGTAATCAAGGATGATTATAATGAAATTTCCAAGGAAAGCTTGGGGAGTGGATGTAGGTGCCAAGGGGTGCACCGAACCACTATAAATTTATTGTATTTGTGATTGCTTACTTCTCCTTGTTATTTGCTTTGCATTTACATTATTATTTATGCTGCATATTATCAATGCTCACAAACACTTTTTTGAATTGGCACATAATTTCAAAAAGTTTTTAAAATCCAATTCACCCCCCCTCTTGGGCAAGTTTTTTTGGGCAACACTAGCCAAAACTTCTCAAACCTGAACGGGGATTGAGAATAGACCTGCACTCAGTTGAGAGAAGCACCGGATAATGATCAGACCCAATCTTGATAGGTGCCGCACCACATGAGTAGGGTACCACTGTATCCAACCAGTAGTCACCATGATTTTATCAATCCTCTCCCAAACCCTTGCTTTCCTTGAGTGGTTGTTGCACCAGGTAAAGCAAGGGCCAACAAAGCCCAGATCTTGTTGTACCAGGGAAAGCGAGGGCCGACAAAGCCCAGATCTAGTAGACCATTGTAATGCACAAACTCCTCATACTCCCTGGATCCAGTGTCCTCGATAAAGGGCCTTCCACCTCTCTTGTCTTCAAGATGAGTAACATAGTTGAAGTCCCCAGCAACGACAATAGGAATCCCCTAGTCCAACAAAGTGGTAATTTCCTTCCAAAGCCTCATTCTCTCCCTATAGTTAGTGCTGGCATACACCCCAGATAGAAGCCAGGTATGGCCAGTGGTTTCCATACTATAATATAGACATGCTGTTGGGACCTATGAAAGACATCCACTTTGACTATCCTAGAATCCCAAACAACTATGATTCCACCAGACAACCCCTGAGATTCGACAGCATAAAAACCCCAATAGGAAGGAAAACGTCGACAAACTCGAACTAAGGATGCGCCGACCATCCTAGTTTCAAGAAAAATGCACAGGAAAAAATGGTGCAGAAAACCCAACCTTTGAAAATTAGGAAAGAAGGAGGGCTTGGCAGCCCCCGGACATTCCAAACTACAATCTTTATTATAATAGAAAATAGGAAAAGGAACCTTACAGCTTCCTACCAAAGCCAAACAACCCAGGAGAGGAGACCACAAACAACTCAAATCTCACTGTTGTCAGCAGGCGCTTCCACCTTTGAAGGTTTGGAGCCCCCTGAGACCATTGAGAACAGAGCCTTCTTGAGCTGATCGGTAGCCTCTTCATGCCCTCTGTCAGATACCTGACCCACCATGGCCTGCTGCAGATTTCTCTCCTCAGCTTCCATCTGAAGTAAATTGGGAGATAGTTCTGGCAGTCGGGCCACCCACAGAAACAGAATGAGCCTTGCATTTCCCCACCTCTGTAGAAGAGCCACTAGGCAGTTCTCCCCCCACCAGATGAACAGGAATTGAAAAGGAAGCAGGCAACCATCGGCCCACCCCTTTAGTAGTGGATGATTTTCCACCCCCCTTCGACAAGCTGGATGGGTCCCTGAGCTGTTTGCTCCCTACCAGCACAACAGGGGAAGTGTCCTTCCCCACAGCCAAGCCCTAACCACCAAATTCTAGTGAGGAATCAACAAGAGCAGTAGGACTCTTCTTACTAGCAGCCATACAAGGTTTAGTGCCACTAGCCTGGATGACGGCGAAATCAACAAAGGGTTGGATCGAAGGTTTAGGAGGACTCGTTGATGCAGCTAGCATTGTCTTGGGAGGACTTTGGCCCTGCTTCAAGGACAACACTGATGGGTCAACCATAATATCATCCTTCAAGCCTTGGACTTCATCATGCCCTAGGTCCATGTTGTCTTTGAGTTGGCCGAGGTCAGAAAACCAGACTCCCACCGCAGCACAACACCCACACCTTCCGCGAAGCTGGAGTTAGGGGACTGTTGTCGAGCCAACTTCGTAGGCTTTTGCTAGCCATCTAAGTCAGGTGGAGAGTTGGGGGGGGAGCTAACAGCTAGAGAAGAAGACAAGGGGTTGGAAGAGTCCGGAGCAGGCTTCTTCTCTTTTTCTGCATCCTTCCTTGCCTTGGACAGTGCTTTGGGGAAGCAGGGTTGCCGGATGCGAGAGGTGATAAGCCACAGACCGAGTCTTGGATGCTTAACCGACACCGGGTTCTTCCTATCCTCCACTGAAGGAACAGGGTCCTCCAGGCGCATCATACCATCTACAGCAATGACATTCTCCGAGGAGAGGTGACCATGATCAGTATCAGCAGCGAGTACTACTCCAAGGTCACGACAGTCTTCGTCAACATGGCCAATCCTCCCATAGCTATATGGCAAGTATTTCATAGAAAACGGTTGCCAGAAGTTAGAATTCTTACCCTCTATCAAGACTTTAGGGGATAAGGGATTTGCAGAGTCGATTTCCACCCTAACTTGGGCATACCCTGTGTTACAGTCTGACACCCTCCATGCCAGCATGGCTCCACTAGCATGAAGGCCGGCCCAGTCCGGCATGCTTATGCATGGAGTCCTCCCAGCACGCCCCCGCACCATCCGGCCCCGTCCACCCCGGCTTCGTCCACTGCAGCTTCGGCCCGCACCTCCATCCAATCCGGCTCAGCCCGACGCACAGACTGGTGGGTCTAGCTCCATCCCGCGCCCAGTCCGGCAAACCTGTGCCAGTCCGATGCTCCCGCGCCCAGTCTGGCTCCGTCTTCTCTGGCTCCGCCTGCATGGCCATTCATCGCTTCAGCTCCGCCTGCATGGAGTCCCGCTCGCATTTTCGAAGCAGAGCTCTCCGGTCTAGCCACACCCGTAGAGGTATGGCACAGGTCGCTCCAGTTCCACTCCAGTTCAGTTTCGCCCGGTGTCCACTAGGGGCAACCCAGTGCTCCGCTCCAATGGGATTCCGCGCCCTGATCTACGCGTGTGGAGAGATGACATGCCTCGATCCACAAGTATAAGGAGACTGCCTGCCCCATGCACCTCGATCCATGTGCATAAGGTGCCTCGCGCCACTTACCTCGAACCGTGTGCATGGAGGACCTTCGCTTGCATCGTCCGATCCACATGCCACGATCCATCTGACACCATCCCAGGTACGTTTCTCGAAGTGCAGGTATGAAGGAAGCCTGGATGGCAGTCCGACATGTAAAATCACCATCCCTACCAGACTTGTAGCGCACCTCCTACAAGGAGGGCTATATTAAAGCCCCCAAGTCACAGTTTACACCAATCAAGAAGGAGTGCCTCCATGGCACTGTGCTCCTTCACCAACCTCCTGAACCACCCATAAGGAGAAGGTTCACCAACCTATCCTAGCCCCCCAGGCCTGCAGAAGCCCCACAGGCCTATGCCGAGAAGAACACGCCTCCCTGAATGACAAGAGTTGCTCATCTACATAAGATCAAGATGAAGAGGTAAGAGGGGGTAAGAGACAACAGGCTCTCTTAAGTTCTACATTATCTTCTATTTATCTTCCATTCTGATCACCCTCTACAAGCAGAGAGTTCCCTAAGCTCTCTACCTTAGAGGTCTTCTATTCTCCTCGATCATCCCACTGACTTGATCGTCGGAGTGTCTTCACTGGAATCTCGGCCCAAGTCTCCCCTGTTTTGCAGGTCCGCCCGACGGAGGGAGCTGATTCATGAGGCCAGAGGCTGAGCATCCGGTGGGAGGGACCTGACGCGCCAGAGCTATGAGCCACGACGATCCAGGCGGTAATAGATTAGCACGCCAGGAAGGGGGGCAGATCAAAGCTCCTCAACAGGTGGACAATGGTAGCCAACTTCATCCTCTACCCCGAGGGCAGACTAGGGGCATGAGGATGGGGACATGGAAGCTTCCCCCCTCTCTCAGGACTCTAAGGAGTGGTCTCGAGAAAAGGTTCCGACCGAGCCTGAAGGGGACATTGTTATCCTCGACAAGATCAGGTGGGGAATGTTCAAACCCACGCCAATGCCATGGGTGGCTGGCCACACAGGTTACAAAAAAAAAAGAGAGAGAAAGAAAAGAAAAAGAAAAAAGGGGAAAAAGAAAAAGGAAGAAGAAGAGAAGAGAAGGAAAAAGGGTTAGTCATAGTATTCATGCTCGTGGTCTTGTCAAACACTAGGCACTTCCTATTCAACGGAGTTCTCTTCT
The DNA here is from genome assembly GCA_021397845.1 of Areca catechu. Lineage (NCBI taxonomy): Eukaryota > Viridiplantae > Streptophyta > Magnoliopsida > Arecales > Arecaceae > Areca > Areca catechu. The sequence continues at coordinate 117,500,590 of CM038044.1, read as the reverse complement.
CCCATTCAACGGAGTTCCCTTCTTCCATTCAACGGAGTCCTCTTCTCCCGTGCAACGGAGACCTATTCTCCCATGTAGCGAAGCCCTCTCCCATGCAGAGGAGTCCTATTCTCTCTTAAGGTAACTCCTCCCTCCGCTATCTTTGCAATGTAAAAAACTATGTTTCAGTTCTGTAGAAAGAGCTCCTATGTCATCATCAACAGAGCCCTGTTCTCCTATGCGATGGAACCCTACTCTCTCATACAATAGGGCCTTATATTTCCATGCAACGGAGCCCTCTCCCATGCAACGGAGCCTCAAGCTCCCAAGCAAAGGAGTTCCATGCAACGGAGCTCTCTTCCATGCAACATAGCTCTCCCCCCCAAGCAGAGCTCTCCCCCATGCAATGGAGCTCTCTCCCATGCAACAGAGCTCTCCCCCATGCAATGGAGCTCTCTCCCATGCAACGGAGCTCTCCCCCATGCAACGGAGCTTCCTCCTATGCAGCGAAGCCTCATGCTTCCATGCAACGAGCGGAGTCTCATTCTCTCTGTTGCCCAGAGAGCAACCCAAGAGGGGGGGTGAATTGGGTCTCTAAAAAATTAAAGCTAAGCTAACTTGATATGACAATCAACAAGCTTTATAGAACTATATATGCAATCCAATTCAGCAAGGTACAAAGATTCAAATGCAATGCTCTAAGATATAAGTGCAGCAGAAATTAAGAGCAATAAATAAAGAGCAAAGAGAGAGAGAACAAGCAATCACAAACACCAAAAGCAATAGTGGTTCGGTGCCAACCAATGCACCTACATCCACTCCCCAAGATCCCCTTGGAAATTCACTATAATCACACAATTACAGTTGATTAGTTTTCTGGGCTCACTAATCAAAACCGGACTTGTTTTACAAGGCTCACAAGTCACAACCTCACTTAGTTTTACGGGCTAACCAAGAACCTAATTGGTTTTCACAAGGCTAACCAACAACCTCCCTTGGTTTTTCGGGCTAACGAAGAACCTTAGTGGTTTTTCGGGCTAACCACCAACCTAATTAGTTTACAAGGCTTACCAATAACCTTCCTTGGTTTTTCAATAGGCTAACCAAGAACTCTTACAAGAAATAAGGTTTAGAAAAAAAGAACCAATGTAAGCTTTCAATAACAAAGTGAATATCTTGATGTAGCTCGGTGTAGAGTTGCTTTACACTTGTTGAAGCCTTTTGAATGCCCAAGATTGAATGATCTTCAATGCTCTTGATGACTTTTGATTCATTGAAGGCTTCCTTTAGCTTGAGAGTGGTTGAAACTTGAATGAATAGGAGTTATGGCTCTTCTCTCTTCTTTTCTCTCTAAACTCTTTAATGGTATTCAATATCATTGCTATAGATTTGATTTGGAGCATATAAATTGATGAGGAACTAATATGCATGTGATTCTTTTTATATGTTTTATATGTGGGGTTGAGTGATTAATTCCCGAATTTCAGATTAAAATAAGTTGTAGGAAGTTTTATATGAATTTTAGAAGATCAGCATGCAGATTAGGACCTAGAAAAGTAGAAAAGAAGGATCGCCGGGACCGAGAAGCCTCGGTTAGGGCAAGTTCTCCTATAATAAAACTACTGGAGGTAGAGGGGGTGTACCTGACAACGTCTGTGAAGATCGCAGAAAAAGGGTCTCTCGTTCCTCGACGGATGCGGCCTAGAAAACCGAGCCAAAGACCCGCGGATACCCGCCTTTCTGCTCGGTGATCCGATTGAGGCTTGGCTGGAGTCGTTGGATTCATAGGAACTCGGGGACCTGTAAACGACCTGTCAGGGGTTAGAAAACTCACAAAAGAACAAGAAAACAAAAGAAAAATAGCAAGGGAAGGCTTCTTTTGGAGTGGGCATCCAGGGATCTGAGAGGCTTGTTGGCAGCAGGAAGATGATTGCAGCACTGGGAAGAAAAACTCTCACAAACCCCTTTATGCACACAGCAGGGTATCACACAACTCAATAGAAGAATTCAAGGTTTTAATTCATATCAAAATTAGGTTTCATACAAGAGGCTAGGGTCCCTTAAATAGACCCTTAACCTTGGGCTCCAAGTAAGGGTATATTAGTCTTTACATAAGAATCATTTTCCCTCTCAAACCCTAGCTAGAAAATAGAAAAATAATAGGTAGAAAAATCTCTAAAAATTCTCTTGACTTGGCCAACACTCCAAGGACACCTAGGGGGGCGTGTTGGGATTCTAAGAGCAGCAAGGGGCTGGCCCAAAGGGGCCCGGGTGCAACTAGCAATGGCATAAGAATGATGTGTCAATTAAGTTAAGAATTGCTCTTAAAATTAAGTTAAGAATGATGGCAATCGATGGCCTTGATGCAATCTAAAATAATCAAAAAATAAAATATTTTTTAATGATTTATGATGTGTCAAGTTAGGTTTAAGTTTACTGAGGTTAGCAAACAAAGTTTGGCTTGGGATTGGGGGGTTTGGAAGTTGATTAGGTTTGAGTTAGTCAAGTGCAAAATCAGCAGAAATCAAAGAATTAGGGTTTCAGTTGATGCAGAGTTTGACACAGATCCCAATGCATAAGAAAATCAAAAAAAATCTGGAATAGAGGATGGATAGTTTTGATGAATCCTACAAAATTTCATAAAGAATAAAAATCATATGATGATGAAAACCTAGGATTTTCTGGACTGCTACAGAAATTACCAGAATTCTGTCAGGGTTCTTATTATGCCAAATTTTAGAGATTTAGGGTTTTAGTAAAAATAATTAAAAGCTTGATAATTATTAGAACACAACAGAGGACATGAAGTACAAATTTCACAGAAAAATAAAATATTTATGATACCGAAATCAGATGAATCCTAGACACCTAATGCAGTGGACATGATACTGAAATTAGGGTTTGTGAATGCAAAGCAGATAAAAACTATCTTAAACCCGCTCTGATACCAAACTGATGCAGGATGACTCTAATACTGCTAAACATGCATGGAAAATAGTAAAATAATTTTTTTTGTGATTTTTATAATTTTAATTGCAAGCTAGATTCCCAAAATAAAGTAAAAACTAGCAGAAGGACTATCAGTGCAAAGAATCAAGAGGAACTGCAAGCTATGACGCCCGTCCCTCTTTCTCCTGAGAGATTCCATATCACAAATGAAAAAAGATATCCCATCCATGGTACGAAACATCGCCGCACATGCCTGCAAGTGAGGGGAAGGTCTCGAGGTAGGCCTCAAGCATCCATTCTAGTTTAAAAAGAGCTCTCCAAAGTTCCAAAAGGTAAGCGAGCAATACCAAGGGCAAGCTAACGGGCAAGGAGGGTGGCATACAGGAGAAAATCGAAAAACCAAGGCTACCGGAGATCCATCGGAAGGTTCTCGATGAACATAGCCCTTCCGCCAGAACTCTCCTCCGTCACCACTTCTCCTGCTCTGCCTCCCAGCTCATCTACATACTCCAAATATATTTCTTTCTCCTCATAGCGTGAAGTCCACCTACAGGCCTCGACCGGGAGGATCTATTCCCTTGGATCATCACTGACTTAAGCATCGGAGTGCCCCCGCTGGGATCACCGACCCGGGCCTTTTTTGTTTTGCAGGTCCAGGTGTGCAGGCGGGTCCGGAGCGATAAGGGCACGATCTGAGATCCTCTTCAGCTACAGGCCATGACGGTCTTGGCGGTAACAGATTGGTGCACCAAGAAGGGGGGCAAGATGCACTTTCATCCAAGCTAGTCCCCCCTGCAAGAAAACCACCGGAGGCATGGTGATGACCCGTGCACGGAAGGTCTCCACCAGTCGTGCAGGAGATCCCCCTTCCCATGGAAGCCCGTACAGTCCAAAGAGGGAGCTCCCCGCTCCACCATCACAATCGCCTCTGGTGGATGCCCAGCTGGCCACGCTCGTCTAGCAGATGCAGCTTCTAACTGCTGCAGTGCACTAGCTGCAGCACCGGCACCAGTCCCTGGCCACCCACTAGTAGCCAGGAACCCCCGCGGTCCAAGCCATGATGTGAGATGACTATAGGACTGCTAAACATGCATGAAAAATAGTAAAATAGTTTTTTTGTGATTTTTATAATTTTAATTGCAAGCTAGATTTTCAAAATAAAGTAAAAACTAGCAGAAGGACTATCAGTGAAAAGAATCATCGGGTTGCAGGCATACTCATGCAAACCAATGAAATATCCAGGACCCGAGAGTTGAGAAACTCCCGGTTTAGGATAGATTATCTTCATTAAATCAAAAAATAAGAGTTGGGAAGGTTTCTTACCAGTCAGAGATTGAAATTCAAAAGCAGTAGGGTTCACACACACTCTGATCGGAGCATGGAAGAAGAAGCCTTGTTTCCCTTGAATCTGATGGCTGATCTGGGCGGTTCGGGCAGCAAAGAAGGCCTCCTCAGGGGAGGGGAAGCACCTCGGGGATCCTACAAGCATCAAGGTTAATCAAAACAACAATTAAAAAATAAGAAAAGGAACTATGGGTTGAAAGGAATCAGGATTAGGGTTAGAAGATGGCTGTCTGAAGCTTGTTGAAGATCTCCTTGCTTGGCGGCTTAGGGCACTCCTTCTTGGACGTGTAAAGGCTTGGATGGAAGTGAGTTAGGGTGTGGAAAGAAGCTAGGGTAGCAAGGAATTCGTCCAAGCATAAAAACACAAACCAAAGAACCAAAACAAAACACCAACACAAGGCAATAACTCAAATTTTGAGCAAATTGTATTCATAAGAAAGAGATGCTTACAAGAGGGGGAGGGGTGGGGTATTTATAGAGTTACCATGCCCTCACTAATCATGGTTACACTTGGGTTACAATCCCTCTTCCCAATTGGAATACATGTCCTTTCCTAGCTAGGTTAGAAAAACAAATCCCCATTAGGTTAGGAATTGACCTAGTCTTCTCATTTTTCCTTCATGCTTTGACTATTCCACTCAAGAACACCTCTTGGACTTGGTCAATACTTCAAGGATGCCTAGGGGGACGTGTTGGGTCTCTAGGAGCAGCAAGGGGCCGGCCCAAAGGGGCTTGGGTGCATGGGTTTGGGCCTTTGGAAGCTGGGGTAGCCTGTTAGCCTGGTAGCAGAAATATTCCCTGGAATCTTGCTTCTTAAGGGCTTGGGCTAGGCACCTGGGCTTGATTTCTTTGGGCTTGGATGCATGTGGTCCTCTAAAATCATGGGTGTCCTGTTCTAAGAATATGCTCTAGCATCTGGAAGGGAATCTTGGCATCTGGAGGGCATCTGAAGGAATCAGGGTTTCCGGAAGCATCTTGGATCCTGGGTTGTCACACAAAATCTAATGGACTGATGTAGTAGCCTCTGACTCCTGGATGTGGCCTGGTGGAACTCCAAAATATGGTAACCTCCTCTCTTGTATAAAAATTGGGCTCATACTGGACTACTAACTGATGTACAGGACTCAAAATACTGACTAGGTTGAGGGTTGAGACAAATCAACTAACCTCAACTTATTATAGGACTCAATCTTAATTGATTACAAATTTTGACACATGGCTAGGTAAACCAAATAAGGCCCAGTAATCTATGTCTGATCCTGATGCCCCCACCAATTCTTCTGGGGTGGGAGGAACTCGACCCCGTCGAGTGTGGGATAACTTGGCTCTCATAGTGCTCGAGCAGGTCTAGGTTGAGGCGCTGCAAATCCTCACAGGTGATCCACGAGTTCTCAGATTTTGGCCGACCTTGCCACCATACCAAATACCTCTGATAGCCACGATTCCGGGTATATATGGCTTGATCGTCCAGGATTCTCTCGATCTTTCCCTCACTATTTGGCCAATTGGTTGGTGGACACTCTGGGGTGGGTTCTCTCTTAAATGGAGGGATAGGCTCAAGGTGCTCGCTAGGTATCGCTGCTGGCTCCCTAGATTCTATAAGATCTGAGATGATGATGGTAGAGCTAATACCTAAATCAGGTAGTATCTCATGCACATAGGCATTGGGTCCATTACTCTTCATTATTTTGGATGGACCAGCTTTGCGAGTAGAAAATTCTTTACAACTATAAAATCTCCTGCAAAAATCTTTATCTCTTTTAGGAATTAGCCAAGTTGTGATTTAGTTCATTAGTTATGTTCAGTTTTTGACTAATTTTCATATGCATATGCTATGCAGAGGGTAGTGCAGGTGTAGACATGTAATTTGGGCTATGAGTTTATTGGACTCAAAACTAATACCTAATAGACTCGACTAAACATCCCTATCAAAGGATGTTTTATTGGACTCTAAGGGACGAAACCTAATAGATTATAGACTCTTTAGGTTTGATCCTATCATGACATGCACATGAAGATTTATTATGTACTCCTAGCAAATGCCACAAAGTATACCAAACGTAATATGCAAACCTAACATGGGCAATAAATGAATGCAACATGCAAACTTCTACATGATGCAGGTGAATGGTTAAAGAAATATAAGAAAACTCAAGAAAAGGCAGAAAATATGAGGTGGATTCAGGGTTAATCTGATTGGGTGGAAAGTAAGAAAAGGGTTCGGGGTTAATTGGATAGACTAAAATGTAAGAAGGGGTATCAGGAATTAATACTAGACTAATGAGGTTTACCTTATGGGTTTGATGTCCATCTAAAGGGTCTACATAATAAAAGAAAGGGTCATTGATTTCAGGAAAAAAATCAAGTGGAGTCAAAAAGGTGACTTCATCTTGAGGGCATTGATCTGAAGAGATTAAGTCCTTAATAAACTCTTCTAGTTCATAAATCAAAGGACCTGGCTCTCTGATTGGGCTTTCTTCTAGTGGCTCCTCAAGTAAAGCTCTAATTGTGGGACTGGATTCGTCATGGTCTTCTTCCTTTAAAGGTTCTTCCACTACAGGTTGGGTGTGGTTAAAGTTAGATAGCTTTAGGGTGGCTTCAACCTGGGTATCTACTGGATCAATTAACATTGGATTGGCTTCTACCTGGGTTTCTACTAGATCAACTAACATTGGATTGGCTTCTAATTGGGTTTCCACTGGGTCAACTAATTCTGGGTTGACTCCTAACTCTAGGTCACCTATAGGTATTCCTTCTTCTAAATCTTCAACGGACTCATTATCCTCATACTCCTCTACCAAACTTGGATCAGCCTCATATATTTCTTCTTCTAAGTCATCTTGGTGAACCAATGGGGTGGTAAGAGGGGTTTGGCTAATGGGAAATTGACTAGGGTCTGGGGTAACAGGGGTGGATAAACTAAGGGTTATGGGTTTAAAGGTTATGGGTTCAAATCTAGGGGTATCAATCCTATAGGGTTCAGGTTGACTGAGGGATAGTGGGTTACTACTGGGTTCATATCTAGGGACTATGGGTTCCTGGGGTTCAGCTCTATGGGTCTTGCCTAGGGTTCCTACTTGGTTGATTCTTTGGTTCATTTGATCAAGCTTAGTATCGGATTGGTCAAACCTACGGTTTATTTGGGCATTGGATTGGTTATTGGATAAATCGATTCGGTCAAGTCGTTCGATCATGGTTTTCATGAAAGCTTCTATACTAGGGTCCATGGTTGAGCTAGGTTGGAGTTTAGATTTTTGATATTGGGTTCCTAATCTAGTGGTCATGCACAAATCAAACAATCAAAATGAAATGATGCAACCAAGCATGTAAAAGAGAAAGAAAAGGCTAGTATAATCTAGGGTTTCCTAGACCTAGAGCCAGAAACTGGGTGGGTCAGCTCAACTTACACCTAACCCAATAGCTAATCCTTCCACTGGCCAGGTAGGGGGTGGGAGTGTGGGAAGCCCCCCTTGCTTTCACAGGGACCCAATTAAAACCCACAACACCACTTAGGTCGTTTGACTCTGGACCCCTAGCCTTAGACACTAGCTTTCAGTAATAGCTAAAAGGTTAAATGCACTAGTTGGCCCACACAACTCGGACCCGACCTGTTGATGTCTCCTAGCCCACTAGGGCAAATTAGGTCTAATAGATTTTAATTAGGCTTGGGTTAGTATGATGATGGTAGTTTTGGGCCCAGGATAGGTGATGAAATCCTGCCCTGATCTGAGATAGAGAATTGCTCTTAAAATTAGGTTAAGAATGATGGCAATCGATGGCCTTGATGCAATCTAAAATAATCAAAAAATAAAATATTTTTAATGATTTATGATGTGTCAAGTTAGGTTTAAGTTTACTGAGGTTAGCAAACAAAGTTTGGCTTGGGATTGGGGGGTTTGGAAGTTGATTAGGTTTGAGTTAGTCAAGTGCAAAATCAGCAGAAATCAAAGAATTAGGGTTTCAGTTGATGCAGAGTTTGACACAGATCCCAATGCATAAGAAAATCAAAAAAAATATGGAATAGAGGATGGATAGTTTTGATGAATCCTACAAAATTTCATAAAGAATAAAAATCATATGATGATGAAAACCTAGGATTTTCTGGACTGCTACAGAAATTACCAGAATTCTGTCAGGGTTCTTATTATGCCAAATTTTAGAGATTTAGGGTTTTAGTAAAAATAATTAAAAATTTTGATAATTATTAGAATACAACAAAGGACATGAAGTACAAATTTCACAGAAAAATAAAATATTTATGATACCGAAATCAGATGAGTCCTAGACACCTAATGCAATGGACATGATACTAAAATTAGGGTTTGTGAATGCAAAGCAGATAAAAACTATCCTAAACCCGCTCTGATACCAAACTGATGCAGGATAACTCTAAGACTGCTAAACATGCATGGAAAATAGTAAAATAATTTTTTTATGATTTTTATAATTTTAATTGCAAGCTAGATTCCTAAAATAAAGTAAAAACTAGCAGAAGGACTATCAGTGCAAAGAATCAAGAGGAACTGCAGGCTATGACGCCCGTCCCTCTTTCTCCTGAGAGATTCCATATCACCAATGAAAAAAGGTATCCCATCCATGGTACGAAACATCGCCGCACATGCCTGCAAGTGAGGGGAAGGTCTCGAGGTAGGCCTCAAGCATCCATTCCAGTTTAAAAAGAGCTCTCCAAAGTTCCAAAAGGTAAGCGAGCAATACCAAGGGCAAGCTAACGGGCAAGGAGGGTGGCATACAGGAGAAAATCGAAAAACCAAGGCTACCGGAGATCCATCGGAAGGTTCTCGATGAACACAGCCCTTCCGCCAGAACTCTCCTCCGTCACCACTTCTCCTGCTCTGCCTCCCAGCTCATCTACATACTCCAAATATATTTCTTTCTCCTCATAGCGTGAAGTCCACCTACAGGCCTCGACCGGGAGGATTTATTCCCTTGGATCATCACTGACTTAAGCATCGGAGTGCCCCCGCTGGGATCACCGACCCGGGCCTTTTTTGTTTTGCAGGTCCAGGTGTGCAGGCGGGTCCGGAGCGATAAGGGCACGATCTGAGATCCTCTTCAGCTACAGGCCATGACGGTCTTGGCGGTAACAGATTGGTGCGCCAAGAAGGGGGGCAAGATGCACTTTCATCCAAGCTAGTCCCCCCTGCAAGAAAACCACCGGAGGCATGGTGATGACCCGTGCACGGAAGGTCTCCACCAGTCGTGCAGGAGATCCCCCTTCCCATGGAAGCCCGTACAGTCCAAAGAGGGAGCTCCCCGCTCCACCATCACAACCGCCTCTGGTGGATGCCCAGCTGGCCACGCTCGTCTAGCAGATGCAGCTTCTAACTGCTGCAGTGCACTAGCTGCAGCACCGGCACCAGTCCCTGGCCACCCACTAGTAGCCAGGAACCCCCGCGGTCCAAGCCATGATGTGAGATGACTATAAGACTGCTAAACATGCATGAAAAATAGTAAAATAGTTTTTTTGTGATTTTTATAATTTTAATTTCAAGCTAGATTTTCAAAATAAAGTAAAAACTAGCAGAAGGACTATCAGTGAAAAGAATCATTGGGTTGCAGGCATACTCATGCAAACCAATGAAATATCTAGGACCCGAGAGTTGAGAAACTCCCGGTTTAGGATAGCTTATCTTCATTAAATCAAAAAATAAGAGTTGGGAAGGTTTCTTACCAGTCAGAGATTGAAATTCAAAAGCAGTAGGGTTCACACACACTCTGATCGGAGCATGGAAGAAGAAGCCTTGTTTCCCTTGAATCTGATGGCTGATCTGGGCGGTTCGGGCAGCAAAGAAGGCCTCCTCAGGGGAGGGGAAGCACCTCGGGGATCCTACAAGCATCAAGGTTAATCAAAACAACAATTAAAAAATAAGAAAAGGAACTATGGGTTGAAAGGAATCAGGATTAGGGTTAGAAGATGGCTGTCTGAAGCTTGTTGAAGATCTCCTTGCTTGGCGGCTTAGGGCACTCCTTCTTGGACGTGTAAAGGCTTGGATGGAAGTGAGTTAGGGTGTGGAAAGAAGCTAGGGTAGCAAGGAACTCGTCCAAGCATAAAAACACAAACCAAAGAACCAAAACAAAACACCAACACAAGGTAATAACTCAAATTTTAGCAAATTGTATTCATAAGAAAGAGATGCTTACAAGAGGGGGAGGGGTGGGGTATTTATAGAGTTACCATGCCCTCACTAATCATGGTTACACTTGGGTTACAATCCCTCTTCCCAATTGGAATACATGTCCTTTCCTAGCTAGGTTAGAAAAACAAATCCCCATTAGGTTAGGAATTGACCTAGTCTTCTCATTTTTCCTTCATGCTTTGACTATTCCACTCAAGGACACCTCTTGGACTTGGTCAATACTTCAAGGATGCCTAGGAGGACGTGTTGGGTCTCTAGGAGCAGCAAGGGGCCGGCCCAAAGGGGCTTGGGTGCATGGGTTTGGGCCTTTGGAAGCTGGGGTAGCCTGTTAGCCTGGTAGCAGAAATATTCCCTGGAATCTTGCTTCTTAAGGGCTTGGGCTAGGCACCTGGGCTTGATTTCTTTGGGCTTGGATGCATGTGGTCCTCTAAAATCATGGGTGTCCTGTTCTAAGAATATGCTCTGGCATCTGGAAGGGAATCTTGGCATCTGGAGGGCATCTGAAGGAATCAGGGTTTCCGGAAGCATCTTGGATCCTGGGTTGTCACACAAAATCTAATGGACTGATGTAGTAGCCTCTGACTCCTGGATGTGGCCTGGTGGAACTCCAAAATATGGTAACCTCCTCTCTTGTATAAAAATTGCGCTCATACTGGACTACTAACTGATGTACAGGACTCAAAATACTGACTAGGTTGAGGGTTGAGACAAATCAACTAACCTCAACTTATTATAGGACTCAATCTTAATTGATTACAAATTTTGACACATGGCTAGGTAAACCAAATAAGGCCCAGTAATCTATGTCTGATCCTGATGCCCCCACCAATTCTTCTGGGGTGGGAGGAACTCGACCCCGTCGAGTGTGGGATAACTTGGCTCTCATAGTGCTCGAGCAGGTCTAGGTTGAGGCGCTGCAAATCCTCACAGGTGATCCACGAGTTCTCAGATTTTGGCCGACCTTGCCACCATACCAAATACCTCTGATAGCCACGATTCCGGGTATATATGGCTTGATCGTCCAGGATTCTCTCGATCTTTCCCTCACTATTTGGCCAATTGGTTGGTGGACACTCTGGGGTGGGTTCTCTCTTAAATGGAGGGATAGGCTCAAGGTGCTCGCTAGGTATCGCTGCTGGCTCCCTAGATTCTATAAGATCTGAGATGATGATGGTAGAGCTAATACCTAAATCAGGTAGTATCTCATGCACATAGGCATTGGGTCCATTACTCTTCATTATTTTGGATGGACCAGCTTTGCGAGTAGAAAATTCTTTACAACTATAAAATCTCCTGCAAAAATCTTTATCTCTTTTAGGAATTAGCCAAGTTGTGATTTAGTTCATTAGTTATGTTCAGTTTTTGACTAATTTTCATATGCATATGCTATGCAGAGGGTAGTGCAGGTGTAGACATGTAATTTGGGCTATGAGTTTATTGGACTCAAAACTAATACCTAATAGACTCGACTAAACATCCCTATCAAAGGATGTTTTATTGGACTCTAAGGGACGAAACCTAATAGATTATAGACTCTTTAGGTTTGATCCTATCATGACATGCACATGAAGATTTATTATGTACTCCTAGCAAATGCCACAAAGTATACCAAACGTAATATGCAAACCTAACATGGGCAATAAATGAATGCAACATGCAAACTTCTACATGATGCAGGTGAATGGTTAAAGAAATATAAGAAAACTCAAGAAAAGGCAGAAAATATGAGGTGGATTCAGGGTTAATCTGATTGGGTGGAAAGTAAGAAAAGGGTTCGGGGTTAATTGGATAGACTAAAATGTAAGAAGGGGTATCAGGAATTAATACTAGACTAATGAGGTTTACCTTATGGGTTTGATGTCCATCTAAAGGGTCTACATAATAAAAGAAAGGGTCATTGATTTCAGGAAAAAAATCAAGTGGAGTCAAAAAGGTGACTTCATCTTGAGGGCATTGATCTGAAGAGATTAAGTCCTTAATAAACTCTTCTAGTTCATAAATCAAAGGACCTGGCTCTCTGATTGGGCTTTCTTCTAGTGGCTCCTCAAGTAAAGCTCTAATTGTGGGACTGGATTCGTCATGGTCTTCTTCCTTTAAAGGTTCTTCCACTACAGGTTGGGTGTGGTTAAAGTTAGATAGCTTTAGGGTGGCTTCAACCTGGGTATCTACTGGATCAATTAACATTGGATTGGCTTCTACCTGGGTTTCTACTAGATCAACTAACATTGGATTGGCTTCTAATTGGGTTTCCACTGGGTCAACTAATTCTGGGTTGACTCCTAACTCTAGGTCACCTATAGGTATTCCTTCTTCTAAATCTTCAACGGACTCATTATCCTCATACTCCTCTACCAAACTTGGATCAGCCTCATATATTTCTTCTTCTAAGTCATCTTGGTGAACCAATGGGGTGGTAAGAGGGGTTTGGCTAATGGGAAATTGACTAGGGTCTGGGGTAACAGGGGTGGATAAACTAAGGGTTATGGGTTTAAAGGTTATGGGTTCAAATCTAGGGGTATCAATCCTATAGGGTTCAGGTTGACTGAGGGATAGTGGGTTACTACTGGGTTCATATCTAGGGACTATGGGTTCCTGGGGTTCAGCTCTATGGGTCTTGCCTAGGGTTCCTACTTGGTTGATTCTTTGGTTCATTTGATCAAGCTTAGTATCGGATTGGTCAAACCTACGGTTTATTTGGGCATTGGATTGGTTATTGGATAAATCGATTCGGTCAAGTCGTTCGATCATGGTTTTCATGAAAGCTTCTATACTAGGGTCCATGGTTGAGCTAGGTTGGAGTTTAGATTTTTGATATTGGGTTCCTAATCTAGTGGTCATGCACAAATCAAACAATCAAAATGAAATGATGCAACCAAGCATGCAAAAGAGAAAGAAAAGGCTAGTATAATCTAGGGTTTCCTAGACCTAGAGCCAGAAACTGGGTGGGTCAGCTCAACTTACACCTAACCCAATAGCTAATCCTTCCACTGGCCAGGTAGGGGGTGGGAGTGTGGGAAGCCCCCCTTGCTTTCACAGGGACCCAATTAAAACCCACAACACCACTTAGGTCGTTTGACTCTGGACCCCTAGCCTTAGACACTAGCTTTCAGTAATAGCTAAAAGGTTAAATGCACTAGTTGGCCCACACAACTCGGACCCGACCTGTTGATGTCTCCTAGCCCACTAGGGCAAATTAGGTCTAATAGATTTTAATTAGGCTTGGGTTAGTATGATGATGGTAGTTTTGGGCCCAGGATAGGTGATGAAATCCTGCCCTGATCTGAGATAGAGAATTGCTCTTAAAATTAGGTTAAGAATGATGGCAATCGATGGCCTTGATGCAATCTAAAATAATCAAAAAATAAAATATTTTTTAATGATTTATGATGTGTCAAGTTAGGTTTAAGTTTACTGAGGTTAGCAAACAAAGTTTGGCTTGGGATTGGGGGGTTTGGAAGTTGATTAGGTTTGAGTTAGTCAAGTGCAAAATCAGCAGAAATCAAAGAATTAGGGTTTCAGTTGATGCAGAGTTTGACACAGATCCCAATGCATAAGAAAATCAAAAAAAATATGGAATAGAGGATGGATAGTTTTGATGAATCCTACAAAATTTCATAAAGAATAAAAATCATATGATGATGAAAACCTAGGATTTTCTGGACTGCTACAGAAATTACCAGAATTCTGTCAGGGTTCTTATTATGCCAAATTTTAGAGATTTAGGGTTTTAGTAAAAATAATTAAAAATTTTGATAATTATTAGAATACAACAAAGGACATGAAGTACAAATTTCACAGAAAAATAAAATATTTATGATACCGAAATCAGATGAGTCCTAGACACCTAATGCAATGGACATGATACTAAAATTAGGGTTTGTGAATGCAAAGCAGATAAAAACTATCCTAAACCCGCTCTGATACCAAACTGATGCAGGATAACTCTAAGACTGCTAAACATGCATGGAAAATAGTAAAATAATTTTTTTATGATTTTTATAATTTTAATTGCAAGCTAGATTCCTAAAATAAAGTAAAAACTAGCAGAAGGACTATCAGTGCAAAGAATCAAGAGGAACTGCAGGCTATGACGCCCGTCCCTCTTTCTCCTGAGAGATTCCATATCACCAATGAAAAAAGGTATCCCATCCATGGTACGAAACATCGCCGCACATGCCTGCAAGTGAGGGGAAGGTCTCGAGGTAGGCCTCAAGCATCCATTCCAGTTTAAAAAGAGCTCTCCAAAGTTCCAAAAGGTAAGCGAGCAATACCAAGGGCAAGCTAACGGGCAAGGAGGGTGGCATACAGGAGAAAATCGAAAAACCAAGGCTACCGGAGATCCATCGGAAGGTTCTCGATGAACACAGCCCTTCCGCCAGAACTCTCCTCCGTCACCACTTCTCCTGCTCTGCCTCCCAGCTCATCTACATACTCCAAATATATTTCTTTCTCCTCATAGCGTGAAGTCCACCTACAGGCCTCGACCGGGAGGATTTATTCCCTTGGATCATCACTGACTTAAGCATCGGAGTGCCCCCGCTGGGATCACCGACCCGGGCCTTTTTTGTTTTGCAGGTCCAGGTGTGCAGGCGGGTCCGGAGCGATAAGGGCACGATCTGAGATCCTCTTCAGCTACAGGCCATGACGGTCTTGGCGGTAACAGATTGGTGCGCCAAGAAGGGGGCAAGATGCACTTTCATCCAAGCTAGTCCCCCCTGCAAGAAAACCACCGGAGGCATGGTGATGACCCGTGCACGGAAGGTCTCCACCAGTCGTGCAGGAGATCCCCCTTCCCATGGAAGCCCGTACAGTCCAAAGAGGGAGCTCCCCGCTCCACCATCACAACCGCCTCTGGTGGATGCCCAGCTGGCCACGCTCGTCTAGCAGATGCAGCTTCTAACTGCTGCAGTGCACTAGCTGCAGCACCGGCACCAGTCCCTGGCCACCCACTAGTAGCCAGGAACCCCGCGGTCCAAGCCATGATGTGAGATGACTATAAGACTGCTAAACATGCATGAAAAATAGTAAAATAGTTTTTTTGTGATTTTTATAATTTTAATTTCAAGCTAGATTTTCAAAATAAAGTAAAAACTAGCAGAAGGACTATCAGTGAAAAGAATCATTGGGTTGCAGGCATACTCATGCAAACCAATGAAATATCCAGGACCCGAGAGTTGAGAAACTCCCGGTTTAGGATAGCTTATCTTCATTAAATCAAAAAATAAGAGTTGGGAAGGTTTCTTACCAGTCAGAGATTGAAATTCAAAAGCAGTAGGGTTCACACACACTCTGATCGGAGCATGGAAGAAGAAGCCTTGTTTCCCTTGAATCTGATGGCTGATCTGGGCGGTTCGGGCAGCAAAGAAGGCCTCCTCAGGGGAGGGGAAGCACCTCGGGGATCCTACAAGCATCAAGGTTAATCAAAACAACAATTAAAAAATAAGAAAAGGAACTATGGGTTGAAAGGAATCAGGATTAGGGTTAGAAGATGGCTGTCTGAAGCTTGTTGAAGATCTCCTTGCTTGGCGGCTTAGGGCACTCCTTCTTGGACGTGTAAAGGCTTGGATGGAAGTGAGTTAGGGTGTGGAAAGAAGCTAGGGTAGCAAGGAACTCGTCCAAGCATAAAAACACAAACCAAAGAACCAAAACAAAACACCAACACAAGGTAATAACTCAAATTTTAGCAAATTGTATTCATAAGAAAGAGATGCTTACAAGAGGGGGAGGGGTGGGGTATTTATAGAGTTACCATGCCCTCACTAATCATGGTTACACTTGGGTTACAATCCCTCTTCCCAATTGGAATACATGTCCTTTCCTAGCTAGGTTAGAAAAACAAATCCCCATTAGGTTAGGAATTGACCTAGTCTTCTCATTTTTCCTTCATGCTTTGACTATTCCACTCAAGGACACCTCTTGGACTTGGTCAATACTTCAAGGATGCCTAGGAGGACGTGTTGGGTCTCTAGGAGCAGCAAGGGGCCGGCCCAAAGGGGCTTGGGTGCATGGGTTTGGGCCTTTGGAAGCTGGGGTAGCCTGTTAGCCTGGTAGCAGAAATATTCCCTGGAATCTTGCTTCTTAAGGGCTTGGGCTAGGCACCTGGGCTTGATTTCTTTGGGCTTGGATGCATGTGGTCCTCTAAAATCATGGGTGTCCTGTTCTAAGAATATGCTCTGGCATCTGGAAGGGAATCTTGGCATCTGGAGGGCATCTGAAGGAATCAGGGTTTCCGGAAGCATCTTGGATCCTGGGTTGTCACACAAAATCTAATGGACTGATGTAGTAGCCTCTGACTCCTGGATGTGGCCTGGTGGAACTCCAAAATATGGTAACCTCCTCTCTTGTATAAAAATTGCGCTCATACTGGACTACTAACTGATGTACAGGACTCAAAATACTGACTAGGTTGAGGGTTGAGACAAATCAACTAACCTCAACTTATTATAGGACTCAATCTTAATTGATTACAAATTTTGACACATGGCTAGGTAAACCAAATAAGGCCCAGTAATCTATGTCTGATCCTGATGCCCCCACCAATTCTTCTGGGGTGGGAGGAACTCGACCCCGTCGAGTGTGGGATAACTTGGCTCTCATAGTGCTCGAGCAGGTCTAGGTTGAGGCGCTGCAAATCCTCACAGGTGATCCACGAGTTCTCAGATTTTGGCCGACCTTGCCACCATACCAAATACCTCTGATAGCCACGATTCCGGGTATATATGGCTTGATCGTCCAGGATTCTCTCGATCTTTCCCTCACTATTTGGCCAATTGGTTGGTGGACACTCTGGGGTGGGTTCTCTCTTAAATGGAGGGATAGGCTCAAGGTGCTCGCTAGGTATCGCTGCTGGCTCCCTAGATTCTATAAGATCTGAGATGATGATGGTAGAGCTAATACCTAAATCAGGTAGTATCTCATGCACATAGGCATTGGGTCCATTACTCTTCATTATTTTGGATGGACCAGCTTTGCGAGTAGAAAATTCTTTACAACTATAAAATCTCCTGCAAAAATCTTTATCTCTTTTAGGAATTAGCCAAGTTGTGATTTAGTTCATTAGTTATGTTCAGTTTTTGACTAATTTTCATATGCATATGCTATGCAGAGGGTAGTGCAGGTGTAGACATGTAATTTGGGCTATGAGTTTATTGGACTCAAAACTAATACCTAATAGACTCGACTAAACATCCCTATCAAAGGATGTTTTATTGGACTCTAAGGGACGAAACCTAATAGATTATAGACTCTTTAGGTTTGATCCTATCATGACATGCACATGAAGATTTATTATGTACTCCTAGCAAATGCCACAAAGTATACCAAACGTAATATGCAAACCTAACATGGGCAATAAATGAATGCAACATGCAAACTTCTACATGATGCAGGTGAATGGTTAAAGAAATATAAGAAAACTCAAGAAAAGGCAGAAAATATGAGGTGGATTCAGGGTTAATCTGATTGGGTGGAAAGTAAGAAAAGGGTTCGGGGTTAATTGGATAGACTAAAATGTAAGAAGGGGTATCAGGAATTAATACTAGACTAATGAGGTTTACCTTATGGGTTTGATGTCCATCTAAAGGGTCTACATAATAAAAGAAAGGGTCATTGATTTCAGGAAAAAAATCAAGTGGAGTCAAAAAGGTGACTTCATCTTGAGGGCATTGATCTGAAGAGATTAAGTCCTTAATAAACTCTTCTAGTTCATAAATCAAAGGACCTGGCTCTCTGATTGGGCTTTCTTCTAGTGGCTCCTCAAGTAAAGCTCTAATTGTGGGACTGGATTCGTCATGGTCTTCTTCCTTTAAAGGTTCTTCCACTACAGGTTGGGTGTGGTTAAAGTTAGATAGCTTTAGGGTGGCTTCAACCTGGGTATCTACTGGATCAATTAACATTGGATTGGCTTCTACCTGGGTTTCTACTAGATCAACTAACATTGGATTGGCTTCTAATTGGGTTTCCACTGGGTCAACTAATTCTGGGTTGACTCCTAACTCTAGGTCACCTATAGGTATTCCTTCTTCTAAATCTTCAACGGACTCATTATCCTCATACTCCTCTACCAAACTTGGATCAGCCTCATATATTTCTTCTTCTAAGTCATCTTGGTGAACCAATGGGGTGGTAAGAGGGGTTTGGCTAATGGGAAATTGACTAGGGTCTGGGGTAACAGGGGTGGATAAACTAAGGGTTATGGGTTTAAAGGTTATGGGTTCAAATCTAGGGGTATCAATCCTATAGGGTTCAGGTTGACTGAGGGATAGTGGGTTACTACTGGGTTCATATCTAGGGACTATGGGTTCCTGGGGTTCAGCTCTATGGGTCTTGCCTAGGGTTCCTACTTGGTTGATTCTTTGGTTCATTTGATCAAGCTTAGTATCGGATTGGTCAAACCTACGGTTTATTTGGGCATTGGATTGGTTATTGGATAAATCGATTCGGTCAAGTCGTTCGATCATGGTTTTCATGAAAGCTTCTATACTAGGGTCCATGGTTGAGCTAGGTTGGAGTTTAGATTTTTGATATTGGGTTCCTAATCTAGTGGTCATGCACAAATCAAACAATCAAAATGAAATGATGCAACCAAGCATGCAAAAGAGAAAGAAAAGGCTAGTATAATCTAGGGTTTCCTAGACCTAGAGCCAGAAACTGGGTGGGTCAGCTCAACTTACACCTAACCCAATAGCTAATCCTTCCACTGGCCAGGTAGGGGGTGGGAGTGTGGGAAGCCCCCCTTGCTTTCACAGGGACCCAATTAAAACCCACAACACCACTTAGGTCGTTTGACTCTGGACCCCTAGCCTTAGACACTAGCTTTCAGTAATAGCTAAAAGGTTAAATGCACTAGTTGGCCCACACAACTCGGACCCGACCTGTTGATGTCTCCTAGCCCACTAGGGCAAATTAGGTCTAATAGATTTTAATTAGGCTTGGGTTAGTATGATGATGGTAGTTTTGGGCCCAGGATAGGTGATGAAATCCTGCCCTGATCTGAGATAGAGAATTGCTCTTAAAATTAGGTTAAGAATGATGGCAATCGATGGCCTTGATGCAATCTAAAATAATCAAAAATAAAATATTTTTTAATGATTTATGATGTGTCAAGTTAGGTTTAAGTTTACTGAGGTTAGCAAACAAAGTTTGGCTTGGGATTGGGGGTTTGGAAGTTGATTAGGTTTGAGTTAGTCAAGTGCAAAATCAGCAGAAATCAAAGAATTAGGGTTTCAGTTGATGCAGAGTTTGACACAGATCCCAATGCATAAGAAAATCAAAAAAAATATGGAATAGAGGATGGATAGTTTTGATGAATCCTACAAAATTTCATAAAGAATAAAAATCATATGATGATGAAAACCTAGGATTTTCTGGACTGCTACAGAAATTACCAGAATTCTGTCAGGGTTCTTATTATGCCAAATTTTAGAGATTTAGGGTTTTAGTAAAAATAATTAAAAATTTTGATAATTATTAGAATACAACAAAGGACATGAAGTACAAATTTCACAGAAAAATAAAATATTTATGATACCGAAATCAGATGAGTCCTAGACACCTAATGCAATGGACATGATACTAAAATTAGGGTTTGTGAATGCAAAGCAGATAAAAACTATCCTAAACCCGCTCTGATACCAAACTGATGCAGGATAACTCTAAGACTGCTAAACATGCATGGAAAATAGTAAAATAATTTTTTTATGATTTTTATAATTTTAATTGCAAGCTAGATTCCTAAAATAAAGTAAAAACTAGCAGAAGGACTATCAGTGCAAAGAATCAAGAGGAACTGCAGGCTATGACGCCCGTCCCTCTTTCTCCTGAGAGATTCCATATCACCAATGAAAAAAGGTATCCCATCCATGGTACGAAACATCGCCGCACATGCCTGCAAGTGAGGGGAAGGTCTCGAGGTAGGCCTCAAGCATCCATTCCAGTTTAAAAAGAGCTCTCCAAAGTTCCAAAAGGTAAGCGAGCAATACCAAGGGCAAGCTAACGGGCAAGGAGGGTGGCATACAGGAGAAAATCGAAAAACCAAGGCTACCGGAGATCCATCGGAAGGTTCTCGATGAACACAGCCCTTCCGCCAGAACTCTCCTCCGTCACCACTTCTCCTGCTCTGCCTCCCAGCTCATCTACATACTCCAAATATATTTCTTTCTCCTCATAGCGTGAAGTCCACCTACAGGCCTCGACCGGGAGGATTTATTCCCTTGGATCATCACTGACTTAAGCATCGGAGTGCCCCCGCTGGGATCACCGACCCGGGCCTTTTTTGTTTTGCAGGTCCAGGTGTGCAGGCGGGTCCGGAGCGATAAGGGCACGATCTGAGATCCTCTTCAGCTACAGGCCATGACGGTCTTGGCGGTAACAGATTGGTGCGCCAAGAAGGGGGGCAAGATGCACTTTCATCCAAGCTAGTCCCCCCTGCAAGAAAACCACCGGAGGCATGGTGATGACCCGTGCACGGAAGGTCTCCACCAGTCGTGCAGGAGATCCCCCTTCCCATGGAAGCCCGTACAGTCCAAAGAGGGAGCTCCCCGCTCCACCATCACAACCGCCTCTGGTGGATGCCCAGCTGGCCACGCTCGTCTAGCAGATGCAGCTTCTAACTGCTGCAGTGCACTAGCTGCAGCACCGGCACCAGTCCCTGGCCACCCACTAGTAGCCAGGAACCCCCGCGGTCCAAGCCATGATGTGAGATGACTATAAGACTGCTAAACATGCATGAAAAATAGTAAAATAGTTTTTTTGTGATTTTTATAATTTTAATTTCAAGCTAGATTTTCAAAATAAAGTAAAAACTAGCAGAAGGACTATCAGTGAAAAGAATCATTGGGTTGCAGGCATACTCATGCAAACCAATGAAATATCCAGGACCCGAGAGTTGAGAAACTCCCGGTTTAGGATAGCTTATCTTCATTAAATCAAAAAATAAGAGTTGGGAAGGTTTCTTACCAGTCAGAGATTGAAATTCAAAAGCAGTAGGGTTCACACACACTCTGATCGGAGCATGGAAGAAGAAGCCTTGTTTCCCTTGAATCTGATGGCTGATCTGGGCGGTTCGGGCAGCAAAGAAGGCCTCCTCAGGGGAGGGGAAGCACCTCGGGGATCCTACAAGCATCAAGGTTAATCAAAACAACAATTAAAAATAAGAAAAGGAACTATGGGTTGAAAGGAATCAGGATTAGGGTTAGAAGATGGCTGTCTGAAGCTTGTTGAAGATCTCCTTGCTTGGCGGCTTAGGGCACTCCTTCTTGGACGTGTAAAGGCTTGGATGGAAGTGAGTTAGGGTGTGGAAAGAAGCTAGGGTAGCAAGGAACTCGTCCAAGCATAAAAACACAAACCAAAGAACCAAAACAAAACACCAACACAAGGTAATAACTCAAATTTTAGCAAATTGTATTCATAAGAAAGAGATGCTTACAAGAGGGGGAGGGGTGGGGTATTTATAGAGTTACCATGCCCTCACTAATCATGGTTACACTTGGGTTACAATCCCTCTTCCCAATTGGAATACATGTCCTTTCCTAGCTAGGTTAGAAAAACAAATCCCCATTAGGTTAGGAATTGACCTAGTCTTCTCATTTTTCCTTCATGCTTTGACTATTCCACTCAAGGACACCTCTTGGACTTGGTCAATACTTCAAGGATGCCTAGGAGGACGTGTTGGGTCTCTAGGAGCAGCAAGGGGCCGGCCCAAAGGGGCTTGGGTGCATGGGTTTGGGCCTTTGGAAGCTGGGGTAGCCTGTTAGCCTGGTAGCAGAAATATTCCCTGGAATCTTGCTTCTTAAGGGCTTGGGCTAGGCACCTGGGCTTGATTTCTTTGGGCTTGGATGCATGTGGTCCTCTAAAATCATGGGTGTCCTGTTCTAAGAATATGCTCTGGCATCTGGAAGGGAATCTTGGCATCTGGAGGGCATCTGAAGGAATCAGGGTTTCCGGAAGCATCTTGGATCCTGGGTTGTCACACAAAATCTAATGGACTGATGTAGTAGCCTCTGACTCCTGGATGTGGCCTGGTGGAACTCCAAAATATGGTAACCTCCTCTCTTGTATAAAAATTGCGCTCATACTGGACTACTAACTGATGTACAGGACTCAAAATACTGACTAGGTTGAGGGTTGAGACAAATCAACTAACCTCAACTTATTATAGGACTCAATCTTAATTGATTACAAATTTTGACACATGGCTAGGTAAACCAAATAAGGCCCAGTAATCTATGTCTGATCCTGATGCCCCCACCAATTCTTCTGGGGTGGGAGGAACTCGAACCCGTCGAGTGTGGGATAACTTGGCTCTCATAGTGCTCGAGCAGGTCTAGGTTGAGGCGCTGCAAATCCTCACAGGTGATCCACGAGTTCTCAGATTTTGGCCGACCTTGCCACCATACCAAATACCTCTGATAGCCACGATTCCGGGTATATATGGCTTGATCGTCCAGGATTCTCTCGATCTTTCCCTCACTATTTGGCCAATTGGTTGGTGGACACTCTGGGGTGGGTTCTCTCTTAAATGGAGGGATAGGCTCAAGGTGCTCGCTAGGTATCGCTGCTGGCTCCCTAGATTCTATAAGATCTGAGATGATGATGGTAGAGCTAATACCTAAATCAGGTAGTATCTCATGCACATAGGCATTGGGTCCATTACTCTTCATTATTTTGGATGGACCAGCTTTGCGAGTAGAAAATTCTTTACAACTATAAAATCTCCTGCAAAAATCTTTATCTCTTTTGGGAATTAGCCAAGTTGTGATTTAGTTCATTAGTTATGTTCAGTTTTTGACTAATTTTCATATGCATATGCTATGCAGAGGGTAGTGCAGGTGTAGACATGTAATTTGGGCTATGAGTTTATTGGACTCAAAACTAATACCTAATAGACTCGACTAAACATCCCTATCAAAGGATGTTTTATTGGACTCTAAGGGACGAAACCTAATAGATTATAGACTCTTTAGGTTTGATCCTATCATGACATGCACATGAAGATTTATTATGTACTCCTAGCAAATGCCACAAAGTATACCAAACGTAATATGCAAACCTAACATGGGCAATAAATGAATGCAACATGCAAACTTCTACATGATGCAGGTGAATGGTTAAAGAAATATAAGAAAACTCAAGAAAAGGCAGAAAATATGAGGTGGATTCAGGGTTAATCTGATTGGGTGGAAAGTAAGAAAAGGGTTCGGGGTTAATTGGATAGACTAAAATGTAAGAAGGGGTATCAGGAATTAATACTAGACTAATGAGGTTTACCTTATGGGTTTGATGTCCATCTAAAGGGTCTACATAATAAAAGAAAGGGTCATTGATTTCAGGAAAAAAATCAAGTGGAGTCAAAAAGGTGACTTCATCTTGAGGGCATTGATCTGAAGAGATTAAGTCCTTAATAAACTCTTCTAGTTCATAAATCAAAGGACCTGGCTCTCTGATTGGGCTTTCTTCTAGTGGCTCCTCAAGTAAAGCTCTAATTGTGGGACTGGATTCGTCATGGTCTTCTTCCTTTAAAGGTTCTTCCACTACAGGTTGGGTGTGGTTAAAGTTAGATAGCTTTAGGGTGGCTTCAACCTGGGTATCTACTGGATCAATTAACATTGGATTGGCTTCTACCTGGGTTTCTACTAGATCAACTAACATTGGATTGGCTTCTAATTGGGTTTCCACTGGGTCAACTAATTCTGGGTTGACTCCTAACTCTAGGTCACCTATAGGTATTCCTTCTTCTAAATCTTCAACGGACTCATTATCCTCATACTCCTCTACCAAACTTGGATCAGCCTCATATATTTCTTCTTCTAAGTCATCTTGGTGAACCAATGGGGTGGTAAGAGGGGTTTGGCTAATGGGAAATTGACTAGGGTCTGGGGTAACAGGGGTGGATAAACTAAGGGTTATGGGTTTAAAGGTTATGGGTTCAAATCTAGGGGTATCAATCCTATAGGGTTCAGGTTGACTGAGGGATAGTGGGTTACTACTGGGTTCATATCTAGGGACTATGGGTTCCTGGGGTTCAGCTCTATGGGTCTTGCCTAGGGTTCCTACTTGGTTGATTCTTTGGTTCATTTGATCAAGCTTAGTATCGGATTGGTCAAACCTACGGTTTATTTGGGCATTGGATTGGTTATTGGATAAATCGATTCGGTCAAGTCGTTCGATCATGGTTTTCATGAAAGCTTCTATACTAGGGTCCATGGTTGAGCTAGGTTGGAGTTTAGATTTTTGATATTGGGTTCCTAATCTAGTGGTCATGCACAAATCAAACAATCAAAATGAAATGATGCAACCAAGCATGCAAAAGAGAAAGAAAAGGCTAGTATAATCTAGGGTTTCCTAGACCTAGAGCCAGAAACTGGGTGGGTCAGCTCAACTTACACCTAACCCAATAGCTAATCCTTCCACTGGCCAGGTAGGGGGTGGGAGTGTGGGAAGCCCCCCTTGCTTTCACAGGGACCCAATTAAAACCCACAACACCACTTAGGTCGTTTGACTCTGGACCCCTAGCCTTAGACACTAGCTTTCAGTAATAGCTAAAAGGTTAAATGCACTAGTTGGCCCACACAACTCGGACCCGACCTGTTGATGTCTCCTAGCCCACTAGGGCAAATTAGGTCTAATAGATTTTAATTAGGCTTGGGTTAGTATGATGATGGTAGTTTTGGGCCCAGGATAGGTGATGAAATCCTGCCCTGATCTGAGATAGAGAATTGCTCTTAAAATTAGGTTAAGAATGATGGCAATCGATGGCCTTGATGCAATCTAAAATAATCAAAAAATAAAATATTTTTTAATGATTTATGATGTGTCAAGTTAGGTTTAAGTTTACTGAGGTTAGCAAACAAAGTTTGGCTTGGGAT
Source organism: Areca catechu (assembly GCA_021397845.1). NCBI lineage: Eukaryota > Viridiplantae > Streptophyta > Magnoliopsida > Arecales > Arecaceae > Areca > Areca catechu. The sequence continues at coordinate 117,475,296 of CM038044.1, read as the reverse complement.
TGGGGGGTTTGGAAGTTGATTAGGTTTGAGTTAGTCAAGTGCAAAATCAGCAGAAATCAAAGAATTAGGGTTTCAGTTGATGCAGAGTTTGACACAGATCCCAATGCATAAGAAAATCAAAAAAAATATGGAATAGAGGATGGATAGTTTTGATGAATCCTACAAAATTTCATAAAGAATAAAAATCATATGATGATGAAAACCTAGGATTTTCTGGACTGCTACAGAAATTACCAGAATTCTGTCAGGGTTCTTATTATGCCAAATTTTAGAGATTTAGGGTTTTAGTAAAAATAATTAAAAATTTTGATAATTATTAGAATACAACAAAGGACATGAAGTACAAATTTCACAGAAAAATAAAATATTTATGATACCGAAATCAGATGAGTCCTAGACACCTAATGCAATGGACATGATACTAAAATTAGGGTTTGTGAATGCAAAGCAGATAAAAACTATCCTAAACCCGCTCTGATACCAAACTGATGCAGGATAACTCTAAGACTGCTAAACATGCATGGAAAATAGTAAAATAATTTTTTTATGATTTTTATAATTTTAATTGCAAGCTAGATTCCTAAAATAAAGTAAAAACTAGCAGAAGGACTATCAGTGCAAAGAATCAAGAGGAACTGCAGGCTATGACGCCCGTCCCTCTTTCTCCTGAGAGATTCCATATCACCAATGAAAAAAGGTATCCCATCCATGGTACGAAACATCGCCGCACATGCCTGCAAGTGAGGGGAAGGTCTCGAGGTAGGCCTCAAGCATCCATTCCAGTTTAAAAAGAGCTCTCCAAAGTTCCAAAAGGTAAGCGAGCAATACCAAGGGCAAGCTAACGGGCAAGGAGGGTGGCATACAGGAGAAAATCGAAAAACCAAGGCTACCGGAGATCCATCGGAAGGTTCTCGATGAACACAGCCCTTCCGCCAGAACTCTCCTCCGTCACCACTTCTCCTGCTCTGCCTCCCAGCTCATCTACATACTCCAAATATATTTCTTTCTCCTCATAGCGTGAAGTCCACCTACAGGCCTCGACCGGGAGGATTTATTCCCTTGGATCATCACTGACTTAAGCATCGGAGTGCCCCCGCTGGGATCACCGACCCGGGCCTTTTTTGTTTTGCAGGTCCAGGTGTGCAGGCGGGTCCGGAGCGATAAGGGCACGATCTGAGATCCTCTTCAGCTACAGGCCATGACGGTCTTGGCGGTAACAGATTGGTGCGCCAAGAAGGGGGGCAAGATGCACTTTCATCCAAGCTAGTCCCCCCTGCAAGAAAACCACCGGAGGCATGGTGATGACCCGTGCACGGAAGGTCTCCACCAGTCGTGCAGGAGATCCCCCTTCCCATGGAAGCCCGTACAGTCCAAAGAGGGAGCTCCCCGCTCCACCATCACAACCGCCTCTGGTGGATGCCCAGCTGGCCACGCTCGTCTAGCAGATGCAGCTTCTAACTGCTGCAGTGCACTAGCTGCAGCACCGGCACCAGTCCCTGGCCACCCACTAGTAGCCAGGAACCCCCGCGGTCCAAGCCATGATGTGAGATGACTATAAGACTGCTAAACATGCATGAAAAATAGTAAAATAGTTTTTTTGTGATTTTTATAATTTTAATTTCAAGCTAGATTTTCAAAATAAAGTAAAAACTAGCAGAAGGACTATCAGTGAAAAGAATCATTGGGTTGCAGGCATACTCATGCAAACCAATGAAATATCCAGGACCCGAGAGTTGAGAAACTCCCGGTTTAGGATAGCTTATCTTCATTAAATCAAAAAATAAGAGTTGGGAAGGTTTCTTACCAGTCAGAGATTGAAATTCAAAAGCAGTAGGGTTCACACACACTCTGATCGGAGCATGGAAGAAGAAGCCTTGTTTCCCTTGAATCTGATGGCTGATCTGGGCGGTTCGGGCAGCAAAGAAGGCCTCCTCAGGGGAGGGGAAGCACCTCGGGGATCCTACAAGCATCAAGGTTAATCAAAACAACAATTAAAAAATAAGAAAAGGAACTATGGGTTGAAAGGAATCAGGATTAGGGTTAGAAGATGGCTGTCTGAAGCTTGTTGAAGATCTCCTTGCTTGGCGGCTTAGGGCACTCCTTCTTGGACGTGTAAAGGCTTGGATGGAAGTGAGTTAGGGTGTGGAAAGAAGCTAGGGTAGCAAGGAACTCGTCCAAGCATAAAAACACAAACCAAAGAACCAAAACAAAACACCAACACAAGGTAATAACTCAAATTTTAGCAAATTGTATTCATAAGAAAGAGATGCTTACAAGAGGGGGAGGGGTGGGGTATTTATAGAGTTACCATGCCCTCACTAATCATGGTTACACTTGGGTTACAATCCCTCTTCCCAATTGGAATACATGTCCTTTCCTAGCTAGGTTAGAAAAACAAATCCCCATTAGGTTAGGAATTGACCTAGTCTTCTCATTTTTCCTTCATGCTTTGACTATTCCACTCAAGGACACCTCTTGGACTTGGTCAATACTTCAAGGATGCCTAGGAGGACGTGTTGGGTCTCTAGGAGCAGCAAGGGGCCGGCCCAAAGGGGCTTGGGTGCATGGGTTTGGGCCTTTGGAAGCTGGGGTAGCCTGTTAGCCTGGTAGCAGAAATATTCCCTGGAATCTTGCTTCTTAAGGGCTTGGGCTAGGCACCTGGGCTTGATTTCTTTGGGCTTGGATGCATGTGGTCCTCTAAAATCATGGGTGTCCTGTTCTAAGAATATGCTCTGGCATCTGGAAGGGAATCTTGGCATCTGGAGGGCATCTGAAGGAATCAGGGTTTCCGGAAGCATCTTGGATCCTGGGTTGTCACACAAAATCTAATGGACTGATGTAGTAGCCTCTGACTCCTGGATGTGGCCTGGTGGAACTCCAAAATATGGTAACCTCCTCTCTTGTATAAAAATTGCGCTCATACTGGACTACTAACTGATGTACAGGACTCAAAATACTGACTAGGTTGAGGGTTGAGACAAATCAACTAACCTCAACTTATTATAGGACTCAATCTTAATTGATTACAAATTTTGACACATGGCTAGGTAAACCAAATAAGGCCCAGTAATCTATGTCTGATCCTGATGCCCCCACCAATTCTTCTGGGGTGGGAGGAACTCGAACCCGTCGAGTGTGGGATAACTTGGCTCTCATAGTGCTCGAGCAGGTCTAGGTTGAGGCGCTGCAAATCCTCACAGGTGATCCACGAGTTCTCAGATTTTGGCCGACCTTGCCACCATACCAAATACCTCTGATAGCCACGATTCCGGGTATATATGGCTTGATCGTCCAGGATTCTCTCGATCTTTCCCTCACTATTTGGCCAATTGGTTGGTGGACACTCTGGGGTGGGTTCTCTCTTAAATGGAGGGATAGGCTCAAGGTGCTCGCTAGGTATCGCTGCTGGCTCCCTAGATTCTATAAGATCTGAGATGATGATGGTAGAGCTAATACCTAAATCAGGTAGTATCTCATGCACATAGGCATTGGGTCCATTACTCTTCATTATTTTGGATGGACCAGCTTTGCGAGTAGAAAATTCTTTACAACTATAAAATCTCCTGCAAAAATCTTTATCTCTTTTGGGAATTAGCCAAGTTGTGATTTAGTTCATTAGTTATGTTCAGTTTTTGACTAATTTTCATATGCATATGCTATGCAGAGGGTAGTGCAGGTGTAGACATGTAATTTGGGCTATGAGTTTATTGGACTCAAAACTAATACCTAATAGACTCGACTAAACATCCCTATCAAAGGATGTTTTATTGGACTCTAAGGGACGAAACCTAATAGATTATAGACTCTTTAGGTTTGATCCTATCATGACATGCACATGAAGATTTATTATGTACTCCTAGCAAATGCCACAAAGTATACCAAACGTAATATGCAAACCTAACATGGGCAATAAATGAATGCAACATGCAAACTTCTACATGATGCAGGTGAATGGTTAAAGAAATATAAGAAAACTCAAGAAAAGGCAGAAAATATGAGGTGGATTCAGGGTTAATCTGATTGGGTGGAAAGTAAGAAAAGGGTTCGGGGTTAATTGGATAGACTAAAATGTAAGAAGGGGTATCAGGAATTAATACTAGACTAATGAGGTTTACCTTATGGGTTTGATGTCCATCTAAAGGGTCTACATAATAAAAGAAAGGGTCATTGATTTCAGGAAAAAAATCAAGTGGAGTCAAAAAGGTGACTTCATCTTGAGGGCATTGATCTGAAGAGATTAAGTCCTTAATAAACTCTTCTAGTTCATAAATCAAAGGACCTGGCTCTCTGATTGGGCTTTCTTCTAGTGGCTCCTCAAGTAAAGCTCTAATTGTGGGACTGGATTCGTCATGGTCTTCTTCCTTTAAAGGTTCTTCCACTACAGGTTGGGTGTGGTTAAAGTTAGATAGCTTTAGGGTGGCTTCAACCTGGGTATCTACTGGATCAATTAACATTGGATTGGCTTCTACCTGGGTTTCTACTAGATCAACTAACATTGGATTGGCTTCTAATTGGGTTTCCACTGGGTCAACTAATTCTGGGTTGACTCCTAACTCTAGGTCACCTATAGGTATTCCTTCTTCTAAATCTTCAACGGACTCATTATCCTCATACTCCTCTACCAAACTTGGATCAGCCTCATATATTTCTTCTTCTAAGTCATCTTGGTGAACCAATGGGGTGGTAAGAGGGGTTTGGCTAATGGGAAATTGACTAGGGTCTGGGGTAACAGGGGTGGATAAACTAAGGGTTATGGGTTTAAAGGTTATGGGTTCAAATCTAGGGGTATCAATCCTATAGGGTTCAGGTTGACTGAGGGATAGTGGGTTACTACTGGGTTCATATCTAGGGACTATGGGTTCCTGGGGTTCAGCTCTATGGGTCTTGCCTAGGGTTCCTACTTGGTTGATTCTTTGGTTCATTTGATCAAGCTTAGTATCGGATTGGTCAAACCTACGGTTTATTTGGGCATTGGATTGGTTATTGGATAAATCGATTCGGTCAAGTCGTTCGATCATGGTTTTCATGAAAGCTTCTATACTAGGGTCCATGGTTGAGCTAGGTTGGAGTTTAGATTTTTGATATTGGGTTCCTAATCTAGTGGTCATGCACAAATCAAACAATCAAAATGAAATGATGCAACCAAGCATGCAAAAGAGAAAGAAAAGGCTAGTATAATCTAGGGTTTCCTAGACCTAGAGCCAGAAACTGGGTGGGTCAGCTCAACTTACACCTAACCCAATAGCTAATCCTTCCACTGGCCAGGTAGGGGGTGGGAGTGTGGGAAGCCCCCCTTGCTTTCACAGGGACCCAATTAAAACCCACAACACCACTTAGGTCGTTTGACTCTGGACCCCTAGCCTTAGACACTAGCTTTCAGTAATAGCTAAAAGGTTAAATGCACTAGTTGGCCCACACAACTCGGACCCGACCTGTTGATGTCTCCTAGCCCACTAGGGCAAATTAGGTCTAATAGATTTTAATTAGGCTTGGGTTAGTATGATGATGGTAGTTTTGGGCCCAGGATAGGTGATGAAATCCTGCCCTGATCTGAGATAGAGAATTGCTCTTAAAATTAGGTTAAGAATGATGGCAATCGATGGCCTTGATGCAATCTAAAATAATCAAAAAATAAAATATTTTTTAATGATTTATGATGTGTCAAGTTAGGTTTAAGTTTACTGAGGTTAGCAAACAAAGTTTGGCTTGGGATTGGGGGGTTTGGAAGTTGATTAGGTTTGAGTTAGTCAAGTGCAAAATCAGCAGAAATCAAAGAATTAGGGTTTCAGTTGATGCAGAGTTTGACACAGATCCCAATGCATAAGAAAATCAAAAAAAATATGGAATAGAGGATGGATAGTTTTGATGAATCCTACAAAATTTCATAAAGAATAAAAATCATATGATGATGAAAACCTAGGATTTTCTGGACTGCTACAGAAATTACCAGAATTCTGTCAGGGTTCTTATTATGCCAAATTTTAGAGATTTAGGGTTTTAGTAAAAATAATTAAAAATTTTGATAATTATTAGAATACAACAAAGGACATGAAGTACAAATTTCACAGAAAAATAAAATATTTATGATACCGAAATCAGATGAGTCCTAGACACCTAATGCAATGGACATGATACTAAAATTAGGGTTTGTGAATGCAAAGCAGATAAAAACTATCCTAAACCCGCTCTGATACCAAACTGATGCAGGATAACTCTAAGACTGCTAAACATGCATGGAAAATAGTAAAATAATTTTTTTATGATTTTTATAATTTTAATTGCAAGCTAGATTCCTAAAATAAAGTAAAAACTAGCAGAAGGACTATCAGTGCAAAGAATCAAGAGGAACTGCAGGCTATGACGCCCGTCCCTCTTTCTCCTGAGAGATTCCATATCACCAATGAAAAAAGGTATCCCATCCATGGTACGAAACATCGCCGCACATGCCTGCAAGTGAGGGGAAGGTCTCGAGGTAGGCCTCAAGCATCCATTCCAGTTTAAAAAGAGCTCTCCAAAGTTCCAAAAGGTAAGCGAGCAATACCAAGGGCAAGCTAACGGGCAAGGAGGGTGGCATACAGGAGAAAATCGAAAAACCAAGGCTACCGGAGATCCATCGGAAGGTTCTCGATGAACACAGCCCTTCCGCCAGAACTCTCCTCCGTCACCACTTCTCCTGCTCTGCCTCCCAGCTCATCTACATACTCCAAATATATTTCTTTCTCCTCATAGCGTGAAGTCCACCTACAGGCCTCGACCGGGAGGATTTATTCCCTTGGATCATCACTGACTTAAGCATCGGAGTGCCCCCGCTGGGATCACCGACCCGGGCCTTTTTTGTTTTGCAGGTCCAGGTGTGCAGGCGGGTCCGGAGCGATAAGGGCACGATCTGAGATCCTCTTCAGCTACAGGCCATGACGGTCTTGGCGGTAACAGATTGGTGCGCCAAGAAGGGGGGCAAGATGCACTTTCATCCAAGCTAGTCCCCCCTGCAAGAAAACCACCGGAGGCATGGTGATGACCCGTGCACGGAAGGTCTCCACCAGTCGTGCAGGAGATCCCCCTTCCATGGAAGCCCGTACAGTCCAAAGAGGGAGCTCCCTGCTCCACCATCACAACCGCCTCTGGTGGATGCCCAGCTGGCCACGCTCGTCTAGCAGATGCAGCTTCTAACTGCTGCAGTGCACTAGCTGCAGCACCGGCACCAGTCCCTGGCCACCCACTAGTAGCCAGGAACCCCCGCGGTCCAAGCCATGATGTGAGATGACTATAAGACTGCTAAACATGCATGAAAAATAGTAAAATAGTTTTTTTGTGATTTTTATAATTTTAATTTCAAGCTAGATTTTCAAAATAAAGTAAAAACTAGCAGAAGGACTATCAGTGAAAAGAATCATTGGGTTGCAGGCATACTCATGCAAACCAATGAAATATCCAGGACCCGAGAGTTGAGAAACTCCCGGTTTAGGATAGCTTATCTTCATTAAATCAAAAAATAAGAGTTGGGAAGGTTTCTTACCAGTCAGAGATTGAAATTCAAAAGCAGTAGGGTTCACACACACTCTGATCGGAGCATGGAAGAAGAAGCCTTGTTTCCCTTGAATCTGATGGCTGATCTGGGCGGTTCGGGCAGCAAAGAAGGCCTCCTCAGGGGAGGGGAAGCACCTCGGGGATCCTACAAGCATCAAGGTTAATCAAAACAACAATTAAAAATAAGAAAAGGAACTATGGGTTGAAAGGAATCAGGATTAGGGTTAGAAGATGGCTGTCTGAAGCTTGTTGAAGATCTCCTTGCTTGGCGGCTTAGGGCACTCCTTCTTGGACGTGTAAAGGCTTGGATGGAAGTGAGTTAGGGTGTGGAAAGAAGCTAGGGTAGCAAGGAACTCGTCCAAGCATAAAAACACAAACCAAAGAACCAAAACAAAACACCAACACAAGGTAATAACTCAAATTTTAGCAAATTGTATTCATAAGAAAGAGATGCTTACAAGAGGGGGAGGGGTGGGGTATTTATAGAGTTACCATGCCCTCACTAATCATGGTTACACTTGGGTTACAATCCCTCTTCCCAATTGGAATACATGTCCTTTCCTAGCTAGGTTAGAAAAACAAATCCCCATTAGGTTAGGAATTGACCTAGTCTTCTCATTTTTCCTTCATGCTTTGACTATTCCACTCAAGGACACCTCTTGGACTTGGTCAATACTTCAAGGATGCCTAGGAGGACGTGTTGGGTCTCTAGGAGCAGCAAGGGGCCGGCCCAAAGGGGCTTGGGTGCATGGGTTTGGGCCTTTGGAAGCTGGGGTAGCCTGTTAGCCTGGTAGCAGAAATATTCCCTGGAATCTTGCTTCTTAAGGGCTTGGGCTAGGCACCTGGGCTTGATTTCTTTGGGCTTGGATGCATGTGGTCCTCTAAAATCATGGGTGTCCTGTTCTAAGAATATGCTCTGGCATCTGGAAGGGAATCTTGGCATCTGGAGGGCATCTGAAGGAATCAGGGTTTCCGGAAGCATCTTGGATCCTGGGTTGTCACACAAAATCTAATGGACTGATGTAGTAGCCTCTGACTCCTGGATGTGGCCTGGTGGAACTCCAAAATATGGTAACCTCCTCTCTTGTATAAAAATTGCGCTCATACTGGACTACTAACTGATGTACAGGACTCAAAATACTGACTAGGTTGAGGGTTGAGACAAATCAACTAACCTCAACTTATTATAGGACTCAATCTTAATTGATTACAAATTTTGACACATGGCTAGGTAAACCAAATAAGGCCCAGTAATCTATGTCTGATCCTGATGCCCCCACCAATTCTTCTGGGGTGGGAGGAACTCGACCCCGTCGAGTGTGGGATAACTTGGCTCTCATAGTGCTCGAGCAGGTCTAGGTTGAGGCGCTGCAAATCCTCACAGGTGATCCACGAGTTCTCAGATTTTGGCCGACCTTGCCACCATACCAAATACCTCTGATAGCCACGATTCCGGGTATATATGGCTTGATCGTCCAGGATTCTCTCGATCTTTCCCTCACTATTTGGCCAATTGGTTGGTGGACACTCTGGGGTGGGTTCTCTCTTAAATGGAGGGATAGGCTCAAGGTGCTCGCTAGGTATCGCTGCTGGCTCCCTAGATTCTATAAGATCTGAGATGATGATGGTAGAGCTAATACCTAAATCAGGTAGTATCTCATGCACATAGGCATTGGGTCCATTACTCTTCATTATTTTGGATGGACCAGCTTTGCGAGTAGAAAATTCTTTACAACTATAAAATCTCCTGCAAAAATCTTTATCTCTTTTGGGAATTAGCCAAGTTGTGATTTAGTTCATTAGTTATGTTCAGTTTTTGACTAATTTTCATATGCATATGCTATGCAGAGGGTAGTGCAGGTGTAGACATGTAATTTGGGCTATGAGTTTATTGGACTCAAAACTAATACCTAATAGACTCGACTAAACATCCCTATCAAAGGATGTTTTATTGGACTCTAAGGGACGAAACCTAATAGATTATAGACTCTTTAGGTTTGATCCTATCATGACATGCACATGAAGATTTATTATGTACTCCTAGCAAATGCCACAAAGTATACCAAACGTAATATGCAAACCTAACATGGGCAATAAATGAATGCAACATGCAAACTTCTACATGATGCAGGTGAATGGTTAAAGAAATATAAGAAAACTCAAGAAAAGGCAGAAAATATGAGGTGGATTCAGGGTTAATCTGATTGGGTGGAAAGTAAGAAAAGGGTTCGGGGTTAATTGGATAGACTAAAATGTAAGAAGGGGTATCAGGAATTAATACTAGACTAATGAGGTTTACCTTATGGGTTTGATGTCCATCTAAAGGGTCTACATAATAAAAGAAAGGGTCATTGATTTCAGGAAAAAAATCAAGTGGAGTCAAAAAGGTGACTTCATCTTGAGGGCATTGATCTGAAGAGATTAAGTCCTTAATAAACTCTTCTAGTTCATAAATCAAAGGACCTGGCTCTCTGATTGGGCTTTCTTCTAGTGGCTCCTCAAGTAAAGCTCTAATTGTGGGACTGGATTCGTCATGGTCTTCTTCCTTTAAAGGTTCTTCCACTACAGGTTGGGTGTGGTTAAAGTTAGATAGCTTTAGGGTGGCTTCAACCTGGGTATCTACTGGATCAATTAACATTGGATTGGCTTCTACCTGGGTTTCTACTAGATCAACTAACATTGGATTGGCTTCTAATTGGGTTTCCACTGGGTCAACTAATTCTGGGTTGACTCCTAACTCTAGGTCACCTATAGGTATTCCTTCTTCTAAATCTTCAACGGACTCATTATCCTCATACTCCTCTACCAAACTTGGATCAGCCTCATATATTTCTTCTTCTAAGTCATCTTGGTGAACCAATGGGGTGGTAAGAGGGGTTTGGCTAATGGGAAATTGACTAGGGTCTGGGGTAACAGGGGTGGATAAACTAAGGGTTATGGGTTTAAAGGTTATGGGTTCAAATCTAGGGGTATCAATCCTATAGGGTTCAGGTTGACTGAGGGATAGTGGGTTACTACTGGGTTCATATCTAGGGACTATGGGTTCCTGGGGTTCAGCTCTATGGGTCTTGCCTAGGGTTCCTACTTGGTTGATTCTTTGGTTCATTTGATCAAGCTTAGTATCGGATTGGTCAAACCTACGGTTTATTTGGGCATTGGATTGGTTATTGGATAAATCGATTCGGTCAAGTCGTTCGATCATGGTTTTCATGAAAGCTTCTATACTAGGGTCCATGGTTGAGCTAGGTTGGAGTTTAGATTTTTGATATTGGGTTCCTAATCTAGTGGTCATGCACAAATCAAACAATCAAAATGAAATGATGCAACCAAGCATGCAAAAGAGAAAGAAAAGGCTAGTATAATCTAGGGTTTCCTAGACCTAGAGCCAGAAACTGGGTGGGTCAGCTCAACTTACACCTAACCCAATAGCTAATCCTTCCACTGGCCAGGTAGGGGGTGGGAGTGTGGGAAGCCCCCCTTGCTTTCACAGGGACCCAATTAAAACCCACAACACCACTTAGGTCGTTTGACTCTGGACCCCTAGCCTTAGACACTAGCTTTCAGTAATAGCTAAAAGGTTAAATGCACTAGTTGGCCCACACAACTCGGACCCGACCTGTTGATGTCTCCTAGCCCACTAGGGCAAATTAGGTCTAATAGATTTTAATTAGGCTTGGGTTAGTATGATGATGGTAGTTTTGGGCCCAGGATAGGTGATGAAATCCTGCCCTGATCTGAGATAGAGAATTGCTCTTAAAATTAGGTTAAGAATGATGGCAATCGATGGCCTTGATGCAATCTAAAATAATCAAAAAATAAAATATTTTTTAATGATTTATGATGTGTCAAGTTAGGTTTAAGTTTACTGAGGTTAGCAAACAAAGTTTGGCTTGGGATTGGGGGGTTTGGAAGTTGATTAGGTTTGAGTTAGTCAAGTGCAAAATCAGCAGAAATCAAAGAATTAGGGTTTCAGTTGATGCAGAGTTTGACACAGATCCCAATGCATAAGAAAATCAAAAAAAATATGGAATAGAGGATGGATAGTTTTGATGAATCCTACAAAATTTCATAAAGAATAAAAATCATATGATGATGAAAACCTAGGATTTTCTGGACTGCTACAGAAATTACCAGAATTCTGTCAGGGTTCTTATTATGCCAAATTTTAGAGATTTAGGGTTTTAGTAAAAATAATTAAAAATTTTGATAATTATTAGAATACAACAAAGGACATGAAGTACAAATTTCACAGAAAAATAAAATATTTATGATACCGAAATCAGATGAGTCCTAGACACCTAATGCAATGGACATGATACTAAAATTAGGGTTTGTGAATGCAAAGCAGATAAAAACTATCCTAAACCCGCTCTGATACCAAACTGATGCAGGATAACTCTAAGACTGCTAAACATGCATGGAAAATAGTAAAATAATTTTTTTATGATTTTTATAATTTTAATTGCAAGCTAGATTCCTAAAATAAAGTAAAAACTAGCAGAAGGACTATTAGTGCAAAGAATCAAGAGGAACTGCAGGCTATGACGCCCGTCCCTCTTTCTCCTGAGAGATTCAAGAGGAACTGATCCCCAGTCGGTTCTTCATGCCGCAGGTGGATCGCTATGACGGGACCACCGACCCCGTGGACCACCTGGAGAGCTACAAGGCCCTCATGAAAGTCCAGGGAGCAATCAACGCTCTCCTCTACATTGCATTTCCAGCCACCCTCTGGAAGGCGACTCGAGTCTAGTTTGCCCGCCTCGAGCCGGGAAGCATCAGCTCTTTTGCTCAGGTGGAGCAAAAGTTCGTGGCCCACTTTGACACCTGTCGCAAGGTGCCACGTGAGGCAGACAACCTCTTCTCCATCAGGCAACAGGATCACGAGCTCCTATGGGACTATGTGGCCCGCTTCAAGGTTGCCACGCTGGAGATCAACAACCTGGATGAGTCAGTTACTATGCTGGAGCTGAAGAGAGGGCTCAGGACTTCCCGCCTAACCTACTCTCTGGACAAGAAACCCCCTAAGACGTACTCCAAACTCCTCCTCCGTGTTCAAAAGTACATCCGCGCCAAGGAGACGGACTGCACGAGGAGGGAGCTAGATAGAAAGCCATTGAAGAAGCCAGCTCCTGAGGAGGCATCTGGGGTGCGGAAGCTCGGACCACCCGCACCGAATTTCTGCCAGGGGTCGAAGTCGAAGAGCGACCCCATCCCAGAAGAAAGATACACACCTCTCCTTGCGCCGAGGATAAAGATCCTCATGGAGATTGAGGGCGAGTGCTACCTACATTGCCCACCCCCTCTGAGATCGTCTAATGGTCGTGATAAGATGAATTACTGCCAATTCCACCACGACCGTGGCCACAACACCGAGGAATGTCGCCACCTTAAGAGAGAGATTGAAGACCTCATAAGGTGGGGCTACCCCGGAAGGTTCGTGGGGGGTAAGACCCTAGCTAAACCTCAGGCGCTTGATGCTCTCCCTCTGGTCCCTGAAGTCGACAAACAACCCATCGAGAAGCCTGTGGGAATGATCTGTTGGGGAATCGAGCACACCCCCAAGAGGGCCCGAGGATAAAAGGGTCCTGAGAGTGTACTCCCCTTTATGAGGGAGGGAGAATCTGGGATTAAAAATGTAAATAATGATGCCATGGTCGTCGAGATGACAATTGCGAAGCATCTTGTAAAATGGATTATGGTCGATAGTGGAAGTTCGACTGATATCCTTTTTTATGATGCTTTCTCCAGGATGAATCTATCCTCTGCTCAACTTAAGCCTGTGCATACTCCCCTGGTTGATTTTACAGGGGACTTTTTGGGAGTTGAAGGGGAAATCACTCTCCCTGTTACTGCCATAACGCCACCTAAGCAGAGCACTGTCATGATGACCTTCACTATTGTAAGGCTTCCTTCGGCCTACAACATGATTCTTGGCCACCCCAAGCTCAATCTGCTCGATGCAGTCATCTCCACCAAAAGGCTACTAGTGCAATTTCTTACTTCGTACGGTGTTGGAGAGATGAGGGGGGCACCTCAACCAATCCAACACTGCCTCCAAGCCATCCCCGGGGCTGGCAGCTCCAAGGAAGATCCCAATGCCGACGACCTCGACCAAAGTGCGGAAGACCCCAGGGGTGGCCCGGTCGAGCGCCTGCTATCCTACCCACTCGGAGCCGACCCTACAAAGATGGTGCAAATTGGGGCCCAGCTACAAGAGGAGGAGCAGGCCCACCTGCTGGAGTTCCTTCGAGCAAATGCCGATGTGCTTGCTTGGATGGCAGTGGATATGCCGGGGATTCCCCCGAACGTCATCACCCACAAGTTGAGCATTGATCCAAAGTATCGCTCGATCCGGCAAAAAAAAAGAAGCTTCGTCTTTGAGAGGCAACGGGCAATCAATGAGGAGGTGGACAAGCTCCTCACAACCGGCTTTGTCTGTGAAGTGCAATATCCCAGCTGGCTGGTGAATGTAGTTATGGTAAAGAAGAGCAACAAGAAATGGAGAATTTGTATGGACTACACCGACCTCAACTGGGCCCGTCCAAAGGACAGCTTCCCTCTACCAAAAATCGACCAATTGGTAGACGCCTCCTCAGGGCACCGCTTGCTCTCCTTCATTGATGCATTCTCTGGATACAATCAGATCCGGATGCATCCAGAGGACGAGAAGCACACTGCCTTTGTGTCAAGGTCCATCCCCGGCCTTTGGTCGAAGTTGAGGTGCCACCCCGGCCGACCCGGTCGAGGTGCAAGCCCGCACGGCCGAAGTTGGCTGGCCGAGTTGCCGACCTGGTCGAGGTGCCACGGGGGCTGATCTCTTCAAGTGGACCCACCGTTGTGTCAAGGTCGAATGGGTTGGTTGCTACTTTAACAAAAAGCATATCAAGTTTTTCAGAACTATAGATAAACCTTTTAATAAAAGGTTTAACTTTATTAAATTCTTCTTTCAAGCTCTTATTTTATTTGATTAAATCTTTATTCTTCTTTGAAAGCTTTTCATTTGTTAAGGCTAGATTTTGCTTTTCCAAATCCTTATTTTCTTGAGTTAAGCTTGTATTTACTTTTGATAATTCTTCCTTTTCACTAGTTAAGGTAAACTTTTGATCTTTCAACTCTTTGTTTTCTTGAGTAAAATATCATTCTCTTTTGATAGCATTTTATTTGCACTAGTTAACTGAAGAACTTATTTCTTTATTTTTTAGTTTTAACTTCTTAAAATCATCCATGAGTTCAGCAAAGGCATCTTGAAGTTCTTCAAATATAAAATCAACTTCAATTTTAGACCTTACCTTTTTCTCATGAACCATGAAGCATAGGTTTCAGCCATAAAGTATAGGTTTGTAACCTCTGGTGTTTCTTCATTGAAACTAGAGTTTTCACTTTTGCTCCTCATTGCCATCATTGCTTTCTTCTTATATTTCCTTAAGATTTTTTAGAGAAGGGGGCAGTCCATCTTGTAGTGAGTCAACTTCTTGCATTTGAAGTATATAGGTTGCTCCTTATTTTTCTCCTTGATTGGCTCTCCTTCATGAGGCATCTTCTTGTAGCTATGCTTTTTCTTTTTTATAAACCTTCTAAACTTTCTTGACACAAAAGCCATTTCATTATCTTTAGCTTTCTTATCCGAGTCCTCACTAGATTCTTCCTCGATAGTTAAAGACTTAAGGATGATAGTTTTCTTTTTCTTCTCATTTTTGGCCATCTTTTACTTCAAGGATATCTCATAGGTCATAAATGAACCTAGAAGTTGCTCAAGGAGAAGTGTGTCAAGATTTTTGGTCTCTTATATAGTGGTGACATTCGCATCCCATATAATTAGAAGAAATCTAAGAATTTTGTTAACAAGTTTAATATTATAATAAGACTAACTTAAACTTTTCAAACTATTAATAATGTTAGTAAATCTAGTATACATTTTAGTTATAGATTCACTAAATTCATCCCAACTATTTCATAAGTATGAATAAGCATGTTTATCTTAAATTGTTTCATTTAATTAGTACCTTCATGGATAACTTTAAGTATATTTCATATTTTTTTACTAAGGAATAAGTAGAAATTTTATTAAATTTACTAGGATCCAAAGCATAATAAAGTAAATTCCTAGTTTTAGCATTCAATTTAATTTATTTTATATCTTGCTCATCCCAATTATCCTCAAGCCTGGGAATAACAATATCATCTACCATGATTGTAGATTTGTGAGGGCCTTTAGTGATAGTCTTCTAAAGATTATAGTCTATAGCTTGTATATAAATGTGCATGCAAATTTTTTAGTATGTATAGTTTGTTCTATTGAACAAAGGTAGATAGTTTGAAGCTTGTCCCTCAATAACACAAGCACCAAATTGGGCTACTATTCAATCTTTGACTCTCGATCATTAGATTAAATTCATAGTACCAAGCTTTGATACTACTTGTTGTCTAGCAAGCAATCCAAGAGGGGGGTAAATTAGTTTTTTTAAAATTTTTAGTAAATATACACTTAATTTAAAAAATGGTGAAATAATTATACTGTAATGTATGTGTGCAGATTTTTTATATGCAATGCTTGTAAAAAGAATAAGATGAAAGCAAGGCATAACAAATATACAAGATTTATAGTGGTTCGGTACATTCCAAGACCTACATCCACTTCCTAAGAATTTCTTAAAAAAATTACTATAATCTTTCAAGATTATAGCCAGTTTATTTTTTGGATTCACAAACCTAATCTGGTTAGTTTTTTCTTAGGCTCACCAACTATAACCTTACAATAAGCCAACCCTAGGCTTGCAATATAATGCCAAGGCTTGGATATGCCTATTTTCTAGTTTTAATATTCTTAAAACTAGTTATAACTTAAAAAAAAAGTATAAGAAGTAATGAAATAAAAAGCTCTCAAAAAGAGTAATAGAAAAGTTGATGAAGCTCTTGAAGCAATCTTTATATAATCTTCTTCAATGGAAAGCCTTTAATGATTGCTTGAAAGCTAGTGGTTGAGAATTAATGGCATACTCTTTAAGAACTAGACTTTTTTTGAAGTGCTTGATTTTCTCTTGGATTCTCTTACTTTTTTAATATATTTAGTAACAAATAAATACTCTTAGAACCTTCAAAAATCAATTTATGGCCATTAGAGTATGAAAACTAGTTGTTTAAACCTTTGTACAACATTTTATAATTCAAAAAATATAGTTGTTATTATGTTATTAGAAGCTGAAGTGTCAATACTTGAGTTTATGAGTTGACACCTTGAGTCAACACTTGAAGTCCAAGTATCGACACTTGGGCTATTTTAAAAAATTTTGCTTTTTGGATCACCTTGTGATATTGACACTTGAAGCATGAGTTGATCCTTGAGTCAACACTTGAAATCCAAGTATTGATACTTGAGCTATGCCAAAAATTTTGCTTTCTGTTATTTCCTGTGACTTCGATACTTGGAGCTTGAATTAATCCTCGAGCCAATACCTTGAGTTAACACTTCATCACCAGGTATCAATACTTGATTGTATTGGCTAAAACTTTGAATACTAAACTTCTTTCTTTTTGGATCTTTTTTGAAGGTCGACTCATCATTTCCTTGAGTCGATACCTGACCTGTACCATCTAAAAAATGTGTCAAACATGAAATTTTCAAGCTTTGACATGATTTTTCCATTCCAACTCTCAAGTTTTCAATAATTGATAATTTCCTTAGCTTTTCCATATTGTGAAGATATCCAAAAGCCATATACTTATCATGCTTAAGGGTTGAACATTTTAGCTCATATTTTATTTGATTTGAAGGGTACCTAAAATAATAATTTTAAAATTATAATAAAATATTAGTATCTCATATATACTCAAATAGTTTGTTATTCATTAAAATCAAGGCCAGAGTTAATACTACTTATTATCGATCTAGATGGTAGATGTTTCAGGTACTACACATCTATATCCGGTGAAGAAAACAAAAGAGTCACCAGGAGATTTGTAAGTAATAAATAATGTTTATAGAATAGTGTATATGAATACATTACTAACAATGCCATAATTTTGAATCGTATGTTGTAAGTGACCTGGTTAACTAGCATGGCATCAGATGTTTACTCCATTGATATGGATAGTTGGCCATTCCATTTATTGATGCCCAAAACAAGGTGCACAGTGAGTTCTAAAATTAACTTTTCCTATTTTTTTTACATGATACACATAAATGGCATGATTATTTCTAAAATAATAGAATGTGCAATAATAATGGTGTATACCAAATAATAAACAGAGCCAAGTAATGGCCCGTGCCAAGTAATAGTCCATGCCAAATAATGCCCCATGTCAAGTAATGGTCCATGCTAAATAATGGACCATGCCAAGTAATGGTCTGTGCCAAATAATAGCCCATGCCAAGTAATGGTCTTATGCCAATTACTGGTCCATGTCTAATCATGGTCTATGCCATTGTTCATGCCAAAAATGCACCATGCCAAGTAATTGTCCATGCCAAATATTACTACAAAATTATTTAGGGGTTGTTAATTCATCATTTGATTTTCTTTATTAATTGCTAGCATATGCAACTTTGTAGGCCTGATTATAGAATCTATGTCATGCATTTTATTGAGAACATGATGACTGAGGATCAGATCATGATTATGAATGCTTGTGTGCCAGAGTTGTATGCTAGATATGCTGCACAGATGATCATAAAGGGTTGGAAAGTGGCATCATCATTCTAGGATATTACATTATAATCTACATTTAATTTTATGAGCAGATGTGTGTTGGCTCTCCTCTCCTTATTGTGTGTATTTGTAAGACATTTGTGTTTTACCAAAGTATTTGAGTTGCAATGTACAATATCTTGTTTGAACAAACTTATTTTTTGCTAGAATGGAAGTCCTTTTAATGAAGATATTTTGTAACATGTTAATCGATTGTATTATTGCTTGAGTATTGCAATGGAATTGATGACATCCTTTGTCTCGTTAGTGTATTAAACTTGTTGACAGGTTAATTGATTTTTTCTATTTTGCAATTGGTGCAATTATGTTTAAGGTTATTGTTTCTTAAGTAATTGTGATTAAAGTTACGACACATGAATTTATAATAGGTAAATCGATTTGTTATTGCTTGAGTATTCCAATAGAATTAATGACATCCTTCATCTCATTGGTGCATTGAACTTGTTGATAGGTCAATTGATTTTTTCTATTCTATAGTTGATGCAACCATGTTAAAGTTATTTGAATTCGATTATTGTTTTCTAAGAAATTGTGATTGATGTTATGATAGGTGAATTTGTGTTTATGACTGGGAGATGAATTTTGTTGTATTTATTAGAGTTTTTGTTAATGTTAAGGGTCCTTCCATCATAGACAAAAAAAGAGAGGGATAACCACAACCCTCATGAAAATAAACATTAACTTCTAATGAAATAAACACAAATCTTTCAAGAATAAATATAAACTATCAAAAATAAACACAAGCATGTTTTGGATAAATATAAACTCATCTTGTTGCCCACTATCTTAGTAGCTTACCTCTAAAAATAAATACAAACTATCCCAAAATAAATATAACTCTATAAAATACATACAAACTCTTTATAATAAATACAATCTCTGCATCGATAAGCAAAAACTATCCAAAATAACAACAAATTTGGCACTCAAAAGCTAGGTCATCCAAAGGTCCCTCCTTGATAAATAACAAGAAAGTAGGATAAATACTAACTTATAGTGAATTAAATACAAACCCTTCAAAAATAAATATTAATTCCAGAAAATAAATGCTAACATGCCTGGATAAACATAAAGTTACCTTGTTGCTCATTGCTTTGGTAGCTTCCTTGCAAGAATAAATATAAACTATCCCAAAATAAATGTAAACTTTAAAAAATAAATAAAAACTCTCTATAATAAACACGAACTTGGCACCGATAAATAAAAACTTATCTAAAATAAATACAAACTTGGCATCTAAAAATTAGGTCACTCAGGAGTCTCAATAATAAATAATAAGAGAGTAGGATAAATATCAACTTCTAGTAAAATAAACACAAACCCTTCAAGAATAAATACAAACTCTTGAAAATAAATATCAACAAGTCCTGAATAAATACATAAAACAAACTCTACACCAATAAATAGAAATCATCCGCAATAAACATAAACTTGGCATCCAAAACTTATTTCACTTAAAGGATCCTCCCATGATAAACAATAAGATCATAGAATTAATACCAACTTTTGATGAAATAAATATAAAATCTTTAAGAATAAATACAAAATCCCAAAAATAAACACAAACAAGCCTTGAATAAATAGACATTAACATTATTGGTCACTACTTTGGTGGCTCCCTTGAAAGATAAATACAAATTATCCTAAAATAAATATAAACTTCATAAAATAAATATAGACTCTATATAATAAATACAAACTCTGCACAGATAAATAGAAAGTATCCAAAATAAATAAAAACTTGGTATCCAAAAGTTAGGTTACCTAGGGATCCTCCCATGATAAACAACAAGAGAGTAAAATAAATACTAACTTCTTGTAAAATAAATACAAACCCTTTAAGAATAAATATAAACTCCTAAAAATAAATATAAATAGGTCCTGAATAAATACAAACCTTGTTGCTCACTATCTTAGTAGCTCTTATGCAAGAATAAATACAAACTTTATAAAATAAACATAAAATCAGTGTAATGAATACAAACTCTGTATCGATAAATAGAAACCATCTAGAATAAATACAAACTTAGTATTTAGGAGTTAGGTCATCCATGGGTCCCCCATGATAAATAATAAATTAAAGAGTAGGATAAACACCAATTTGAGGTGAAATAAATACAAATCCTACGAAAATAAACACAAACTCTTGAACATAAATATAAACAAGTCTTGGATAAATACAAACTAACCTGTTGCTTACTACTTTGGTAGCTCCCCTACAAGAATAAACACAAACTATCCCAGAAAAATACAAAATGCATAAAATAAATGCAAACTCCATATAATAAATAGAAACTCTATGCCGATAAACAGAAACCATCCAGAATAAATACTAACTTGGCATCCAAAAGTTAGGTCACCCAAGTATTTTCTCCATAATAAACAACAAGAGAATAGGATAAATACTAACTTCTAGTGAAATAAATACAAACCTTCAAAAATAAATACAAACACTCTAAAATAAATAGAAACAATTCCTTGATAAACACAAACTTCCCTCCATGCTCACTATTTTACTTGCTTCCTGATGAGAATAAGTACAAACTACTTTAGAATAAATATAAACTATCTAAAATAAACACAAACTCTATACAATAAATAGAAATTCTACACCATTAAACAAAAATTGCCTATAATAAATACATAGTTTTTGTGTTTTCATTTACTTAGGATAGTTTATGTTTATGGATGCAGAGTTTATGTTTATTGTATGGTGTTTGCATTTTTTTTTTATGAAGTTTGTGTTTATTTTAAAATAAATTATGTTTATTCTTGTAAAGGAGCTACCAAGGCAATGAGTAATAATGTAAGTTTATGTTTATCCAGGGCCTTTTGTATTTATTTTTAGGAGTTTGTGGTTTTCCTTGAAGGGTTTGTGTTTATTTCACCAAAAGTTTGTATTTATTCTAATTTCTTGTTATTTATCATGGGGGATCCTTGGATGACCTAACTCTTGGATGCTAAGTTTGTATTTATTCTGGATGATTTTTATTTATTGGTGCAAAATTTATACTTATTATATGAAGTTTGTGTTTATTTATAAAGTTTGTGTTTATTTTAAATAGTTTGTATTTATTATTGTAGGGGAGTCAATAAAATAGTGAGCAACAAGATGAGTTTGTGTTTATCTAGGGCATATTTGTATTTATTTTCATGAGTTTATATTTATTTTACCATAAATTGGTATTTATCCTACTCTCTTGTTGTTTATCATTGGAAGATCCCTAGGTGACCTAACTTTTGGATGCCAAGTTTGTATTTATTTTGGATGATTTTTATTTATCGATGTAAAGTTTATATTTATTATATGAAGTTTATATTTATTTTATATAGTTTATATTTATTCTAAGATAGTTTGTATTTGTTTTTGCATGAGAGCCGCTAAGATAGTGAGCAACAAGGTGAGTTTGTGTTTATCTAGGACCAGTTTATATTTATTTTTAGGAGTTTGTATTTTTTCTTGAAGGGTTTGCATTTATTTTGCTAAAAGTTGGTATTTTTTATTATACTCTCTTATTGTTTATCATGGAGGACCCCTGGGTGACCTAACTTTTAGATGCCAAGTTTATGTTTATTTTCAGTAGTTTATATTTCTCATTGCAAAGTTTGTATTTATTATATAAAGTTTATGTTTACTTTATAGAGTTTGTGTTCATTTTGAGATAGTTTGTATTTATTCTTACAAGGGAGTTGCTAAGGTAGTAAGCAACAAGATGAGTTTATATTTATTCAAAACTTATTTATATTTATTTTTAGATATTTGTATTTATTTTTGAAGGGTTTGTATTTATTTCAACAAAGTTGATGCTTATCCTACATAGTTCATGTGTGTTTATCAGAAAATATTTGTATTTGCTTTGTAGAGTTTCTATTTATTCTCGAGAATATATATTTATTTGGTCTAGATTTACTGAACCATTTTGCATCTATTATAGAAACATAGCATTTTAAGTTCTCAATCAATAACCTAGCATTCAACATATACACAAATGAAACTGAACAAATAATTTCATAATGTAAAAGTTATAACACCATTCATAACTATGTATAAAAGTATTACTTTACAACTTAATGACTGAATATATAATGTACATTGCCTATACGCAACACCTATCCAAAATATAATAGTGTTCATAATAACAATATTACAGGCATATGACCTAAAATACTAGCGAGCCAATGTTGTCATCAAAATAGCCTTTCTCAAACAAATCATCATAGATGCCGGCTTTAAAATCGTTGACTTGCATAAAGTACGACCATGCACCAAGTCATCAAAAAAAATTGATCAAAATGTAACAATAAGTTCTTCTAAGGATCTGGCTTTGGCATATCTTTGCCTTGAATGTTCGAATATTATAATCTTTTTAATAATATTTTTGCATGTGCACTATTTCTTGGAAGCAACTTCTATTGTATGCTTGAACCTACTTAGTTTTTTATGATTTTTTGCAATTTGAGATAGGAGGATCTTTAAGAGTAACAATGTTAGCATTTATTTTTTCTATTTGGCTATATTGTGTCTTAGCTTATGTCATAGTGACTGAAAACTGAGTACAACTCTTATTAGTAGCACTTTGTTGCTTAAGTAGGTTCTTCTTCAATGTACATACTTTTACGTTGATAGAGTCTATATCATTCATGACAAGATCATATATTTCGTAAAAAGTACAACCATCATATGCTAATTTAAAAAAGTTTCTTACATAGCCAATTAAATCTTGTACATACTTTTACATTGATAGACTCCATATCATTCATGAAAAGATCATATGTATATACCTTTTAAAATTACGTACAAGATTCATCTTCGATGTACATACCTTTACATTGATAGACTCCATATCATTCATGACAAAATTATATGATTCATAAAAAGTACAATCATCATATGCTAATTTAAAAAAGTTTCTTACATAGCCCATTAAGTCTTATAGTTCTCGACATTATACCCTTTTGACCTTTACTTACCCTTTGTGCCATATCAACACCTCCTTGCTTTTTATATTTCATCCAATGCTTTAATATGTAACATGCAGGGATGTGATGAATTCTTAAGCAAATAAGAGTTTTTAAAATATAAGCACATAAAATACCACTATATTCAAATATTAGACATGAACATAAAAATCTCTTATTCGATATGATACATGTTACACAGTATGGTATTCTCTTATTCTAATTCCTATTCAAAGCATTAATTTTAATTACATGATACAACTTGTACTTCTCAACCTCCTCCATATCATACATGGTGGTCATTTTGAGTTGTACTTTAAAAATCTTAAATATATTTTTTGTATATACTTTAAGATTATGCTTCTTAGTTTGGTACTTCAACCATAATGTTGGCTATACACGGTATATGTGGAAGTCCTCATTCTCTTGATCATATTTGCTATCCAAGATAGTCTTTTACTAAGTAATAAACCTAAAAGCATTTATGTGATTGTCAACATAATCCTTAAACAATGACTGTCTGCTTGCACTACGTTATGTTGTAGACATGGAAGTTAAGAATATGTCTAAAGAATGCAAGCATCCATTGATCTTGTTTGGTCAAAAGATGCTCAAGATAAGTGTTGGACACGAAGAAGTACTTTTTAATAAATGCATCCCATCGATGCTCAAACTACTCTTGAGAGATGGAAGCATTGATGCAATGTTGAAGATCTTCCTTTAGTCCATCCTTTGCATTAAACAAAAGACAAACATTCCCTGATTTTCTTCAGGGCATGCGACTTTCAAAATTGATGAGTAGTATTAGGATAAACATGCTTAAGTACCTTTTTCATCGCTAGGTCTTGGTCGATTAAGATACATTTTAGATGTTTACCATACAGTGCTTTTAGAAAAGACTGAAATACACAAACAAACGATTCTATACACTCATCTCATACTAGTGTACAATTGAATAAAATGGACTACATGTGGTGGTTGATGCTAATAAATGGTGCAAAAGAATGCTATATTTGTTTATCATGTATGTTGTGTCAAATATCACCGCATCACTGAAGTATTAGTAAGACATTCTTGATCTTTTATCAATCCAAAAAATATTCTGCACACTATTGTCAGCATCTAATTGGATAACATAAAAGAAGGTTGGATTCTAAACTTATAAAGTTCAAAATTAATTAAATGTTATTTGTAGGTCAATGTTGAATAACAATTTTTGGAGTTTGGGTCTAAAATTGCTTAGATCTTTTCTATTAAATCTTACATTTCATATATCTTCATATAATTATGAGATAGCACCCATGATTTGTTAAGTAGAAATATTTTACTAATATAAAGTTCCTATAAATTTCTTGTCTTCTGCAGTGATCTATTATGTAATCATACGAAGTGAGTTTTAGATGGACTATTCATGAGCTTATCATGATTATGAACATCTTGAAACATGGTGACCTTCCACCTACCAACTTCATTCTTTTTAATGCACAGTTTTGCTATGTATCTACTTTGAATGCTCTACACATCCTTGTACAATGTTGTGGGTGCTGCACAACTTTCTCCATTAGTTGGAGTGTTAATCTTAGGATTATATATCCCTTTTTTTATAACATTTAATTATCACTTAGTAATTTTTTTAGATTTCAAAGATCGATAATATGAACCCTTCCAAATACCAAATTCTTTATGATAGGCATATTAGTTGTAGGCTAGTATCTTTTTGAGTATCAAAGGCCATGCCTTTATACAACGCATAGATATTAGCTTCTCCTAAGTTTGGAGGCTAGTCATTAATCTTCAAATCTCTCGTAACTTGATTAGGGTGGTTTATTAGTTAGGAGTGTCACCAAGTAATATACAATTAGCCACATTGCTTCCTCTACTTGCAACACTGTCTAGTGTGCTAAAGAAGGCCATCATGTTATCATCATATATACTTCGTGCATCCATCAAATGTGTAATTGATGTAGTTAGTTAAAAGAAAAAAAAGCTAATCTAATGTTCATTTGAAGGCGTAGACTCTACTAAGTGATCCATATTGTGTGTATTGCATTAACAGTATTAAGGTAAGTTAATATTATAAAATGACCTAATGGAGAAGACCATTCTTTTATGTTAATATAAAATTCAATATCAAATATAATCTATAACAGAAAAAACTAGCTACCAAAATATGCAACTACCAACCTTTGTAGAACATTAATTACGAGTAAGCACTACAAAAAAAAATATTTTTTCCGATGCTTTTTTTGGCTTTTCCCGACGCTTTAAAGCGTTGGGAAAAACCTTCTCGACGCTTTAAAAAGCATGATAAAAGTGTCGCAGAGGAAGGAGTGGAGAATGGTTTTTGCCGATGCTTTGAGGAGCGTCGCAGATGAACAGAGTTTTCTCGACGTTTTAAGCATCGGGAATAACCTTATTCCCAACGCTTAAAAGCGTCGGGAATTCCATTTTTTTTTAAAAAAAAATAATGTTATTTTTTACAATTTTTATCGAGGAAATCCTATCGTGAGTTGTACGATTGGCAAAATCATGGAAGAAATCCGTTGGCCGTTTCTATGTTCTCCGGTACATGCGTTCTTTAAGCTATTACACACTTTGTAGTAATTTTTTTTATAAAAAAAAAAATACTTTTGAGTTTATGTGTAAATTATGGTTAAACTAGACAGTTTGAAAAACCAATAGTTACCGCTCTATATATTAAGATGTATTTGGATATTCCTTCAATGAAAATTTTGTAGGATTCGTAAATTAATAGGGCAATCCATTTAAGTCTGAACCTGTATCAACCTAAGACAACCCAGCAGAAATCCTGTTAGAGAAAATAAAAATCCATTATCTTTTTTTCCTTTATTTTCTGCAGCCCAAAAGCCAAGTTATGAGCAAGACTTATGCAAGCTCTTAGAAAATACAAAGATGCACGAGCCTGCAAGCAACATTCCTGCAGGATTTCAGTCCGACCTCATAGAAACATCCGAGATATTTGAAAATTCCAACAGATATGATGCAAAAGCTAATCAGTGGAAAAATATTCAAAATCCATACAGAATTATTCTCATCTGGATCATTCCGAAAAACATAAAAAAGAGGTACCAAAACTTCACTCATCCCTTGTACATATCTTATTCCCGGATTTAACTTTGCAAAGATGATAAGTATGCGCCTTGAGGCTTCCTGAAAATGAGCAAAACACTATAATCAGATCAATGAAGCGAACCAAAATGATTGTTTGATATAGGAAACAAAATCACCTGATTAGACTCTGCAAAGGATGAGTCCCCAGAGAAAAAGTGCATGTCAGGATGAGTACGCTTTACATCTCGATCAATCTGCTCTATAATCTCTGTATCCTGCAAAGGGTAGAGTTAACACATTTGAGTATGTGAAAGCAATAACATACATTTCACGCATGGTAGAGACAGATAGACTATGGATAAAATAGAACAGCTGGAAGTGCTTAATTTTAGAAGATCCTAAACTTATCCAGTCATAAATCAGGTACGTGGTCAACAACCTAATGTGACAATACGAGTAAAATGTAGACATATGCATCAAGACCATATACCCAGGTTACCACTATCCATAAACACAGGTTGATGTAAATAGAAAGCTTATCCCCAAAAAAAAAAAAAAAAAGGAGGGACTCACCCGCACCGTATGGAGACCAATGCGTTTGCCTGCCTGGATATTTCGAAAACTGTCATCGAAGAAAATCTGTAAAACAAATTGCAGCAATACACGCAACATCAGTTTTCAGTACAATTCACCAAGAATATTTTGAGCAGCAATGCTTATATCCTGGTCCTTTAATGTCATCTCACCATTCCGTGGGCGTTAATGTTGGCGATTTTGAGAGCATGCTCCATGGCATCTATGGATGGTCTGCATCGAATTGGAGTCTTCGGTAGTTCGGAACCGGCATCCGGCTTAGAGAAGTGCTCGACGATGTCGAAGACATCTGCCGTGGCTGCTGGGTCGCATGGCGAAGAAGAATCGCTTGGTGGATTGAGAGTCTCGAAGCATATAATGCCTTCAAAGCAGCCTTCCAACCCCAGCTTGCCTAGTACCTTGGCCGCATGGACCTTATCAGCATTTGTGAAAATCTGTTTTATGATAGCAAGGACACAAGCATCAGATTACGGTTAAATCTTGGAAGGAAGATTTACCCATCCCATGCAACGCTGTTTGAGGAACTTTGCCAGTTTGCGAATCGGCAGGCTCTGGAGAAGACATCCATGAACAAAACTGTTGAATACCAAAATAGATGGTTAATAATATAACGTAGACTATTATCATAGGCATCGAACATGGTGGCCGACAAGGAAGGAAGATGTGGCATATTACCTGTGGTAATCATCATAATCAAAATTGTAGCCTATGGCCTGGGCAACATACAGCAGAAAACAGATTAAGATATAAGAATCACTGGAGCCTAACATTTTTTTAAAAAGAACAAGATATAAGAATCACCAAAATAATTATCAACTTGAGCAATCTGGATTTGTAAAGTGTGCCAGCAGATAGGATATTTGTACTTTTCCGTGGGGGCGTATATTTAAAAAGCTAATCATGTCTTTTCCTTCCCAAAAGAATTGCCGTACCAGCAACTGCAAAGCTTGCATTTATCATACTGTAAGAGATCCACAGGGCTAAAGAAGGGGAAAGAATATTTTATGGACGGCTTTGAATGCATTAGTAAAAAGTCAAGACTTTTTATACATGCACGTGTTGGAGATAATCCTGACACACGGGGATTTGTCCGAGTCGCGCAAAGATCATCCACTGCATGTGCGAGCTCGCGCGGAGAGAAGACGTGTTCACTGTGTGTGCAAGCTCGCGCGGTTGTTACGTGTGTTAGGTTGTTGCATGGTTTGCATGGCCTATCACATCACGCGGGGATTAGTTTTTTTTTATTTTCTGTTTCGTCTTGATAAACCGATTTCTAAAAGTCGTGTTGTAAAAACTTATTTATTTTCGAATGAAGCGCAGCAAAAGCGTGTTGCAGTGTTTTTTCCTGTATTCTCTCTCTCATCCTCGTATTTCCCTTTAACCAGAGTTCCTCCCATCGTAGCCTGAGACGAAGTGCAGTGGCTGGGTGGTCCGAGGGCTTTGGAGCAAGCTTCGCACCCTTCACCTGGTATCAGAGCATCAGGTTAGCACAACAAGGCGCCTTCGTCTCAAGCAAATGGTGATCGTCCCTCAAGCTGCGATAACAAGGATCGGTGGCGGCGTATCTCTCAACTACCCGCAGCTAACGACGACGAACTACACCACCTGGGTGATTAAGGTGGAAGCACTGATGCAGGCCCAAGACATTTGGGATGCAGTGGAAGTAACGGACGGTGCGGACGTGGACGAGAGGAAGGATAAGACGGCAAGGGCGTTTCTCTTCCAAGCACTCCCGGAAGACATCCTGTTGCAGGTGGCGAAGAAGACGACTGCAAAGGAGGTCTGGGACAGCCTCAAAACAAGGTTTGTCGGGGCAGACCGTGTCAAGACCGCTCGGTTGCAAACGTTGAAGAGTGACTTCGACGTCATGCGAATGAAGGAAGGGGAGACGCTGGACGACTACGCTGGCAGACTCAGTGGGATGTCCGCGAAGTATACAAATCTGGGGGAGACGCTCGACGATGCGACGCTGGTAAAGAAGCTCCTCAACACAGTACCCGATAGGTACTACCAGGTGGTCGCCGGCATTAAGCAGTTCTGCAACCTCGACATAATGCCATTCGAGGAAGTAGTCAGGTGTTTGACGGCATACGGGGAGCGCGCACGTTTGCGCAACCCCAGCAGCAACGACGATGGGCAGCTCCTGCTCACCCAAACCGAATGGCAGGCGCGGCAGGACAAAGTCGATAGGGACTCATCCTTGAGCAACAAGGGTAAGTACATCGCCCCTGCATAAGGCAGCAGCCGGAGCCGGGGTGGATGCAGTCGCGGCAGGGGTCGCGGCAGAGGCAGACGCAGTGGATCGCCATGCAAGGCTAGTTCAGGTGGCTCTGGCAGCAGTAGATGCGACAAGAGCCACATCAAGTACTACAATTGTAGCAAAATGGGCCATTATGCGTCTGAATGCTAGAGTAAACCGTGCAAAGAAGAAGCAAACCTCTCATGCACGGAGGAGGAGAAACCGGCGTTACTGCTGTCTGCGAGTGTTGAATCAAGGGATCTTGTTTTATTGAATGAGGAGACGATGGAACCACAGCTGCGAGCTGGAAGCGAGGAAGTCTCCAGCACCTGGTATTTTGATAATGGTGCAAGCAACCATATGTCGGGTGAAAGGAAGAAATTCCACGAGCTGGACGAGACAGTCCAGGGGCATGTGAGATTCGGCAACGGCTCCACTATGCAGATCAAGGGAAAGGGTTCGGTGTTCTTCCAGTTCAAGAATGGGGAACAACGACTTCTCACCGAGGTATACTACATCCCGACCTTACAAAGCAATATCATTAGCTGTGGACAGTTGGCCAAGAAAGGAAACAAGTTTGTTATGCTAGGAGAATTTCTATGGATGTATGATCCCAGTGGTAGATTGCTCATCAAAATCAAAAGTTCCTCCAATCATCTTTACAAGGCCGAGATGAAGACCAACGATCTGGTGTATTTGCTCACCAACATATCGGACGAGGCTTGGCTTTGGCACGCCCGACTTGGGCATATCAACTTCCACTCCTTGAAGATGCTGGCAGAGAAGAATATGGTGGCAGGTGTGCCGCTCATTAAGCACCCCGACAAGCTGTGCCAAGGGTGTACAATAGCAAAGCATGCAAGACACCCTTTCCCAGAGGCAGCCACCTGTCGAGCGGAGGAGCCACTCGAGCTGCTGCACGCCGATCTCTGCGGACCGATCACCCCTTCAACTATCGCTGGCAATAGCTACTTCATGTTGATCGTCGATGACTACACTCGATGGATATGGGTGTACGTGATCAAGACGAAGGATGAAGCCTGCTTGGTGTTCAAAAGTTTAAGCAACAGGTGGAGAATACCACCGGACACTGAGTGAAGACCTTGAGGACGGACTGGGGTGGAGAGTTCCTCTCCACTGAGTTCAACAAACTCTGCGAAGAGGCAGGCATCGTGAGGCACCTGACTGCACCCTACACTCTGCAGCAGAATGGCGTGGTGGAACGAAGAAACTGGACGGTGATGTCGATGGCGAGATCACTTCTCAAGAGCATGCACGTTCCCAACATATTCTGGGGGGAGGCCGTAAGGCATGCAGTACATCTGCTGAACCGCTTGCTAACGAAGGCACTAGGAGAGCGCACCCCATTCGAAGCTTGGACTGGGAGGAAGCCACACCTCGGCCATTTGAGGGTGTTCGGCTGCACTGCCCATGCGAAGGTGGTGTTGCCGCACCAGAAGAAGCTTGATGACAGAAGTCAAGCAATGGTGTACCTCGGCGTCGAGCAGGGCTGCAAGGCGCACCGACTCTATGACCCTCGACGCGGCAAACTTCATGTAAGTAGAGACGTGAAGTTCGAAGAACACCTAGAATGGAGTTGGAACGCAGGTGAAAACATCGAAGATGCATCAGTCCTGGTTGTGAGGGAGAACTACTCTCCCGAGACGGACTCGAGTGACTCCGGGACTCCTTCGGCCCACCCTGTTGGAGTCCCGTCTGTAACAGCAACGGCGTCATCACCAATGGAGGATACCGCATCGGCCACAGAGTCTCCCACAGCGGATTCA
Source organism: Areca catechu (assembly GCA_021397845.1). NCBI lineage: Eukaryota > Viridiplantae > Streptophyta > Magnoliopsida > Arecales > Arecaceae > Areca > Areca catechu. The sequence goes on along the minus strand of CM038044.1, from coordinate 117,444,412 downwards.
TTGGCAGGTGCACCGGCTGTACCTGCCATGGCCTCTCCGACTTCAAGCAGCAGCAGCACCAATAATGGAGTGGTTCGTTACAGGCACATCGACGATATTATGCGAGATGCAGTGCGAGTGGACTTACATCAGGAAGAGCTCGAAGAAGAGGCGCTACTAGTCGAGATGGAGGAGCCATCTTGCTACCGAGAAGCTGCCGGAGAAAATGCTTGGGAAAAAGTGATGCAGCAGGAGATCGAGTCCATTGAAAGAAATTCAACATGGGAGCTCACCAACCTACCACCAGGACAAAGACCCATAGGTCTGAAATGGGTGTACAAGGTGAAGAAAAACTCAGCCGAAGATGTGATCAAGCATAAGGCGAGGCTAGTTGCAAAGGGGTATGTTCAGTGGCAGGGTGTCGACTTCGAAGAAGCGTTTGCTCCGGTGGCCAGACTTGACACTGTGTGTGTCATTCTTGCAATCGCAGCCAACCGTAGCTGGGAGGTACATCATCTTGATATGAAGTCGGCATTCTTGAATGGCGAACTCGAGGAGGAGGTCTATGTAACTCAGCCGGAGGGCTTTGTTGTGAAGAACAAGGAGCACTGTGTGTACAAGCTGAGCAAGGCACTATATGGGTTGCGGCAAGCTCCACGGGCATGGAACAATCGACTGGACAAAAGTTTGAGGCATCTCGGGTTCATCAAGTGCACACAAGAACAAGCAGTGTACACACGAGGAGAAGGAAACGTAGGTATCATTGTTGGTATTTACGTCGATGATTTAATCATTACAGGGGAAAATTCGGAGGAGATCTCAGCTTTCAAGCAGCAGATGATGACCGAGTTCGAGATGAGTGACTTCGGGCTTCTCACCTTCTACCTCGTCATCGAAGTGGCGCAAGAAGAAGATCGGGTGATACTAAAGCAATCGGCCTACGCCAAGAAGGTGTTAGCTCAGTTTGGCATGACTGAGTGCAACTCAACAAAGTCCCCTATGGAGCAGAAGGCGCAGCTCCATAAAGATCCTGAAGGAGAACCGATAGATGCGACGGAGTACCGGCGCATGATTGGTTGTTTGAGGTATTTACTCCACACAAGACCAGATCTTTCCTATGCAGTTGGAGTAGCTAGCAGATTTATGGAAAGGCCCACGGTGATGCATCACAAGGCGGTGAAGCAAATCCTGAGGTACCTGAAAGGTACAATCCATTGTGGACTTGTATATGGGAAGAAAAAGGTAGAAGAAGAGATCATCGGCTACAGCGATAGTGACTTGGCTGGTGATGTTGATGATCGGAAAAGCACCGGGGGTATGACATTCTATGTCAATGATAATCTGGTATCATGGAATTCACAAAAGCAGAAGTCGGTGGCATTGTCATCATGCGAGGCTGAGTTCATGGCAGCAACGGCAGCGGCAAGCCAGGCATTATGGCTGAGAAGCTTGTTGAGGGAGCTAACGAAGCAAGAACTTAAGCCAGTGAAGCTGTTTGTTGATAACAAGTCTGCAACTGCCTTAATGAAAAATCCCGTATTTCATGACCGCAGCAAGCACATTGACACGAGATTTCATTTCATCCAAGAATGTGTTGAAGGTGGTCAGATCGTGGTCAAGTTCGTCTGCACGGAAGAGCAGTGAGCCGATCCACTCACAAAAGCTTTGTCAGGCGTGAAGTTTGCAGCGAAGAAATTATTACTGGGCGTTTATGATTTTGACCCACATCAGGATTAAGGGGAGTATGTTGGAGATAATCCTGACATGGGGATTTGCCCGAGTCACGCGAAGACCATCCACTGCGTGTGCGAGCTCGCGCAGAGAGAAGACGCGTTCACTGCGTGTGCAAGCTCGCGCGGTTGTTACGTGTGTTAGGTTGTTGCATGGTTTGCATGGCCTATCACATCACGCGGGGATTAGTTTTTTTTTGTTTTCTGTTTCGTCTTGATAAACCGATTCCTAAAAGTCGGTGTTGTAAAAACTTATTTATTTTCGAATGAAGCACAGCAAAAGCATGTTGCAGTATTTTTTCCTGTATTCTCTCTCTCATCCTCGTATTTCCCTTTAACCAGAGTTCCTCCCATCGTAGCCTGAGACGAAGTGCAGTGGCTGGGTGGTCCGAGGGCTTTGGAGCAAGCTTCGCACCCTTCAGCACGCATTTGTTGTTGATTAACACTCTTGTTTTCACCTCAAAAAATAGAGGAGAGTGCACATAACCAAACAAGGAGTTTATTCAACTCTTTCCAGGTTTTCCATACACAAGGCGGTCGGTTGCCATAGATGCAGGTTAAATTTGTTATAAATAATCATTATTTAATAAAAAATTAGAAACAATAAATATAGATTATATGCTCTGTCCTAAGACACTAAACGGTTCTATGTAAAACAGTAATATAAATATATACTATGAATCGTAAAAGTTGAGTTTTAGGAATTCTAACCGGAGGCGTGCAGAGGCACTGTCCTAAGATGATTCTCGGCCCTCGTGCAGGATTCAATCCGAAAACTCTGTCCCAAGATACAACCAGGTAACCCTTCTGCAGGCACGACTGTGAAGGGGATGATAATGGCTTCGTCCAGCAGTGAAACAAATATTAAAATTGGAAAAGAAAACCCAGAACGGAAGAGAGTTCTAGATCGGGAAAACAGATTGAGAGAGATCGGAAGAGAGAAGTATACATTGATATCAGATCTGTGATCTGACTCCATCCTTTTATAGATGGAGAAGTGCCATGAAGAAGAAATACCGCTCGGTGAAGATGCGACGCGGTACAACAGAGGATGCGATGCTCGGAGAAGACGCGATACAGTCCGGTCACGACGTTCGGAGAAGACGCGATGCATTTTTGGTCCGGTGTAGAAAACGAAAAGAAGGAAAAAAAATGGGCAAAAATAACACACCACACCACGCCGCACGAACCGAACCGGGCCGGGCCGGGCCGCGCGCGCGTGTGAGTGGCCCAAGACGGTACAAGGCCAAACAGAAGAGGAATCATAAATAAACATCTTTGGGGTGTTCTCCTTTTCCCATGTGGGACTAAAGGAATAGTTTGGAGGGAATTTTGGGTTTTCCCTCCAAACCTCTAACAATCCCCCTCAAAACTCAAAATTCACTTATTATAAATAATTAAATAGAACATAATAGAAAAATATTTACTGCTGGGTACATATATTGCGTAATTGATGAAGTGCCTTTAAAGTTCACTTCACTTAGCATTGATAGTATTAATTTGAAGGGAGCGGAGTGAACCAGGTCTTGAACTACGTTCCGTTAGATCAATTTCTACTATAATACCCACAGTATAGAAGCTCATATCGCGGGTTTGCACATTAATGGCCGTGTGCAAGAATCTTGATTTGTTTCATGAGAATTTCTAGAGATTGCCTATGTCTCTAGCCGCGGTCGTATACGGATTTTCTCATATAGGTGAGTCCCTCCAAGGATGTGTGTAGTGTCACATCTCGAGGAATACCTCTCGGGACTTATTCAGAGATAACTCTTCCTAAACACTACATAGGAGCACTAATCATCATAGGGATGGGCTAGAGTCAGAGACTCCTGCTAAACAAACTACATGTGCTCCCTGATCAACCAATCAGCTTGTTTTTACTACATTGAACCTCCTTCAAGGGATCTCCTATCACAGAGGTTGGGTTCCCGCTGCTGGAAGATCCTTTATTAGCTAAGCCCCATCCCCCTCGATGACATCAGGACCTTAGTCCTGTTTAAGCCTTTTGTAAGACAGTCAGCAAGATTATTATCCGTAGCTACATGATTTATAGAAACAATTTGAAGTTTTTCTTTCATTTTAACAGATTTTTGTCTTAATTTGATGTGTCTGCTTACTTTAGTATTTATTAACTTCTTTTTGCAAAATTCTATAGCAGCTCTAGAGTCACAATGTATTGAAATTGGAGGTATAGGAGAAGATATAGAAATCTCAGTAAGAAGCTCTTTTAACCATTCTGCTTCAGTACAGGCAGAGTTAAGAGCAATAAGCTCGGCTTCCATGGTGCTCCTAGCTAAAATAGTTTGTTTAGTTGATTGCCACGATATGGCACTACCTCCTAACAGAAAAACATAACCAGATATAGATTTGACATCTAAAGTGTCAGAAATCTAATTTGCATCACAATAACCTTCAAGAACATTTGGATAACCTGTAAAGCATAGAGAATACTCAGTAGTACCTTTAAGGTATCTGAACACTCTTTCTAATGCATTCCAATAAATTGAACTAGGATTAGATGTATATCTACTAAGTCTAGAAATAGTGAAAGCAATATCAGGCCTAGTCCGATTGGATAAATACATTAGAGATCCAATAATTTATGCATATTTCTCTTGATTTATAGGTATTCTAGTATTCTTTGTAAGATGAATAGATGGATCAAAAGGTGTAGAAACAGTTGAATAATTAGAATATCCAAATTTGTCTATAAGTTTTTTAGTATAATGAGATTGAGATAAACTGATCGACTTGATAGTTCGAATGATTTTCATTCCAAGGATTAAGTCAGCATTACCTAAATCTTTCATATTGAAATGATGAGACAGAAAATTCTTGATATCATTAACCAGATTCAAATCTGATGCAAGAATTAAAATGTCATCAACATAGTGATATAGAAAGATGAATTGATCATTAACTTGTTTTTGATAAAGACAATTATCGGATTCATTAATATGAAATCCGTAGGATAAGATCACTTGGTCAAATTTTTCATGCCATTGCTTAGGTGCTTCCTTCAATCCATAAAGAGATTTTACAAGCCTGCAGACTTTATTTTCTTGTCCTGGCACAGAAAATCCTTCAGGTTGATGCATGTAGATCTCTTCGTCTAGATCACCATGCAAAAATACAGTCTTAACATCCATTTGATGAACATAAAGTTTATAGATAGAAGCTAATGCTAGAATGACTCTAATAGTGGAGATATGAGCAACAGGAGAATATGTATCAAAGAAATCTATACCGTCCTTTTGACCAAATCCCTGAACAACAAGCCTGGCTTTATATTTTTCTATTGTTCCATCAGTTCTCATTTTCTTCTTGAAAATCCATTTACATCCTAAAAGGTTTATTTCCAGGAGGCAGATTAGTAAGAATCCATGTATTATTTTCGATAATGGATTCAAATTCACTATTGATTGACTCTTTCCAGAAAGGTGCATCAGGAGAAGACAAAGCTTCTAAATAAGTAGGAGTATCTTCAATTAAATAGGTGAAAAAACCTTCACCAAAATTTTTTTCTGTTCTAATTCTTTTACTCCGTCTAGGTTCAGGTTCAGATTCGGGTTCATGAGTTAAATCTGCAACTGAGGATGCAGAAGATGGAATATTATTCGTTGGATTAGACACTCTATTTTTCATAGAAAAAATATTTTCAAAGAAAGTTGCATCTCTGGATTCAATTATTATATTATTTGATATTGATGATATTTCCGAGTTAATAACAAGGAATCTATAGGTATTACTATCCAACGAATAACAAATAAATACGGCATCTATGGTCTTAGGACCTATTTTTAAACTTTTGGATTCAGGAATACTAACTTTAGCTAAGCAACCCCAAACTCTAAAGTAACTAAGTCTAGGTTTGTGACCCTTCCAAATTTCATAAGGAGTTTTATCTTTATCTTTTGCAGGTATTCTATTGAGGATGTAATTAGCAGAAAGAAGAGCTTCTCCCCATAGATTTTCTGGAACACCTGAACTAATGATCATTGCATTTATCATATCTAGCAGTGTTCAGTTCTTTCTTTTTGCTACACCATTAGATTGAGGTGAATAGGGAGCAGTAACTTCATGAATTATTCCATTTTCTTTACAGAAAAGATTTATTTTATTTGAAGTGTACTCACCTCCTCGGTCTGATCTAAGGATTTTAATCCTTTTTTCTAACTGATTCTCAGCTTCTGCTTTATAAAGTTTAAATTTATTAAGAACTTCATCCTTAGTTTTTAGAAGATAAGTGTAACAGTATTTAGAATAATCATCTATGAAAGTGACAAAATAACGACTACCTCCACGTGTTAGGGTTCTATTAGAATCACAAACATCACTATGTATTAGTTTTAAGATTTGGGAATATCTAAGTTCTATAGGCTTGAATGGTTTTCTAGGTTGTTTTGATTGTACACAGATTTCACATTTAGATTTATGATCTATATTTATTTTAGGAATTAATAGAAGATCAGACATTTTCTTGATTGATCGACGATTGACATGACCCAATCTGCCATGCCAAATTTTACAAGCCTCAAAGTTCAACACAGTAGATTTAGAAGAAGAACCAGAGATTTTATTGATATTAATATGTGCTATTACACTTAATTTGAATAATCATTCAGATACAAAGCCCTTGCCAATAAACATATCTCCTCTGGAGATTACAACTTTATTTGATTCTAATACGACTTTAAGTCCTGTCTGGATAAGCAAAGAACCACTAATTAGGTTTCTTCTAATTGCTGGAACATGCTATACATCACGAAGAATCAAAGATTTTACTGAGGTAAACTTTAGATTGATGTGACCTGATCCTAGTACTTGAACAGCTGTTCCATCACCCATTGTTATACTTCCTTCACTTGATCCCTAATAGGATGAAAACCAAATTTTATTAGTGCAAACATGGATATTAGCACCAGTATCTAACCACCATTCGAAATCAAAATAGGTTAGATTTATCGAAGGGGTGAAGGAGACTGACCTAAAAGAAGATGATTCTCCTTCAATCATATTGACCTGAGATTTGAATTGATTCTGGTTCTTAGTATCATTCTTCTTCTTATGGACAACCTTCTGCTTCTTCTGGTAGAAACATTGAGGAGCAATATGATTGTCCCTTTCACAGACAAAGCAGAATCTTCCATCACCTTGATCATTGGATTTTATGTTATTCTGCCTATGGATATTGTTTTGATGGAAAGGTTTTCCTTTTTCTTTAAAATTTTTTCCCTTAGGTTTATAATTAGGATTGTAATATCTAGAGTTCTGACCTTTAGTATTTTGATTTTGACCTTCGGTAAGGTTGACTTTGGCCTTGAGTTGATTTTCTTGAATCTCTCTAAGTCTATATTGATCTTCGATCCTGATGGATTGAAGGAGAGACCTAAAGGTCAGGGAGGTCTGAGTTCTTTTAAGATTTTTGGCAAATTGAGTCCACGATGGGGGAAGTTTATCAATCAAACTTGAAACTTGATAAGTTTCATCAAGGATAGACCCTCCTCTAAGAATTTCTTGAACATGGTTTTGGAAATGATGGATCTAGTCATTGATTGGTTGGTTATCTATCATTCTAAAGTTATGAAAGTCAGAAACGGTAAACCTCATAGCCCCCTCATGATCTCTGATATAGGTATCTTCTAGAGTACACCAGAGTTCTTTAGAAGTTTGACATTTCCTATAGGTTGCATACAGGTTGTCTGAAAGACAACTCAGTATTCTAAACTTGCAGTGATAGTCTACTTCTTCAGGAGATTTAGAAGTTGCATCAGAGCCTTGAGAATTGGTTTCAAATAGAAGGATTTTACCTAGGGCAGAAATTAAACCTAATGAAATTAACCAGGCCTCAATTTGTTTTTGCCATCTAAGAAAACACTTCCCATCAAATCTATCAGGTTTAAGGCTATAAGAATCCACAGAACCCATACCAAGATGATTAAGAACTAGAGCTGCACAATAATAATATATTCATTTTAGAATTTTAACAGCCAATTTCAGAACATATATATCTATTTAAATAATTTTTGTTTCTATTTTATTTCATAGGAGATTCGCCTTAGATTGTTAGAAATAATCGTTATGAAATAAAAAACTAGAAACAATAAATATAGAGTATATGCTCTGTCCTAAGGCACTAAACGGTGCTATGTAAAACAGTAATATAAATATATACTATGAATCATAAAAGTTGAGTTTTAGGAATTCTGACCGGAAGCGTGCAGAGGCACTGTCCTAAGACGATTCTAGGCCCTCGTGCAGGATTCAATCCGAGAACTCTACCCCAAGATACAACCAGGTAACCCTTCTGCAGGCATGACTATGAAGGGGATGACAATGGCTTCGCCCAGCAGTGAAACAAATATTAAAATTGGAAAAGAAAACCCAGAACAGAAGAGAGTTCTGGATCGGGAAAACAGATTGAGAGAGATCGGAAGAGAGAAGTATACATTGATATCAGATCTGTGATCTGACTCCATCCTTTATAGATGGAGAAGTGCCATGAAGAAGAAACACCGCTCGGTGAAGACGCGATGCGGTACAGCAGAAGATGCGATGCTCGGAGAAGATGCGATACAGTCCGGTCGTGACGTTCGGAGAAGACGCGATGCATTTTCGGTCCGGTGTAGAAAATGAAAAAGAAGGAAAAAAAATGGGCAAAAATAACACACCACGCCGCACGGACTGGACCGGACCGCGCGCGAACCAGGCCGGACCGCGCGCGAACCAGGCCATACCGCGCGCGAACCGGGCCGAGCCGGGCCGCGCGCGCGCGTGTGAGTGGCCCAAGACGGTACAAGGCCAAACAGAAGAGGGATCATAAATAAACATCTTTGGGGTGTTCTCCTTTTTCCATGTGGGACTAAAGGAATAGCTTGGAGGGAATTTTGGGTTTTCCCTCCAAACCTCTAACAAAATTCACATGATGGCTTTTAACATTATCAATGGAAGAGATGCAAAAAGCTCCCATTGTTGCTTGTATCTTGTAGAGATGGATGATTGTTTTTGAATAGGCATGGCCTATTTTTAGGTCATGTTTAGAATTGAGTATTTAGAGAAGTTTGAGATGAGGCAGTATTGGTTAATGAAACTTGATGAAGATTGAATGCTATTGAAAAAGGTTGACAAAGCTGAACAAGTTATAGAATGCACGGTAGTGAGATTGTGTTGAGTTGAGACTCAACAAGGCATCTATGACTAAAGAACAAGCTTCCTCACTGCTTTGATTTTGACATACAATACAAGGAATGCACCTTCAGGATTTTATGTAATTATTACTACACTAAATTAAACCACAAAAAGCAAGCTCTCATGCCAATTAGACAGATCTATATGTTTGAGTCTTAAAAAAATGTAAAGGAAAATTCTTGAGCTGCCAAAGTTTCCAAAGCACCGATGATGAGGATTAAACAGAAGCACAAGAAATAAAGTTTATGAAACATGATGTAACCATTGACACCTGGCAATCAATGTGAAATTTGGATTCAAAAAGATGGACAGAATGCTGAGTAATGCTAAGGAAGAAAGATATCCCATGGTTGACAATACGCAATGCAGAGACAGCTTTATTTATGAGGGGTCCTAGGTTGAGATCAGCAGGTTGGGAAAAAAAAAGAAAAGAAAAGAAAAGTGGGGAAAAAAAAGAACACTTAAATGGAAATAGAGTTGACAAAGTTGAATTGGACAGTTTAAAATTCTGGAAATCTGTGAACTAAGATTTACTGTACGGGCCAGTACTACTGCATACCAACTTTACCGTACCATACTAGTACGTGGTATGGGGGATATACCGGTATGCTGAACCGGCCACCATACTGGGCATACTAAAATGGCAAACCTTGCTATGGATCAAGTTGAATCCAGGCTGATCCATATATGTTGGGTAGAGAATGGTTACTACAGTGAATCTGGACTTTAGCGATGCTTTTTTTGACCTTTCCAGACGCTTTTAAGCATCGCTAAGTAATCTCCCGATATTTTGTAAAGTGTCGCCTATGCAAGCATTGGGACGCAACCTGCCGATGCTTCAAAAAAGCATCGGCATTTGCCGACGCTTTAAAGCGTCGCTAAATTTTTATTTACCGATGCTTTAAAGCGTTGCTAGTTTTAAATCTAGCGACGCTTTAAAGTGTCGGCATTTAGCGACCCTTTAAAGCGTCGCTAGGGTTTCAGTCTAGCGACGCTTTAAAGTGTCGCTAAACTTAAAACTAGCAATGCTTTAAAGCATCGCCAGTTCCAGTTATAACGATGCTTTAAAGCGTCGCTAGTTCCAGATATAGCGATGCTTTAAAGCATCGCCAGGTCCAAACCTAGCGACGCTTTAAAGCGTCGGTAGATTTTTTTTAAAAAAAAAATAATAAACAGTCATATATACAAACCCATAACCTGTATACATTATGAAAATGAAAACATTCAAACCTGTATCATATCCAACATACACAAACAAATAAAAATATTCAAACCTGTATCACATATCACATCCAACATACACAAACACAAATACAAACCAAATATAAAAGTTTTTTTTATATATATAAACGTATCAATCCAAGTTCAAATAAACAAAAAGATATACATAAATAATAAAAAAAATATCTGGCATCACTGATCCATGGGAGGTTGGTCGTCGTTAGGTCTGCGACTCGCAGATGTACCAGGAACCTGCAAGATATACATCAAAAATTATAATACATACATTATATATATTCTAATCTATTAGATACATACAAAATTAATAAATAATTACTTACCTGAGATGACATGAACATATGCAGCACAGATGTAATATGCTCTAGTTGAGACATAATGGTCTGCATCTCTGCTCTGTCTGCATCACGTGTCTGTCGGAGCTCTGCTATCTCCTCCTGGAGCTGACGAACATGTAACTGATCATGACTCTCTCTAGTATCCCAAGTATATCTAATCCACCTCAGATAACTGAGTAGGGATAACTCCAATCCCATAACCCCTCACTCGTCCAGGACGCTCTGGTCCCATCAACTCCGAGAATACCTCGGCCTCGATGCGACTGCTCTGTGTAGATGATGAACCCTCGCCAGCACGCTCGAAGATCATAGAGGTAGCCCTATTCTATATTTTATAAAAACACATATATCAATACTTAATAAAATAAAAATATAAATCATAATATAACATAAATAAAAAAATACATATATATCTCTGGACTCGTCCCGAACAAAACTGTCATCCTAGTGAACGTGAGTCATCCGATAGAACTCCACCTCACCAGGCTCCCTCCCTTGCTGATCAGCCTATATAAAGAATAAATATTACAAAAAAATTCAAAATAACACATCTTATATCCCCGTACCATGATACATGGCACATGCATGATACATGATGATACATGATGTTAAAAGTAAAAGTGTACTAAAAGTATTATAGGATGAGAAACATACAAACTCATGCCTGAGCCGTGCATAACTCTTGGACCCCGCTGTGTGAGGAACAGACTGAGCAGCTCGTGCAGCTCTACCAATATCAGAATACGTCTGCAAAATAAAATTAAAACAATGTTATATATTGTATAAATATAATTATGACAAGTGAAAATTAATAAATTTTGAAGTGTTTAATGATGCTACACAACCTGTGCCCTCTCGGAGAACCAATAGTGCACCAGCTCTATCCACTGATGAGGATGAACATCAGGAGGACATGTAGCTACAACCTGCTCCTCTGTCCTACCCTCTAGCTTGTAGTCTCTCTTCAACTTCGCCCTATATTCTTTTCACTTGTGATTGAGAGACTTAAGCACAAAATCAGATGAATCTGAAGGAAGAACGAACTTGCTCTACAATTTAATTAAACAATAAAATAAATATTAAACGAAATAAGCAATTCAATTATTAAAAACCTAAGATATAAAATAATATATTAATTTTTTTACCTGCATAACTCATAGCATTTCTATTTTATATGTAGGAAGCATGTCATTCCACTTCGAATAATTCATGGGACATAGCTGACCACGGCATGCTACTGTCCCCAGAAAGCTAGTCAACAAGCTAGCAGCTTTCTTAATAGGCTGCCCTAGCTTGTTGCACTCTATCACTATTCTCTCACCCTCAGGTAACTGCCACACATCACGGACTAATGTGGGTCCTCGCCTACGCCTGAGTCTCCCGGATCCATCTACAAAAAAAAATACAAAACATTGTATATCAAAACTATTGCATATGCATGAATTGAAATGAGATAGAATTATTAAATTATGTACCCTGTATCTGTATATCATCGACGAAAGACTCGTCATCAGGATGATCCATAGAAGGATCGTGATGTGCGGACTCGGAGGGAATAGTGTCGTCCTAAGGTGTAGAGGTAGTAGCATCGGCCTGATGTGCAGAAATAGAGGGACTGCCATCAGACCGATGTGAAATTGATCGACTGCCCTCGGACTGCTGTGATGAAGAAGTACCAGTCTCGGTCTGGGAAAACTGAAACTGTACATCTGCTAATCGCTTCATTCAAGGCATGGTGTACCTAACCTGCATTATTTAAAAACAAGTCAGTCAACATTATAATCAAATTATAACGAAAATGAATTATAATTTAAAAGATAACATAATCATTAATGCAAAAATGTAAACCATCTTATAAACTACTTACTTGTCATAATCAACCAATTGTACCTTCCTCGGAATCCAACCTAACCAAAATGGTTGTATCATTTATATGATCATCCGATACAATATTATAAGGCATACACTGAGTGTAAATATCATCATCTTCTTCTTCCACCCTTTTTCCAATGTCATACAAGTCTCTGGGTTTTGTCTTAATAACAGTAGCACATTCTTTATCTTTCGAGTCTTGTACATAAAAACTTATCGAGCTTGAAATGAAAAGATAAATGGATCATCCTTCAATAACACACCCGTATGTATCAATTTGAAAAATTGACAAATATGAATTCGTTTGAGTCATTTTTCAAACCTCTCGGTGTATTTATATCCACCCAATCGCATCGAAATAATACAACTTTAAAATTTCCATAATAATCCAACTCCAAAATATCTTTAAGTATACCATAATAAGATTTTCTATCTGCTTCAACCATAACACCACTGTTCTGAGTTTTTCTAAGTTTCTCGTGTTTCTTGGTATGAAATTTAAAGCTATTTATAATAAAACCATTATATTTGTTCACAATATAATTTGGACCTCTGGCAAGTGTAATTAATTCTACTGAACTATTTTTCTCCATCAGTACTAGTACCTAAAAAATATAATATCAATTATCGATCATTTATTCGATGTTAAAAATATATAAAATTATTATACGACTTATATATACTAACCTGATTGGCAAGCCAATTAAGGAATAACTCAACAAACCATCTTTGTTCAATCCTTGGATTAGGACGAGTGGAATGATTGGCTTGTCATTGTATAGATAAAAATTTACTGCATGACAATCAAATATAAGTTTGACAACAATAAGTCTAATATTTAGTATTATCCATGTATAGATAGACTAACCTGCGATAGTCAGATATTATGTCACTATGTAGCAATACATAACGGTGTGCTTGTGACAGATTTATGGTCAAGAACAATACTTTCAGCTTTTCCTATAAATCTTCCGGATGATGCAAATTTGTATAGATCTGTATTCTCCATTGTATCACCATGACGTTGAGGTCGATTGAATACAGTCTCTACACCTTCGAGATATCTTGAACAAAATGTTAAACACTCTTCAGCAATATATCCCTCTACTATTGAGCCCTCAGGATGGACTTTGTTTCGTACATAATCCTTCAAACGTACAAGATACCTACAAAAAGTATGATATTTATATCACATTAAATAATGAAAAAGTTATATAAATTATAAAATTTAAGTTTTACAGCATTACCTCTCCATAGGGTACGTCCATCTGTACTGTACCGGTTCACCAAGTTTAGCTTCCGAAGCTAGGTAAATGAGTAGATGAACCATAATCGTAAAAAACCCAGGAGGAAAAATCTTTTCTATCTGACATAATGTAAGTACGACTTGAGACTGCAACTGATCAAGCTCCTGAGGATCAAGAACCTTAGAAGATAATGCCTTGAAGAATGATGATAGCTGAAAAACAACCGTAATAACTTGTTTTGGCATTGATGACCTTAAAGCCAATGGAAGAATATCTTGCATTAATATATGTCCATCATGACTTTTAAGATTTGAAACTTTGCGCTCTTTCAAATTCACACATCGTGAAATATTTGAAGCATATCCATCAGAAACTTTGATATTCTTTAAAACTGTCAAGAAGAGATCTTTTTCTCGGCTAGACATTGTATAACATGCATGAGGGATATAAGTTCTATCATTTGCAAGCACTTGTGGATGAAGTTCATGTCGGATGCCCATTTCTTTTAAATCAAGACGCGCCTTCATGTTATCTTTAGTCTTTCCATCAAGATTTAATATTGTTCCAATCAAATTATCACAAACATTCTTTTCTATATGCATAACATCAAGATTATGGCAGAGTATATTATGCTCCCAATAAGGTAAGTCAAAGAATATGCTTCTTTTCTTCCATAATTGTTTAGTATGCTGATGGGTAGTTGCTGTGATTATATCATATCATTTTCAACTTCAAAGAAATTATCCGGATCCTCGAACACTGCCGTATCTAAGGTGCAAGTATTGACTTCCTCCGATACTTCTTCTTATACCGAAGTCTCAACATCATCTCTTCATAGCTTTTTAGAGGACTTTGTCATCTTGCCATAACTGTGTCTGATACCAAGCATTTGTCTACGAATATCAGAACCAGAAGGAAGAATTGGAGCAGATCCCAACTCTATAGTACCATTAAATAAATCCTTCTGAAATCGAAATGGATGATTTGCCTCCAACCATCGACGATGTCCCATATAACAGAACTTTCCTCCATGTTTTAACCAAATTGAATGGGTTGATTTACCACAAGAAGGACATGCAACTCGTCCCTTAGTGCTCCAGCCAGATAAATTAGTATATGCAGGAAAATCGTTAACAGTCCATAATAGAGCTGCCCGCAGATTGAATGTTTGGCCATTCGAAGCATCAATTGCACTGATAGCCTCCCACAGTTGTTTCAATTCATCTATTAAAGGTTGTAAGAAAACATCAATATCATTGCCTGGACCCTTATCACCTGGAATAACCATTGATAAAATAAGTGAAGATTGTTTCATGCATATCCATGGTGGCAAATTATAAGGAATCAGTACAACTGGCCAGGTGCTATAGACAAAACTTAAGGTTCGAAATGGATTGAACCCATCACTGGCTAAACCCAGCCTGACATTACGAACATCATATGCAAAATCAGGATGTCTGTCATCAAATGCTTTCCATGCTAAACTATCTGCTGGGTGTCTCAGCATTCCATCTTTTGTACGGCTTTCATCATGCCATCTCATTGACGAAGCTGTCTTTGATGATGCATAGATCCTTTTCAACCTAGGTACAAGAGGAAAATAGCGTAATACCTTCGCCGGCTTTTGTTTAATTTGTATTGCATCCAATTCATCTAATCCCTCACTCTTATTTTTTTTTTGCTTCATCCATCGTGAACATCCACACACATGGCATGACTCTTGATCGGCATGTTCTCCCCGATATAATATACAATCATTTGGACAGCTATGAATCTTTTCGTATCCAAGATCCAATTCCTTTACTAATTTTTTGGCTTCATAACAAGATGTTGGTAAACTAGTACCTTCAGGAAATGCATCCTTTAACAACTTGAGTAGCATAGTAAAACTCTTGCCAGACCATCCATTCAAGTATTTTATATGAAACAAATACACAAGAAAAGAAATTTTTGAAAAGTTCTTGCAACCAGCATATAATTCTTGATCTGCATCTCTTATCAGCTTTTGATAATGATCTGTTCCAACATTAGTTGGGGGTATCGGCTCTCTATCATGTATAGATTCAGAAAATATAGGATCCTCAGGTAACCCAGCTGCTACTTGTCCTCCACTGTAATCTCCAAGATGTTGAGCACCGTATTCAAAAGCATTTTTGAGCAAATCCCTGATATCATCATCTCTTGCAAGATTTTTCTGTTGGTTACTGGATCCAAAATCAGGTATATGTTCCATGTTAGAGGTTTGGTTACATGTAGATTGTAACCTTGACTCTCCATGAAAAAACCACTCAGTATAACCTCTTAAAAAACCATTCCATACCAAATGTTCTTCAACAATATTTGGATATAGAGAACTGGAATTTACACATTTTCGGCATGGACATAAAATCTTCCAACTGATACTACTTCTCTCCATACCAAATTTAATGAAATTCTGTACTCCATCCAAATATTCTTTGCTATTCCTCGGTTTAGTTATCCAACTCTTATCCATTGTAAGAAAAAGCTAACTGAAATAAACAAATATTTATAAGAACAGAATAAATTTAAAATAAGTTTATTCAATAGATCAATTACAGTATTATTAAATGCACCATATCACCAACTAATAGGTAAAGAGGTCCTATCCCATTCAAGAATTACATTAATTATATAGGTCATTTATAGTAACCAAAGGATACGCTATAGAAGTTCTAGAAAAATTTCGGCTGCATTTTTCCTTAGTTCTCCCCATACAAATAAATATGTATGAGAAGAACTAAAAGGAAATGATATCCGAAATATATCTGGAACTCTATTCATACCGTTTGATTACTGTAAGCACCTATAAAATTATTTGCAATTCTTAAACTGTCCAAACTAGACATTCAATTGACCATTGTACATATTTCTGCCATCCGTACAAAAATTAAATAATTGTATGAATCGTGTAGAATATATACTTTAATCGATTGACGGGTCTATGTTTCAATGTAATACAAGTTTTTAAAAAAATATATAAAAAATTATAATTGATCGTAACCAACTCCTTAGCCCCTCGTTTATTCGATTATTATCTCTAATTCCACATAATTTGTAAACCCGTTACTACCATTCCTGAGACCACCGAGATGCTACTTCTCGCAATCGAATAGTATACAACTTTGGTTTAGAAACTTCCCATTTGATTTCCTTGCAATATATTTATCTGTGTACATGTGTGTATACCCATGCTATACTATATGACATATAATATAACTCCTCATGTCTTACGCGCTCTGTTCGTTCTAAGTATGTATTTTATTTCTGGGAAGCTGCAGAATGACCCCTAAAAAAATCCTCCATGGAATGTATGATCTCATAACGGTATTTTTTTAAATATCTCGTTGCTTTCAAGTCTCGACGGAATTGGAATTAACAAAAAAAAAAAAAAAAAAATTCCGGGAGTACTATCTATCTAAAACTATATATAAACTTACATCCCCTGTTTAGGGTTAGATTGGTACGGTGAATTAAAATGGGGATCAAATATAGTTCCAACACTTTCAAGTAAAAATTTATATTTAAAAAAAAACTTATATTATATAAATAATATAATATTTATATTTTTTTAAAAAAAATACTAGATTGGAGAAACTATCGGCCGGAGGAGGAGGTTCGGTGCTTGGAGGAACTATCGGTCGGAGGAGGAGGAGGAGGAGGTTCGGCGCTCAGACGGGTGCTGCGTCGGCGGAACGGGAGGAGGAGGAAGAGGGGGGTTCGGCGGCGGCTCGATCGGGAGATCTAGGGCTCGGGCGACGGGGGTTTGGGGAAGTAGGGGGCCTGGGAGTCCGACGACGCTTATAAGCGTCGGCAAAGATCGGCGATGCTTATAAGTGTCGGTAAAGGTCGGTGATGCCGGCGCTTTTGAAAAGTGCCGACAGATTCCAGGACGGTGGGGGGTCTGGAGTCCGCCGACACTTATAAGCGTCAGCAAAAGTCCGGTTAGGCATCGGTAATTGCCGATGCTTAAAAGCGTCGGCGGATTTTGGGATAATGCTGACGCTTATAAAAAGCGTCGGCGGGTTCTGAGTCTTTCTTATGCTTCCCCGAAGCATCGGCAGGGAAGCGTTGTCCTTCTCCCACTTTGCTGTAGTGGGTTTAACTCATAATTATCTAGATAATTGTACATTAAAAATAGAGAATAAAATTAGGATATACCTTGTAAACGAGCAAGCCCACTCTATTAAAACTTGACAGTCGAAATGCACTTAGAGGCACGCGCTAACCAAGACCATTTTCAGACACAAAAAGCAGCCATGGGGGTCCCAAAGCCCTACCCCTGCCAATGATATATCCATACAAGCACATCAATTAACATTGTCAGCGTACCAAAATAGACAATGGCATGAGAGAAGATGTCAGGAAACCATATTACAGATACGTTGATATGTTATAATTATTATTACAAGGTTAAGCAAATGAATGGTAGTCTAACTGCTTTTTAAAAAAGAAGTGATAGCTATCATATATGGTCTAGCCATTTGTGTGGAGATAATGTTGGCATGAGTATGCATGCATATAATCATGAAATCACTAATAGAGGAGATCCAGTCAAATATAAAAGTTAGCTGCTCCCAGAACTATCTGGCATTTTTTGCAAGTCTCTCTGCCAATCTGCAGGTATTATGTCCATGGATGCAATTTTATCTCCTTCTTTCAGTTTCATCGATATTACATCCCTTGTTTTTCTTCATAGTGCTCGAAGCTGGATCAATGATGGTCAAACAGCCCTAATTAAACAGAGAATATGATTAATAAACAGACAGTCAACAATCCTTCAAATTTTTGCAAAATGCAAAGAAATGTAAGAGCTAGAACTAGATCAGCCAAGTGAACTTCAGACCTAATTTTCTAACATAAACAAGGAAATCATACAACTAAACTGATTTTAAAATGACTGCTGATTGCATTTAAAAAACATCTCCTAACATGATCAGACCAAGATAATGGAAAGTGAATAATGGATCATTTACATACACAGATCTTGAGCTCAGGTAGCTCAAGGAGTGAGAAGACATTAATGGGAATGCTTAAGGCTTCATCAAGGAGTGAGATGATTTGTACCGTGGGATATCATTTGAGATATGAGAGGAGCATACCTGATGGAGATCGAAGGGGCTTTCTTCTCCGCCGGAATCCGTAGCACAATGGAAACAAACAAGAGCCGGAATCCATGCACCGACGATGGATGGAGGGAGGAGAGGGAGATGACGGAGGGAGGGAGATCTAGGGTTTCGATTTGAGGAGATCAAAATCGATCGCAGAGAGAAGAAGGGAAAGTCTCTGGATCGGGTGGGAGCCGGAATCCCCGCGCCGATGATGGATGAAGGAGAACGGCCGACAAACGTGATCGAGTTGGGGATGAAGGAGAACGGGCCGACCGAGTGTTTAGTCTTGAGCTTCACAGGTGCAGAGGCAGCGGTGGTAGGGCAAGGGAAGCTGAGGGAGCACCAAAGCTGGGGCTCCGACCGCAACCGCCGCATCCCTACGAGGTCCATGCCGGAACCCGTCCTGGAGGCCGCGGAGGTGTTCCTTGGCCACATCCGACATCGCCGGTGAGCTGCTGTGGACGATCGCTGTCGCCGTGCATGGCATGATCGAATAATGGGAAGGGAGGGAAGGAGGAAGGGAGTTGCTGTCTGTGTGAAGCAGCGCCGGAATCAACCGAAAATGGAGGGAGGGAGGGAGAGGGAGGTGCCGCGGCCAGATTAATAATGTTAGGGATCAATCCGGAGACGGGGGAGAGTAACCAGGCGAGAAAAAAATGTCGTCATTTGCCGACGCTCGTAGAAAGCGTCGAAAAGTTAGCAAGACGTCCCGATGCTAGTAAGAAGCGTCGGGAAAAAAATCATCGTCTTTTTCATTTTCATTGTAGTGAAGTAATTGTTACTAAGATATAGTATGATAATCTATAGCCAAAGAAATTATATTTTGAGATTTTATTTATTATTTTACATTTATTTTTTGAAATGTTATATATATCATACACTTAATAAAAATTTAGCCTCTAATAAAATAATAATAATTAAGATGTACCTTGCACTCAAGAAGGAGAGAAAAAGGATTTCGATGACCAGTGACATGAAGAAAGAGGAAAGAGGTATCTCGGGTCGATGGTTTTGGTGAAAGAGAGATAAGCAAAAGAGAGCGAGACAGAAAATGAGAGGACGGGACACGATTCCAATGAGAGAGAGAGAGAGAGAGAGAGAGAGAGAGAGAGAGTTTTAGAGGGACAAAATGAGCTCGGATATTTTGTGCCAACGAAAGAAAGGGAGAGAGAGAATGAGAGATGTTTGCATTAGCAAGAGAGAGAGGGAGAAAGATAATGAGAGGAGTTTGTATTGGTGAGAGAAAGAGATGGAGAGAGAGAATGGAGGTGTTTACATCGGAGGGAGAGAGAGAGGGAGAGGAGTTTCAACCGGCAAGAGATAGAGGGGGAGAGAGAGAGAGAGAGAATTCCTCATATTTTGCTTAAGAAAGAGAGGGATTGATGCCATTAAAAAGAAGCTCATTTTTTTTTTCCCATCCCCATTAAACATATATATTTTTTTATTATTTTCAAATATCATCCCATCCAAACTAAAGCTTTATAAGCCAGAGAGCTATCATATTCATATCCCATCCCTCATAAATAAACTAGTTTTTTTTATTCAAACAAATTTAGCTAAGTTAGATGACCATATGAGCCCCTCTATTAGAGGAAAAATAGTGCCTCGAGATCCATGCCAATCCAATGGTTGGGCTCAGATCCAATCAACCTAAGCTCAATCTCTCTCTCTCTCTCTCTTTTTTATATATATATATATATACATTATTGGAACTATCTAATTTTTTTTGACCATTTGATGTAGACAAAACTCTCCAAATCCTATGATATTTGGTGTAAAGAATTTACAAGTGATTGATTGGATGTAGCTGTTTGAATCATAGATGTGAAATCCTGTTATTTGAATTTGATTTAACTAGATTTGAGTGGAGATTTTCATATATATTTATCTTTACACATCTTCATGCAAATAAGATTGGTTAAGCTATAGTAGATCACATCTTGGTTTGGAAATTATGATTTAATTATCACTCCAAAAATATAATATGTGTTGTGTGTGCGAGGTTTTTATCTACCACACACTCAAAGGAAGAAAGAATGATTATTATTATAATTATTATTTTGATGTCTATTACATCCTAAGCTCAAAACACTTCCAACACCGTTTATCTACCGCACAAATTTCATTGCGGGTTGGATTCTATCTTTTGGACAAAATAATGATTCACATTTTTTTGCAACATCACTTGTTGGGTTGGATAACATAAAGTTTGTATTTATTATATAAAGTTTGTGTTTACTTTATAGAGTTTGTGTTTATATTGAGATAGTTTGTATTTATTCTTACAAGGGAGTTGTTAAAGTAGTAAGCAACAAGATGAGTTTATATTTATTCAAGACTTATTTATATTTATTTTTAGGTATTTGTATTTATTTTTGAAGGGTTTGTATTTATTTCATCAAAGTTGATGCTTATCCTACATGGTTCATGTGTGTTTATCAGAAAATATTTGTATTTGTTTTGTAGAGTTTCTATTTATTCTCGAGAATATATATTTATTTGGTCTAGATTTACTGAACCATTTTGCATCTATTATACAAACATAGTATTTTTAGTTCTCAATCAATAACCTAGCATTCAACATATACACAAATGAAACTGAACAAATAATTTCATAATGTAAAAGTTATAATACCATTCATAACTATGTATAAAAGTATTACTTTACAACTTAATGACTGAATATATAATGTACATTGCCTATACACAACACCTATCCAAAACATAATAGTGTCCATAATAACAATATCATAGGCATATGACCTAAAATACTAGTGAGCCAATGTTGTCATCAAAATAGCCTTTCTCAAACAAATCATCATAGATGCAGGCTTTAAAATCATTGACCTGCATAAAGTACGACCATGCACCAAGTCATCAAAAAAAATTGATCAAAATGTAACAATAAGTTCTTCTATGGATTTGGCTTTGGCATATATTTGCCTTGAATGTTCAAATAGTATAATCTCTTTAATGATATTTTTGCATGTGCACTATTTCTTGGAAGCAACTTTCATTGTGTGCTTGAACCTACGTAGTTTTTTATGATTTTTGCAATTTGAGATAGGAGGATCTTTAAGAGTGACAATGTTAGCATTTATTTTTCTATTTGGCTATATTGTGTCTTAGCTTATGTCATAGTGATTGAAAACTGAGTAAAACTCTTATTAGTAGCACTTTGTTGTTTAAGTAGGTTCTTCTTTAATGTACATACTTTTACGTTGATAGACTCCATATCATTCATGACAAGATCATATGTTCATAAAAAGTACAACCATCATATGCTAATTTAAAAAAGTTTTTACATAGCCCATTAAATCTTGTACATACTTTCACATTGATAGACTCCATATCATAAATGACAAGGTCATATGTATATACCTTTTTAAATTATGTACAAGATTCATCTTCGATGTACATTCCTTTACATTGATAGACTCAATATCATTCATGACAAGATTATATGTTTCGTAAAAAGTACAACCATCATATGCTAATTTAAAAAAGTTTCTTACATAGCCCATTAAATCTTGTAGTTCTCGGCATCATATCCTTTTGACCTTTACATACCCTTTATGCCATATCAACACCTCCTTGCCTTTTATATTTCATCCAATGCTTTAATATGTAACATGCAGGGATGCGATGAATTCTTAAGCAAATAAGAATTTTTAAAATATAAGCACATAAAATACCACTATATTCAATTATTAGACATGAACATAAAAATCTCTTATTCGATATGATACATGTTACACAGTATGGTATTCTCTTATTATGATTCCTATTCACAGCATTAATTTTAGTTACATGATACAAGTTGTACTTCTCAACCTCCTCCATGTCATACATGGTGGTCATTTTGAGTTGTACTTTAAAAATCATAAATATATTTTTTGTATATACTTTAAGATTATGCTTCTTAGTTTGGTACTTCAACCATAATATTGGCTATACGTGGTATATGTGGAAGTCCTCATTCTCTTGATCATATTTGCTATCCAAGATTGTCTTTTACTAAGTAATAAACCTAAAAGCATTTATGTGATTGTCAACATAATCCTTAAACAATGACTGTATGCTTGCACTACGTTATGTTGTAGACATGGAAGTTAAGAATATGTCTAAAGGATGCAAGCATCCATTGATCTTGTATGGTCAAAAGATGCTCAAGATAAGTGTTGGACTCGAAGAAGTACTTTTTAATAAATACATCCCATCGATGCTCAAACTATGCTTGAGAGATGGAAGCATTGATGCAATGTTGAAGATCTTCCTTTAGTCCATCCTTTGCATTAAACAAAAGACAAACATTCCCTGATTTTCTTCAGGGCATGCGACTTTCAAATTGATGAGTAGTATTAGGAAAAACATGCTTAAGTACCTTTTTCATCGCTAGGTCATGGTCGATTAAGATACATTTTAGATGTTTACCATACAGTGCTTTTAGAAAAGATTGAAATACACAAACAAACGATTATGTACACTCATCTCATACTAGTGTACAATTGAATAAAATGGACTACATGTGGTGGTTGATGCTAATAAATGGTGCAAAAGAATGCTATATTTGTTTATCATGTATGTTGTGTCAAATATCACCACATCACTGAAGTATTAGTAAGACATTCTTGATCTTTTATCAATCCAAAAAATATTCTGCACACTATTATCAGCATCTAATTGGATAACATAAAAGAAGGTTGGATTCTCAACTTATAAAGTTCAAAAATAATTAAATGTTATTTGTAGGTCAATGTTGAATAACAATTTTGGAGTTTGGGTCTAAAATTGCTTAGATCTTTTCTATTAAAGCTTACATTTCATATAACTTCATATAATTATGAGATAGCACCCATGATTTGTTAATAGAAATATTTTACTAATATAAAGTTCCTATAAATTTCTTGTCTTCTGCAGTGATCTATTATGTAATCATATGAAGTGAGTTTTAGATGGACTATTCATGAGCTTATCATGATTATGAACATCTTGAAACATCGTGACCTTCCACCTGCCAACTTCATTTTTTTTAATGCATAGATTTGCTCTGTATCTACTGTGAATGCTCTACACATCCTTGTACAATGTTGTGGGTGCTGCACAACTTTCTCCATTAGTTGGAGTGTTAATCTTAGGATTATATATCCCTTTTTTTATAACATTCAATTATTACTTAGTAATTTTTTAGATTTCAAATATCGATAATATGAACCCTTCCAAATACCAAATTCTTTATGATAGACATATTGGTTGTAGGCTAGTATCTTTTTGTGTATCAAAGGCCATGCCTTTATACAACGCATAGATATTAGTTTCTCCTAAGTTTGGAGGCTAGTCATTAATCTTCAAATCCCTCGTAACTTGATTAGGGTGGTTTATTAGTTAGGAGTGTCACCAAGTAATATACAATTAGCCACATTGCTTCCTCTACTTGCAACACTGTCTAGTGTGCTAAAGAAGGCCATCATGTTATCATCATATATACTTCGTGCATCCATCAAATGTGTAATTGATGTAGTTAGTTAAAAGAAAAAAAAAGCTAATCTAATGTTCATTTGAAGGCATAGACTCTACTAAGTGATCCATATTGTGTGTAGTGCATTAACAGTATTAAGGTAAGTTAATATTATAAAATGACCTAATGGAGAAGACCATTCTTTTATGTTAATATAAAATTCAATATCAAATATAATCCATAACAGAAAAAACTAGCTACCAAAATATGCAACTACCAACCTTTGTAGAACATTAATTACGAGTAATTAATTGTTACTAAGATATAGTATGATAATCTATAGCTAAAGAAATTATGTTTTGAGATTTCATTTATTATTTCACATTTATTTTTTGAAATGTTATATATATATATATATATATATATATATATATATATATATATATATATATATATATATATATATCATACACTTAATAAAAATTTAGCCTCTAATAAAATAATAGTAGTTAAGATGCACCTTGCACTCAAGAAGCGGAGAAAAAAGGATTTCGATGATCAGTGACATGAAGAAAGAGGAAAGAGGTATCTCGGGTGGATGGTTTTGGTGAAAGAGAGATAAGCAAAAGAGAGGGAGAGAGAAAATGAGAGGACGGGGCATGATTCCAACGAGAGAGAGAGAGAGAGAGAGATAGTTTTAGAGGACAAAATAAGCTTGGATATTTTGTGCCAACGAAAGAAAGGGAGAGAGAGAATGAGAGATGTTTGCATTAGCAAGAGAGAGAGGGAGAAAGATACTGAGAGGAGTTTGTATTGGTGAGAGAAAGAGATGGAGAGAGAGAATGCGAGGTGTTTACATCGGCGATAGAGAGAGGGAAAGGAGTCTCAGCCGGCAAGAGATAGAGGGAGAGAGAGAGAATTTCTCATATTTTGCTTAAGAAAGAGAGAGGGATTAATGCCATTAAAAAGAAGCTCATTCTTTTTTTCCCATCCCCATTAACACATATTTTTTTATTATTTTCAAATATCATCTCATCCAAACTAAAGCTTTATAAGCCAGAGAGCTATCATATTCATACCCTATATCCCTTATATATAAACTAGTTTTTTTTATTCAAACAAATTTAGCTAAGTGAGATGACCATATGAGCCCCTCTATTAGCTAAAAAATAGTGCATTGAGATCCATGCCAATCCAATGGTTGGGCTTAGATCCAATCAACCTAAGCTCAATCTCTCTCTCTCTCTCTCTCTCTCTCTCTCTCTCTCTCTCTCTCTCTCTCTCTCTTATATATACACACATTATTGGAACTATCTAATTTTTTTTGACCATTTGATGTAGACAAAACTCTCCAAATCCTATGATATTTGGTGTAAAGAATTTACAAGTGATTGATTGCATGTAGCTGTTTGAATCATAGATGTGAAATCCTATTATTTGAATTTGATTTAATAAGATTGAGTGGAGATTTTCATATATATATATATATATATATATATATATATATATATATATATATATATATATATATATATATATATATATATATATATATCTTTACACATCTTCATTCACAATAAGATTGGTTAAGCTATAGTAGATCGCATCTTGGTTTGAAAATTATGATTTAATTATCACTCCAAAAATATAATCTATGCTGTGTGTGCGAGGTTTTTATCTACCACACACTCAAAGGAAGAAAGAATGATTATTATTATTATTAATTTGATGTCTGACTGTTTGGATTACATCCTAAGCTCAAAACACTTCTGTCGTTGCTGAATCTCCCGGACCGAGTCCTCTCAACTTGGCTGGAGTGCACGTCTTCCCAGTTCCTGCAAAAATGTCCCACGGGTCGGTGGTGTTCTGGCGGGGATACTCCGATGGCTAAGTTAGTGGGAGCCTTAAAGAAATAGAATGGAGGAATTAAAAGGAGATAGCTCGTGGGGAAGGAAAAAGTTCTCTTACCGCTCAGGATCCCCCTTTTACCTTATATAGGCATGGAACACTTCACCAGAATCTGTTAGGGGCCAGGCTGGGAATGGCCAATCTACCCTCAGGAGAATCTTGGTAGTAGCCAGGTGGCACCAGATCGTAGGACCTGCAGAGTAACGGTGCCGAAATCGTGGGATCTGTAGAGTAATGGCAATGAGATGTCAGGATTCTGTTATAACAGAATCTTGGTACCAGCTGGAAGGAATCTCTGGAGCCTCTGGGCCATCCTTGGAGCGGGCCACCTAGAGCCAATATGGACATAGCTGAAGTGGGTCGGTCGGGCCTCAAGTGGATCGGTCGGACCTTCGATGAATCAGCCGGACCTTTGGTCCGACTCGACCGAATGGCCATCGACTCCGATCTAGTTCGGAGGAAAGGAGATTGGGTATAATAGTTGCCCCCTTGCTCTTGGCCTTCGGGAGGGCTTGTAGCTTTGAAGGGCAAGAGCATCATTCTCGCATTGAATGCATTTATCCTTGAGGTGATTGCGGATCTGATTGGGTGTGCTGTGTCTGGTCATTTCCTACTCTAGAAACTTGTGTTTGGGATAGGTGTCGACACCGCATTGGAGGCAGAGGAAGTAATAGTTAATGCAGAAGGGCTGCAATGATGAGTGGCCAACCTGGCCTACTTGACCGTCGGGCTTTGGAGGTGACTTGAGTGACTGGCGACATCTAGGCGGTTGGTGCCGCGCTGGGGGTGACATCCCCGTCGCTGATCTGGTGATCATGCAAATTACAGCTTGAATGCACTTCTTTCCATCACATTGGCTTTCGTTGCATGGGGAGTCGTACAGCCTGATGTCTGGGTCATGACACTCAAGGGGCGGTGAGAACCGGTTCTCCCAGGGGCTATAAAAAGGAGGCGTTGAGACTTTGGATGAAATTTCTTGCTGCATCCATACTTGGAAAGAGAGTGCTACATTCCACCATCTCCGTCCTCCTAGGAAACTAGTCCTCAGGTTAGTCTTCCTTCCCTTCAAGCCTCATAGTAATGGCCTCCAACCGTAGGGAGAAAGAGCTAGGTCCCAATCAGATCTAGTCTGAATTGATGCAAGATCGGGTAGAGGCCCTTAGGGTTAGGTACAACATTCCCTCCACCCTGCACCTCACTATCCCGGACCAGGAAGGGAGGGTGACTAGGCCACTGAGCCCCGGAGCCCTCCCGATAGACGACGATCACTTAAAGGCTGGCCTTAGGTTTCCCTTATATGACTTTTTCATTGAGATCTTTAATCTTTATAGGATTACTCTTGCACAGCTGATCCCGAATAGCATTCGAACTATCAGTTGCTTCATGGTTCTATGCTAGAGAGCCGGAGCAGAGCTTAGGACCTCCCTCTTCACCACCTTCTTTATTCTGAAGAAAGACTTTAGGAGCAAAGAATGGTGGGTACTTAGCCCCCATCTCGAGCGAAAGATACTCGAGGTCTTCCGTCGGCCATCCACGGGTGGAAATCCAAGTTCTTCTTCGTGCACAGCCTTCGATCTTGGAGCTTTGACCTGTCATGGGAGGAACCAAGGCTGGAGGTTAATAAAGGGAGGGAAGTGCTGATGGCCGACCAAGCTGACTTCAATGAGATGGAGGCGGTCGGTGTCACAATAGTTCTAGAGTTGTTTTGGGAGGATAGCCTCCACTTGGCCAGAGTCAGCCACCACAAGCACTTAGATAGGGTAGAACTATTGCCGTCGGTCTATTTTCTATTCTGTTGGCTATATTTTCTTCTTTACTTACCTCGATTTTGCCCTTGCAATAGGAGAGAAGATGAAGCCAGATAGAGCGAGGGTAGCAGAGCGCGCGGTAAAGAAGAGGGCCGCCCAGTCCGCGGAGCTGACCACGGACTGGGCGAAGAAGCAGTGGGCAGAGGAATGGCCCATAATTGTAATGGCATCAAAATCCGACAAGGACAATGTACCCTTGTCAGAGCGGATGGTAGCGAGGGCATCGGGACTCTGTCCACTGCCGGGGAGTCGGCTGTCCGACCAGAGCTGACTGCATCGGAGCCGACCGAAGAGGGGACGGCCCCAGCCTTGCCATCAACCAAGCGGACTGAGGTAGTCCACCCCGCAAGCGAAGAGAGAGGGGCAGCTGAAGGGGTGGAGGCTGAAGAGGTCAGCCACGCCACTTACCAATGCTGGCGGGCTCTTCACAACCCCCAACAGGCCAGGGACCTGCTAAAGGGGGCCATCACCGACACCGACTGGGATGAAATGAGCCAGCATAAAATGAATGAGGTGGCGTGGGGTGCCTACCTCAATCTGCTTAAGGTACTTCCGTCACCCTTTTGTTTTCTTCCTTCTCCTTCTCACTTCTTATATACGGCTAACATGGTCTGTTGTCCGTAGCTTCTTCACGAGGTCTCGATGATGGATGAGGGCCTTGGTGAAATGGTCTGTGTGATGGAGGCCTCAGCTGGGGAGGTCGAAACACTAAAGGCGGCAAGAGCGGTGGTGCTGGCATCACAAAAAGCCACCGAGGAAGGACTTTTGGCCAGTTTGGCTAAAGTCGAGTCACTGAAGAAGCAGGTAGAGGACCTGCAAACCCAGCTGACAGCACGGGAGGCTCAGTTGAAGAAGAAAGAAATAAGGGTCAAGTCCTTGACCCATCGGCTTTCTGAAGAGGAGGAGCGGTCTGCCGATGCAAAGACGAGCGTGCGGTCCTTCAAGGCCCTGGCGGGGAAATATCTGACCGACCTGAGGGAAGCAAAGGAGCTGGCAGAGGAGCGGGTCCGCGATGCTATGGCAGAATATAAGGCTTTCACTAGCTTCAATGACGAGATGGAGGAGGCCGGTGCGGCGAGCTATGAGTACGGGTTCGACGACTGCCTGAAGAAGGTAGCCAAAGCCTTTCCGGAGCTTGACCTATCTACCATGCAGTTGAGGCAGCCAGCAAAAAAAGAAGGGGGGTCGACCGACATCGGGGCCGACGCCCAAGCTGCTGTTGACACGAGGCTAACGAAGGCACCAGTCGGGACTTCGAATGCGATGCAGGACACTGAAGCCGAAGCTCCTCTAACCAGTCCTCCCTGCACCCTCAGGGCAAGACTTAAGATTGATTGTAAAAGTCCGCCCGCTCTTGTAAAAAGCTTTTTAATGATGAAATGACTTTTTTTTTGGATATGTGTCTTTGTCGTCTATTTTTTTGAATGTGGAATGGTCGGCTTAGTCTGAATTCATCTCTTTTATAAATATTTCTAAGTGTCGAGAGGTTGGTTTAGCCCGAACTCATCTCTTTTAGAAATATTTCTAAGGAACCTTTGAACTGGTCATTTATAGGGAAATCCTTCAAGTGTCTAAGGACCCCACGTAGTATTTTTCGATCAAGGTTGGACTCTGAGCAGGCTACACTAGAGCCTTTGCTGATCGGAATCGGACTTGAGTGGGCTATACTAGAGCCTTTACCGATCGGAATCAGACTTGAGTGGGCTATACTAGAGCCTTTGCTGATCGGAATCGGACTTGTTTGTAGGGTAAACTGCTGTCTTTATTGATAATATTTGTGAAGGTTATCTATATTCTAAGGACACGACACTTGCCATCCATCTAGATGCTCGAGTCAGTAAGTTCTGGCCCGGATCATTTCGACCACCCGATAGGGGCCTTTCCAGTTAGGGGAGAGCTTTCCTTGTTCAATCTGCCTGGATATCTCTGATCTCTGCAGAACCAGGTCCTTGACTCGAGAATTATAATACCTGGCCATATTTTGATGATAGGTCGCCATCCTCAAATCCACCTGGAGTCAGGTTTCCTTGAGTAAGTCAAGGTCGGCCCTTCTCTACTCAGAGTTGGCTGGTTCAATGAAATGATCAATCCGGAAGGACTACAATGAGACTTCCACCGATATGACCGTCTCACTCCCATAGGTGAGATTGAATGGAGTCTCTCCAGTCACCATCCGGGGATAATCCGATAGGCCCAGAGCACCGAATGAAGTTCTTCTATCCAAAGTTTCTTGGCGTCGTTTAGTCGGGTCTTCAACCCATGTAGGATCGTCCGATTGGTGATTTCGGCCTCCCCGTTGGATTGGGGGTGCCCGACTGAAGTTAACCGATGGGAGATATAATACTGCTGGCAAAAATCCTGAAACTTCGGGTTGTCGAACTGTCTTCCATTATCGGTGATAATTGCTAGCGGTATGCCGAACCGAAAGATGATACAGTTTCGGACGAAGTTCTCCACCTTGGCTTCGGTGATCAACGCTAGCGATTCAACTTCCAAGCACTTGGTGAAGTAGTCGATGGCTACATTCAGGAACTTCCGTTGTCCGGACGCTGGGGGGAATGGCCCGAGGATGTCCATTCCCCATTGCACGAACGGCCAGGGTGTGGTTAGCGGGTTTAGCTGACTAGTCGTCATCTTTGAATATTGGAATACCTCTGGCATGCATCACGTTTTCTAACAAAATCCAAAGCATCCTTCTGAATGGTTGGCCAGTAAAAGCCTTGTCGGATGATCTTATAGGCTAACGATCTTCCTCCCAGGCGGTCGCTATATATGCCTTCGTGCACCTCTCTAAGTGCATAATTGGCATTCGACGACCCTAGGCACTTTAGCAATGGTTGCGTGAACGACCGTTTATAGAGAATTACACCAAGGATGATGTACTTCGAGGTAGTCCAGCGCAGATGCTTGGCTTCGTCTTATCTTCTGGCAGGGTTCCTTAGTTGAGGAACGCAAGGATGGGGTCCATCCAAGAGGCTTCTCGCTCCACTTGATGGATTTATGATGTCTCTTCAGCAATGCTTGGGCTTTGTAGGTGCTCCACGAAGGTCCAGTCAGAGGGGTTAATGACGGTAGTTGCCAGCCGTGACAAGGCATCCGCCTGAGAATTTTGTGCTCGAGGTATATGAAGTATCTCAAAAGATTTGAGTCGAGTCACGAGGCTCTGTACCTTACTCAAGTACTTGGCCAGGGTCAAATCTCTCGCCTCGAATTCGTCTCTCACCTGATTTACCACTAGTTGGAAATTAAAGAAGGCTCTGATCCATCGATGCCAAACTCGTCGGCTATCCTTAGTCCCGCGAGGAGGGCTTCATATTCTGCCTGGTTGTTTGATACTTGGAATGCGAAATGTAGGGCATATTCCAGGCTCTGTCCGTCAGGATCGGACAGGATCAAGCCTGCTCTGCAACCAGCAAGATTAGATACCCCATCCATATGGAGTGTCCAGGTGGGGTCCGACTCTCCAGCAATATCATCCTTAGGTGTGTCAACCACTTGTAGAGGTGTCTCCTATCTCCAGGTACACTCTGCTATGAAGTCGGCGATCACTTGAGCCTTCATGGCCGACCGAGACTGGAAGGAGATGTCAAATTCGCCAAGCTTGATGGCCCACTTGGCAAGTCATCCCGAGATATCGGGACTTCTGAGGATTGCCTTGAGATGTTGATTAGTCAGGATAATAATTGGATGCGCCTGAAAGTAGGACCGCAATTACTTGGCTGCCATAACCAGGGAGTAAACAAGTTTTTGCATCTTGGAATACCTTGTTTTGGCATCATGGAGTACCTTGCTGATGTAGTAGAATGGTTTTTGCTAGTTGTTCCCTCCTATTCGGACAAGGATGGAGCTCACTGCCTCATCCGATGTCGACAGATATAGATACAGGGGCTCTCCCTCCACAGGCTTAGCGAGTAAGGGAGGCATCTCCATATATGCCTTCCGTGCTTTGAAGGCTGACCGACATTCATCGGTCCACTGGAAGCGGTCCGACCGTCGTAGAGTTTTAAAGAATGAGAGACATTTTTTGGTCGATCTAAAATAAAGCGATTGAGAGAGACTATCCAGCTTGTAAGTAATTGCACTTGTTTCTTACTGATCGGATGCCCCATGTCGATGATGGCCTTAATTTAATCAGAGTTGATCTCGATTCCTCGTTGGGTGACCAGAAAGCCAAGAGATTTTTCGGAGGTCATCCCGAAGGTACACTTGGCGAGGTTCAACTTCATTCGGTAGCATCTTAGGGCATCGAAGACCCTATTGATCAACCTCCGGAAAGTGGTTTCAGTGTTCTTTAGGCCGAAGGGCATCATCCTATAGCAGTACAGCCCTTTATCAGTGACGAAGGCCATCTTCTCCTCATCTTTCGGGTCCATGTTGATCTGGTTGTACCTGAAAAGGCATCCATAAAGCTTAGAAGTTGATGACCGGCAGTGGGGTCCACCAGCTGGTTGATCTTTGGTAAGGAAAAGCTATCCTTCAGGCAGGCCTTATTGAGGTCAGTGTAGTTCACACATATCCTCCACATTCCATTGGCCTTCCTCACCATCACGACATTTGCCAGCCAGACAGGGTAATGGGCTTCTCTGATGAAGCCAGCTTTGCGGAGCTTCTTGACCTCCTCATCAACCGCCCTCTGTCTCTCGGGGGCAAAATTCCTCTTCTTTTATCAGACAGGCTTATAGGTGGGGTCTACCTTAAGCCGATGGGTTATGACTTCAGACATGATGCTTAGCATGTCTGACGCCGACTAAGCAAAGACGTCGGCGTTGTCCCATAAAAGCTGATTAGCTTTGATTTGGCCTCTTCGCTGAGCGTGCTCCCAATCTGCAGGACCCTAGTAGGATCGTCCTCCCGGAGGGGTACGAATAGGATCCTCTCGACTGGTTGTCCGTAGCAATCAACTTCGACCTTGGGATCAAGCTGTTCCAGGATGGAATGATCTCCCAATTGTCTGTCCTGAATGGTCAAACACTGCCTTGCCATCCTACGATCCCCTCTCATCACTCCGACCCCATTCCAAGTCGAGAATCTTGCCAACAAGTGGTAGGTGGATACAATGGCTCAGAATTTGTTAAGGACCATTACCCCAATATGGTGTTGTAAGCCGATGCCGTGCGGACGACCACGAAATTGATAAGGAGGGTTTTTTGATAAGGTTATAATCCGACGATCACAGGTAGAGTTATTTCTTCTTCTACACCGACAGAGTTCCCCCTGAACCCGGTCAACGGTGCTGGGAATTCTTGTAGCCTAGTTCTAGGCAGATTCATTCTGACAAGGGCATCATACAACAAAACTTCAATGGAGCTTTCATTATCAATGAGGATCCTTCTTACATCATAATTAGTAATTACTGCCGACACAACAACAGGATCATTCCCAAAGATATGGGCCTCTAGGAGGTCTTCGTCGGAGAAGCTAATTACATTAGAACTCCGAGGCCTCTTTGAGATATCCCGACCTTCCTCGTCCCTCTAGTCGGACTGGTGGTGGAGCATGCCAACATTTCCATCGATGGGGCATTGGTTGAGCAGATTTGTTTCCTCCGGAGGGTCTCTAATAATGGAAGTTTCCACCCGGCTCCTTTGGGGTTAGACGTACTTGTGCAAGTACCCCCGCCTGATCAGGTATTCGATCGCATCATTTAACTGGAGGCAATCTTTTATGCTGTGCCCGTGGTCACGGTGGAACCGACAGTACTTGTCCTTGTTCCTTGACGTGGAGGGGCTCCTCATCGGGCGAGGCCTTTGTAGGAAGGTCTCCTTCTCTATCTCCATAAGAATTTTCTCTCTCGGGAGGGAGCGAGGTGTGTAAGTCTCGAACCTCCTAGGAAAGTCCTTCAGCTTAGGGCTGCGGCATCGGTCCGAGTTGGTGCCATCGCTAGGAGGTCGGACTTCAGGAGCCCTATCACTCCTCCTCTTAGGAGCCGACCTCCCTTCAGCCTAGCATCAGCTTGCTGCTTGTTCTTCCGCCAGGGCATATTTTTGCGCTCGGGCCAGTAGTTCGGAGTAGCTTGTCGGAAACTTTTTATCCAGTGAGAAGGTGAGCCTAGATGATCGCAGTCCCTTCTTGAAAGCTGATATAGCCACATGCTCGTTGAGATCCGGGATCTCCATGGTCGCTGAATTAAATCGAGCCATGTATTCCCGGAAGGTTTCTCCTTCCTTCTACTGCATGAGGAAGAGGCAGTCCGTGTTCCTCGGCGTCCGGCTGCAGGTCCTAAAATGAGACAAAAAGAGTTTTTCTAGCTAGGAGAAGGAGTGAATCGTACCTGTCGGATGGCGGAAAACCACATCCGAGCTACCTTCTTAAGTGTTGCGGGGAAGGCAATGCAATGGAGGGCGTCGGAGGCACCCTTCACCATATGTGGGCCTTGTAAGTGCCCAGATTGTCTAGGTAGTCGGTGGTGCCATCATAAGCATCCACCTGGGGGATCTTGAAGTACCGGGGGATAATTTCCTCCATAATCCTGGTGGAGAATGGCGGGCGGGAGTCGTATGCCAACGCTTCTTCTCCTTTTTGTCGATTAATGAGTTCGACAATTTGCTCCTTCATGCATTGAAGCTTGTTGGTGTAGTCCCTCAGGTCTTCATCGCATCGCCAGTTATTGTCGGAGACCGAATCCGCGAAAGAGTGTGAGGCGAACCTCACTCTTTTCCTGTCGGCATGAGTTCTCTATGACCTTTAGGACTCCAGGGTCGCGTGGGAGCGGTGTCGAGAGACTCCTTGATGTCGACTCCCTTCGGCAGTAGATGGATGACCGATTCTGGACGCCGCTGGCGGCTGCTGTCTATCATTGGCCGCATCTTGAAGGTTCTGAACCGTGGCAGCGAGAGTGTCGATGCGATTCAGAAGAGTCTGGAACTGTTACAGTCCTAGAGTGATGGAAGGTTGGGTAGCATCGTTCTACTTGAGAGGCTCTCCTGAGCTTGCCTGGGAGCGGCCTCCCATGTTGGAGGTATTCTGAGCTCTTCCATCCGCCATCGTTTTACTTAGCGGTAGAATCCTCCCTTTGGAGAGGGGAAACAGGAATGAAGGTTCAGCCACTGATGGGGGGACCAAAACCCATTCGGGTTTTCTTCTTTTTCTCCTAGTTTTTTTATTTTATTTTACATTTTTTTATTCCAGCTATTCCACTTATTCCCTTTATTCCTGTTTTATTCCATGTTTATCCCTGTTTTATCCCTATGCTATTCCTGTCTTCTTCTTCCTCAAAACCATCGCCCAGAACTTCATTTTTTCTGCTGCTAGTCCCAGATCCACCATGCCCGACCACCGGCCACCCCCCACTGACGGCCGTCCACCATCCCCGCCGTTGCCGTTGCCCCTGCCCACTGTCGCTCCCTCCCGTGCCACCATCCACCTCCCACCGAGGACCCCCTGTTATCTCGCCGCCATGCTCGAGCACCTATCCAGTTGTCCATCACTCGCCGCGCCGGCTCCGCCGCCCCCTTCCACTGCCACCTGAGAGGCCATTGTCCACCGTTCCTCCGCCCATGACCACGAGATCCCTGTGACTGGAGCAACCCAAGGACGCCGCCCATGCCCGTGACGCTGCCCATGCCCATGCCCGACACCCCTCCGCCCGAAGTAGCCTCCAGCTGGCAACCCCTCCGCCGCTGTGCCGCCGCCTTTCCCCCCAACCGCCGGCTATTCTCTGCCCAAACCCATGCCCGATCTCCATTGTGCATCGCTGCAACGAGTGTATGGCATCCATCTCTGCATTCTCCCATGGCAAGCTCCTGCTCTTAACCACTTCCAAGAATGCCTTAAAGGATGACCAACGGTGCATCCTCTGCCCACCGGTCCTTACTAGAGAGAAGCTTCGACCACTAGTTCCTGAGGTTCCTCTAGGCTGCCGGCCTCCATAGTCGCGACGGAGACACCATCTCCACAGCCACCGGATCTCATGGATGATTCTCCGGATCCACGAGCACCGCCTGCGGGACGTAACGGCCTCCGCTTGCCTCGCTGAACAGACGTTGATTCGAGCTGGAGGTCGGAATCGCAGGAATAATTCCCGGCATGGTCGATCCCGTGATCACCTCCCAGGACTTGGCCTCGGTTTCCATATTGGCTGCCTTGGATGTGGAGGATCTCCCTCATCCTCATCGAATCTGCCCCAGCTCCCCTTCGCCCTGTCTGCCGATCCTCCGTTCCACGATCGTATGAGAGGGACTTGCACGGATCTCAAAGTTACAGAATTTAGGATTAAAAAAATAAAATAAAATAAAATAAAATTTTTATGTATATCCTGTATATCCTACTTGGTTCCTAAGTCTTGTAAGCCTATAAAAAGGCATCCCCTCTAGTAATTGGAGTAATGAAATTGAATTTTTGAAAGAGTTGTTGGTTCTGTCTTCGTTTGGAGTGGGCTTAGGCCTGTCTTGCCTTCATCCTTTGGGACATCGAGGGGTGTGAGGCCCCAATGCCTTCGCTCCAGTGAGAGCGTCGAGGAGCATGATGCCACTCCAAGTCATCAGTGTCGCCATGCATGATGGCGGGGTGTGATCTCCAAGTCATCAGCGCCGCCGTGCATGATGGTAGGATGTGATCCCAAATAAGGTCTTCGCTGCCAAACAGCTGACGTGGGGCTTGAAGCCCTAGGTACCCTTTTCCCCTCCATCTCTCTGTTTCCCGTCGGATCTAGATCGTAGGTTCGAGTTTCATTCCCGTTTCACCTCCATATTTCCATCTTTCCTTCGTCATCCCATCAAGAAAAGTGAAAACCAAAAGAGTCCAGCCGTTTTAGGAATTTTTTTTCAGTGTCGTTCTATCCTAGTCCCAGGAGGCTTCTTAGCCTTCTCACGGTCCTTATCTTGCTTTCTGTTTTTTTCTTTCACAATAACCATGGGTTCATCATGTGTCCATCCCGCATCAACTTGGTATCAAAGCCAGCAGCGGACTAGAATTTTCTTCGTCCTCAAACTCGATGGAGTCGAGTTCTTCGCATTGCAGGAGAATGATGGGGGGACCCGAAATCCATTCGGGTTTTCTCCTTTTTCTCCTAGATTTTTTATTTTATTTTACATTTTTTTATTCCAGCTATTCCACTTATTCTCTTTATTCCCATTTTATTCCATCTTTATCCCTGTTTTATCCCTTTGCTATTCCTATCTTCTTCTTCCTCAAAACCATCGCCCAGAACTTCTTTTTTTTCATTGCTAGTCCCAGATCCACCATGCCCGACCACCGGCAACCCCCCACCGATGGCCGTCCACCATCCCCGCTGCTGCCGCTGCCTCTGCCCACCGCCGCTCCCTCCCGTGCCGCCATCCACCTCCCACTGACGACCCCCTATTGTCTCGCCGCCATGCCCGAGCACCTCTCCAGCTGTCCATCACTCACCGCGCCGGCTCTGCCACCCCCTTCCACTGCCACTTGAGAGGCCATCGTCCACCGTTCCTTCGCCCATGACCACGAGATCCTTGTGACTGGAGCAACCCAAGGACGTCGCCCATGCCCGTGATGCCGCCCATGCCCGTGCCCGACACCCCTCCGCCGGAGTCGTCTCCAGCTAGCAACCCCTCCGCCGCCGTGCCACCGCCTTTCCCCCCAAGCCGCCAGCTATTCTCAGCCAAAACCCAAGCCCGATCTCCATTGTCCATCACTGCAATGAGTGTATGGCATCCATCTCTACATTCTCCCACGGCAAGCTCCTGCTCTTAACCACTTCCAAGAATGCCTTAAAGGATGACCAAGGGTGCATCCTCTGCCCACCGGTCCTTGCTAGAGAGAAGCTTCAACCACTGGTTCCTGAGGTTCCTCTAGGCTGCCGGCCTCCAAAGCTGCGACGGAGACACCATCTCCACAGCCGCCGGATCTCATGGATGATTCTCCGGATCCACGGGCACTGCCTGCTGGACGTAATGGCCTCTGCTTGCCTCACTGAACAGATGTTGATTCGCTCGAGCTGGAGGTCGGAATCGCAAGAATAATTCCCGGCATGGTCGATCCCGTGATCACCTTCTAGGACTTGGCCTCGGTTTCCACATTGGCCACCTTGGATGTGGAGGATCTCCCTCATCCTCGTCGGATCTGCCCCTGCTCCCCTTCGCCCTGTCTGCCGATCCTCCGTTCCACAATCGTAGGAGAGGGACTTGCACGGATCTCAAAGTTACAGAATTTAGGATTAAAAAATAAAATAAAATTTTCATGTATATCCTACTTGGTTCCTAAGTCTTGTAAGCCTATAAAAAGGCATCCCCTCTAGTAATTGGAGTAATGAAATTGAATTTTTGAAAGAGTTGTTGGTTCTGTCTCCGTTTGGAGTGGGCTTAGGCCTGTCTTGCCTTCATCCTTCGGGACGTCGAGGGTGTGAGGGCCCAATGCCTTCGCTCTAGTGAGAGCGTCGAGGAGCGTGACGCCGCTCCAAGTCATCAGTGTCACCGTCCATGATGGCGGGGTGTGATCTCCAAGTCATCAGCGCCGCCATGCATGATGGCAGGATGTGATCCCAAATAAGGTCATCCTGCCAAACAACTAACGTGGGGCTCGAAGCCCTAGGTACCCTTTTCCCCTCCATCTCTTTGTTTCCCGTCAGATCTAGATCCTAGGTTCGAGTTTCATTCCCGTTCCCCCTCCATATTTCCATCTTTCCTTCGTCATCCCATCAAGAAAAATGAAAACCAAAAGAGTCCAACCGTTTTAGGATTTTTATTTCAGTATCGTTCTATCATAGTCCTAGGAGGCTTCTTAGCCCTCCCACGGTCCTTAGCTTGCTTTCTGTTTTTCCCTTTCACAATAACCATGGATTCATCGCGTGTCCGTCCCGCATCAACTTGGTATCAGAGCCAGCAGTGGACTAGAATTTGCTTTGTCCTCAAACTCGACGGAGTCGAGTTCTTTGCATTGCAGGAGAATGATGGGGGGACCCGAAACCCATCCGGGTTTTCTTCTTTTTCTCCTAGATTTTTTATTTTATTTTACATTTTTTATTCCATCTATTCCACTTATTCCTTTATTCCCATTTTATTCCATGTTTATCCCTATTTTATCCCTCTGCTATTCCTGTCTTCTTCTTCCTCAAAACCATCGCCCAGAACTTCCTTTTTTTCGCTGCTGGTCCCAAATCCACCGTGCCCGACCACCGGCGACCCCCCACCGACGGCCGTCCACCATCCCCGCCGCCCCTGCCCACCGCCGCTCCCTCCCGTGCCGCCGTCCACCTCCCACCGACGGCCCCCGATTGTCTCGCCGCCATGCCCGAGCACCTCTCCAACCGTCCATCACTCGCCGCACCAACTCCGCCGCCCCCTTCCACTACCACCTGAGAGGCCATCGTCCACCGTTCCTCCACCCATGACCACGAGATCCCTGTGACTGGAGCAACCCAAGGACGCCACCCATGCCCGTGCCCGACACCCCTCCGCCCGGAGTCACCTCCAGCTAGCAACCCCTCCGCCGCCGTGCCGCCGCCTTTCCCCCCCAGCCGCCGGCTGTTCTCCGCCCAAACCCAAGCCCGATCTCCATTGTCCATCGCTGCAACGAGTGTATGGCATCCATCTCTGCATTCTCCCACGGCATGCTCCTGCTCTTAACCACTTCCAAGAATGCCTTAAAGGATGACCAAGGGTGCATCCTCTGCCCACCAGTCCTTGCTAGAGAGAAGCTTCGACCACTGGTTCCTGAGGTTCCTCTAGGCTACCGGCCTCCATAGCTGTGACAGAGACACCATCTTCATAGCCGCCGGATCTCAGAATGATTCTCCGGATCCATGAGCACTGCCTGTGGGATGTAACGGCCTCCGCTTACCTCGCTGAACAGACATTGATTCGCTCAAGCTGGAGGTCGAAATCGCAGGAATAATTCCCGACATGGTCGATCCCGTGATCACCTCCCAGGACTTGGCCTTGGTTTCCACATTGGTTGCCTTGGATGTGGAGGATCTCCCTCATCCTCGTCGGATCTGCCCCAGCTCCCCTTCGCCCTGTCCGCCGATCCTCCATTCCACGATCGTAGGAGAGGGACTTGCACGGATCTCAAAGTTACAGAATTTAGGATTAAAAAATAAAATAAAATAAAATAAAATATTTATGTATATCCTACTTGGTTCCTAAGTCTTGTAAGCCTATAAAAAGGCATCCCCTCTAGTAATTGGAGTAATGAAATTGAATTTTTGAAAGAGTTGTTGGTTCTGTCTTCGTTTGGAGTGGGCTTAGGCCTGTCTTGCCTTCATCCTTTGGGACATCGAGGGGTGTGAGGCCCCAATGCCTTCGCTCCAGTGAGAGCGTCGAGGAGCATGATGCCACTCCAAGTCATCAGTGTCGCCGTGCATGATGGCGGGGTGTGATCTCCAAGTCATCAGCGCCGCCGTGCATGATGGTAAGATGTGATCCCAAATAAGGTCTTCGCTGCCAAACAGCTGACGTGGGGCTTGAAGCCCTAGGTACCCTTTTCCCCTCCATCTCTCTGTTTCCCGTCGGATATAGATCCTAGGTTCGAGTTTCATTCCCATTCTCCCTCCATATTTCCATCTTTCCTTCGTCATCCCATCAAGAAAAGTGAAAACCAAAAGAATCCAGCCGTTTTAGGATTTTTTTTCAGTGTCATTCTATCCTAGTCCCAGGAGGCTTCTTAGCCCTCCCACGGTCCTTAGCTTGCTTTCTGTTTTTCCCTTTCACAATAACCATGGGTTCATCGCGTGTCCGTCCCGCATCAGCCGCCCTCCTTCTAGCACCAATCTGTCGTCGCTGAATCTCCCGGATCGGGTCCTCTCAACCTGGCTAGAGTGCGCGTCTCCCTGGTTTCTGCAAAAACGTCCCACGGGTCAGTGGTGTTTCGGCGGGAGACACTCCGATGGCTAAGTTAGTATGAGCCTCAAAGCAACATAATGGAGGAATCAAAAGAAGATAGCTCGTGGGGAAGGAAAAAGCTCTCTTACCACTCGAGATCCCCCATTTATCTTATATAGGCATGAAACACTTCAACATAATCTATTAGGGGCCAGGCTGGAAATAGCCAATCTGTCTCTAGGAGAATCTTAGTAGTGGCCAGGTAGCACCAGATCGTGAGACCTGCAGAATAACGGTGTCGAGATCGTGGGATTTACAGAATAATGACGTCGAGATGTCAGGATTCTGTTGTAATGGAATCCTGGTACCAACTGGAAGGAGCCTCTGGAGTCTCCAAGCCGTTCTTGGAGCGGTCCACTTTGGACCAATATAGATCCAGCTAAAATGGATCGATTGGATTTTTAATAGATCGACCGGATCTTTGATGGATCAGTCAGAAGAAAAGTCTATCGGATATAACAACTTCCAGCACCGTTTATCTGCTGCACAAATTTCATTGTGGGCTGGATTCTATCTTTTGGACAAAATAATGATTCATCACTTGTTGGGTTGGATAACAGGTGCTTTGAGAGCTTCCATTGGACGATAAGCGGTGCGCTCGTGGATTCGCGAATGGAAGGTGGATCGTTTCTTTCTTCCCTTTAAAATAAAAAAAATCCTTCTTTCTCTCTCTTGAAAGGTACCTTGTCCTTGGCCTGCCGGTGCGTGTTATCCACGCCCCCCATTTCCGCCACGTGTCCCTCTTTCCCTCCTCCAAGCCCTTGCCTTTCTCCGCGCCTATAAATGCTCCCCACTCGTCCCTCCCCCGCGTCCCCGCTCTCCTCCAATGCCGCTGTCCCAAACTTGCCTACACGGCTCGTCTCCCTCCGCTGCGGAAAACCACGCCTCCTCCCCTGCCGCTTACCCGACCGCCCCTCCGCCGCCTCGGACCCTCCACCTCTCCTCATCCACCGCCCCCGATTACAGCTCCTCCTCCGACGGCACCGCCGCCACCTCCTCCACCGTCGACTCCGCCTCCCCCATCACCGTCCCCTCCCTCCAATCCCTCGCCTCCTCCCTCCTGGACCCCCCTCCCTTCTCCGCCTCCTTCGCCTCCCTCTCATCCCTCCACACCCCCGACGGAGCACCCGCCACCGTCGCCGTTGTAGCCCCCTCCTCCTCTACTCCGCTTCCGCTGCCGAGATCTCCATATACGACCTCGCCTCCCTCCGCCGCCTCGACTCCTTCCCCGCCGCCCCGGCCGCCGGCTCCGTCAAGTCTGTCGCCTTCTCTGACGACGGCCGCGCCTTCACCGCCCACCAGGACGGCCGCATCCGCTCCTGGAAGCGTTCCGGCCGCTCCGGCCGTTACCATCTCGTCGCCTCCCTACCTACTGCCGCCGACCGCCTCCGCCGCCTCCCCCTCCCCTCCAACTACGTCACCGTCCGCCGCCACAAGAAGCTCCTCTGGATCCAGCACGCCGACGCCGTCTCCGCCATCGCCGCTTCCTGCGGCCTCCTCTACTCCGTCTCCTGGGATAAAACCCTCAAGATCTGGCGCACCTCCGACCTCCGCTGCATCGAATCCGTGGTGGCGCATGAGGACGCTGTGAACGCCGTCGCCGTCGCCGGCGACGGGACGGTTTTCACGGGGTCGGCGGATCGGAGGGTTAGGGTATGGGGGCGGTCGGTGGGGGAGAAGGGACGGTACGGGCTGGTGGTGACGTTGGAGAAGCACCGGTCGGCGGTGAACGCTCTCGCAGTGAGCGGCGACGGGTCGGTCCTGTACTCGGGGGCCTGCGACAGTTCGATCTTGGTGTGGGAGAAGGAAGATAGCACGAATTTTATGGCCGTCGCGGGGGCGCTGCGTGGACACCGGAAAGCGATCCTGTGTCTCGCGTGCGTGGGAGATTTGGTGTTCAGTGGGTCTAGTGATCGGACGGTGAGGATTTGGAGGAGGGGAGGGGAGGGAAGGGGTTACAGTGTTGTTGGGGTTTTGGAGGGTCACGTGAGCGGGGTGAGGTCGGTGGCGGCGGTGCGTATGCCGCCGGAGGCGGCGGCCGTGGCGGAGAGGGAGGCCGGAGAAGGGGAGGAAGAGTACCGGGTTTGTAGCGGGAGTTTGGACGGAGAGGTGAGGATTTGGCGGGTTCGGATTTGGAATTGCAAACAAGGGTGAATGGAAGCTTTGTTGCAGTTTAGGTTTCTTTTTGGCTACAAATGTGCATTTTTTTTATTTTTTTCATTTATCTGGTATCGTATTGATGCGAGGAGGATTTTTTTTACTGTCTAAAATTTGACAAAGCGGACCTATTCATTTCAAATCTTTGTCGGAGTTCGATCGAAAGAGCAGAATTTGAGTCGAACAATTGCTGTTCATCAACTGCTTGTTGTTCATCAACAGCTTGTTGTTCATCAACAGCTTGTTTGACCAATTTTATAAGATCCGACAAACAGCGAGCTAGATTTTACATGCATTATTATTATTTTTTATGTACTTCTTTCTTATTTGTTTTATAAGATCCGACAAACAGCGAGCTAGATTTTACATGCATTATTATTATTTTTTTATGTACTTCTTTCTTATTTGTTTTTACTTACACTCGATGGTTTAGGTCGTGACTGCTCTTTCTCTTAAAAACAATGTCTTTTGCTTATTCATAATAGATTCTTTAATTAAATAGTTGTTCAAATTCTCTCTCCAGAGAACTTAAATAGGAGCAAACCAGGCCAAGATTGGATGGGGGTGGGACTCGAATCCAAACCCTCATATGACCCTTTGAGCTATAGATTCAGATTATATCTTTTGTACGGAAGAATAATTTACCTTTTGATATGAATGGAAAATAAAATCTCATCCTAGGCCTAATAGCAAGGTATTAGCTTTGGTTGAGTAGATCCTCAATCCTCTCCGATCTAATAAAGTCTCAAAGGGTTGTGATTGGCCTTGATTAATAAGCTTTGATAGCTTGTGGCTCTGAAAATATTACAAAATTTAGTAATTTTCGATAACAACTTAGCATGAATCGATGGGATAGAGAGTATTTTCGGATCTTGCAAGTCTATTAGATAACAACAAGCTGGTAGATAGCGATGGATGCGTCATGTTTGATAAAGCATGCATTATAGCCTGATTCTCTATTCTCCGTAAGATATCTCAATCTTTGCCTATAAATAAAGATTTACGGGAAATCTTTGATATGCAATCACTTATCTTTTACATTTACTTCTTTTTTTCTATTCCAAAATCATCGCATCAGCAAGTTTTTGTTGGAGTCAAATTTTAGTCAAGAATTTTTTTTTTAAGATTTTACCTATGCTATTCGGTAACCACCACTATCATTTATGACAACTCCAACTCCTAACTAGATTCTATAATTATATTTTTTTATTTTTTATTTTTTCTGCAACATCAATCATTAGATTGTACAATGACTGCTTGATTTATGTAAATGGGTGATACAGGATGTGGAGTGCTTTGAGAGCCATGCATGCACATGCTACTTTGAAAAATGTGTAGGTGGATGAATGCAAGATGCATTATGCTTTAAGATTCATGTAGAAAATGATCCAATGGTCGATACCTCGAAGGAAGACTAATCATTTTTACGTGTGAAATTTACAAACCGAACCGATGAATGAACTATATTAGTTGTCTCGATCTAGTTGCTTTTATTTTTTATTTCTTGACTAGAGATGTAAATGAGCAAAGCTGAGCTGAGTTTTAGGATGTGGGGCATACGTGCAACACATAACGCATCTATTGGTGCTTGGCTTGAGCTTGGGCTACGCTCAACCAAGCTGTTGATCAACCTTGGCTCGTATAAATTTGAAGCTGGCCTTCCTTCGATTTTGCAAGTTTCTGGTGTTCAGGCTCCACTCTATCACAAGCTAAGCTTTAGAAGCTATTTGAGCAAAGTTTGTTTCCTTATTTTGTCGACCTCAACAGGCATATGAACAGCTTGGATAATGAAAAAGTTCAATTCATCCATATTGGAATGACATCGGTAGACAATAAAACAGAAATAGAAGAATCTTTTCAGATATCAAAATGGGAACAAAAATATCAAGTTATATACACTATAGTGAATCTGGGCTTTAGCGACAC
The DNA here is from genome assembly GCA_021397845.1 of Areca catechu. Lineage (NCBI taxonomy): Eukaryota > Viridiplantae > Streptophyta > Magnoliopsida > Arecales > Arecaceae > Areca > Areca catechu. The sequence continues at coordinate 117,399,639 of CM038044.1, read as the reverse complement.
TTTTTTTGACCTTTCCCGACGCTTTTAAGCATCGCTAAATAATCTCCCGATGTTTTGTAAAGCGTTGCCTATGCAAGCGTTGGGACGCAACCTGCGGACGCTTGAAAAAAGCGTCGACATTTGCCGACGCTTTAAAGCGTCGCTAAATTTTTATCCTGTATCTGCTTGAATTGAAATGAGATAGAATTATTAAATTATGTACCATGTATCTATATATCATCGATGATAGGCTCGTCATCAGGATGATCCATTGAAGGATCGTGATGTGCGGACTCGGAGGGAATAACGTCGTCCTGAGGTGTAGAGATAGTAGCATCGACCTGATGTGCAGAAATAGAGGGACTGCCATCATACCGATATGAAACTGATCGACTGCCCTCAGGCTGTTGTGCTGAAGAAGTACCAGCTTCGGTCTGGGAAAACTGAAACTGTACATCTGCTAATCGCTTCCTTCGAGGCATGGTGTACCTAACCTGTATTATTTAAAAATAAGTCAGTCAAAATTATAATCAAATTATAACGGAAATGAATTGCAATTTAAAAGATAACATAATCATTAATGCAAAAAATGTAAACCATCTTACAAATTACTTACTTGTCATAATCAACCAGTTGTACCTTCCTCGGAATCCAACTTAACCAAAATGGTTGTATCATTTATATGATCATCCGGTACAATATTATAAGGCATACACTGAGTGTAAGTATCATCATCTTCTTCTTCCACCCTTTTTCCCATGTCATAAAAGTCTCTGGGTTTTGTCTTAATAACAGTAGCCCATTCTTTATCTTTCGAGTCTTGTACATAAAAAACTTGTCGAGCTTGAGATGAAAAGATAAATGGATCATCCTTCAATAACACACCCGTATGTATCAATCTTGAAAAATTGACAAGTATGAATTCGTTTGAGTCATTTTTCAAATCTCTCGGTGTATTTATATCCACCCAATCGCATTGAAATAATATAACTTTAAAATTTTCATAATAATCCAACTCCAAAATATCTTAAGTATACCATAATAAGATTTTCTATCTGCTTCAACCATAACACCACTGTTATGAGTTTTTCTAAGTTTCTCACGCTCCTTGGTATGGAATTTAAAGCCATTTATAATAAAACCATTATATTTGTTCACAATATAATTTGAACCTCTGGCAAGTACAATTAATTCTGCTGAACTATTGTTCTCCAGCAATACCGGTACCTAAAAAATATAATATCAATTATCGATCATTTATTCGATATTAAAAATATATAAAATTATTATACGACTTATATATACTAACCTGATTGGCAAGCCAATTAGGGAATAACTCAACCAACCATCTTTGTTCAATCCTTGGATTAGGACGAGTGGAATGATTGGCTTGTCGTTGTACAGATAAAAATTCACTGCATGACAATCAAATATAAGTTTGACAACAACATGTCTAATATTTACTATCATCCATGTGTAGATAGACTAACTTGCGATAGTCAGATATTATGTCACTATGTAGCAATACATAACGGTGTGCTTGTGACATGGATTTATGGTCAAGAATAATACTTTCAGCTTTTCCTATAAATCTTCCGGATGATGCAAATTTGTATATATCTGTATTCTCCATAGTATCACCATGACGTTGAGGTCGATTGAATACAGTCTCAACACCTTCGAGATATCTTGAACAAAATGTTAAACACTCTTCAGCAATATATCCCTCTGCTATTGAGCCCTCAGGATGGGCTTTGTTTCGTACATAATCCTTCAAACGTACAAGATACCTTCAAAAAGTATAATATTTATATCATATTAAATAATGAAAAAATTATATAAATTATAAAATTTAAGTTTTACAGCATTACCTCTCGATAGGGTGCATCCATCTGTAGTGTACCGGTCCACCAAGTTTACCTTCCGAAGCTAGGTGAATGAGTAGATGAACCATAATCGTAAAAAATCCAGGAGGAAAAATCTTTTCCATCTGACATAATGTAAGTACGACTTGAGACTGCAACTGATCAATATCTTGAGGATCAAGAACCTTAGAACATAATGCCTTGAAGAATGATGATAACTGAAAAATAATCGTAATAACTTGTTTTGGCATTGACGACCTTAAAGCCAATGGAAGAATATCTTGCATTAATATATGTCCATCATGACTTTTAAAATTTGAAATTTTGCGCTCTTTCAGATTCACACATCGTGAAATATTTGAGGCATATCCATCAGGAACTTTGATATTCTTTAAAACTGTCAGGAAGAGATCTTTTTCTCGACTAGACATTGTATAATATGCATGAGGGATATAAGTTCTATCATTTGCAAGCACTTGTGGATGAAGTTCATGTCGGATGCCCATTTCTTTTAAATCAAGACGCGCCTTCATGTTATCTTTAGTCTTTCCATTAAGATTTAATATTGTTCCAATCAAATTATCACAGACATTCTTTTCTGTATGCATAACATCAAGATTATGCCGGAGTATATTATGCTCCCATAAGGTAAGTCAAAGAATATGCTTCTTTTCTTCCATAATTGTTTAGTATGCTGATGGGTAGTTGCTGTGATTATGTCATCATCATTTTCAACTTCAAAGAAATTATCCGGATCCTCGAACACTGCCGTATCTAAGGTACAAGTATTGACTTCCTCCGATACTTCTTCTTGTACCGAAGTCTCAACATCATCTCTTCCTCACTTTTTAGAGGACTTTGTCATCTTGCCATAACTGTGTCTGATACCAAGATTTGTCTACGAATATCAGAACCAGAAGGTAGAATTGGAGCAGATCCCAACTCTATGGTACCATCAAATAAATCCTTCTGAAATCGAAATGGATGATTTGCCTCCAACCATCGACGATGTCCTATATAACAGAACTTTCCTCCATGTTTTAACCAAATTGAATGGATTGATTCACCACAAGAAGGACATGCAACTCGTCCTTTAGTGCTCCAGCCAGATAAATTAGCATATGCAGGAAAATCGTTAACAGTCCATAATAGAGCTGCCCGTGGATTGAATGTTTGGCCATTCGAAGCATCAATTGCACTGATAGCCTCCCACAGTTGTTTCAATTCATCTATTAAAGGTTGTAAGAAAATATCAATATCATTGCCTGGACCCTTATCACCTGGAATGACCATTGATAAAATAAGTGAAGACTGCTTCATGCATATCCATGGTGGCAAATTATAAGGAATCAGTACAACTGGCCAGGTGCTATAGACAGAACTTAAGGTCCGAAATGGATTGAACCCATCACTGGCTAAACCCAGCCTGACATTATGAGCATCAGATGCAAAATCAGGATGTCTGTCATCAAATGCTTTCCATGCTAAACTATCCGCTGGGTGTCTCAGCATTCCATCTTTTGTACGGCTTTCATCATGCCATCTCATTGATGAAGCTGTCTTTGATGATGCATAGATCCTTTTCAATCTAGGTACAAGAAGAAAATAGCGTAATACCTTCGTCGGCTTTTGTTTAATGTATGTTGCATCCAATTCATCTAATCCCTCATTCTTATTTTCTTTTTGCTTCATCCATCGTGAACATCCACACACATGGCACGACTCTTGATCGGCATGTTCTCCCCGATATAATAAACAATCATTTGGACAGCTATGAATCTTTTCGTATCCAAGATCCAATTCCTTTACTAGTTTTTGGCTTCATAACAAGATGTTGGTAAACTAGTACCTTCAGGAAATGCATCCTTTAACAACTTGAGCAGCATAGTAAAACTTTTGCCAGACCATCCATTCAAGTATTTTATATGAAACAAATGCACAAGAAAAGAAATTTTTAAAAAGTTTTTGCAACCGGCATATAATTCTTGATCTGCATCTCTTATCAGCTTCTGATAACGATCTGTTCCAACATTAGTTGGGGGTATCGGCTCTCCATCATGTATAGATTCAGTAAATATAGGATCCTCAGGTAACCCAGTTGCTACTTGTCCTCCACTGTAATCTCCAGGATGTTGAGCACCATATTCAAAAGCATCTCTGAGCAAACCCCTGATATCATCATCTCTTGCAAGATTTTTCTATTGGTTATTGGATCCAAAATCAGGTATATGTTCCATGTTAGAGGTTTGGTTACATGTAGATTGTAACCTTGACTCTCCATAAAAAAATCACTCAGTATAACCTCTTAAAAAACCATTCCATACCAAATGTTCTTCAACAATATTTGGATATAGAGAACTGGAATTTACACATTTTCGGCATGGACATAAAATCTTCCCACTGATACTACTTCTCTCCATACCAAATTTAATGAAATTCTGTACTCCATCCAGATATTCTTTGCTATTCCTCGGTTTAGTTATCCAACTCTTATCCATTGTAAGAAAAAGCTAACTGAAATAAATAAATATTTATAAGAACAGAACAAATTTAAAATAAGTTTATTCAATAGATCAATTACAGTATTATTAAATGCACCCTGTCACCAACTAATAGGTAAAGAGGTCCTCTCCCATTCAAGAATTGCATTAATTATATAGGTCATTTACAGTAACCAAAGGATACGCAATAGAAGTTCCAGAAAAATTTCGGCAGCATTTCCCTTTAGTTCTCCCCATACAAATAAATATGTATGAGGAGAACTAAAAGGAAATGATATCCAAAATATATCTGGAACTCTATCCGTACCGTTTGATTACTGTAAGTACCTATAAAATTATTTGCAATTCTCAAACTGTCCAAACTGGACATTCAATTGACCACTATACATATTTCTGCCATCCGTACAAAAATTAAATAATTGTATGGATCGTGTAGAATATGTACTTTAATCAATTGACGGGTCTATGTTTCAATGCAATGCAAGTTTTTAAAAAAATATATAAAAAATCATAATTGATCGTAACAAAACTACAGATGGTATTGAAATATATAAAAATGGAGTTATTCATGGACAACTTATCGGACATGTTGCAGTAAATTTCGATATCGAAGTAATTATCACTGAAGTGATCTATAAACAAAGTTTTAGCCGGAGTTAGCTCTGGCAAGGATCTTCCAACATTCAAGCTAGACATCTAGAATAGATAGAAAGTAAGTAATGAACATAAAAAAGAGTTATTTATCTTGAGATCCTTAAGGTCTTGGTTATTTATAAAAGATGACTGAGAAATAGGCAAATCCGAGAGTATCGGACTATTGATCGTGCCATTACCGTATTATAGTCCTTATTCGCTTCCATGGATGGAAAAGACTATTACTGGTGATATTATCAGCATGAGATAACTATTTATGTAATTTAGGCAATTGGCTATTTGAAATCTCAGAAACAGACAATATAAGAAGGAGCACGTCGAAGGACCGTACTTGATAACAACTAAGTAAAGCTGCTTCAGTATTAAGTTCAATATGACTGATAGATGGGTAAGTGAATTGACAGACGGGGCCATAACAAGCTCTAATCGATACCTCAACAATATGCTCTGGTGACAGATACTTCAGTATTAAGTCTGCTGCACGGTCCAAACAGGAACACAACTTTCAACTCCGTGACAACTTGGAGGTTGAAATGTGTTGGCTTTGTACCATCCGGGGTTGTGAAGCATGTTTTGGTAAACTATTTCAGAAATCACACCGCAAAAACAAAGATGGACTTTTCCATATGATGGTTCATAGCATATGCACCAATGTTCTTGTGCCATGTGGCATGCTATTTTTTTTTATTTGGTTGGACCTCCTACCTTTTTTCTTTTCTTTTCTTTTTTTTTTTTTTTTTTTTTTGTGTGTGTACCTAGGTATGGGATCCATCTTTTATTCGAGGACTTTGTTAAGATAGTTAAAAGAACCAGTGGCTTTTTAGTAACGAGGCATAAGTATTTTTACACTAAGAGCCCCAGAAAATTAACAGGTGACCTTTCCGTGCCACACTCTTGGGCGCAATGCAAGCTGCATCGTTTTGAGACATGGATTAAAAAAAAAAAAGACTCGTAACACACTCCTCCAAGATCATATAAAACTAAGAAGAAGAAATAGATGCGAACACACAACTACCGAACCCTAAAAATTAGAAAGCTCACCAACCATTTTCAAGCCCTAGGTTATATACCCATTTCAAGGCATCTAAATGCAGCAATTTGAGGCCTCCTGAAGTCAAAACCAACAGTGCAAATACATAGTTATATGTATTAATAATAGCCAAAGTATTGTGATATTTAGTGTGAGTTTTATTCACTATCTATCATGTTATATGAACAAGGAAAAGATATATATAAGAATAATTTCGTGATATCATAGAGTTATTTATTTATTTATTTATTTTTGTATGGAAGCAAAGAAATACACATGGAAAAAATGTAGATAAATTGGAGATGTTTACAATAAATTATCTTTCGAGCAAAAATATATACCATAAACTATTACATTCCTTTCCATTTGTCCTTAAAATCTCCTATGGGCAGGATCACAGATATTGCTCTGTAACATTAATTTCTTTCTAACCTATATATCTTAAACAAAAGCAAATAAAAAGAAAGATGAAACAAATTGTAGCAGGATTAAAAGAAAATTGCCTGATGAACCAGATCATGTCCCAGGTGCTCCAATTATTTTTCTATGATAATATAATTATTGAAATACCGGGCAATAAATTATCACATAATTTAAAACTGACCAAGAAAAAAAAAACTTACCGAGCTTCGGAGCAATGCAATGGAGAAGAAGGCGCCGGAGATCGAGCTTCGACGGCAAGGGACCGAGCGGGGAGATCTTGGAGGAGGAGGAGGGGGGGAGGAGGAGGAGGAGAGGAGGAGGAGGAAGCGGGGGGGGGTTCGGCGGTGGCTCGATCGACCGGGAGATCACGGACGGCTGCTGCGTTGGCGGACCGAGCGGGGAGATCTTGGAGGAGGAGGAGGGGGGAGGAGGGGAGGAGGGGGGGGGGTTCGGCGGCGGCTCGATCGACCGGGAGATCACGGACGGCTGCTGCGTCGGCGTACCGAGCGGAGGAGGAGGAGGAAGAGGGGGGAGGAGGAGGAGGAGGAGGAGTTAGGGGGGGGGGGTTGGTTCGGCGGCAGATAAGAGATCTAGGGCTCGGGAAGGGGGGTTTGGGGTTTTGGGGGTCCTGGGAGTCCGGCGACGCTTATAAGCGTCGGCAAAAGTCCAGGACTCCGGCGACGCTTATAAGCGTCGGCAAATGTCCGACGGGTTCGAGTCCGGCGACGCTTATAAGCATCGGCAAAGGTCCCTGGACTCCGCGACGCTTATAAGCTTCGACAAATGTCCCGAGTCCGGCGACGCTTATAAGCGTCGGCAAAGGTCTCAGACTCCGGCGATGCTTAAAAGCATCGACAAATGTCCCGAATTTCAGCGGGGTGGTCCGGCGACGCTTAAAAGCGTCGGTAAAACTCAGGGTTAATTGCCGATGCTTAAAAGCGTCGGCGGACTTTGGGTTATTGCCGATGCTTTCAAAAAGCGTCGGCGGGTTCTGGGTCTTCCCGACGCTTCCAAGAAGCGTCGGCGGAAAATGGTTGGGATAACCCTAACCTGCTGTGGTGATAGGAAGGAGGTCAGGGATGCATCTTTCACACGAAAGTAGGATTCACCTTCCTAATTGCATGATCCACCATTGGATCAACAGCTTCTCACTTTAAGATCTGTGCCAACAGATGAATGACAGAGTTCATAGTGCTTTGAGAGATGTGTGGTGGGTGATCCAGCGGTGGATTCATGTAAAGGAATTAGGTGAGCCTGAAGATACAACTTGGTCTCAGAGGAAGATTGGTGTACTTTGTTTTATTGGTACTACGGTATCTATGTTGTCTTGTTCTATTTTGGCATGCTGCATGCTATCGTTGTCAGCTTTCTGTTCACTTCTGGCCACAACTTTTGGTTGGGCAAGAAATTTTCATAATGGAGGAACTGGCCCTCAGCTAAGTTTTTTAATTAAGGTTCCAGGATATATAACATCCGATCCATGCAATTAATTAATCTTGTATATTTTGGATGTCTATTATTAAGTCGGTAACTGTTTCAACATGCAATATCATTGCATGATCTATTGTACAGCATGATGTGATAATTAACCACTCCGAAAGGTCTGATCTTAAATGCAGGAACTATATACATATAGAAATATATAATGCACCAAGATAATCATATATTCATATTGATGTTGTAAGTGAGTCATATTCAACTAATTGATACACATAATGTGGTAGTTGGATGCCTGATCATTCTGAAAAATGATTCCAAGATATATAATATAGTTCAAAAGAAACTTCTCAAGGGAAAATAAAAGAAGACATATCGAAAGGATTGTGATATCTAATGCAAAGATCAAATTACCCAATTAATTAGGACTAATAGCTGGACTGATGACTTTATTTCTCCTATATACAAATAGTCTTGGACCATGCTATCCTCGCAGAATAGCATCTTAAGGTTTCCAAAGGCCTCTGCAACCATGTGCTATAGTTGCTTTTATTACCTTAGTTTTGGGCCATGTCAGATGCTCTAATCCTTTTAATTATTAGAGATAACCATATTTTGTATTGCACCACGTTGGTCATCTTTATTGTGGGCAAAGCAAAGCATCATTTGGAGACAGATCAGGTACTGGCTGTTTGGGTCACTTTGATCAGTTTGGTATCATTTAATTTTAAAATGTTGGCCATGTTAACAAAGGGAGCCAATTGACTTCTTATCTAGTCCCAGATCAAGCTTCTGAAATGACTAAAGGTATCTACTGCCTGTCTAAATGAGCCATACATGGATCAGGCGTAAGTCAATCAAATTAATCCATTCCAAGTTGAGCCAAGCTTTTGGTTGAGTTAGATGATGGAACTCAATTTAAACTATACAAGCAAAGAAAACTTACTCTTATTCTTAACAATATACAATTATAGGTTAATGTAGATTACAACTAGAAAATCTGTTTCAGATCTTGCAGCACATACAAAACACAACCGGTGGTAAATAAAAAAATTGCATCACTAAACTAATCACTGATTGACAATTTTTAGGCGCAGCTGCGTTTCTTGCTCCGTCTCTCATGTCTTCTGCCCATTTGTACCACTTCTATCTCTTTAAATAATACTACCACAGGTTATCAATTCTATGCAAAATATTAAAAGGATAAGTAAAACAAATCCCTCTTTCTTGTCTTCTTGTCTAAGTTGTCCTACCCGCGTTGGCTAGAGAAACAAGTCAGAAACACGTAGGCTTTGCATGCTTAACGGCAAAACAATTACCATAGCTTTCCAGACAACTGGTGGAACATCCATGAATCATGGGCTGTCAAGTTTGAATAAGGGGTGTTGAAACTTTGATGGTCAAAAGCCAGCGCTCGTTGCATCGATTTGGAGGAGGATATGGTTCAGTTCATGGAACTAATATTGATTAGATCAGCTTCTTAGCCAGAATCTTGCATCATCTAATGCAATATATTTGATGTAGTTTATTTCCATCACCTAATGGCACACTCTCTCTCTAGTTATAGCTGTAGAGATGCAGCTTGAGGATTAGACCAACGACTGCATTGGGGAAACCATATATGTTGGCATACTTTGGTAGGCAAGTTGAGCTTTCATAGTGCTTCCATTTTCATATAAAGTTCACAGCAATGGCTTTGCCTGGTGTTCGGCTGTCATCAACTTGCATGGAAAAATATTATTCTTGCATGAAGATAAGGTTTTTATCTGTACGTATGCTTGCACCGATGATCTAAGTGTGCACGTTTCTCCTTGCAATGGAGGAGATAGGTCCTTTATTTATTAGAGTTTCCCTTCAATATTGTGGCCTAGGATTTAAGAGGACCAGTGGACCCTATAAATAACCCTTTCAGAACAACAAGTTGTGGATTCTGAACCATATGTTACATAATGATCCTCTCCAACGGACAACCCATGCATGCTTTTTGACACCTAATACAATAATTTTTTATGTGATAGATAAATATATCAAGTGGAGGATGTTTTACCCATTTGCAATCTATCCCATGGGCCTTGGTGCACAAGCCAATCCTCTCCCCCCCCCACCCCCCCCCCCCGGGGGCTGTTTTTTGATAGAATGAAAGAATCACACTGTTGTAGGGCGAACATATCCTACAAAATCAGCAAATAAATTGGGATAGGAGGAGCCTATTTTGGATGTTTGGTTGGTGCAATTCGGAGCTGATGTGATTTCGGGCAATGAACTTACTAATAGGAGAGCTGAAGCCGCTTCAATAAAGTGGGCTCGGGCTTAGCCTAGTTACACCAAACCAAATGGCCTCTAAGCTAAAGTGCAAAATAGAGTACAACATCAAATTGGATCATGTTGAAGTTGGTATACATATTTTTGCCAAAAATATAGAAGATAAAAACTATCAAACACAAAAGAGGTTTCAAATTAGTTTTAATTATTTCCGGTTCCATCTGACCAATTAATATATTCTTTTGCAATTTCATATCATTTTTGTCTGTGAATAGATTTTCACTCTTAAAACTTGCAACTACTTGAAGACTGGGTAACGCATGCATATCATACTGCCCTTATCCAACCTTCTTATTGTAAGAACAGGAAGAACAAGGTCTACGCTTTGGTTGCAAGAAGAAAAGAGTCCATTACTTCTAAAAGCATGCCTGCATGTCAAAAAACAAATGTAATAATAAATGGTGAATCTCATTCTCGAGGTACGTGATTAAAAAACCATCTTGTCAGGTGACTTTTCTATTTGATTCTCTAAAATTAGCATGCTCAAAAGGAAAATAGAATACTGATTATATGCATGGGTAATCTACAATGACCACCAACAATGACATCGATCTAAGAGAACATCAGAAGAGGAACTGAATTGATAATTTGAAGGATTGCTAGGTTTTCTCTTGCTTTCCATGCATACCTTTATCTGCTGGAATCATCAACTTCATTGTGTGTGCGACTGTGCGTGTACAAATGTGCGTGTGTTTTTTTTTCCGTAGTAGAATGGCACGATTACATAGCTCTTGAATAAATACAACCATTAGCAACTTCACTGTTTAACCACTACATGTTTCTTTTGATATTCTTCTGCTTGCTAACTAGGGACCAGGCAATCAATAGAGTATATAGTTAGTTTATTTTTTAAAAAATCATAATATTAGGGCAACTACTTTATTCAATCTCAAGAATCAACCATGCCACCGATTAAAAAGGAGACGACTAAGCTGGCGACAACACTAGGCAATTTAAGCATTCCGAACCGAGAAGCTACAAGTGACCAAGCCCGATGACATAATGTCCCTTTATGCGCGTTTACCAAATAATTAGCCAAATCCGACAACATCCAAGGTGAACTTAGTCAAATACATCGATAGGATACGGCATATAGGCTCCTTCTGTCAACACTGCTGCCCGATGCTGAAAGTCCACGATGCTCGAACAAGCAACAAGTACTAATTAACTACAACTGGCCCTACAGAGATCGTAACAGACAGGATCCATGCGAGAACCACCATTCTAACAGAAAGATATTAATGAAAAGATTTAGAAGAAAGAATCACAACATCCTACTAAAAAAATATTATCCATGTCAGAGAAGGTCACCTTCCAACAAAATTAGTGATCCCAAGTAACTCTATAAAAGGTAAGAGAGGATTCCGATGAGGTACATTTTCATTACCACCCACTGAAACACTCATTCAATCTCTCGCCATTGCTCTCAATTTTACTATTATATCTCATTCTCCTCCACTGACTTGAGCATCAAAGGATCCCTTGCCGATAACCACAGGTCAAGTGAAACTGTCCTTGCAGGTTTCTACCCCAGGAGATACTAGGGAGCAAGTCCTCATCCCATTGGAGAAGGCCAGGAGACCTTCATGTACTAGTGGAGTTCTAGGAGCGGGAATTCAGCTATTACAAATTGGCGCACATGCACAAGGTAGGGGGAATAAGAGATTCCAGAGTCTTGAAAACATGGCAAAGACTTGAGCCCACGATGCCTCTACCAGTCGCATCGGGTGCTCTCCATGCCATGAAGAGCTCTCCAACCAAGTGATAAAGCCCATCACTCCACCACCCCCCACCATCAGTGGACCAGCAGAGCCTGCACCAACCTTGGTACAGTAAGTACAAGCACTGGCCACAACGGTGTAGGGATTGTAGTAGCAATATCCCGTGGTGAAGCAACAGCAGTCGAAGATCCCAACCATTCCCACTACCACCTCTCACCCTAGTCAGCGATCATTCCATGGGAGATCTTCCGTCGACAACTTTCTCGTTGGTTGTGCTCACCCTTACCGTGACAAGTGGTCCTTAACACGAGGAGTAGTGACGAGGAAAAAAGTGAGGGCAAGAAAAATGCCCTCGTTCCTCCTCTGAATCCTTTCAAGAAGGATCTGCCAATGGAGTCGCTCAGCAAATGACTAACCAGTAACTTGACAATTATGATTGCAAGTTGTACGAGATCAACCGTCGACTTGCTGATCTCTAGGGGAAGCATAGACCCGATGGAGTTCAACAACCATCCCCTTCTCTCCCGACAACTCATGGAACAACCGATCCTTGGTCAATTCAAGATGCCCCAATTGGATCCCTATGATAGTACTATCGATCCACTAAACCATCTGGAGAGTATATGATTACAGTTGCATAGCAAAATAATGGATTTTAAAATTTTTCAATATTGAAACCTTAGTCAACCGAAACCCTAAATCTAGGCCCCTTGTTTATAACAATTAATTTAGGCAATATATAAATGATTTAGAGGAATGACTATAATGCTGAATCTTAATATTTTCATAGGTACACAAGCGTACGCCCTTCAAAGATGATTCACACAAGAATTGGATCAAGGAAGCACTCTTTCAAGAAGGTTTTCTGAATTTTTTCTTTCAACAATCTTTCTCCTCTTGATAGTTGGTAGAACCGCGGGGTTGTCGTTAAAACACCGTGGCTATCAGTTTAAAATCCGACTTCTTAAAATATTTAAAAATAGTAGCAAGAGGAGTCGGGTCGAATCCACAGAGAAGGCGGTGTTTAGGATTTGAAATTTTTGATCTTGTAAAAAAAGTATTTGAAGTCGAAAAATATAAAAATTAAAATTGTAGGAAAACTTGGCACTAGGATCTATTATTTAGATCCTAGCATCTATTTGCAGACAAGACGAAAGACAGGAATTAAAAAGAGATATTGCATTGATTGAAATTTAAGGTCTAAGTACAATGCAGTAAAAACTAAATTAACAAAACAAATAACAAAGACAAGAACAGATCAGCGCAGCCTCATCGGGAAGATAGCTCCTTCCTTCGTACTCCGTGGAGCGAACTGGGCTTCCTTCGTACTCCGTGGAGCGAATTGGGCTTCCTCTGCGTCTTCTTCTTCGGATCTTGATATCAAAGAGGGAGAAGGCTGGAAGATGGTGTAGGGACATGCTCTCCTTTGAGAAACCTCACTCCCAAAAGCCAACCCGCAACCCAAGCAATTCCCTCTACCCTGTACCTTGCCCTCTCTCCAAGATACCTCTGCCTTGTGCTATGGGGTTCATTTTATAATTGATCGGAGAGGAGACCTCATTGCACACTAGCGATGTGGGACAAAAGGAGTACCGTGATCGCCATTGCTGCTCCGTAGATCACACCGCTCGTGGATTGCGCCGTGGAGCTCGTGGATTGCACGCAACGCCCGTGCCCATGGACTACTCGCTCGTGCCCGTGGAGAAGCTCGGCTGTGGACTGCTCGCTCGTGGACTGCTCACCTGGATCACGCCATGACGAACGCTTGGCAACACCCGTGCCCGTGGAGAATGCCCAGCTCGTGGAGGACGCCCAGCTCGTGAAGAATGTGGACTGCGTCCGTCAGCCCGTGGATTGCTCCGGCAACGTGGACTTGCTTGTGGACTGCGCTCCGGCAACCTGTGAAGAAGCTCGTGAAGACTTGGACCGCTCCTCTCGTTTGCCGCCAAAAACTGCCACCACCGCCCGTCAAACCACCGCCGGAGCTTCTCCTCCGGCCAGGGACACCGCCGGCGTGCTTCCCGGCGAGTTTCGGCGCCTCTGGAGGGCTGTGGTCCACGCCCTGTTCCGTGGACCGGCAGCAATGGCTGTCGATGAACCATCCTGCGAAACATAAACCCAGCAGGCGGTCCATGATGGACGACTATTCCAAAAACCGTGCAGCATCAAAATGTGTGCAAAATGCTAAAGAAATTCATAACTTCTTCATTTCGAACCTGATTTAAGTACCGTTTGCGTCGTTGGATTCCATAAATCAAGCTCTACCTATTGGCGGGTTTCAAACTTATTAATTTTACCGATTCCATGATCATTATTAAATATTTTATTAATCTTTTAAATGGATGTGTGGTGCTTTAACTTGAAATCTATTTTTCATGAACGTACTCTAATTTCACATTTTTCAAAGATATTTTTAAAATAATTAGTTTTGCAAGAAAGTCCAAATTAATTATGAAATTAGGTTATTAAAAGAATGTTAGCACCATTAATTAACTAAAATACTTAAAATAAACATGTAAATCCATGATTTATCAATAGTCTTTTAGCCTCTCTAGGATCTATACCCTACTGAAGGATATCTTAAGATCTTTATAATTTCTCTCTTATTACCCTTTTATCCTTCCTAATTCTCTTCCTAAACCCTTCTCTTAAAATGATAGACTTGTCTTAATCTTAAAGACTTGTCTTAACAAAGGAAGGAACAGAACTATTGAGACAACTTGGATGCTCAATCACACCCTTTTCCATCCACTTATCCGATATCCTATGTATCAGATAAGTCCCTTCAAATAGAAGGAGTCTAATGGGAAAAAAACATGATGAAAATATTGTATAGATATGGCATTTCAAAATTCCATGTGCTAAGAGATGTCTCTCACATCTCTTTAGAAGAATATGATTATTAGTGCAATTTAAATGGTCATGGACCTAGTCAATCATCCCATAGGTGTGTAATCTAGATAGGCTTATCTAAAATAAGTGATCAATAAGCAGGACTCTAGGTCCATTCTTCATGTGCCATCTTTTCATGTGCACATACTCTTTCACACCAACATTAGGATTAGCACCAAAAATAAATTATTGACTAGTCAAACCCAATCCAAGTGGGCATGGAAAGAGAGAGGAGAGATAATCCTTATCCATAATTTAGTGATTAATCTACAAAAGGACTCATGGTCCTTCTGCAATCCATAAATGCACCCATATATCTTAGCGCCTCCAAGAGTCCCCTGCCCTTAGGACTTGCAATATGGCATGGATAAGGAGATCAGATGCCCCATTTGCTGCTCTACTAATGGCTCAATCTAATTTAAGTTTCACCTAAATTAGTTAGCCTAAATAGCAAGCAAACAAATCTAATTTATTTCAGTTAGAAGTTAGGTTAGCCAACATATGCTAATACGTTAAAGTAGCTAGTCAATTAGAATCCTATGATCCAAATAAAATTATAATTGACTTCCTTGACTAATTCATTAGTGTGTATGACCCTTTGGACTCTACATCTGGTCAGTAGTAGGTCTAGATATATGTCGACTTAGTTTGATTAGAACTTGACAAATCAAATTAGGTTAAACTCATATCAATCCAAGTTATCAAATTAGAACTTCTTTCTAATTGATTTATAAATTAATCATTTTAATTCATAAAAACCTACAAGACATGATTGATGTCTAGCAAGCATCATGCCTATCCAGAAGATGAAAAATTTGATAAAATTATAAAAATATCCTTTATGCCAAGTTACCATGTAATTTAATCTTTTGATCATATTTATCTCAAACAAGCGATGTGTATAAAAATTTATCAAATTCTAACACTTTATTTATTCAAATCTCAATCCAATAATGAAGACTTGACTGATGAAATATTAAACTTATTTCTAATTTTATCTTGTTTTGATCAAAGACTTCTTGAGTCATCATATGATGAGATTACATGGGATAAATTCTTTTCTTATTAAAAGTGATCAATTTCTTGTTGACCTACTCATAACCTTCATATACAATCCATCATATCTATGAATACCCCATATATAACTTAGTCATGAATAAGTATGAACCAAAATATAGATTCATGTACATAAGTGATAGTTTCATAATGTTGTCATTAAGATATCTTGATTATCAATTTAAATTCTAACTTCTAATTAATTAAACTTGCATAGAAAGTAGCAAGTTTGGTTGAATCTATTAAGAAGGAAGTACATAAGATAAATTAAAATCTTTTATTTTAAAAGAAAATAAATTTTTTTTTTTGAAATCAGGAAATACAAATTAAAAATGCAAAGAACATAAATTAAAACTCTAGTATGTTCAATCTATTAATCAGATCTTAGCATCTACTTGTGAGAAAAGTAAAGGACATAAATTTAAATTATATGAAAATAAACTTTGCATAAATTAAAACTAGAATCTAATTACAAAAAATTTAAAATAAAAATTAAATAATCTAAAAAAGTAGTAACAAAGCATCCAAAGTTAATTAGCGCAGCCTTATTGAAAAGTTGGTTGATGTCACTTTGCCTTCTTCCATCATACTTTATGGAGTGAACTGGGCTTCCTCTTCTTCTTTCTCTTTGAATCTTGATTTTGGAGATGAAATAGGCTTGAAGATGGTATAGGGGTAGAACTCTTCTCTAAGAAATCTCAATCTTAAACCTGCAACCTAAGCATACTGATGCGGAACTAATATGCATGCGATTAATTTTGTGAATTTTGTATGTGGGGTTAGGTGATTAATTCCTGAATATCAGATCAAAATAAGTTGTAGGAAATTCTATATGAATTTTAGAAACTAAGCATGCAAATTAGGACCTAAGAAAGCAGTAAAGATGGATCGCCGGAGCTGAGAAGCCTCGGTTAGGGCAAGTTCTCCCATAATAAAATTACTGGCAGTAGAGGGGGTGTACCTGGCAATGTCTGATGCGCCCGATGAAGATCGCAGCGAAGGGATCTCTCGTTCCTCGATGGATGCGGCCTGGAAAACCAAGCCAAAGACCCGTAAATACCCATCTTTCTGCTCGATGGTCTGATTGAGGCTTGGCTAGAGTCGTTGGATTCATATGAACTCGGGGACCTGTTGACTCTGGTTTTGATTATGACAAAACACTTAAGTATATTTGAGTACTAATTGTGTGTTAAGTGTATAAATCAGTTATAGGTACTCAAAGAAGTGAAATTTGAAAAAAACTCAGCCTGGCACATATGAAGTATCGACACCTGGGAAGCAAGTGTCGACACCTGAGGATCAAGTGTTGACACTTGAAGAGTGAAGTGTCGACTCAAAGCCTAAGACTAACAGAAAACTTCAAAAAGCACTTTCGGTCAAGTGTCGACACCTGAAGCTGAAGTGTCGATACTTGGAAGTGAAGTATCGACACCTGGAGAATGAAGTATCGACACTTGAAACTTAAGTGTCACCACCTGAAGGTAAAGTGTCGATACTTGAACAGTAACGGCTAGTTTTCTGGGCTATAGAACTTCTCCAACTTGGCTCCAACGGCTATAATTCGTCCTCCAACGATCATAAATGGTCAAATAAGGTTTGGAGGGCTATTTAAACACTTGGAGAAGCAAGGGAGAAGGAGAGGGAAGAGGATCCATGGTTTGAAAGATAAATCCTTTGATTTCCAAGTGAAAATATGTGAAGGATATTTTGAGGATCCAATTTGTTGAGTGTTGAGCCACCAAGAATTCAAAGAGAAGAGGAAGCTTCCAAGAGCAACATGATCAAGCATCCATTGAAGCTTCTACAACATGGAGACAAGCTCAACATCAACAATCAATGTGCTTCAACGAAAAATTTGCTTTGTAAGAAGCTTTTTATTTTCATTCTTCATTTCTTGTATCTAGGTTGGTGGTGAGCCTAGTGAAAACCATCAAAGGTTGTTGGTGAGCCTATGTGGTAAAAACCAACTAGGATTTTGACTTGTGAGCCCGAAAATAAAACAAGTTGGGTTGTTGGTTAGCCCGTAAAATCAACTAGGTTCTTGGTTAGCCCGCAAAATTAAGGTAGGTTTTTGGTTAGCCTGAAAAACCAAGGGGTTTTTGGTTAGCCCATGAAAACCAAAGGTTTTAACTTATGAGCCTGGAAAACAAGTTGACTGTAATCGTGAGATTATAGTAAAATTTCCAAGGGGTTCTTGGGGAGTGGATGTAGGTGCTTGGTTGGCACCGAACCACTATAAATCTTTGTATTTGTGTGATTGTTCTCCTTGTGCTTTTATTTCTTTATTTCCGCTGCATTTATTTGAAATACACAAGTACTTGAATTGCATTAGCACATACTTGCTTTAGTTTATAGATATTTTAAATAGTGTAAAAGTTTTATAAAACTCAATTCACCCCCCTCTTGGGTTGCCTACCTGGGCCTACAATTGGTATCAAAGCATGGTGCTCTGATTGAAAATCTAACAATTTTGAGCTAAAGATCATGGCAGCCCAAATTTGAAAATTTGAAAGTTCGAATATTTTGAAAAACTTTGAAAAATAATTTAGAAATCATATGTTGAGGGGGAGCTTTTAAAAAATTAATTTTGGATCATATTTTGATGGGGAGCTCAATGTTTTCCATTGCTTCATTGCTCTATTCTTATTATTTATCTTTTGGAGCATATTATATTTATTTTTGAGCTTACCTTATTTATATACTTAAAGATTTTGTCATCATAAAAAAGGGGGAGATTGTTGACTCTGGTTTTGATTATGACAAAACACTTAAGTATATTTGAGTACTAATTGTGCGTTAAGTGTATAAATCAATTATAGGTACTCAAAGAAGTGAAATTTGAAGAAAATTCAGCCTGGCACAGATGAAGTATCGACACCTGAGAAGCAAGTGTCGACACCTGAGGATCAAGTGTCGACACTTGAAGAGTGAAGTGTCGACTCAAAGCCTGAGGCAAACAAAAAATTTATAAAGCACTTTCGATCAAGTGTCGACACCTGGAGCTGAAGTGTCAACACCTGGAGATGAAATGTCGACACTTGGAAGTGAAGTGTCGACACCTGGAGAATGAAGTATCGATACTTGAAACTGAAGTGTCGACACCTAGAGATGAAGTGTCGACATTTGAACAGTAACGGCTAGTTTTCTGGACTGCAGAACTTCTTCAACTTGGCTCCAACGGCTATAATTCATCCTCCAACGATCATAAATGGTCAAATAAGGTTTGGAGGGCTATTTAAACACTTGGAGAAGCAAGGGAGAAGGAGAGGGAAGAGGATCCATGGTTTGAAAGATAAATCCTTTGATTTCCAAGTGAAAATATGTGAAGGATATTTTGAGGATCCAATTTATTGAGTGTTGAGCCACCAAGAATTCAAAGAGGAGAGGGAGCTTTCAAGAGCAACATGATCAAGCATCCATTGAAGCTTCTATAACATGGAGACAAGCTCAACATCAACAATCAACGTGCTTCAACGAAAAATTTGCCTTGTAAGAAGCTTTTTATTTTCATTCTTCATTTCTTGTATCTAGGTTGGTGGTGAGCCTAGTGAAAACCATCAAAGGTTGTTGGTGAGCCTATGTGGTAAAAACCAACTAGGCTTTGACTTGTGAGCCCGAAGACAAAATAAGTTGGGTTGTTGGTTAGCCCGTAAAACCAACTAGGTTCTTGGTTAGCCCGCAAAACCAAGGTAGGTTTTTGGTTAGCCTGGAAAACCAAGGAGTTTTTGGTTAGCCCGTGAAAACCAAGGGTTTTGACTTGTGAGCCTGGAAAACAAGTTGACTGTAATCGTGAGATTATAGTAGAATTCCCAAGGGATTCTTGGAGAGTGGATGTAGGTGCTTGGTTGGTACCGAACCACTATAAATCTTTGTGTTTGTGTGATTGTTCTCCTTGTGCTTTTATTTCTTTATTTCCGCTATATTTATTTGAAATACACAAGCGCTTGAATTGCATTAGCACATACTTGCTTTAGTTCATAGATATTTTAAATAGTGCAAAAGTTTTATAAAACCCAATTCACCCCCCCCCCCCTCTTGGGTTGCCTACCTGGGCCTACAGGACCTGCAAATGACTTGTCAGGGGTTAGAAAACTCAGCGGAGATAAAGAAAATAAGAGAAAAATAGCAAGGATGAGGTGTCTTTTGAGTTGGCGGCCATGGTTCTGGAAGGCTGGCTGGCGGCAGGAAGATAGTTGCAACACTGGGAAGAAGAAAACTCTCAAAACCCCTTTATGCACATAGTAGGGTAACACACAATAGTTGTAGAAAACTCAAGTATTTTTTCATATATCAAAATCAATCATCATACAAGAGACTAGTGTCCTTTAAATAGACCTTTAGTCTTGGACTCCAAGTAAGGACACTAAAGTAATTACATAGGACTCCTTTTCCCACCCAAACCCTAGCTAGAAAAATAAGGCAACATAGCTAGAAGAATCCTAAAATTCTCTCCCTCTCCTTGCCTTGGTCGGCCAAGAAGGTGACTTTAAGTGGCCGACCAAGAGGAAAGTCACCATAAGGATTGGCGCCCTAGCTCCTTCCTGGGCCTGGGCTGGCCCAATTTGCTTCGGTTGGTCCAGGGCTTCAAGGTTTATATTTGTTTTTATTTTCTTCTCCTGGAGTCTTTAAGTCTTCAAGCTGGGTTCGACTTGGGCTAAACTTTCATGTCTTCCATCTGGTTGGACTTGGTCTTCACTTGTATGATGTGGTATTGAGTCTTCAGTATGCTTGGACAGGACTCAAAAAATAAAATTAGCTCGACATGAGCTGACTAACACTGGATTGGACTAGCTCAACATGAGCTGACTAATACAGGACTCAAATAAAGATAACTTAGCTGAACTATGCTTTATTACAATGGACTCGAATGTCATTAAGTGATCCACAGAGGGTTGAGAAGCCTCTGCCTTATTCTGGTACCTCTAGTATCCGTACCAATTCTCCCGGGGTGGGAGGAACTCGACCCTGTCGAGTGAAGATCAGACTGGCTCACATATCTCTCGAGAAGGTCTGGGTTGAGGCGTTGCAAGTCCTCTTGAGAAATCCATGAATCATCCGACTCTGACCGGCCTTACCATTGGACCAGGTAGCATTGATAGCAGCGGTCCCGGATCGTAATGGCTTGATTGTCCAGGATACGCTCTATCCGTTCTCCTCTCTTAGACCAATTAATTGGTGGACACTCTGGGTAAGAATCACTCTCAATAGAAGGGATAGGTCCAAAAGCCTCACTAGGTATCGTTGCCGGTTCCCTGTACTCAACCAGGTCTATAATATTGAAGGTAGAACTAATGCCCATATCCGAAGGCAAGTCTAACACATAGGTATTTGATCCAACCTTCTTTAACACTTTAAAAGGTCCGGCTCCACGAGCATGAAGCTTCTTAACGGTCCCGAGTGGGAACCGCTCAGGCCTAAGCCTAATCATGACAGAATCCCCTACATCAAATTCCTTGATCCTTCTTCGAGAATTAACCAATTTTTTATAAGTTTCATTTCTTAGGTTTATCTTTTGGCTAATGTCCTTGTGCAAGTCTCTAATATGCTGTGCAAATGACTCTGCAGACTCTGAGACTCGTGCATGAATAGATAAAGGAATCAGATCAATGGGGTGATTAGGCTTGTACCCATGGACTATCTCAAAAGGACACTTACCCGTTGTCCTATTTACTGAACTGTTGTAGGCAAACTCTGCTCTAGGCAATAATAGATCCCAAGTTCCAACATGTTTACCTACCAGGCATCTAAGGAGGTTTCCTAAACTATAGTTCACCACTTCAGCTTGGCCATCTGTTTGAGGGTGGTAGGCTGTAGAAAACTTAAGCTTGGTCCCTAACAAGTGCCATAAGGTCTTCCAGAAATAACTGGTGAACCTAACATCCCTATCAGATATGATGGTCTTGGGTAGGCCTTGGAGTTTAATCACATGATCTAGAAAAAGCTTGGCTACTCTAGATGCATCAAAGGTCTGGGAACAGGGGATGAAGTGAGCCATCTTAGAGAACCTATCGACCACTACAAAATAGAATCATGTCTCTTCTGGGTCTTAGGTAATCCTAACACGAAGTCTATTCTTAGGTCCTGCTAAGGGCGATCAGGCACTGGTAAAGATGTGTAGAGACCAGTATTTTGCTTCTGCTATTTTGCAACAGCACAAGTTCTATATTCGGCTACAATCTATGCAACATGCCTTTTTAATCCTGGCCAAAAAAATTGGTCCTCTATCACTAAGATTGTCTTATTTCTACCAAAGTGACCAGCTAAACCTCCAGCATGGGTCTCCCAGATTAGGAATTCTTTAAGGAAAGTTTTAGGTATACAGAGTCGATTGTTCTGGAAAAGGTAGCCATCCTGAATAGTACACTCACTATGGGTACTGGATGGTCCTAGCCTGAGGGTCTGGTAAATCCAAAGTCTGTGCAGTTTCATATTCTTCCTTTAATCTATCAAACCCTATGACTTGGGTGCTAACTGATCCTAACAGCAAAGACTTATGGCTCAGGGCATCTGCTACCTTATTTTCAGTACCAGCACGGTGCTTCAGGATAAATGTGTAGGCCTGAATGTACTCGATCCATTTACCGTGCTGTGGGTTAAGTTTCTTTTGGGAGTTTAGAAATTAGAGTGCCTTATAGTCAGAAAATAAGACAAACTCCTGCGATAGTAAGTAATGTCTCCAATATCTAAGGGCTTGGACTATCGCATAAAATTCCTTGTCATGGGTAAAGTACTTAAGTTTAGCCTCATTCAGCTTCTCACTGAAGAAGGCTATAGGGTGATTCTCTTGACTTAGTACCCCACCTATTCCTACTCCCGAGGCATTACAAGCGACCTCAAACACCTTAGTGAAGTCAGGTAATATAAGGATGGGTGCATGGGTCATCTTATCCTTAAGCTCTAGGAAGGCCTTATCAGCTGCTTTGGTCCATTCAAATGTACCCTTCCTAATGCAATCAGTGATAGGTGCGACGAATGTACTAAAACCCCTAATAAATCTCTTGTAAAAGGTGCTAGACCATGAAAAATATGCACATCATGGACACTAGTGGGTGTAAGCCACTCAACAATTATCCTAACCTTTTCAGGATCTGTAGAAACTCCCTCAGGGGTAATAACAAAATCTAGGAAGATGACCCTATGTGTCATGAACTCACATTTCTTAAAATTGGCATAGAAGCTATTCTCCTTAAGGATCTGGCATACTAGTCTCAGATGACTAAGGTGGTCCTTCTTAGTCCTGCTATAAATCAAGATATCATCAAAGTAGACCACAACGAATTTTTGGTAAACTCTTTCAGGACCTGGGTCATAATCTTCATAAAAGTACTTGGTGCATTGGAAAGTCTGAAAGACATTACAACCCACTCAAACAGGCCATCCTTAGTCTTGAATGCAGTTTTCCACTCATCTCCAGGTCTAATCCTAACCTGATGATAGCCGCTCTTAAGGTCTATCTTTGAGAAAACTTTGGCTCCGGCCATCATGTCTAACATATCATCCAATCGGGGGATGTGAAACCTATACTTCACAGTTATCTTGTTGATAGCGCTACTATCTACACACATCCTCCAGGTACCATCTTTCTTAAGGGCCAGTAGAGCAGGGACTGCACATGGACTCAAGCTCTCCCTAATGAAACCCTTCCTAAGTAACTCTCCCACTTGTTTCTGTAATTCCTGATGCTTACTGGGGTTCATTCTATAGTGAGGAAGGTTTGGTAAAGTGGCTCCTGGGACTAAGTCTATTGCATGTTGGATGTCTCTAAGGGGTGGTAATTGATCAGGTAAATCCTTAGGGAAGACATCCTCAAATTCTTTTAGAGCCTTAACAATTTCTTTAGGATGTTCCTTTTGGGTCAGCTCATGTATTTTCTTGGAGGTCAAGATCCAAATAGGGTTATCCTCAGCAATCTCCTTTTCTAACTCCCTAGCCTTAATCAAGTTAACTTCAGGTTTCTTGTCCTTAAGGCTACTAGAACCCCTCTTAACTAGGTCTCTAGGGGGAGCTGGGTGGATAACAAACTTATTCCCATGGTAGCTAAAAGCACAAACATTGGTTCGAACATACAAGGTTGCATCATGATCAAAAAGCCAAGGTCGACCTAGAATGATACTACTCACTTCCATGGGGATGACATCACACCAAATCTTTTCCTCATAGGTTTGTAATCTAATTAGGATTTGGCACCTAGCTTGAATCTGGATGGAGGTGGAATCTATCCAAGAAACTTTGTAGAGGCTAGGATGGGGAACTGTGGTCAATCCTAATGATTTAAATGTGTTGGTAGAGACGGCATTGATACAACTCCCACTGTATATGATGATCTTAAGAACCTTACCCCCTACCTTAACAAAAGTCTGTAGGATGCTAGTCCTACGCCAATCTTCCTTAACTGGGGTTTGGGTTAAGATGCACCTAACCACTCCTAATTGGTTCTCAAACTCAGGTTCCTCCTCCTCACCTTCATACTCATCTATTAATTGATCATCAGCCTCATAAATTTCTCCCTCAGGTTCAGCTACGGGTTTAGACTCTTCTTCCACTAGTTCACCTAAGTGGAGGGCACTAACTGGGCATTGGCTCATTAAGTGGCCTGGTTTCTTATATCTAAAACAGGTTTTTTGGGGAGGGTAACTCTTGTTGACCTCTACAGATTTACCTCGATCATCCCTATGGGTCAAAGGAGTACTAGGCTAGGGTCGACTCCGGCCTTGCTGACTAGGACTGGGTCGATTCGTACTAGGTCGACTGGGCATGGGTCGGCTATGGTGGGACTGGCTAGCTCTTGGATACTGACTAGGGTATCTAGTGGGCTCAGGTCTACGGTAAACAGGCCCTCTCTGAAAATGCTCATGATCTCTAGCAATCTGGTAAGCATGGTCCAGGTCTCTAACCTCTCTCATATAGAGCTCCTTCTTAATGTCATCTCTCAGTCTAGCCCTAAACCTAGATAAGACAACATCCTCAGACTCCCTCAAATCACATCGCATGGAATTCTCATCAAATTTCATGGTGTACTCATCTATGCTCCTGTTACCCTGATTAAATCATTGCCACTGATCCAGTAAACCACTACGATATGAAGATGGAACGTATCTTGTCCTAAGCTTACCCTTCATGGCCCACCAGGTGACTATAGGATCATGCCCTCCTAGTCTAAGGGTTCTCTCAACACTAGCCCAATGTAACATGTCTTCCCGAATCAATTTAAGCTTAGCAAACCTAAACTTACGCTCCTCCGTCGTATCATACCACTCAAAATATTGATCCATCTCTCACTCCCAATCTATATAGACCTTAGGATCAAGACAACCATCAAAAGTGGGGGCATCAAGCTAATATATCTATAGGATCTGTCTTCCTGGTCTACAACCTCCTGATTGGGTCTTCTAGGACAAACCTCGGGAATTGGGTGAGGACGATGGGCTCTCCTAGGTTCAGCCTCAAGGTATGGATCAGGGTTTGGGGTCCTCCTAGGTTCAGTATTATAGTATGGGTCAGGATGATGGGCTCTCCTAGGTTCAACCTCATGATATGGATCAGGGTTTGGGACCTCCTAGGGTTAGGATCATAATAAGAGTCATGGCAAGGGGTTCTCCTAGGCTGGGGAGGTGACTCAAGTTCTGGCTCAGATTGGGTCCTACGTGCCTCCTCTAGGGTTCCTAGTCGGGCATCTAATTGCTCAAGCCTATGGGTCAACTGGGTATTTGCTTGCTCAAGCCTATGGGTCAATTGGGCATTTGCTTGCTCAAGCCTATAGGTCAACTGGGCGTCTGATTTGTCAAGCCTAAGATTGATGGTTTGGGCTAACCTTTCTCCAAGGGCATCAATTTTAGTATCAAGATGATCCATGGGTTCAGCCATTTATGAAGGTGGTGGATGATATGAAATCCTTGATCTAGTGCTCATGCGAAACTCGATCAAACCGACTACAGCTGACTAGACCTAAAGTCCAAAACTAAGTGCTCAATCAGGATGGCAAATTAGCCTATAGTAACCCTGTACTCAGCCAGGCAGGTGTAAGGGGAGTGTTAGGTCCCTGATTGCCAATCCTAGACACCAATCAGAGATTGGACAGGTAGGTGGACCAGCACACAAGCCCTTCGGGATTGAATCTCTAAACCACCGTTCTAGATACCAAGCACAAGGCACACATAGGTTAGCTTGATACAGTGATCTGACACTTAGCACGGACCCGACTAGTTGGTGTCCCTAGCCCATTAGGACAAATTAAGTCTAATAAATTTTAAGTTAGGCTTGGGACTGAATGTAAAGGATGTGGTTTTGGGCTAAGGAGAGGTTATCAACTCCTCCCCTTATCTGGTATAGCAAGAGTGCCCTTAAAGGTAGATTATGCAATGATGGCAGGTAGGTGATGCAAATTAGGGTTAGATATTTTGGTAGCTTTTTATATATATAATAATTTTTTTTTATCCTTTTGTAGATATATGATTTGCAGAAAATGACCTAATAAGTTAGAAACATACTAAAAATAAAAGATATGCAAAGAGATGCTAAACAAAACCCTAAAACTTCCAAACTTGTCTTGCTGAAAAAAATAGAGCCAAAAATTTACAGGCTGTATTTTGGCTTGCAGAAACTTCACAGACCAAAATAAAATTTGCAAAACTTTTGTAAAATACTTTAAATTATGATGAATCCAGAAAAATAAATTTTAGAATTTTTGGAGTTTTGAACAGGGAGAAATAACTAAAATAATAGAGTATATACGGACTATAAAAGATGCAGAAAACACACCCTAATCTAAGCTCTGATACCTGATGATGAGGAACTAATATGCATGCGATTAATTTTTTGAATTTTGTAGGTGGGGTTAGGTGATTAATTCCCGAATATCATATCAAAATAAGTTGTAGGGAATTCTATATGAATTTTAGAAACTAAACATGCAGATTATGACGTAAGAAAGCAGTAAAGATGGATTGCCGGGGCTAAGAAGCCTCGGTTAGGGCAAGTTCTCCCACAATAAAATTACCGACGGCAAAGGGGGTATACCTGGCAACATTTGATGCACCCGATGAAGATCGTAGCAAAGTGATCTCTCGTTCCTCGATGGATGCGGCCTGGAAAATCGAGCGAAAGACCCATGGATATCCAGCTTTCTGCTCGGTGGTCCGATTGAGGCTTGGCTGGAGTCGTTGGATTCGTAGGAACTCGGGAACCTGCAAATGACCTGTCAAGGGTTAGAAAACTCAGCAGAGATGAAGAAAATAAGAGAAAAATAGCAAGGATGAGGTGTCTTTTGAGTGGGCGGCAAGGGTTCTGGAAGGCTGGCTGGCGGTAGGAAGATAGTTGCAACACCGAGAAGAAGAAAACTCTTAAAACCCCTTTATGCACACAGCAGGGTAGCACACAATAGTTGTAGAAAACTCAAGTATTTTTTCATATATCAAAATCAATCCTCATACAAGAGACTAGGGTCCTTTAAATAGACCCTTAGTCTTGGACTCCAAGTTAGGACACTAAAGTAATTACATAGGACTCCTTTTCCCACCCAAACACTATATAGAAAAATAAGGCAACATAGCAAGAAGAATCCCAAAACTTTCTCTCCCTCTCCTTGTCTTGGTCGGCCAAGAAGGTGACTTTAAGTGGTCGACCAAGAGGAGTGTCACCATAAGGATTGGCGCCCTATCTCCTTCCTGGGCCTGGGCTGGCCCAATTTGCTTCCGGCTGGTTCAGGGCTTCAGGGTTTATATTTGTTTTTATTTTCTCCTCCTTGGGTTTTCAAGTCTTCAAGCTGGGTTGGACTTGGGCTAAACTTCTATGTCTTCAATCTGGTTGGACTTGGTATTCACTTGTATGATGTGGTCTTGAGTTTTCAGTATGCTTAGACAGGACTCAAAAAATAAAATTAGCTCGACATGAGCTAACTAACACTGGACTGAACTAGCTCAACATGAGCTGACTAATACAGAACTCAAATAAAGATAAGTTAGCTGAACTAAGCTTTTTTACAATGGACTCGAATGTCATTAAGTGATCCACAGAGGGTTGAGAAGCCTCTGTCTTATTCTGGTGCCTCTGGTGTCTGCACCACATACCCTCTACCCTATGCCATACCCTCTCTTTAGGTTGCTTTCTTCTGTAGCCTGGGGATCTTTTAAATAAAACTTGGTAGAAGCAGAATCAATGCAGGACTAGGGTTTAGACTCTTTGTAAAACTCTTAGAATAATTTTGGGCATCAGATCATATCAAATCATCAAAAATCTATCAATCAATACTTAAATTGGTTAAACTTATTGAAAGCCATCAAATTAGCTTGAGTCATGCTTGGATTACACAAATCTTGATGGCATAAGAGGTTCGACACTCCACTCCATCTCTCAGTCTAGAATAACCTTTGTTCATTGGATCAACACATGGAATCACATGGAGCCTCACAAAAACTAGCACTAATTATTCTCGAAGGTCTTTATCAAGTTAGCTTAGATTATGATCATTGGATCATTTCATGGATGGCTAGGATTAGTTGGATGAGCAATGAATGGAACAGGGAGGCTAGAGAAGGGGGTGACAGCACTATGGGAAGAAGGTGATGTCAAGTGGCAATAGCAATAGCAAAGATGGGGTGGTACCCCAATGGGCAAACATGGAGGACAAGTGTGGAGATGGTAGTGGCTCGGGATGATGAGAACAAGGCAGAGGGGGAGATGATGGCTCGAGACAGTGAAGAAGAAGGTGGCAAAAAAGATGAATAGCAGTGGCATCAGGGAGGAGTGGTCCATGTTTACATTGCTGCAGCTATGGGGAGAAAATGGTAGTGAACGATCATGATGGGTGGTTAGACTGGTGAAAAAGAAGGCAACGATGATAATGGATCTCAGGAGGAGATGTGAAGGATGATTGGATAGAGAGGGGGCTCCGGTAAGGGTGGCTCGGAATAGGGGAAGCAATGGCAATGGGCCATGGAAAGAAGATGGCAGCGGTGATAGGTTGAGGTAGCACGAGAAGAATAGGAGAAGGAAGGTGACAATGATGGCTCAGGAAGAACGGCCAGTGATGGGATATCAGGAGGGACAGGTAGCAATAATGATGGTGGGGATGATAGCGAGGATGAAGGAGGTGGTGGCTTGGGATGGTTTTGATCGTGCCCTCTCTTCCATTATCAGTGGTGTGGGATGTTGCGACAGGCAGTGAAGAGAAGGAGGTGGTCCATGGAAGGAGGCTTATTGATCAAGGATAGCTATGATAGGGGTGATGGTAGGGGGCGACTATGGCATGGGGAAGGATGTAGCATCAGGCTGGGCAGTAGCATCGAGTGACGATGGAATAGTGTGGCAGCATTTAGCAAGGAGGAAGACGGCACGGGCTGAAATTGGTGTCGGTCCATGGAATGGTGGCTATGGACCAGGCAACTAGTCCATGGTGGATCAACTGCTTTGAAATCTATATTAGACTTGGATTTTTGTTGATTTTGAATCTATTTGAACTTCGATTTTAGTCCTGTTTGCATCCTCTCAACTTGTATGTCGAGCTCTTCATATTGATGAGCTTCTAAATCAATAATTCTATTAATTTTTTAAGATTTTAGAGTTCTAAATATCTTCATTAATCTTAATGTACTTGCTAAAGAGGAAGAAACATGCATTAAACTTTGTATTAAATATTTTAATAAGTATGAAATTATTTTTATGCTTAGTTTGATACACGGCTCAACATCTACTTATCATAAATGTATAGTAATTTCATAATTTTAATATTATTTCAAAAATAATTAATTTTTAAGAAAGTCCAGTTTAATTATGAAATTAGAGTTTTTATAAGATGTTAGTACTATTAATTTCTTAAAATACCTAAAATAAGTGTATAAACATAGGATTTATTACACCCCTAACTTACTCATTGCTAGTCCCTTAGCAATGCAATAGATATATGAGTATTAAATTATAACTATGTGTCATTAAGAGTTTCCTTTATAAAAATAGATATAAGATTGAAAGTAAAAAGATCTAGCAAGTATCACTAACTAAGTATTGAGTTTTAGAAGTAAATTTCATAGTCAGCACTATTAAAAGCTTTCCTAGAATTCACAGCATTTGTGCTCGTGATAACTAACTTAGCATTTCGGTGCTAGCCTGCAAATGATAAATGTATCTTCGCTTAATACCTACTTTGGCTTGTCAGTGTGCATTTGCAATTAGAGGTGCTAATAGCTTTTAGGTGATATAAATAAGTCACTAAAAGTCTGACCAACTAGTCTACTCCTTGACTCGCTATAATCATTAGCAAATACCTTCTAACTCTTTTATTTTTTTCTAATCTATTTTGCTTAAGATTTTCTTTCTTGACACATAATAATTTTTTTCTATTTTCAAGATTTTTTAAAAAATTCCTAGAGATTTTAAAAATTTTCAAAGAATTTTTCAAGTTTTTTTAAAAGTTTGTCCATACCCCCAACTTAAATACCATTATCCCTAATGATATAAATAAGTTAAAGAAATTAATTCAAACTCTAAGGACAAAAGAAATATATAGGGATAGAGGTTATCTAAGAAGAGAAGCTCATCAACAAGATAAAAGCTACAATAATAAATTTGAATTAATTTTTTTTATTTTTAAGAGAATGAAAATAAATATTTGGTTGCCTCCCAATAAATGATAAGTTTATCATCTTCAATCGGATGCTATGAGAGAATCCGGTAGATAATTAACTTTAATATATCTTTCATAATATCAAAAGGACAAGACCAATCAGGATGCCTTGTCATCATGGCAAAAAAATATTCATAGAGTACTATATGATGATTAGCCCAATCAATAAAGTACACTGGATAAGCATGTTGTTCCATATTTAAAATATTATTATAGTTTATATGATGATTAAGAAGGGATTACATTTGTTGGATTGAGATTAGAGGTGGTAGTTTAGAAATTTCTTCAATTATCGGTTGATCTACCCTGCTTCCCTTCTCGAGCATGATGTGTTTGGTCAATATCCCTTTCCATTTTAAAGCTAGGCACCTTTTCTAGATTAATATTAAACTTGTCTCTATACATCATTTCAATATTATGAAAAGATTTTAGAGGCAGTCCTCAAGATTAGTACTGAATACAGAGAAATCGATTATAAAATTTTCAAGATCATGATCCCTTATTTCAGTAATAACCTATCAAATAGCTTCTTTATATGCTTTTAGAATACCACTAAGTTGGACTTCTTGAGAAAGTTTCAATGGGTGCATCAAGAAATGGTTTCAGTTCTAAATTAGGTGGTGATTCTAATAAGAGAGTTATTGGTGGGCTAGGTGATGGCTTTTATTATTTATCAATCTAAAGTGAGGTGGTTTTAAAGTAGGATATTTATATTAAGTTATTTACTTGAGAGGTATATCCATCTACATTAAAATTGTCCATCCCAAAATGAGCCAGATAGGGATCTACTGAATCCTGGGAGAGAACTATGGGGGTGCCTTCCTCTATTATGTTATGTAACTGTAGTTCTTGGAAAGGATCAACTAATTCCATCATTACATTTATTTATTCACCCATTCCATTAAAAGGCATGGATGATTTTAGGGCACCGGGGAATGGGGCTATAAGTGAGTAGGGTGATGATAGAATTGGTTCATCCCATTAGTTTAATGTCTTCATATGTTTTTTCTGTCTTAGCCAAATTATCTATATTAGTCTTTATGGTTGTGCAAAGTTGCTCTAAGATAGTTCATTCTCAAGAGTTAGAGTTAATTGTTTAGAAAAAATAAAGGGTCATTAAGATTTTGAGATAGGTATGGTCCCTTTAGGTTACTCTCAGGTTGACTAGACAGTTCACCTTCCTCCTCTCTATTAAGTTTGATTAATCGTTGACCAGTTTGATCCATTAGCTTATCGATAGATTACTATTGAATTATAATTATTTATTGAAATTGAGCAAACCTATCAACATCTAGGTTGGTATGTAGAGGATGTATGTATGATACTTGCTGAACCTTCTTTTCAAATAATAGTCTATAGGTAGTTAGAGAAGGTTGACATTATGGATCGGGCATGTCATAGTAGGGTGCATCTACGAACAAAGGTTCCTGCATAATCAGGATAACCACTGGATGTGATTGCCATGAAAAATATGGTTGAGCCTCTCAGCTAGAATTATAAGCATTAAAGTATAGGTTATATCCTAGTCTATAGGCCATTTGGGTTTAATCGTAATAAATTAGCTTATATCTAGATTCAGGAAATTGGTATGTAGTTGGGCAATCACTCACAAGATGAGTGGGACTTGAACAAACTAGGCACATAATAAAGGATTTAAAGGAATGCTTATAATGCTAAATCCTAATATTTTCATGGGCATACAAGTGTATACCCTCCAAAGATGATCCACACAGGAATTGGATCAAGGAAGACTCTTTCTTCAAGATTGTTTGCTGAATTTCTCCTTCCAATAGCCTTTCTCCTCTCGATAGCTTTTCAGCCTCGCTAAGACCTATACCCTGCTGAATGAAATCTCTAGACCTCTCTAATTCCTCTCTTATTATCTTTTGTCCTTCCTAATTCTTTTTCTAAGCCCTTGTCTTAAAATAGTAGATTTGTCTTAATCTTAAACACTTGTCTTAATAAGAGAAGGAAAAAAACTATTGAGACAACTTGGATGCTTCGGTCATTATAATCAAGACCTATTTATAGGTTTAGAGGAGATGCCAATCACACCCTTTCCCATCTACTTATTCGATATCTTATATATCAAATAAGTTCCTTCAAATAGGAGTCCAATGGAAAAAAGGGATAAAAATACCATGTAGATACGACATTTCAAAATTCCATGCATCAAGAGATGTCTCTCATATCTCTTTAGATAAATCTAATAATTAGCACAATTTAAATGGTCATGGACCTGGTCAACTATCTCAAAGGTGTGTGATCTTTTTGATAGGCTTATCTGAAATAAGTGATCAATAAGTAAAAGGGCTCTAGGTCCATTCTTCATGTGCTATATTTTCATGCATAAATACCCTTTCACACCAACATAAGGATTAGCGCCAAAAACAAATTATTGACTAGTCAAACCTGATCCAAGTGGACATAGAAGAGAGAGAGAGAGGAGAGATAATCCTTATCATTAATTAAGTGATTAATCTATAAAAGGATTCTTGGTCCTTTTGCATGCCATAAATGTGGCCATATATCTTAGCACCTTCAAGAGTGCCATGCCCTTGGGACTCTTGCAATATAGCATGGATAAAGAGATTAGATGCCCCATTTTGCTGCTCCACTGATGGATCAATCTAACTTTAAGTCATACCTAAACTAATTAACCTAATATAGTAAGCAAACATATTTAATCTAATTAGGTTAGGAGTTAGGCTAGCCAATATATACTAGTATGTTAATTAGCTAGCTAATTAGGATCCTATGATCTAAATAAAATTATATTTGACTTCCTTGGCCAATTCTTTAGCATGTGTGACCCTTTGGGCTCCGCATCTTGTCAAAAATAGGTCTAGGTACATGTCGACCTAGTTTGATTAGAACTTGACTAATCGAATTAGGTCAAACTCATGTCAACCCAAGTTATCAAATTAGAACTTCTTTCTAATTGACTCATGAATTAATCATTTTAATTTATAAAAAATCTACAAAATATGATTGACATCTAGTAACATATCATGCTTATTCGAAAGATGAGAAATTTGATAAAAATTATTAAAATATCTTTCAGTGACAAGTTACCGTGTAATTCAATCATTCGATCATCCTTTATCTTGAACAAGCAATAGGTAAGGAAATTTGTCAAACCCTAATACTTTATTGATTTAAATCTCAATCTAATAATGAAGACTCGATCAATGAAAGATTAGAACCATTTCTAATTTTATATTACTTTGATCAAAGACTTCCTAAGTTATCATATGATAAGATTACATAGGATGAATTTTTCTCTTACTAGGAGTAATCGATTCCTTTTTGACCTACTCACAACCTTCATACACAATCCACCATATCTATGAATACCCCATACATAATTTAGTCATGAATGAATATGAACCAAAATACAGATTCATGTACACAAGATTCTATGGTATCTTGGGTCAAAGGATCACTTGCATAACTCCCACTTAAAGAACTATCTTTTGATAAGTAAGACTCCATAAAAGTTTCTCATGGTGGATCAATTTTGTGGACTCATTTTCAAATGAGCACTCACATTCTTATATTAGTGTCCCTATACAAGTGATCATGAGACCAACCATCCTCTCCATCGAGCATACATAGGATGTGCCAATCTTTACCGAAAACATCAATCCCCAACTCAATGATCTACAATTGAAAATGTTTAAAATTATGGTTTATAGAAATTTAGGTCTCACTGTTATGAACTCATCATACCCCTAAATCTATTATCCTAATCTATGGGTTTTATCATAATGTTAAGATAAATTGTATAAGACACAACATATAATGAATAAAAAATATCTCTTTATTAATAAATGTCATACATGAGTTGAAAAATAATTATAAAAATATCCCTATCATACATAAAATATGATTGGCTTGTAGGGCACTATTCTTTCAAAGAGCTATAAGGCTCTCATGATAATTTAAGATGACATTGATGTCTAACTCTACCTAGCCTTTCTGGCCACTCTTCGGAAAGCAGTCCAAGCATGCTGTTTTGGACTCGAGCTGAGGAGTATTCACTCCTACAAGTAGCTAGAGAAGTAGTTTATAACATTTTCAATGCTAGGCAAAGGATGCTGCAAGATTTTGACAACCTCTTTATGATTTTCCAGCAGGAGGGAAAGTCATTGAAGGAGTACAAGACTTGCTTAAAAGCAACCACACTAAAGATATATTACCTTGATGAGGTGGTAGCCATGTGGGCCATGAAAAGAGGATTGCACCCCTCTCAATACACCTACTCACTGGATAAGATTTACCCCAAGTCTTATTTGGGTTGCTAACCTGCGTCTAAAAATATATCCACATAGAGGAAGGCATACTCAGTCGGCAAGAAGCCGATGGAAGGCCCAAGAAGATGCAGTCCAGAGGGGGACTAAGCGGGAGTCAGCCTACGAAGTCAAATTCTTCCCGCCAATAGAGTCCCAAGCCGAGGAGCTCGACCAATAAATTCAGTGACTATACTCCTCTCCTAGCCTCTAAAACTAAAATTCTAATAAAAATAGAATGATAAAAATATCTACAAAGGCCTTGCCCGATGAAGCCCTCATTGGTCTCTCATAATAAGAGCAAGTACTGTCGATTCCACCGAGACCATGGCCATGACACCAAAGAATGCTTTCAACTAAAGGATGAAATAGAAGATCTTATATGACATGTCTATTTAGGAAGTATGTCTATGGAGGAGCTTGGCCTAATAACTAAAACCCCAACCAGCAAGCTCAAGTGGAGATCGACAACCAATCAAGAGCTAGATAGATCAACATGATCTCCTGGGGGCTAGGGCACCCTTCAAAGTGTCACGGAGGGATGAGGATGAAAATATAATTTTCTTTTTTGACGAAGACTTAGTTAGAGTCCAAACTCTTTATGATGATATTGTTATTGTATCCATACAATAGCAAACTATAATGTAAAAAGAGTCTTAGTCAATAATGGAAGTTCAACTGATGTTTTATTTTATGATGCTTTTGTTTAAATAAACTTGTCTGAAACTCAATCAAAAAGGATCTCTATAGCATTATTCAGCTTCTCTGAAAACTCGTTCGGAGTCAAAAGTGAGATTACTTTTCCTTTCATTGCTAGAACTCCATCCAAACAGAGCACTATTCACCTCACCTTCATAATTGTTCGGGTACCCAAGGCATACTATGTCATCCTCAGATGGCCAGGATTAAATAAATTGGATGCAATTATCTCAACCCAACATCTTCTTATCTACTTTCTAATAAGGAATGGAGTTAGAGAGATGCATGGAAATCACCAACTAGCCTAACAATGCTTCATGATGGCAACCAAGGTATCGAAGGCTAGTGAAATTCCAAATATAGGTAGCTAGAGAAAAGGGGAGAACCAGCTAAATAACTAATTTCTTTTCCATTGAACAAAGATCTAATGAAAGTGGTACAAGTCGGAGCTCTCCTATTGGAAGAAGAAATAAAATGATTGTTGGAGTTCTTGCACCACAATGTAGATATCTTTGCTTGGTTGGCATATGACATGCTGGTAATTTCTCTTGAGGTCATTACTCGTAACTTAAATATGATCCAAAGTTTAAACTAATCTAGCAAAAAAAGAAAAACTTTGCCCTAGAGAGGTAGAAAGCCGTTGATAAGGAAGTCGATGAGCTTATGGTAGCTGGATTTATTTGGAAAGCTCATTATCTCGATTGGTTAGCCAATATTGTTATGGTCACGAAGGCTAATAAAAAGTGAAGAATCTGCATCGACTGCACCAATCTAAATAAGACATGATCGAAGGATAGCTTTTTTCTATCAAAGATTGATCAACTAGGCAATGAAATTGCTAGGCATAAGTTGTTAAGCTTTATGGATGCTTTCTCGAGCTACAGCGAAATAAGAATGGCTCCCTAAGATAAAGAGAACACTACTTTTGTAACCAATAAAGGTATTTATTATTATGAAGTAATGCCTTTTGGTTTAAAAAATGCAGGGATCATCTACCAACGGCTAGTCAACATGATATTCAAAGACCAAATCGATCAAAATATGAAAGTTTATGTTGACAACTACTCATCAAAAGCTTTAAGGATGCCGACCATATCAAAGAGCTGAAAAAAGCCTTCAACACTTTTTGTCGCCATCAAATGAAACCAAATTCGAGCAAGTGCACCTTTGATATCACCATGAGCAAGTTTCTTGGATTCGTGATCACTAGGTGAGGCAATAAATCGAATCCGAAGAAGATCCAAGCAATTCTTGACATGTGGCATCTAACCTTCAAAAAAAAGTATAAATGTTAACTAGATGCATTGCAACACTTAGTCGGTTGGTCTCAAGAATGGCTGAGCACTGCATGCCCTTCATCAAGGTCCTCTGGTATATGCAAACTTTGCTTGGATGGAGGAGTGCCGACAAGCCTTTAAAGAGCTGAAGAAGTTCTTTTAATCTCCACCTTTACTCTCCAAACCTAAAGTCGAAGAGGAGCTCTATCTATATCTCGTCGCATCTCTAGAAGCAATGAGTTCCATGCTTATTCGAGTGGATGACAAAGGGATTTGAAATTTCATATATTATACCAGTCGAATGTTTCATGATGCTAAGATCGGCATACTAAACCTGAAAAGATTATTTATGCAGTAATCATCTTTGCATAGCATTTCAGGCCATATTTTTAAGCTCACTTAATCATAGTCCTAATCAACTAACCATCAAAGCTATTCTATACTGACCAAATACTTCTACAAGGATGGATAAGTTGGCAATCAAACTCAATGAATTTGGCATCTCTTACTAACCAAGATTATCTACGAATGTCCAAGTCTTGACCAACTTTCTAGTCAAATTTATATGATCAGATAACAAGCTTGAAGAGGAGCTTACCAAGCAACCTGACCTAGAGATAACCTCAATTCTCCATGTGGATGGAGCTTCAAATTTCCAAGAGAGCAAAGCTCGATTAATCTTGACAAACTTGGAAGGAGGGGTTGCTGAATATACACTTCACTTGCTATTTAGAGAGACTAATAACCAGGCTAAGTATGAAGCCCTTCTAGCTAGACTAAAGATCACCAAAGAACTTGGAGTAAAAAGCTTAAGGATCTTCATCGACTCCCAGCTTATAGTTGGTCAAGCCACTAGTGATATGAAGCTCGAGACCCTATCATGTCAAGTATCTTGACAAAGTGTGGACTATAATGTCAATACTCGAGCATTTTAGTATATCTCACATACCAAGACAAGAAAATGCTCGAGTAATTATACTTTTCAGATTAGCAATCTTGGTCAACTATTTGCTTGAACGGACCTAAATCGAGTATCTGGAGGCTTCCAGCATCAATGAAGATGAGGAAGTCCAACAAGTCACTCATGAGCCAAGTTGGATGGATCCATTCATCAAATTTTTGATGGAAGGAGTCCTACCCAACTATCCCTTAAAGGCAAAGAAATTAAAATAGAAAGCTCCTCAGTATATGCTGTTGGATAGTCAACTCTACAAGTGATCCTTCTCCTTCCCCTTACTCAAGTATTTGCAGCCCATTGAAGCCGACTATGCACTTCAAAAAATCTATGAAGACATTTACAAGAATCATTTGGGGATAGATCCTTGACCTATAAAGCCTTAAGATAGGGATACTACTGATCCACGATGTGAGAGGATGTAATAATTCTTGTTCAAAAGTACAATCAATGCCAGTAGCATGCAAACATCCAGCACTAGCTAGCAAGTCAACTGACTCACCTCTCATCTCATGGCCCTTCACCCAGTGGGGTATGGACTTACTTGCTCAATTTCTCTTAGCAATAGGCCAACAAAAGTTCCTCATTATTGCCATCAATAACTTTACCAAATAGATGGAGGTAGGACCTTTGGTGTACATTACCAAGAGCAAAGTCAAAGACTTCTTTTGAAAATCTATCATATACTGATTTGAGTTTTCACATGTTATTGTTATCGATAATGGAAGGCAGTTTGATAATCGAGCATTTAAGGAATTCTACACCAAACTCCATATCCAACATCAATTTACATCTGTCAGCACCCTCAATCAAATGGTGAAGCAAAAATTATGAACCAGACAATCTTACAAGGTCTCAAAACCAAGCTAGATGAAACCAAAGGTAGGTGGATGGAGGAGTTATCTAAAGTGCTATGGGCATATCGAACGACTCTCCAAGTACCAACAAATGAATTTTCCTTCAATTTGGCTTTCAGTATTGAAGCTGTGATCCCAGTCAAGATTCGATTACTGACTATGGGGATTAAACACTATGATGAATTAAGCAACTCAAGCCAACTAAGAACCAACCTTAACTTATTGAAAGAGACTCGAAATCAAGCCTATTTGAGGATAGCAATATACTAACAATGAGTTACTTGATACTACAAGACCTAAATAAGGTCGAAGACTTTCTACTTGGAAGATCTTGTGCTATGGCATGTAGAAGTCCCGAGACTGCTGAATAAGGAAAGCTATCCCCAAATTAGGAAGGAGATTATTGAATAGTTGAAACCTTTCATCGATGAGCTTACAGGATTGAAGACCTTGATGGAATGCCAATCCCTTGACTTGGAATACCGAAAATCTCATATTGTATTACCAATGATGTACTAACACTTATTTGGTAACACAACAATACCTCTCTTCAAATATGTTCCTAACAGTCTCATCATAATGGTTGACTAACATTCAACCATCTAGCACCAAGCTTCCAGACTGATGGAGATGTCCGCATTAGCACCCTTCATCTCCATTAAGGGCTCTTCAAGTCCTCTAGCTGCTTAATATCTAGTCAACAAAGATGGTCGTGTTGGCCTCCATCTCCTCAATGGACTTCTTAAGCCCTTCAATCACTTAACACACAATTAATAGAGATGATTGATTGGCACCCTTCATCTCCATCAACGGGCTCCTCGAGCCCTCTAGCTACTTAAAATCTAGTCGACAGAAATGATTGTGTTGACACTCCTCATCTCCATCAATAGGCTCTCTAAACCCTCTGGTCACTTAACACCCATTCGATAGAGATGATCACATTGGCACCTTCATCTCCATTGATCGCTATCATGGATGATCAAAAATAAAAATCTAACTTACTACTATAGCTAGAGTGAGTAGGAATCGTATTATCAGAGATCAAAGATAATTATTTCACAGAGAAGAGAAAAGAAGATGGATTGTAAAAGATTAGAATAGTGGTTTTAAAAAAAGCAATTTTAAATTGATTAATTCAAGAAAGCAAGAGAAGTAATCTAAGAATCCAAATTCATCATGTAAATAGGTTTTATTTTCTTTTCTTTATATTTTAATAGTGATAATACTTCCAAATTAAGTATTAGTATAATTTATCTCTTGTTAGGTATGGGTCATATCCAAAATCATGATGAATCCATTTAGAGTATAAATTATCTAATTTAATTAATTAGGGATTTAATCTACCATACTACAATCTACCTCTTTTAGGCATGTACCATATTCAAAGATCATGGCACATCGATAGAGGGTGTAGGCCGTGTATGTTAGATCAAAATCTCAATCAAAAAATA
Source organism: Areca catechu (assembly GCA_021397845.1). Taxonomy (NCBI): domain Eukaryota; kingdom Viridiplantae; phylum Streptophyta; class Magnoliopsida; order Arecales; family Arecaceae; genus Areca; species Areca catechu. Next base: position 117,359,611 of record CM038044.1, on the reverse strand, counting down.
AATCAAAAGATGTATAAAAGAAAACAAAATTTTTTATTGCATAAGAATCAAGTACAAAAAAAGAAATAAAATCCGATTACAGGCTTCATCTTCATCCCATGTTGAAGAAGTCTAGGCACGCATCATTGCTGCCAACATCTCCTCCATAATTTTTCATTTTTTTAAAGCCTAATATATTGATCTAAATAAGAGAGCAAAAAAATAAATTAATAAAATTTTGCTATAAAAATGGATGCTTGGACTATTTCTTAGGGTCCTCCTTTTATAAAGCTCATCAAGAGCTTTCTTCTAATCAGATTTAGGGTCAATCTGAATCAGAATTAGCCATATATCATGAAAAATAATCTCAACCATCCAATCTATAGCTTGATGGGTGATCGATAATTTCCTTCCTTCCCAGGCAGAACAATCCTTGACCAATTCCCGGATCGAATCTTGGATGCTTGAGGACTCCTCCTCCTAGTAAAACTTGAGTTTTGGCTCCTCCTGATCTTAGATAGACTACGGCAATGATGGCTATGATGGGCAGACAGTAGTGGCAGCTCAAGCAATGGAGAAGTAGGGAGGAGTAGCAATGGCATCTCCCAAGGGGACGATGGTCATCTCGAGCTATCAAGGGGACCTCGGGAAGGAGTAATGAGCTCTCTGGTGGCTTCTCGATCGACGACGATAGGCGGATGGTGATGGGGAACCGATGGTTGAGAAGGACATGGGTGGCTAGTGGCGATTCAGATTTCAGGGAAAAAACCAAATTGAAAGATTGATCACTCAGGGGAAGAATGGTCAGCATTTGATTGTGGCAACACCTAAGTGGTGTCTTCGATGGCTTCTTTGGCCGACGACAAGGGGATAGACAGCGACAATAGTAACAACGACAATAGTCTCATGGTTCTGCACCACTCATACTATGCAATAAACTCTAACACATTAGATATTATTTTTTATATTATTATATTTTTATTATTTAATATAATATTCTTTATATTAGATATTTTGCTCTCAAGTTTGGAGGACATAGGGTCACTAGTACCCCATGGTCACACAAAGTAGTGACCGACTCTCAGACTCAGCATAGTAGTCGATGGCTCGCCCAGCTCATGGCACCTCCAACTCAATCAAAGGATAGAGAGCTCATCCATATTCAGAGCCGCTTATAAAAATATTTTTAATTAATATATTTAAAATTTAGTCATTTTAAAGTTAACATTTACTATCGAAAAATAGTTTTTTAACACATTCAAAGAGCTAGGGGTATCTTATGTGGTTACCGAGATCATCCATTATTTGATGTTGGGGCTAGTGAAGTTCTCCAATTGACCATTGAGGATTTGTGATGTAGCCTAGGAGATATTCCTAATTAATCAAATATATTTAATTATTAAATTCATAGTGTATTTGTATTCTATTTATTTAATACAAGATTGCTTCTTCTTGTAGGAGTACTATCAATTCAAGACTCCTTAGAATGAGGAAGGTGGCCATCCGACCTTCAAGGAGATAGTGACACATAGACTCCAGGATGGGCTATACAATCTTAAGCAAGCTGCCATAAAGCACTCCAGTTCTGTGTCACCATCAGACTGGAAGTCTTTCAAGGATCGCTGGATGCAGGCAAATATATGAAAGCCCCTCTGTAACTAGTGAAACAATGAGGAGTACTCTAGTAAGCAATGGAGGACATGATAAAATCATACCACCTAGCAAGATTCGATCAAGTATATCGGTGGCTCAGTTGGCACATATATGGTGCCAGATAGATTGGTAATAATTCTATGTTTATATTAATTTTATATTAAATTGATAATATATATTTTAATTAAATTATTTTAATTATTTATTTATTATAAACATAGCATTAGGTCATGCACCGGGATAACTGCATTATGGGAGGCCACATACTAGTCCAGGAGGACTGGTGATTACTTAGATCCGAGATCTTGACGTAATATGGTAATAATTTAAATTATTAATTATTAATTTTTATATATACTGATATATATAATTAGACTAAAAAATTCATAAACTATATAGATGGATTATGCGAAGTACATTGTATAGTGGCATAGTGAGGACCCGGCCTCTCAGCCCCCCATAACCTCGAGGGATGGCTCAGGGTGACCAGAGGGGTGAGTAGAAGCCAGGTCATAGGATTTGGGCATAGCTTCACCTTCCTATAGCTTGCCATTCCTCAGCTTCCTCCTCTTAAGCCATTCAATGACCTAGACATGGGGTGATACACATATCGAGGACATCGTGACCCATCTTTTTGCCCTACGACCTTAGTACTTTCTAGATGCCATCCATGATATGATCGTAGAGATTCACTAGGATCCACATCTATGTGATTAGCTGGCCTCGTTGTCATAGCTATCACAGCTGGTAAATCTATTAATAATTTTCTTTACTTGTTTTAATTTTTTATAGTTAGAAGCTTCAAATATTTAAACTAGATTCGAAGAAGGGGATCAAAGGGATAAAAATCTAATCAACCATCCACTCAATGGCCTAAGACTGTCTATAGCTTTGTATCATCGAATTGAATATGTAGGAACAATCTATTCAAGAATTAGAGGAGTATGTTGAAACATACACTTCCGTATCGATATATACATTTCTCTATCAAAATTTATTAATAATATTTTATATTTCTTCATTATAGGATCTAGAACATCCGGCTCCCATCCACGGCTATTGGAGAGGACAACAAGAGAAGGAATATAAGGATGATGATGAAAAAAATCTCACATGATTTTCTTTTATTTTGATGTTATGTATTTAATTTTTTACTTGTAAAGTAGTATAAACTTGTAAAATTTTATAATTATACTTTTAATATAATATAATTATATTTTTATTTATAATTATAGTTATTAATTATTAATTTATTTATAATAGGGTTTAAGAATTATAATTATTTATTCTTAAAATTAAAACAAATTTTTAAAAAATTAATTATATCTTATTTAAAAATATATATTAGCGACGGTAATAGTCATCTCTAATAACCATTATTAGTGATGACTTTTTTTGCCATCGCTAATAATGATAATTAGCGATAGAAGTATTTAACATGGATTAATTATTAGCAATGGCTAGTCATCGCTAATAGTATTAGTGATAGCAAACCTGCTATTAGCAATAATAATAAGCCATCACTAATAATCAATTTTCTTGTAGTGGGCTTGTTACCCACCTTGCATCGCAGCAATCAAGGCCTATACCTACATGATAAGGTTATCAAACTACTCGGGGGTGACCACAAGCTTTAGCTGAGGTGGAGGTGACACTTGAATTGGTTCCTTCATTGGAACCTCATCATGGCATAGGCCATTAGATGCTGCTTTTTGTGGCCTCATTATTGATAACTCTCTTTTTATGAAACATGAGAACACGACCCTTTCTCTAGCATCAATCTGTTCTACAGAATCCGAGCTGAGCAAGGTGGTCAAGTCCGAGAAGATGGTTGAACCTGAATGGGAAGATCACTGCTGTAGGAAGCTCCTACAGATACTAGGGCACCAAAACCTGCAAAAAATCTTGAGGCAGTATTTCGGTGAGGACCCTCTGATGCTCAAATTAGCTTGGCTCTGAGACTAGGGAAGAGAGATAAAAGAGAATAGGAGCAATGGACCCTGCATACTTGGGATCCCCCTATGGCTATTTATAGAGGGGGGTCTCACCGTGTCAATTAGCAGTTTCTGAAGAATGTGCGAGGATCGCAGTAGAGATCGTATCACTTGTTTATGATGCGGGATGACCTAGTTCTTGCCTTATCTGGTTACTAACCAAATTTGGTCCTACTGGAGTTTAGAAATCGAAGAGTTGTCTAATGTGCTGGGGAATTTCCAAGATAGTCTGAGGTCTAAGTCGGCTAGGCTCCTGGCATGAACCAATGCAATTCGAGATGGAGGTTGGAAAGGTCCCTGGTGTGAACCAATTCAATCCGAGGAGGTAAAGGTTGGACTACCAAGGGCCTGAATCGGACTTGCTTTTAGTGCATGCTAACCCATTTCGAGGTAAAGGTTGGCCGGTCTGAGGTTTAGGTTGGACTTGACAAGGATGAACACCCATAGTAGTTTCTATTGTTATTTAAATGTTAACATGTGTGATAGGTTCTTCTTCCTCTCTTGTTTTGGTTTAGGGCACCGAAGGTTAAAGATCTTGAGTGCTTATAAAGGTGGCTCTATATGGTTAAATATGACTGGCTACTCTATTTCAAACCCATTTTATATTTATATGATGCTTTATTACTATTGATTCACAACTTGTTATTGGATGCAGTAAGGTTGGAAAAGAATATTACTATATTTTCAAGATATTTAGTAGTTTGATCGACATCCCTTTTGAATTTTACTAGTTAAATAATAATTGAGGATTGTCCTTGGTGCAAAGGTAAGGTTGCTTTATTGTGAATTAGGTGTCATATGTTCGAAACATAAAATCAGTTTCTTCATATATGCTATTGTGAATTGGGTGTCATATGTTGGAAAATAAAAACAGTTTCTTCATATATGCAGGCAACAATTGTTCTTGTAGGATTGTGAAGATTGTTGGTGAGGGTGTGACACATCTTGCACCGGGGACCATGTTCTTCCTGCTTTTATTGGAGAATGCAGAGAATGTGCTCATTGCTAAGTAGAGCAACTTGTGCGACCTCCTCAAAGTTGATGATGATAGGGGAATGATGATTGTTTAAGAGTTTTTTTAATTATGGATTATTATTAATTATTATTTATTTTATTTTGATTTGTTAAAAATGGATTGATTTTATGATCCATGTTGATAGACATGTATATAGTCTAATGTTATGTGCGATCCTTATATTTAGACTTGAAATACTTTATTACTTTATTTTGGTTTGTATGGTTGAGGCAATATAATGTAGGCCTTAGCCCAACTTGATCCATGATGAGAGGACTTGTTAGGGTTTGCTTATAAATAGACTAGATCTTCTCTTCAATTCTCATAATATTTTTATCATGAGATTTGTTCTCTTGGCTTATCCTATCAAATAGCCGTCTATTGAGAGAGAAGATGTTGGAGAGAAGAACTTGACCTTCATGTGAGCATACATGATTATAGGTTTGAAAATTATTGACGAATACAGATATGTATCCCAAATCTAAAATTATTATTTGTTTTATGAAGTTTATGAATTTATTATTTGCTTAAATCAATTCTTGAACATAATATTATTTTTGGTATTCTAGAAATCATGTATAGAATCTTTGGGATAATGAAACATGTCACAACTAGTATCAAAGCTTCTATACATTATCTAAATTTTTTTTATTTTTAATTTATTTTATAGGGAAGGATCCTAATTATATTATAGATTAATTTATTTTCTTGGATCGCTCTCCTTGATGATTCACGAAGGAATCAGCATTTCTCTTCGTGCCTATGACTCCTGGACTCATTGCCAAAGTCATTAGTGCTGCCATCAAGGTTTTTGGTCATAGTTGCCAACGAAAAACTACGAGTCATGGTTCCAAAGAAATTAAAAAAGAATTAGGGCCTAGCCTCCTTCTCCTCCCAATCGTGCCCTCTTTCTCCTCACCGTCTAACCCATCCTCGCCGAACCTCATCAGATACAACCTCTCCTCCTCCAGTACAATCACATTCACATAATGGCATGCCAGGCCTGATTCCCCGACCATGGTAGGAGGCGCCGCCAATTGCTTACTCCAGTTAGTCATGGATTGGTGATCGCTTTCATCATTGTAAAGATTGGAGGCAAGTTTCTGATATTTGATTCTCTTGGTATCGATCTTTCCATCAAATTGGATGAGTGCTTGCTAGAAAATATTAGGCAGGTTTGGGGTCTGAGACTGGTCCGGTTACTAGGAAGCCCCGGCACGAACTGACCGAAGGTGGCGGAGGCCCAAGAACCTCTTCTTCTGATCCTTCCATCGATCGATAGTGGAGCATAGTGGATCTCATGGAAGGGGCGGCATACCTTGGATGAAGATCGGCGATCAGCCGATTAAAGCTTTCAAGTAGTTGCCGGCCATGATTTTGTTGGAAAGGTGCCATTTTGGCACCTCTTCCTTCGTGATTCAAGAACCGGCCATGTGGTTTGCCGGTGACCGGGAGATGGCCACCGGTGGTCAGGAATGGGCAGCGACCCATTGACGGGGCTTACACAAAGGTTGAAGAAGCCATGGTGGATCAGCCTTGAATGGTGGTGATCGGGAGAAGAGAAAGGGAGGAAGAAGATGAGGCTTAGCAGTTTGGGTTAGCAGATTTCAGGTTTTAACCTGCTTAAATCTTAAATCATTAATTAAGTTTGAGTCCAATTAAAAAATAATTGGCTGAGCCAAATTATATTGGATTAATTTTAATTTTGGTTTAAAAAAAAATTTATAATTAGTTTTCATCAAATTTTAAGTTACACGTAGGTCCATATAAAATTACAGATAGGTCCTTGAAATTTTGAATATTACAAATTAATCCTCAAAATTTTATATCTAGGACCCTGTTATTTTTTTAAAATATATTTTGCAGAAAAGTCCCTATATTTTTGTAATTTATGATTTAATCATTTATTATTGATTTTTTTTTTGATAAAATCATTGTAACTTACTCATTTTACGTCCGATTTGAATGATTTTTAGACCATTGGACTTGTAATGATTTAAAAAATATTTTAGTTGAGTTCTTCATGCATAATAAAATATTTAAATAATTTATAAATTATTTATATATAATTTTACTTATTATTATATAATTCAAGTATATTTTTGGGTAGTTTCTGTTGTCGCCTAGATCATCGTGGCCTGCAGCTCTGACATGTTGGGTTTCCTCCGGATCCTTGGCTTTCATCTCGCGACCAGCTTGCTAGCCTGCTCGGGAGTCCTGCAAAATAGAGAAAAATCTTGGACCGGGGATTCCAGCGAAGGCACTCCAACGATTAAGTCAGTGGGACGATCGGAATAGATACCTTTGAGGTGGAGAGCTTGGGGAACTCTCAACTTCTAAAGGGAGATAAAAGGATAATAGTAATACGAGAATGGAAGAATGGGGGAGTCTTTGCTTCTTCTCCTTTTTCGTACCCTTTTTCCACTTACCTCTACTTGCTACTTTTTGCGGGTCTTATATAAATGGAAAGCTTTCTAGGGGATTCCCGATTCTCTCCTTCAGAGGGGCATCTGTTGCTCGCTGGTGCCTCTCTCTGTCGGGCTGGTTCTATGCCTGAGCCTCAGCCATAATGGCATGACACCACTTTGGAGGAGGCCATCCGGGTGCTGTAGGGCCATAGGGGGATGCCCTTCTCTGGGAGGTCTAGGCATCCTATCATGGAAGCTGCAGTCTCTTAGTCGTGAAGTCATCGACGTGTCGGCATATTGCAAGGCTTGGAGCCTGACATTGTCCGGATCGTATAGGTCATGCGCATGATGCACCGCAGGGGGTGCCTGCCCCCGTGGCAGGGTATGCACCACCTGTCAGAGGGTCAGGGTGGCTAGGTACTCCGTTGTCTTTGTTTTGAATTCTGTCTTCCCCCCTCCCACACCTTCGGTGGGAAACCATGCTCCTGGTAGGAGAGTTTGCTTTGGAGAGGTGGACTCGACCTCAACTGGGAGCTGACCTCAAACGGGGGGCTCAGCCAATGAGCCCTTCCTCGATTGGGAGCTGACCTCAGCTAGGTGGTCCTTTCTGGAGAGGGGGCCTTGACCTCAACCGAGAGCTAACCTCAGATGGGGAGCTCACCCAATGAGCCCTACCTCGACTGGGAGTTGACCTTAGCTAGGCAGTCATTTCTGGAGAGGTGGACTCGACCTTAACTGGGAGCTGTCCTCAGACGGGGGCCTCGCCTAATGAGCCCTACCTCGACTAGGAGCTGACCTCGGCTAGGTGGTCATTTCTAGAGAGGCAGACTCAACCTCAACCGGGAGCTGACCTCAGACAGGGGGCTCGCCCAATGAGCCCTGCCTCAACTGGGAGCTACCTCGATGGGACGGTCCCTTTGGCTTTTTGTCATGCGGCCTTATTCTGGTGGTGGGCTTCTTTGCCATTATGGCTGCCCGCAGGCTCCATGTCAGCGGACATCACCGCTCCGGTCCATATCAGCGGATGTCGCCGTATCAGTTGCCCCCTACTCTCGAGCTCGAAGATCGAAGCATCCACTCGGGACGAAGGGAGTAATGATTGTGCTGACATGGATGGGGCGCATCCCTCCCGCTTCCGATGCTGGAGGCGCCGGTGTTCAGGCAGTCATGCTTCCACGCCGTTCGGGCATTGCCACATCTTCTCTCCCCAAAGGCGGTTATTAATGTTGCACCAGCTTTAAGGAAACTGCTCTGGGTTTGAAGCATCGCCTCGATACGTGGCCCCCCTCGGTTGGTTTGGTACGAGACATGGCACACGTCTTCTTTGGGCATGAAGCGATAGGGCTCCGGGCTGTTAAATAGGATCCATCTTCTCGGTCTTTCGAAGTTTCTCAGACGTTGGAAGAATAAGGCTTTCGCTCCAGAGCTACTTTTCTCCTTCTTCTTGGGTGAAGTCCTAAATGGCTAAACTTTCTTCCTTCTATCTACTTCATATTGTGGTGATGAAGTTCAGCCTCCAAGACCTTCGAGAAATGTCTCGGAAGAGGGCCGCTGCCAAGGTGCTTGAGGGGGAGCCTAGTGCGAAGGTCCAGGAGGGCGACGATGACTCCTTCTGGGCCAAGGAAGTGTCCCATTTGGAGGGGAGGGTGCAGACCCTCCAGGCTCAACTGAAGGAGGAGAAGGCTCAGACCGCTGTGGTGGTTGAGAGGGCAGCGACGGCTGCCATATGGGCAGAGATGGCCAAGAAGGAGGCGGCAGAGGCCATCCTCAAATTCATGGCATCCTAGGCTTTTAGGGACAAAGTCACCGAGGCTGTCCTAGACTCCTACCACCAAGGATTACAGGAGCACAAGAGCAAGGCCTTTCGCTTCTACAATTTGAAGGGTCTTGACAACATCAGGCCTTCTATCACGTTCCCTAGGGAGGAGGATGAGGCCCGCTTCGAGGAGTCAAACTCTAAGGAGGTTGGGACGGAGCCTGGAGCCTCCCCGAGCACCTCGCAGGGAACTGGTGCCATTCATTGGTCTGGGAAGGGGCCGGTGATCGATGTTTAGATCTTCCTTCCATTATCGATCTCTTTTTTTTTTTCTTTCTTTCTTTTTTTTTTGTAAATCAAAAAGGGCCTCCGATTTGTTAGGGATGCCTTACAGGGGATGTACAGAATGTTTACATCAATGAAACATCTTCTCTTTGATGGTTGCTATTCTGCTTCTTTCTTTTTATGTCGCCTAGCTGCGGGTCAGATGGTAGATGGCAGGATTTGCTTGGGATTCCCGGTTGACATATCCGGACTGTGAGCTGGGCGATGGAATTATCTGTCTCTGGGTGTTGGGCTTCATGAGCTCCCAGGTTTGAATGTCGAGCTTTGAGAGTCTCCGGGCTTGAGTGCTGGGCGCTGTGGCTCCCGGCTTGAGTGCGGGGCTTCAAAAGTTTCCCGGCTTTGATGTGGGGTGCTTGTGGCTCCCGGCGTGGTGCTACTTTCCAACTTAAAGAGCCAAGCTTCGAAAGTTTCTAGGCTTAGGTGCTGGGCTTCAGGAGTTTTCGGGCTTAGAGTGCCGGGCTTCGAAAGTTTTTGGGCTTAAATGCGGGGTTCTGGTGGCTCTCGATGGGGTACTACTTCTCGACTTAGAATGTCAGGCTTCGGAAGTTTATGGGCTTAGGTTCCATGCTTCAGGAGTTTTCGGGTTTAAAGTGCCGGGCTTCAAAAGTTTTCGGGTTTAAATGCGGGGCACTAGTGGCTCTCGGTGGGGTGCTACTTCCCGACTTAGAGTGCCGGGCTTCGAAAGTTTTCGGGCTTAAAGAGTGCCGGGCTTTGGGAGTTTCCGGGCTTAGATGCGGTGCGCTTATGGCTCCCAACTTTAAGCGGAGCAGATGAGTTCCTGCATAGGTGAAAAACAAGATTGCACCAAAAAGAAACTTGAATTTATTATGAAAGAGCCTTACATTATTGGTGGTACATCTTCAAGTTACTGGCATTCCAGGTTCGCGTAAAGTGGATGCCATCGAGCCTGGTGAGGTAGTAAGCCCCGCCCGGTAAGGCTTCGATCACCTGGTAAGGACCTTCCCAATTCGGGGAGAGTTTCTCGCATTCCCCTGGTTGGGATGCTTCCGCTCGCCTAAGCACGAGGTCGCCTGGACAGAACACCTTGGGCCACACGTGGGAGTTGTAATAGCGTGTGACTCGCTGCCGGTAGGCCGCCATCCAGAGTTAAGCTAGTGGGGACACCAGGATTAGACACAGATCCCTGTATCCCATATGGTTTAATTAGTTATGTGTCAAGTTTTGAAAATTTTGTAATCAATGAAGATTGAGTCCTATAATAAGTTGAGGTTAGTTGATTTGTCTCAACCCTCAACCTTAGTCCAGTTTTGAGTCCTGTACATCAGTTATGAGTATAGTATGAGCCCAATTTTTATACAAGAGAGGAGGTTACCCTATTTTGGAGTTCTACTAGGCTACATCCAGGAGTCAGAGGCCACTACATCAGCCCATTAGATTTTGTGTCACAACCAAGGATCCAAGATGCTTCCAGAAATCCTGATTCTTTCCAGATATCCTTCAGATGCCCAGATTCCTCCCCAGATGCTAGAGCATATTCCTAAACCAGGGCATCCATGATTTCAAAGGTCCATCTACATCCTAGCCCAAGGAAATCAAGCCTAGGCGCCAAGCCCAAGTCCTAAAGAAGCAAGATTCCATGGAATATTCTTGCTACCAGGCTACCCGGCCACCCCAGCTTCCAAGAGGCCCAAGCCCCTTTGGGCCGGCCCCTTGCTGTCCCTAGAAGCCCAGCACACCCTCCTAGGCATCCTTGAAGTGTTGACCAAGTCCAAGAGGTGTCCTTGAGTGGAATAGTCAAAGCATGAAGGGAGAAGGAGAAGACTAGGTCAAATCCTAACCTAGTTGGGACTTATGCTCCTAATTGTTTTAAGATTTATTTTTCTAACTTAGCTAGGAGAGGACTTGTAACCCAAGTGTGTAACCCTAGTTAGAGGATATGGGAACTCTAGAAATACCCCACCCCTCCCCCTCTTGTAAGCAATTTTTATTCATGATATCAAAATCCTGGTAAATTTATTTGAGCTTGCGAGTTTTTGTGTTACTTTATTCTTTTAATTCTTTGGTTTGTGTTTGTGTTTTTGTGCTTGGCCGAATTCCTTGCTGCCCTAGCATCCTTCCACGTCCTAACTCACTGCCATCCAAGTCTTCACACGTCCAAGAAGGAGTGCCCTAGGCCACCAAGCAAAGAGATCTTCACCAAGCTTCAAGCCGCCCAGCTTCTAAATCCTAACCTGATTCCTTCTAAACCTAGTTCTCTTTCTTTTTCTTACTTGCTGTTTTGATTGACCCTTGACATTTTGCAGGATCCCCAAGGTGTTTCACCTCCCTAGAGGAGGCTTTTCTTGCCTCCAAGACCGCCCAAATCAATCATCAGTTCAAGGGAAACCGAGCTTCATCATCCAGACTCCAATCAGAGTACCGTGTGATCTCTTCATCGGACGTTCCTCAAATCACTGATTGGTAACATCCTTCCCTTCTTTTAATTTCTGATTTGATTAAGATAAGCTATCATAATCCGGGAGTTTTTCAATTCTCAGGTCCTGGTTATTTATTATTTTGCCTGAGTTTGCCTGTGATCATGGTGATTCTTTGCATTGCTACTCTTTCTGCTAGTTCTTACTTAACTTTGGAAATCTAGCTTGCAAATTAAATTATAAAAAAATATAAAAAAATTAGTTTACTATTTTTTCCAGCATGTTTAGCAATCTTAGAGTTACCCGCATCATGAGCTTTGTCCCTTGTCTCGTCCAGCAAGTCTAGGTTGAGGTGGAGATGTGGGGGTTCTCACCTTCACTGTATTGTTCGACCCGGAGCGTGGGCAGGCCGAGTTCCACCAGGATTACCATCTTAGTCCCGAAGACGAGGTTAAAGGGCATCTCGCTGGTGGCCGTGCGGGGGGTGGTATGGTAGGCCCATAACATGCTGGGCAACTCGTCCACCCATCGACCTTTGACTTCGTCTAGCCTCATGCGAAGCCCTTGTAGAATGGTGCAGTTGATCACTTCGGCTTCAGCATTTGTTTGAGGGTGAGCCACCGAAGTGAAGCAGTGGCGGATACCAAGATTAGAGCAAAATTCTTTCAAGGCCTAGTTGTCAAACTGCTTCCCATTTCAGTGATGATCATGTACGGGAGGCCATATCTACAAATTATAGACTTCTAGAGAAAAGATTGGACCTTCATCTCCGTTACCCGTGCTAAGGGTTCGGCCAAGACCCATTTGGTGAAGTAGTCGATGGCCACGACCACAAACCTTCGTTGGCCGGATGCTGTAAGGAAAGAGCCTAGGATGTCCATCCTGCACTGGGCAAATGGCCACGAGGCCAATAGCTGGGAGATAGGGGTTGCCGGCTACCGCTAAATGCATGTGTGGCGCTGGCACTTGTCGCATCTCTTCACGAAATTAGCCGCATCCTCCCGCATGGTCTCCCAGAAGTTTCCCTGCCGGATCGTCTTATGGGCTAAGGCCCTGTCCCCCATGTGATTGCCACAAATACCTTTGTGTATCTCCTGGAGCACGTAAGTAGCCTCCGAGTATTTCAGGCATTTCATTAGGGGGTATGAATAAGATCTCTTGTAGAGCTGTCCATCCAGGATCACGTAGCACGCAGCCTTCTTCTTGAGAAGGCCGGCCTCCTTTCGGTCCTTCAGCAGGGTGCCGGCGATAATGTATCTGATGTAGGGGTCCATCCAGCTGGCCTCGTGGGAGACCTGCTGGACCTCGGCCGTAGCTTCGCAGTTGGGGGCCTCGAGATATTCGATGAAGGTGCACCCTAGCGAAGTCTCTGGCAAGGTGGCTAGCCTAGAAAGGGTGTCAACTCGGGCATTCTCTACCCGCGAGATATGGGAGATGCTAAAGCGCTAGAGGGTCGACGTATGAGAGTGCACCCGATCCAGGTACTTCACCATCTTAGGATCCCGCACTTAATACTCGCCGGAGACTTGGCCAGCTACTAGTTGTGAGTCTGTAAAGACCTTCAGCCTCTTGATGCCCAGTTCACGGGACACCTTCAGCCTCGTAAGGAGTGATTCATACTCCACCTGGTTGGTCACCTTGAAGAGGAATCGTAGTGCGCATTCCGCAACAACCCCGTCAGGACTGGCGAGGATGAGGCTAGCTCCACTTTCTCCTGCATTGGACACGCCATCCACATAGAGTATCCACGTTTCTTTCGCTAAGGTCGGGTCTAGCTCGAGCTTGGGTGGTTGGTCCACCTCCTCTGGACTTCTTTCAGCCCAAGTGCTTTCTACTATAAAATCAACTAGAACTTGGGCCTTTTGCACCTATCGTGGGCGATGTGTGATGTCAAATTCACTGAGCTTCAGCGCCCACTTAGCCAAGCACCCGAAAATGTCGAGACGGCTCAGGATAGCCCTCAAGGGCTGATCAGTGAGGACAACAATAGGATGCACTTGAAAATAAGGCCTGAGATGCTGCGCATATATTATTAGTGCAAAAATATTTTTTTCTAGCCAGGTGTACCTGGTTTTGGCGTTATGAAGTAGTTTGTTGGTGTAGTAGACTGGCCGCTGAGAGCCGTCCCTATCAGTGCGAACCAGCATGGTGCTGACCACCTCCAGTGAGATCACTAGGTACAAGAGGAGCTCCTCTCTGGGCTACAGCCTGGATAGCAGTGGCAATGAGGCGAGGAGCTTCTTCAGCCCCTCGAATGCTTCTTGGCATTCTTTTATCCAGGTGAAGTCATTCATCTTTCGGAGGACCTTGAAGAACGGCTGGCAAAGCTCAACGGAGCATGAAATGAAGTGGCTTAAAGCCATAACGTGCCCAGTCAGGCACTGGACCTCTTTCTTGGAGGCGGGATGTCGCATGTCTGCGATCACCTGGATCTTCTCGGGGTTGGCCTCTATCCCCCTTTGGATCACCATAAACCCTAAGAACTTTCTCGCTGCTATGCCGAAGGTGCATTTGGCAGGATTCAGCTTCATCTGGTAATGATGGAGGTTCCCAAAAGCCTCCATCAGGTCAGTGATGTGGTCCTCCTCCGGGCCGCTCATGACAAGCATGTCATCCACGTACACTTACATGTTGCGACCGATCTGGTCCTTGAAGACCGTGCTGACCAAGTACTGGTAGGTTGCCCCTGTATTTTTGAGATCAAAGGGCATCATCTTATAACAATACATACCTCGATCGGTCATGAATGATGTGCACTCATCTTCTAGATGCATACAGATCTGATTGTATCTGTAGAATGCATCTATGAAGCTGAGGTATTTGTGGCCCGATGTTGCATCTACCAGCTGGTTGATCTTAGGGAGGGGGAAGCTATCCTTTGGGCATGCCTTATTGTGGTCAGTATAGTCTACACAGATCCTTCACTTTCTAGAGGCTTTCCTGACTATCACCATATTAGCAAGCCAGTTAGGATATCGTACCTCTCGGATGAAGCCTGTCATGAGGAGTTTTTTGACCTCCTCATTGATAGCCTTCTGCCATTCCGGGGCGAAGCTCCTTTTCTTCTACCGGATCGGATGATGGTTGGGGAACACATTTAGCCTGTGGGTTTCACCTTCGGTGGGATACCAGGCATGTCGACAGTAGTCCAAGCGAAGACATCCATGTTGGCATGCAGGAAGCCGAGCAGACAAGATCTCTCTTCTTCAATCAGCCAAGCCCCAATCTGTACCATCTTCGAGAGATCGTCCCCCAAAGGGAAAGATAGCAAGGGTTCAACCGGCCCGCTCTTTGGCTCCGATGCTGCTGGGTCAGGCTAGTCTACAGCAGGGCTAAGATCCGCTCCCCTCAAGCCTGGGACGGTTTGCCAGCAGCACTGCACCGGCTACCGGGATCCCCTCATTTCTTCGATCCTTCATGGTGTTGGGAACTGGACTAAGAGGCATTTCATGGAGATGGTGGCATCAAGAAAATTGAGTCCTGGAAATCCCAAGATGGCATTATAGGGTGAGGGGAGCTTCACAACAGTGAAGGTCACCAGCACGGTGCTTTGCTGGGGTGGTGTCCCAGCGGTTATTGGGAGCGTAATTTCTCCCTCGACTTCGATTGAGTCTCCTTTGAAGCCTACCAGGGGTGTAAACATCGGCTTTATTTGGTCAGTGGACAAACTCATCCTTGCAAAGGCATCATAAAAATGGATGTTCGAGGAGCTTCCACTATCTACCATAATTCTTTTTATAGGATGCTTGACTATCATCATTTCGACGACGATGGTATCATTATTTGGGTTATCTACCCCAGTTGCCCCTTCTCCCACACAGGGAAGTACATCATCACTCTCCTCTCTCCCCCTAGCCTTCTTCGGGGCCTTTCCTGTCCCCCAAGATATCATCCCTACTGGCTTCTCACTGGGATGGTTGTCGATGGCGAGGGGCCGAGGCCCTTCGATCTAGGCTACAGGGGGCGCTCCTCCCTTCACATACTTGTCGAGGTAGCCATGCTTGATGAGCTCTTCGATCTCCCTCTTCAGGTGGTGGCATTCCTCCATATCATGGCCGTAGTCCCGGTGGAAGCGGCATTAGCAGGATTTATCTCGCCCAGTCGATGGCTCCAGTGGTGGGGGTCGGTGCAGAAAGTGCTCGTCCTCGATTTCCATCAGGATCTTTGCCCTAGGGGAGAGGAGTAAAAGTCCCTTCGTCAGTGGGGATGACCTTGGATCTAGGCTCAGGTCGCGGGGCCCGTACCATCCTCTGGTCCGAGCAGCCGGATGCCTCCCTGATGGCTTGTCTCTTTAGGGGCCTCCCGCCCAACTCCCTCCTGCCACGATCCGCCTCCTCAGCAAGGATGTACTTTTGTGCCTGGAGAAGAAACTCGGAGTACATCTTCGGGGGCTTCTTGTCAAGGGAGTAGGTGAAACAAGAGATTCGCAGTTCCCTCTTCAGGGCTAGCATGGCAACAGACTCATCGAGGTTGTAGATCTCTAGGATGGCAGTCTTGAACCAGGACACGTAGTCCTAGAGAAGTTCCTGGTCCTGCTGTCGGATCAAGAAGAGGCTATTAGCCTCATGCGGTGCCTTCCTGTAGGCATCGAAGTGCACTGCGAACTTTCTCTCCAACTGAGGGAAAGAGTCTATGCTTTCAGGTTCGAGCCTGGAAAACCAGGCTTGAGCAGCCTTTCACAGAGTGGTGGGGAAGGTGATACAAAGAAGAGCGTCAGTCACCCCCTGGACCCTCATGAGGGTCTTGTAACTTTCCAGATGGTCCAGGGGATTGGTTGTCCCATCATAGGGATCAACCTGTGGCATATGGAACCGACTGGGGATCGGTTCCTCTTGGATCTTCTTCGAAAATGGCAGACGGGTGTCGTAACCCATGGGCTTACTAGGGGAGCCCTGTACTTTCATGAACCGGCGGGCCAAGTTTGCCAGCATGTGTTTATGCTCTTCAAGGTTCCTTTCCACTCGATGGTGGATGGCCCGTTAGTGGACCCTTCAGCGGAGGACACTGGGGGTGAGGGTGGACTGGAGTGAAGGAACTCGTGCCTGAGTTCACGGCCATGCCAGTGTTGCTGGTGCGAGGGTGCGTGGTGATCCGAGATTGGGGAGCAGCTCCCCCGGCTGGTCAGATCACTGTGAGGTCACTTGCCATTCACCTAATGGGCCTCCTGAGGGGGTGACGCCTCATGCAGTGGCCCCTCTTGGAGGGACTATAGGCTGGTGCGAGGATCGGCTGCATGACCCGCTATAGTCCCTGGATACTATGGAGTTTCCATAGAGTGCTGCCTCTGATGGAGATGGTGCACTACCGCGGCTAAGAGATGGACCTGGTGGGCAAGTGCGGTGTATTGGGGGTCCACCGGGGGTGGCTACGATGGAGCAGGGTGGTCCCCCTCCGGGGGTTGGTCACCGTGGTGAGGGGGGTCCTCCGCCCGATCGATGAGGGCTCCGCAGGCTTGGTGGTCACCATCGAACTGTGGGTGCTCGCGGGATCTTCCTTATTATGGGGGGAGTGACATTTTCTTCTGACCTATCTCTCTCCCCTTCCTGGTGCGCCAATCTGTTGCCGCCTGGATCACCATGGCCTGTAGCTCTGATGCATCGGGTTCCCTTCGGATCCTTGGCTTCCATCTCATGGCTGGCTTGCTATCCTACTCTGGGGTCCTACAAGATAGAGAAAAATCTCGGGCCAGGGATTCCAGCAAAGGCACTCCGACGATCAAGTCAGTGGGACGATCGAGGAGAGCAGATACCTTTGAGGCGGAGAGCTTGGAGGACTTTCCGCTTCTAGAGGGAGATAAAGGGATAATAGTAATACGAGAATGGAAGAATGGGGGAGTCTTTGCTTCTCCTTCTTTTTCTTACCCTTTTTCCACTTACCTCTACTTGCTGTTTTCTGCGGGTCTAATATAGATGGGAGGCTTTCTAGGGGGTTCCTGGTTCTCTCCTTCGAAGGGGCATCTGTTGCTTACTGGTGCCTCTCTCTGTCGGGCTGGTTCTATGCTTGAGCCTCTGCCATAACGACATGTCGCCACTTTGGAGGAGCCATTCGGGTGCTGCAGAGCATAGGGCCATAAGGGGATGCCCTTCTCTGGGAGGTCCAGGTATCCTATCATGGAAGCTGCACTCTCCCAGTCGTGCGGTCATCGACATGTTGGCATATTGCAAGGTCAGGAGCCTGACACTGTCTGGATCGTACAGGTCGTGCACACAACATGCCGCAGGGGGGTGCTTGCCCTTATGGCAGGGTATGCGCCACCTCTCAGAGGGTCAGGGTGGCCAAGTACTCCACTGTCTTTGCTTTGAATTTTGTCTTCCCCCTTCTCCGCACCTTCGGCGGGAAACCATGCTCCTGGTAGGAGGGTATCCTTTGGAGAGGCGAACTCGATCTTAATCGGGAGCTGACCTCAGACAGGGGGCTCGGCTAATGAGCCCTGCCTTGATTGGGAGCTGACCTTGGCTAGGTGGTCCTTTCTGGAGAGGCGGACTCGACGTCAACCAGGAGCTAACCTCAGATGGGGGGCTCGTCCAATGAGCCCTGTCTCAACTGGGAGCTGATCTTGGCTAGGCGGTCCTTTCTAGAGAGGCGGACTCGACCTTAACCGGGAGCTGACCTCAAATGGGGGGCTTGCCCAATGAGCCCTGTCTCGATTAGGAGCTGACCTCGATGGGGTGGTCCCTTTGGCTTTTTGTCATGCGGCCTTGTTCAGGTGGTGGGCTTCTTTGCCGTCATGGCCGCTCGCAGGCTCCACGTCAACGGGCATCGCCCCTCCGATCCACGTCAGTGGATGTCGCCATATCAGTTTCAAAAGGTCTAGAATACTCTATAAATTTTGAATAGCTAAGTCATTGAAAACTAATTATTTTAGTTTTTATTATATTTTGAAATTATATATTGATGTATCTGTTATAGTTGATTACAATACTTATTATATGCTATAATTCTTGCTCAAAGATGTTATATAGTTGTATAGTAAGTGTTATTGATAGAAATGACAGTTAGAATGTAATATTGTATTATGATTTGATCAATGGGGTACATGTTGTTAAGTATCCAATTCTAAATTGATCTTTTGTGGCATACATTTAGTTAATGTTATTTTATATTTGATTGGACATTTATTTTTCTATATGAATAATTGTATGGGTTGGTATAAATATTTATCACCAAAGTGATTTATTTATGTTGCCCATAAGTTTTTCCATTATGAAAGGGATATTTTCTGGTTATGATATACAATCACTTGTCCAAAGGATGTTATTGTATGTTTTAACTAGAAAAGATTGCATAGAGCATTATGTTACAAGGGTGCTTTAGCTATCATGGGTCTATCTATCCAAAAGGGATAGGTTTGTGAATATTAGGATATTTTATTTGCTTATGACTTCATGTGGAGAGTACTTATACATATTACATATTGTTGCCGCGCTTCCACCTGGACCGGGCTCGGCTCACTGCGCTGGAGAGCTCCTCTGCCGGTCGACCTGCACAAAGTCCCCTGGGTGCTGGAGGTGCTCCGGCGGGGAACACTCTGATGCTTAAGTTAGCAGGGGATCTGGAGCAACAGAATGGAGAGAAAAATGAGAAGAGTGTAGCATGGAGAGGGAAGAGAACACCTTACCCCAGCGGAGGTCCCCCTAGCACCTTTTATGGGTGTGGGATACTGCCAAAATCCGTTAGAGGATAGAATAAAAGACCTTGATTTGCCCCTGGGAGGATCAGAATGATGGCCAGGTGGCATAAAGTTGTGGCCACTTGTAGTGTCCGTTGCAATAGAATTCTGGTACCAGCTGGAGAGAATCTTTCGGAACCTTCGAGCAGTTCCCTGGATGGGAACAAGTTCGTCAAGCTCGGCAGAAGTGGATCAATCGGTCTTCAGGCTGGTCAGCCTTTTGTGGGTCGGCCTCTTGAGTCAGCCGGTCCTCAGGTTGGTCGTCCTCCAAACCAGTCGACCTTGCAGTCAGTCGGCTCGTTGTACCTTCGGTGGGGAACCAGTCAGGACCTCCATGAGAGACGATTGGTGAGACCTTCAACCTGGGTCAGCCGGCTAGATGCCTTGTCCGGCCCAACCCGGGCCAACCGGATGGGTATAACAGTTGCCCCCCTGCTGCTAGGCTTTGAGGAGGCACGTGATCTCGAAGTGCAGGAGCATCGTATTTTGCACGAACCATGTCCATTCAAGCCCGATCCGGGATCATCATGATGGATCGCTTCAAATCTTCCATGATCGGCCTCCTGGACAGATGTCAGTCCTGTATTGGGGGCACATGAGTCGCAGTTAATGCTGAAAAGGAGCCATGACGAAGAGTCAGGTTGGCATGAGTAATGGCGAGAATAGAGGGACGCGCCACACCATGTGGCAGTATTTGAGCGGCCGATTCCATTTTTTAGGTGATCCCTGCACCGTTGATTTGGCATTT
Source organism: Areca catechu (assembly GCA_021397845.1). Classification (NCBI taxonomy): domain Eukaryota; kingdom Viridiplantae; phylum Streptophyta; class Magnoliopsida; order Arecales; family Arecaceae; genus Areca; species Areca catechu. The sequence continues at coordinate 117,339,669 of CM038044.1, read as the reverse complement.
ACACGGATCGCCGTCTGCCACTAGGATCGACCTGTCGCTTCGGTCTTTGAGACGTGGGCGGTAGTGTCTTCCGATGGGGCGGTTGGGACATCCACGAAGTGAAAGGCGGTGCCCCTCTGGAGACCTATAAAAGGAGGGGCGAGGCACTCCGAGAGGGTTTTCCAGCTGCGTTTGTGCCCCGAGAGAGAGAGAGCTTCTCCTTCTTCCGCATAACCCGGCTCTTAGAAGTTCAGCTTCAGGTTAGTTCCTTGGTCTTCCTTCTTCTTTAGTCTTAATGGCGACCACTAGTAGGGGTCCAGTCCATAGACCTAGGTAGCCGGGGCCGAGTGAGATTCCATCGACCATGACCCGAGAATGGGTCGAGAACCTCAGAGCAGTGTATGGGATCCCCACTACTCTGCACCTCACGTTGCTAGGCCGAGAGGGAAGAGCGAACAGCCCGTTGGGACCGGGAACCCTCCCAATGTATGAATCTCACCTCAAAGCCGGTTTGAGGTTCCCTTTGCACCCCTTCTTTATAGAGGTCTTCAAGTACTATAGGATAACCTTGGCACAGCTAACTCCGAACAGCATCTAGATCATATACTATTTCACCGTGTTGTGTCATAGGGTCAGACTTGAACCCAGATTATCTCTCTTCGGCAACTTCTTTCTTTTAAAGAAAGACTTTAGGAGCCAGGAATGGTGGATGTTCAGTCCCAGTCCCGGCCGAAAAATCTTAAAGTGTCTCTCGTCACCGTCCATGGATGGAAGGTCCGGTATTTTCTTTTGAGCAGTCTCCAACCCTGGGGGTTCGAGCCCTTGTGGAGGGAGCCATGGGCAAGGCTCTGCGAGGGGAGGTCGATCCTGATGGCTGATCAAGCTAAGTTCAATGAGATCAACGGAGTTGGTCCGACCGCGGCATTCGAACTGCTGGGAGAAGACTGCCTTCATCGAGCAGGAATCAGCTCCCAAGGGTTTTTAGACAAGGGCCGAACTCTTTCTTCACGGCTTGCCCTTTTGACCTTGTTGCTTCTCTTCCTTCGGATAACTTTAATCTCTTTATAACAGGAGGGGGGATGAAGAGAATTGACAAGGCTAAGGTCATTCAGCGGGCGGTGCGGAAGAGGCCCACTCTGAGGTCAGTCCCAACACCAGCTGCCAAAAGACAGAAGAAGAGATGGGAGGAGAAACGGCATGCACCCATCATGGAGGTAGAGTCCGATGAGGATGATACCCCCCTTACCGAGGTGTTGGCCAAGAAGACGCCCGGGACTTCAATTATTGTTGGGGGGTCAGCTGCTCCACGGGGGCAGGAGCAGTCGGAGCTATCTGGTACAGCGGTGGCGTCAGCCCCTACGCCCGTCGGCCTAGATAAGGTAGAGCCCCCGGCAAACAAGGGAAAGGGGACGGCTGTAGGAGGGGCCGAAGACGAGGCGGCCAAAGAAGAGTCTGACAAAGAGATTCGTCAAGAGGAGTTCCAGCATTGGAGCACCCTGGACCACCCCCGGAGAGCGCGGAGCCTACTTAGGGGGGCGATGACCGACGTCGACTGGGAGCGGTCAATCCAAAGGAACCTGAGTGACGTGGCCGTAGAGTCTTACTGTAACCTCATGAGGGTAAGGCGCCTAGCTTGCTTCCTCGTATCTTTTCCTCCCTCGTACAGTTCTAACTTAGTCTTGGTTTCGCATCTCCTTCACGATATCTCCTTGATGGACGATGGCATCGGCTGGGTGCTTCATGCAGCCAAGACCTCTGCTAGAAGGGTGCAAGAGCTGGAGGCAACTCAAGCTGCCATGGGGGCATCCTTAAAGTCCACAGAAGAGAGGTTGTCGGTTGCCCAAGCAAAGGTCGAGTCATCGAAAGAGGCTCTGAAGGAGGCAGAGAGCCAACTGGCTGACCGGGAGGCCAAACTGAAAAAGAAGAAAGCGAGGGTGAACTCCCTCACCCGCCGGCTACAAGAGGAGGAGGGTCGATTCTCTGAGGACGATAAGAGGGCACAGGCCGAACGTGTAGTGGCAGTACAGCTGATGACCTAGCTTGAGGAAGTAAAGGAGCTGGCCGCGAGGCAGGTCCGGGATGCAGTGATAGCATACAAGGCCTCCCCTGGCTTCACTGAGGAGGTTGAAGAGGCGATGTCGGACTTCTACAGAGAAGGCTACGACGACTGCTTGAAGAAGGTGGCCTTACTTTTCTCGGAGCTGGACCTGTCGGGCACGGAACTGAAAGAACCTGCGGAGGAGGGAGAGCCTCAGGCTGAAGGTGAGACGGAGGAGGCCAGAGCCGAAGTAGAGATGATGGATGTCCCGATCGAACCTTCGAGCTTTATGGTTCCTGTTGACCCTCCAGTTGTAGCGGACGGGGCCAAAATTGGGGCCCCTAATGCATCTTCCGTGGGTCCGACCTAGGGGGTTTGTAAAGGTCCAACCCACCTTCTTTTGTAAGCATCTGCTTTTGATATTAATGAAAAGACCTTTTGGCTATCTTTAGTGTATGTAGGTGTGAAGTAAATACTTTTCTTTCAAGATTTTTCTAAGTATTTCCGGTCGGCCCCTTGGTGCTACGGGTCACCTTCTTTTCCAGATGGCTGCCCTGCGCCGATCCAATCTAGATACTTAGGAAAATTCCCAAGTGTTTTCATTCGGCCCCTTGAAGCTTGGAGCTGATATGCTGGCCGGAAGGGGCGACAGCTTAGTCCGGACTCATGAACCCGAAGATTTGCTCCAAGCTTAGTCCGTCGGCTGGCCCAGATTTGTAATCTGTTCTCCACACGGTCCCGCATGGGTCATTTGCGATGATTGCCGACGGGGGTCAGACTTTCGGATTGGGCTGCCCTAGAGCCTCTGCCGACTGGAGTCGGACATTTGGAGTGGGCTGCCCTAGAGCCTCTGCCGACTGGAGTCGGACTTTCGGAGTGGGCTGTCCTAGAGCCTCTGTCGACCGGAGTTAGACTTTCGGAGTGGGCTGCCCTAGAGCCTCTGCCGACTGGAGTTGGACTTTCGGAGTGAGCTGCCCTAGAGCCTCTACCGATCGGAGTCGGACTTTCGGAGTGGGCTACCCTAGAGCCTCTGCCGACCGGAGTCGGACTTTCGGAGTGTTGGTGGAAGAAACTGTATACTTTATTGATAGTACTTGTGAAGGTTGTCTACATTCCATGGGCGCGATATTTGTCACCCATCCAAATGCTTGAGTTGGTAGGTCCCGGCTCGGATCACTTCATTGACTTGATAAGGACCTTCCCAATTAGGAAAAAGTTTTCCTTGCTCGGTCAGCCTTGAAATCTCCATCCTTCACAAGACCAAGTCTCCAACTTGAAAGGTTCGTGCCTTAACCCTCGAGTTGTAATATCTAGCCATCTTCTGCCGGTAAGTCGCCATCTTCATGCTTGTTCGGAGCCTGGTTTCCTCCAGCAAATCCAGGTCAGCCCTCCGTTGCTCCGAATTGATTGGCTCAGTGAGGTGATCAACTCGCAGGGATTGCAAAGAAACTTCTACGGGGATGACCGCCTCACTCCCATAGGTAAAGTTGAACGGAGTTTCTCCAATCGCCATCCGAGCGGTCGTCCACTATGCCCACAGTATTGAGTGAAGCTCTTCCGCCCAAAGTCCTTTGGCTTCGTTCAGCCGAGTTTTCAACCCATGCAGGATCGTCCTATTAGTGACTTCAGCCTCTCCATTGGACTGAGGGTGGCCGACCGAGGTAAGCCAATGGGAAATGTGGTATTGCTGGCAAAAATCCCAGAACCTTGAGTTGTCAAATTATCTTCCATTATCAGTAATGATTGTCCGTGAGATGCCGAACTGGAAGATGATGCAGTTCCGGACGAAGTTCTCCACCTTGGCCTCCGTTATTTGCGCCACTGCTTCAGCCTCCACCAATTTGGTAAAGTAATCGATGGCCACAAGGAGAAATTTTCGTTGGCCAGATGCTGGGAGAAAGGGTCCCAGGATGTCCATGCCCCGCTGGACAAATGGCCACGGCGCCGTAAGCGGGGTCAGCTGGCTGGCTGGCCTCCTTTGGATACCTGAGTACCTTTGGCATGCGTCACATTTCTGCACAAAGTTTGATGCATCTTTTTGAATTATGGGCTAGTAGTATCCCTGCCAGATAATTTTATAGGCTAAGGATCTTCCTCCAAGGTGATCGCCGCAAGTGCCCTCATGTACCTCCCTAAGCACATAGTCTGCATCGGTCGGTCCCAAGCACTTCAGCAGTGGTTACGAGAATGATCGCTTGTAGAGGGTCCCGTCGAGGATGACATACTTAGAGGCTGTCGAGCGTATATGCTTGGCTTCGACCGGGTCATCCGGAAGAGTCCCCTGAACCAGGAAGGTACGGATCGAGTCCATCCATGATGCCTCCTGCTCAACTTGATGGATCTCAGCCAGCTCCTCAGCAATGCTCGGGCACTGCAGATGCTCCATAAAGGTCTGGTCGGAGGTGCTGACCATAGCTGTAGCTAACCGCAACAGGGCATCCGCTCGGGAGTTCTGTAGTCGAGGTATATGGAGAATCTCAAAAAATTTGAGCCAAGATGTAAAGCCTCGTACCTTGTCCAAGTACTTAGCCAAGGTAGGGTCCCTCATTTCAAACTCGTCTTTCACTTGATTGACCACCAACTGGGAGTCAGAGAAGGCCTGGATTCTATCAATGCCTAATTCATCGGCTATTCTCAACCCTGCAAGTAAGGCTTTATACTCTACCTGGTTGTTCGATACCTGAAATGCAAAGTATAGAGCATACTCCAGACATTGCCCATCGGGGCCGGCTAAGATTAGGCCTGCCTCGCATCCGGTGAGATTGGAAGCTCCGACCACATGGAGAGTCCAGGTGGGCTCGATCCCTTCTGCTGGGTCAGTCATAGGCACTTCGGCTGCCGGAGAGGTCGCCTTTGGCCCCTAGGTGCATTTTGCAATAAAATCAGCAATTACCTGGGCCTTCACGGCCGATCGGGATTGAAAGGAGATGTCGAACTCGCCTAGCCTGACAGCCCACTTGGCGAGCCATCCAGAGGTGTCAGGGCTTCGGAGAATTGCCTTAAGAGGCTGGTCAGTCAGCACAACGATCGGGTGTGCCTGGAAGTAGGGCCGAAGGCGCTTCGCTACTATGACCAACGAATAAACCAGTTTTTAGACTTTGGGGCACCTTGTCTCGGCATCGTGGAGGACCTTGCTGATGTAGTAGACAGGTTTCTACTGGCCGTCTTTCCCCACCCGCACAAGGACGGCGCTGACGGCCTCATCGAAGGTCGACAAGTATAGGTACAACACTTCCCCCTCCATTGGTTTGGCCAACAGTGGAGGGTTCTTCAGATAGTTCTTCAAGGCTTCGAAGGCTGACCGGCACTCATCGGTTCACTGAAAGTGGTCCGACCAGTGCAAGGTTTTGAAGAAGGGCAAAGACTTCTCAACCGACCGGGAGATGAAATGGTTGAGAGAGGCAATGCGGCCAGTAAGCTCATACACTTGCTTCTTACTGGTCGGGTGCGCCACGTCCATAATGGCCTTGATCTTCTCGGGGTTGACCTCAATACCCCTTTGAGTGACCAGGAAGCCAAGAAATTTTCCTAAGGTCACCCCAAATATGCACTTGGTAGGATTTAACTTCATCCGATGACATCTTAGTGCGTCAAAGGATTCCTGCAAGTCCCTGATGTGGTCGGCCTTATGGAGGCTCTTAACAATCATATCATCGATGTAAGCCTCCATATTCCTTCTGAGTTGCCCTTCAAAAACTTGGTTGATCAGCTGTTGAAAAGTGGCACCCGCATTCTTCAGGCCGAAAGGCATCATCCTGTAACAATATAGCCCCCTGTCTGTGACAAAGGCCGTCTTCTCCTCGTCTTCGGGGTGCATCCTGATCTGGTTGTACCCAGAGAAGGCGTCCATGAAGCTCAAGAGCTGGTGGCCAGCCGTAGCATCCACCAGCTGGTCAATCTTTGGCAGAGGGAAGCTGTCCTTCGGACAAGCCTTGTTGAGATCCGTGTAGTCTACATAGATCATCCACTTCCCACTGGCCTTCTTCACCATAACGACATTGGCCACCCTCTCTGGATAGTGGGACTCCCAGATGAAGCCGGCATCGAGTAGTTTCTTCACTTCTTCGACGGCTTTCTGCCTTTCAGTAGTGAAGCTCCTCTTATTCTGTCGGTTGGGTATATATGTTGGATCCACCTTAAATTGGTGAGTGATGACGTCAGACGGGAAGCCTGGCATGTCCGAGGCTGACCATGAAAAGACATCAGCATTGCTTCTCAAGAACCCCACCAGCTCCTGTCGGGCTTCTTCACTTAGTGTACTCCCGATTTGAAGTACTTTAGTAGGGTCATCCTCTTTAAGTGGAACAAACATAATCTTTTCGACAGGCTGACTGTAGTCGTCAGTTTCATCTCTGGGGTCAAGTTGCTCAAGTGTGGGGCGCCCATCCAGCTGCCTGTCATGTATGGCCAGGCATTGTCTGGCCATCCTGCAGTATCCCCTCATTTTTTCGACCCCGTTACGAGTCGGGAACTTTTCCAGCAAATAATAAGTGGATACAATGGCGCGGAACCTGTTAAGAGCCAGTTGGCCCAAGATGGCGTTGTACGCCGAGGTCGTACGAATGACCACAAAATTGATGGGAAAAGTCCATTGGTAAGGCTCCGTCCCGAGGGTCACGGGTAAGGTGATCTCTCTTTCTACTCCGACGGAGTTTCCCCCAAAGCCAGTGAGCAGCACCAGGGATTCCTGCAGCCTTGATTTAGACAAGTTCGTTCGAACAAAGGAGTCATATAGCAAAACTTTCGCACAGCTTCCATTATCGATAAGGACACGCTTTACATCATAGTTGGCAATGATTGCCGACACAACGACAGGGTCATCTCCTAGGAGATGGGGTTCCAAGAGGTCTTCATCAGAAAAACTGATCACACCGAAGCCCCTGGGCATCTTTACATTGTCCTGGCCCCCTTCGCACCCCTAGTCGGACCTTCGGTGCATCATGCCAATGCCTCCACCTGTCGGACGCTGATTCGGTAGCTCAGCCTCCTCCGGTGGGTCTCTGACAATTGAGGCTTCAGCCCGATCCCAGCGAGGTCAGACGTACTTGGTCAGATATCCTCTTCTGATGAGGTCTTCAATGGCGTCCTTCAACTGGAGGCACTCTTCAGTGTCGTGTCCATGGTCCTTATGGAACTGGCAATACTTGTTCTTATTTTTGATGGCAGGAGGGCCCCTCATCGGGCGAGGCGTTTGAAAGTAAGCCTCGTTCTCAATCTCCATGAGAATTTTCTCCCTTGGAAGGGAGAGGGGCATGTAAGTATCAAATTTTTTGAAGAAGTCCCTCGGCTTCGGGCTTTGGCACCGAGCGAGTCGGCTGTTGTCGCCAGGAGGTCGGATCGCAGGGGCTTTATCGCTCCGCTTCTTAGGGGCTGATTTCCCCTCCACCTGGCGGTGACTCATAGACTGCTCCTCCGCTAGGGCATACTTGTGCGCCCTAGTCAACAGCTCGGTGTAGTCCTTTAGGAACTTCTTGTCCAGGGAGAATGTGAGCCTGGATGATTGGAGCCCTCTTTTGAAGGCCGACATCGCTATCGTCTCGTTCAAGTCTGGAACTTCCATGGCCGTTGAGTTGAAGTGAGCCATGTAGTCCCGGAGGGTCTCCCCCTCCTTCTGGAGTATGAGGAAGAGGCAGTCGGTGTTCTTCGGGGCCCGACTGCATGTCCTGAAATGAGAAAGAAAAAAGATCTCAAGTTGAGAAAAAGATCGAATCGTACCTGGTCGGATGGCTGTAAACCACATTCGGGCGGCCTTCTTCAGGGTTGCTGGGAAGGCAATACAATAAAGGGCGTCGGAGGTACCCTGTACCATCCTGTGGGCCTTGTAAGTGCCCAAATGATCCAGTGGGTCGGTGGTACCGTCGTAGAGGTCCACCTAGAGAATTTTGAAGTGTCGAGGGATAGCTCCCCCAAGATCTCAGCAGAAAAAGGTGGGCGGGTGTCGTACGCCTGCCCCCCTTCGGCCTTCTGGTTCTCGATAATCTCCGCCATGCGCTCTTCCATACGCATGATCTTACTGCCATAGTCATGTAGATCTTCAGCAGGGTGCCGACCATCAAGGGGGCAGAGTCAGCGAAAGATGGAGAAGCCGACCTTGCCCTCTTCCCGCTAGCATGAGCCCCCAAAGACCTTCGGGGCTCCGGAGAGGTGTGGGAAGGAAGTGAGGGCACTTTCGGCTGTTGACTCACCTCGGCAGCCGGTTGATGGTTGATGCAAGACGCCGCAGGTGGCTGCCGCTGGTCGTTAGCTGCTTCCTGGAAATGCTGGACTGCTGAGGTAAGTGTCTCGATGCGGTTTACCAATATCTGGAACTGCTGCGCCCCAGAGTGATGGTGGGCTCGGCTACAGCGGCCATCGCGTCCTCCCCGTGGGGTGCTTCAGACCCGTGGCGAGAATGCCTCCCTCTGGCGAAGACACTTCGTGTTGTCTCCCTTACCATTGATAACTTTCCTCGGTCAATCTCTTCTTTTAGAGTAGAGAGCGAAACGAAGGTTCAGGCAGTGCCCTTCCTCTAGCGCCAATCTATTGCCGCGCTTCCACCTGGACCGGGCTCGGCTCGCTGCGCTGGAGTGCTCCTCTGCTGGTCGACCTGCACAAAGTCCCCTGGGCACCGGAGGTGCTCCGGCGGGGGACACTCCGATGCTTAAGTTAGCAGGGGATCTGGAGCAACATAATGGACAGAAAAATAAGAAGAGTGTAGCATAAAGAGGGAAGAGAACACCTTACCCCAGCGGAGGTCCCCCTGGCACCTTTTATGGACATGGGATACTGCCAAAATCCATTAGAGGACAGAATAAAAGACCATGATTTGCCCCTGGGAGGATCAGAGTGATGGCCAGGTGGCATAAAGTTGTGGCCACGTCGTGGAGTCCGTTGCAACAGAATTCTGGTACCAGCTAGAGAGAATCTTCCAGAACCTTCGAGCGGTTCCCTGGATGGGAACAAGTCCGTCAGGCTCAGCAGAAGTGGATCAACCGGTCTTCAGGCTGGTCGACCTTTTGTGGGTCGGTCTCTTTAGTCAGTTGGTCCTCAGGTCGGTCGGCCTCCAAACCAGTCGGCCCCGCAGTCAGTCGGCTCGTTGGACCTCCGGTGGGGAACTAGTCAGGACCTCCACGAGAGCCAATCGGTGGGACCTTCAACCCGGGTCAGCCGGCTGGATGCCTTGTCCAGTCCAACCCGGGCCGGCCGGATGGGTATAACACATTATGCCTGAAGGAGAATATGTGGTATTATATTTAGACTCTTATTTAATATGTCCATTAACTGATATTTTATATTTCTGCTATCTTCAATTATATAGTTATTTTTTATATCAATAATAAAATATTATTGTTGAGGTCTTAACCGGATAAAATGATCAAAGATAGAGGTATATTGAGCTTAGAAAATTTGTCTGACCAAAGAAAGATTTTTGAATATCTTGTATCCTCATTATTTTAACCTTTATTTTCTTTAAAAATAGATATCTATTAGGCCTAGAAAGTTTATCTTCCAAAGGGATCAGATTTTTAAATATCTTATATTCTCATTATATTGACCTCATGATTGGAGCTCAAAAATATATCATATTTTCTACCTAAAGGAAAGTTCTATGATGATGCACATGGCGCTCTTATTTAAAATAGCTTATTATATTCAAAGCCTTTATTTATTTGTTTGTTATTTGTAGCTCTAACATGTTGCATATGTCTATGATCTTGATTGGCTGTTTATGTATCTTATGCCACATTTGAGGTCATGACTTGATGATTCCTAATTAGAAGGTTTATGAATTTCGATGAATGGTGACCACTAAAGTGGCCTGCTTACTAAGATTTATAAGATTCTTTTATAAGATATTTAGAAAGAATTGAATTATATTATATGTTAAAGAGAGATTCCTTTTATGAGTCACTTTCTTCCTTAAAAAAAGATTTTATAGCATTGAACCAAGGGCTCTCATTAAAATAATGCTTATAAAGATTTTATGACATATATATTATATATATTTCTCTATTAATTAACTACATAAATATTTTTTAGCAGTTAATAAATTTATATTCAATAGAGTTAATACTTCCATTATGATGACTCTGGTTGGAATAATCTATAAAATATAGAAATTGAAATTATGCTAGTATTAAGTATGTTAGATTATGGATATTCTATTATGTAATGATCCTCCATCTTGAATGATTTATAAGAGTACTCTAGAATAAAAGCTACCTTTAAAAGTGATAAAGAGTGAATCATTTTACTTATAATATATATAATTATTCCATTCTCGGTTTATATCTAAGAATGGTGATATAATATAATTTTTTATCTCAATTGTAAAAGGTATGTAGAATTTGATAAAAGTGAGTTTAGATAGCTGATAGATAAATAAATCAATATGAGATATCATGGCATGATAGTACTAGGGCTTATATCATAAAACTAGAGAATATTGTACCTAAACTAAGTATTTTGAGATCTCTATCTCTAATACACTGGTTACTCATCATATTTTTAATTTATTGCTATGCGGTTTAGTGAACTTAAAACCATATAAGTGAAATAATTAGTAATTTTATACTATTTTGTTTAGAAGTTTTGATACTTTTAAGAAAAGAATAAAAATATTGATATGGTATATAATCACATCCTAGTATCTCATATATAATAAACAAATAGTATTATTAAATATTTATATAAGTATGGAACAGTTGTTAAATATACCATATCTAAAATTTCTAAGTAAAATAATGTGACTGAGAGGCAAAATCACTCTCTAAAAGATATGGTTTGAAGTGTGATAAATGGGTGCAATTTTTTTATGATATCTCTAGTATGAGATCCTAAAAACTACCGTCTATATTTTGAATAAACTTTTTGATAAAATAGTTTATATAAAATACCTTTTAAGTTGAAGGTTAGAAAGAAGTCCAATATTATTTAATTTTATGTTTAGGGCTATCTTGCAATACTTAATCATTAATACTCTATCAATGAATCAATTTTAGATTGAATAAAGATTTAATATTTTATTCAAATGGTCATCCAAATAATTTTAAATAAATATAGATTCTATTATCCTAATGGGGGTATAAAGGATGTTAAGTCAAATTATGCCATATTTGTAGTTTTTGATATACATGATATTGGATTCTCTTATACTAGAAATATGATATTAAAGAAAAAATAAGTTATTACTCTTATTTTTTTTATTTATAAAAATATTATATTTTATCATACTGGAGGATAATGGCAGAGCAACGTCATATATACAAACTAATTATGTACCTTTATTACTTGTTTATGTAATACTAGTAAATAAATCATATAATAAAAAATGAAAACATGTCATTTTTTATAATAATTTGATTTCTTAAAATATGAATGGTTGGAGAGTTTATTTCGTAAAAAGGCATGAAAACTGAATCTAGTAGCATTATTTAGATATACAAGTTTGTAGCATATTGTAAAGTCACAATTCATATTATTTTGATTATGAAACTTTGCTTTAGAAATTATAATTATTGATTCTATATTTAAAACCACTTAAGATTTATTATAATAATAATATATCTATGTTCTTTAAAAAAACAATAAATATTTTTCATTATCTCTATCAATAAGGAGATAGAATATTTGATAGTCAGATATTTTAGTTAAAAGGAAGATATTTTATAAAGTATATTTATACAAAATCAATATTTTGTAAAGTATATTTATATAGAGTAAATAAAATCCATAGTTTTCATGAAATTTATCAAGAATATGGGTATTTAATATCTTTTGATTTTTTGGATTAGTGAAAGTTTAATATATTTTGATGTATTTATGTATTGACTTGATAAATAAATTTATTTATCATTAATTACTTTATTAATAGATTATGATCCAAAGATACATAATTGTCGAGTGCATATATATAGAATCCATGTTGACTGATTCTTTGACCAAGGATTTGAGGATCATGTGCTTTATAAATTTTGTTGAAAATATGGATATGTTAATTTTATTTGATATGCTTGTTTAGTGTAAGTGACTTTATATTTATATTTTATTATAAATTTTATTTTATTTTATATTTTTATCATGAGTATTTATATACATTGTTGATATGATAGTTGATAGATTGCATTCCTATATGGTTATATGTGTATATGAAGTAAAAAATAATATAATATCTCAAGAATGCATTTTTGTCTTGAGAATGATAATTATATGGATATGTCTTATTTGTTATTAAGAGATCTTGGTATATTTGTTTACATATGGACTTCTTTTGAAGTCATAGAGTTTTTCTAGCTTGTAATGAAATATATGGTTGAAGAAAAATCATGATTGCTGGTATATTTATATAATTCTTTTATTATAATATATCTCTTATTTAATGTACCTATCATATAAAAACTGAGATCAAGTATCGAGTCTCAGATATGTTGTGTTATATTGTCATTAATATCATGTTGAGTATGTAAGACAGAATGACTTGTTATTGTTGAAGCCTTTGAAATTTCTCTTGCTAATTTTGTATTCAAGCATGTTGAAAAAAAATTGGTGGACTGATAATAAAAATAGCATATTTTTATTGGATCACTCTTGGATGCTATTTTATTGCTACACTACCACACCAAAACTCATATCGATAATATATGTGATGCTTGTAACCATGGATAGGTCTTGTATCAAATAAAGGATACAATGACTTCCATGATTTGGCATGATTGATACTATTAGTCCGAATCATTTGTAGGTGCTATCTATGGATCATATTTTTGTAGTCATATATTGTATTTAGCCCAATAGTCGTTTTGAAATAAAATATTTTTAAAATTATGATTAATGTTGTCCAAGTGAAAGAATATAAGATTTTTTTTAATAATAGACTACCATTAATTATTTTTTTTATGTTGATTCGTTAAAAATGGATTGATTTTATGATCTATTTTGATAAATATGTATATAGTCCAATGTTATATATGATCCTTATATTTGGGCTTTAAGTATCTTATGTTGGTTGGTATGGTTGAAGCGGCACAGTGTAGGCCTTAGTCCAACTTGATCCATGATAGGAGGGCTTGTTAGGGTTTGCTTATTAATAGACTAGGTTCCCTCTCCATTCATAATATTTTTATCATGAGATTTGTTTTCATGACTTATCCCATCAAATAGCCGCCTGTTGAGAGAGAGGATGCTGGAGAGATTTGAGAGGACTTGGTCTTTGATGTTCATGTGAACATTTATGATTATAGGTTTAGAAATTAATGACAAATACAGGTATGCATTCCAAATTTAAAATTATTATTTATTCTATAAGGTTTACGGATCTATTATTTGCTCAAATTAATTCTTGAAAATAATATTATTTTTTGTATTCTAGAGATCATGTATAGGATCTTTAGGATAATAAAAGTTTTTTATAGATTGGTGATGGGCAATCCAGATTCTCTATCAATGGAAAGCCCATTTACCATTTTTGTGGGACTTCTACATTCAGCGACGACACCATCATCATGCAGGCAGGCTGTGTTGCCTAGAGAAACCTTCAAGCTCCCCTCGACAAAGTTTGTCTTCGCATTTCAACAGGTGAACCATTGCACTCATTGGTCATCTAGTTTTCATATGACATTCTAAGGCATTAATATATGTTGTTATTTCAGAATCTTTTATTATTAATGTTATTAATATTATTTTGTGGTGAAGGAATTGGTGCAACTCTAAATGTTGCAAAACTGAAGCAGGGTTCAGCAGTGGCTATTTTTGGATTAGGAGCTGTAGGCCTGGCTGTGCGTCTTCCATCTAGTGTTTATCTATTTCATTGTCAACCTTAGAGTGATCAAGATCCTCATATGACTTAGGTGCATTACTACATTACTAAGTGTTTGACTCGTTAGCATCATTGACTGTTTCCTCATGGAAATTACGTCTACTCTCGATCCCTTCAAATCAGTGCAATTGCTTAATCTGTATCTATATTTGATTAGGCTGCTGAAGGGGCCAGGATTGCTGGAGTTTCAAGAATCATTGGTGTTGATTTAAACCCTAGGAGGTTTGAACAAGTTAATTGGTTGCTTGCATCACTAATGCTGCCAATTTTTCTTTTTTATGAACTTTAGCGATGTCAATTTTAACTTTTCTAACTAAAACTATTGAACTACTGATTGTTTTACCCAAAATTTACCATACCGACCTGTTGGCGTAGAGTCCCTGTTCCGGTCGGTCGGAGCTACTGGATCGCAGGACCGCTCCCTGGTCCACCTGCAAAACAAATCCCTTGCCGAAGTTGCTCTGGCGGGGGACACACCGATGTCTAAGTCAAAGGCGGGCTCTAGCCACAGAATTGGGAAGGCTTTGGAGAAGTAGAGGGAAAAAACTCTAAGATTTTTGGAGTATATTGTGCCTCTTACATCGAGCATTCCCTCTTACCGTTATTTATAAGGAGCCGTCCAGCCTGCGGTTCCGTTCTTCCTCCAGCAGTTACGGTGGAGAGTTAATTCCTTCCCCATGATCCACAGTCATGGGTTGTCATCGAACGGTTCCGGCCAGACCGGAGGCATTACAGCTAGAGTTATGCGCCATGATTGTGTCCTGGAGATAGTTGATAGTAATCGTTGGTTACCGTTGCTTTGTAGTGGTTTGAGACAGATCGTGGATCCATCCTCAAACTTCCCCCTTTTAGGGAGATTCCCATAATCAGATCGAGAAAGTCTTCGTCCTCGGATCTTCTCGAGACAGATCGGAGATCCTGTCTTCGACATAGATTGAGGACTTAGTCATTATCGAAGGCCGAAGATCATGTCTTCGGCATGAATTGAAGAGCGTGTCTTCAAAGGTTGGTGAGGGTCTTGTCTTCTGGTAGCATACCTCATTTAAGAACTTGATGATGGGATCCAGCCAGCTTGGCTCGACGTTAATCTGGTGCACCTCCATAGCCTCCTTGGCTATACTTGGAGTTTCAAGATGTTCAACGAAGGTGCATCCGAGAGACTCTGGGGTTGTAGTAGCAAGTCGAGACAATGCATCTGCTTGGGAGTTCTCTGATCGAGGGATATGAATAATCTTGAAATGCTCTAGTTGGAAAGATAAAACTCATACTTTCTCCAAGTACTGCGCCATGGCAGGGTACCTGGCTTCGTATTCTCCTTTAACTTGATTCACAACCAATTAGGAGTCTGAAAAAGCTCGGAGTTGCTGAACTCCCAAACTCTTGGCGATCCGAAGTCCGGCAAGCAGAGCTTCGTATTCGGCTTGGTTGTTAGAAGCATGGAAGGAGAACTGAAGTGCATACTCTACAGTATGGCATCGGGTTCAGCCAGTATAAGACCGGCTCCACATCCAGTGGTATTGGAAGCTCCGTCCACATGGAGCATCCAAACGGACTCCGTATCCTTTGAAATTCCCCCTTCTACTGAAGATAATTCGTCTTCGGACCTCCAGGTGCACTCAACTAGGAAATCTGAAAGCACCTGGGCCTTCATAGTCGATCGGGGCTTAAAGCTGATATCGAATTCGCTTAGCTTTACAGTCCACTTGGCTATCCTCCTTGAGATGTCAAGAGATCGGAGAACGGCCTTGAGGGGTTGATCAGTCAGCACCACGATGGCGTGGGCATGGAAATACGGTCGTAGTCGCTTTGCTGCAATCACCAGGGAGTAGATCAGTTTCTGCATTTTCGCATACCTTGTCTCGGCATCATGCAGAACTTTGCTGATGTAGTAGATCGGCTTATGGGAGCCGTCTTCATCTCTTCGGACAAGAACCGAACGATCACTTCATCTGAAGCGGAGAGGTATAAGTAAAGCACCTCGCCTTCTTGAGGTTTGGAAAGCAGAGGCGAGGTCTCTAAATACTTCTTCAACTCTTCAAAGACAGTACGACAGTCTTCAGACCATTCGAAGCCCCTTGACTACCGAAGCACCTTGAAAAATGGAAGACACTTCTCGATTGAGCGAGAAATGAACCTGCTTAGGGAGGCAATTCTCCCTATTAGCTGCCAGACTTCTTTCTTGCAGGAAAGATGCCTCATATCCTTTAAGGCCTGGATCTTCTCAGGATTTGCTTCAATCCCTCGCTTGGTAACGAGGAAACCCAGAAACTTGCCCAAAGTGACCCCAAAGGCACACTTCGTCGGATTCAGCTTCATGCGATAGTATCGCAGAGCACTGAATGATTTCTCCAGGTCCTGGATGTGATCTTTTTGGAGGAGGCTTTTGATGATTATATCATCGACATAGGCCTCCATGTTCCTTCCCAGTTGCTCTTCGAACACTTTGTTGATCAATCTTTGAAATGTCGCTCCAGCATTTTTGAGCCCAAGTAGCATCATCTTGTAGCAGTACAGACCTTTGTCGGTGACAAAGGCCGTCTTCTCCTCATCTTGGAGATCCATTCGGATCTGATTATAGCCAGAGAAAGCATCCATGAAGCTCAGTAGTTGGTGGCCGGCGGTGGCGTCGACCAGCTGATCAATATTTGGGAGAGGGAAGCTATCTTTTGGGAAAGCCTTGTTGAGGTCTTTGTAATCGATGCAGATCCTTCACTTGCCATTAGCTTTTCTCACCATTACTACATTGGCCAACCATTCGAGGTAGTGGGCCTCTCGGATGAACCTTGCCTTGAGGAGTTTGCTTACTTTCTCGTTTATCGCTTTCTGTCTTTTAGGGGCAAAGCTTCTCTTCTTTTGTCAGACCGGTTTATACCCGGGGATAACTTCCAGCCGATGAGTGATTACTTCGGCAGGAATCCCTGGCATGTCCGAAGCCGACTAGGCAAAGATATCGGCATTATCTCTGAGGAAGCGGATCAGTTCCGTTTTGGTTTTTCCATCAAGATACTCCCGATCTGCATGACTTTGGTGGGGTCCTCTTTTGTCAAGGGTACCAGGACAGTTCTTTCCATGGGTTCACCAGAATCAGTGGTTGGGTCCCTCGGATCCAACTGATCCAGGATTGCAGAATCATTGGAGTGCTTATTTTGAATCATTAGGCACTATCGTGCCGCTCTCTGATCTCCTCTAACTTCTCCAACACCATTCTTGGTGGTGAAGTGTACCAGGAGATAATAAGAAGACACTACGGTTCGGAACTTGTTCAAAGCAGGCCACCCCAAAATAATGTTGTAAGCCGAGGGGGTTTAGACTACCGTGAAATTGATCGGCAGTGTCTTTTGTCGAGGTTCTGTGCCAAGGGTTACATGCAATACTATTTCTCCCTCGGCATCAACCTGATTACCCTCGAAGCTGGTGAGCGGTATGGGGGATCTCCGTAGTCGATGTCTAGGCAAACACATTTTAGAAAATGCATCGTAGATCAAGATATCAGTCGAACTTCCATTATCAACTAGGATCCATTGTACATCATAGTTGGCCACAATGGCCGAGATTACAATAGGGTCGTCGTGCGGGAGCCAAACTCCCGCAAGGTTGTCATCAGAGAAGAGAATAGTGTTGTTGTCCTTGAGTTGCTTCGGGACATCGTCTTCGTTTCTTCTCCAGTTGGTAGGTCGATGTATCATCCCCACGCCTCCGTTGGTGGGCCTTTGATTCGGCAATTCAACCTCTTCAGGAGTTGGTTGGAGAATAGCAGCTTCTGACCGAGGTCCTTAGCGACCAATATACCGCCCTAGGTACCCTCTTTTGATGAGATCCTCAATTGCATCTCTCTATTGGATGCATTCTTCAGTATTATGGCCGTGGTCCTAGTGGAATCGACAGTATTTGTTCCTATTCCTTACGGAAGAGGATGCCTTCATGGGACGGGGCCGTTGGAGAAAGTTTTATTTCTCTATCTCCATGAGGATTTTTTCTCGAGGGAGGTTGAGGGGGGTGTAGGAGTCGAATCTTCCACCCAATGCTCTGGGTCTGGGGGCACTCCTTCGGCGGTCAATATATTTGTTGTGAAGATGGGGGACCTTGTCCCCCGTTGTTTTTTTTTGAAGGGGGCTTCCCTTCGATCAGTCGTCGGTTCGCCGCCTGCTCTTCAGCATTGGCATATTTCTGAGCTCTCGCGAGCATCTCAGCATAGCTTTTGGGAAACTTCTTATCCAGGAAAAAGGTGAGCCTGGATGTATGAAGTCCTTTCTTCAATGCAGACATGGCCACGTGCTCGTTGAGATCGGGGATCTCAAGCATGGCTGCATTAAATTTGGAGATGTAATCTCACAGACTTTCTCCTTCATTCTAGTGAAGGAGGAATAGTGTATCCGTATTTCGGGAGGTCTTGCGACAAGTCCTGAAATGCAAGACAAACAATTTTTCTAACTCTGAGAAGGAATCGATGGTACCTGGGCGCAAGCTTGAGTACCACATCCGAGCTACTTTCTTCAAGGTGGCTGGGAACGCGAGGCAGTACATCGCGTCCGAAGCTCCTTGGATCATCATATGGGTTTTGAAACTGCCCAAGTGGTTGAAAGGATCGGAGGTGCCGTCGTAAGGTTCTATCTGGGGAACCCTGAAGTGCCGAAGGATGACTTCGGCCATGATCCGGTCAGTGTAGGGAGGGCGCAGATCTTACACCGCTAATCGTTGTGCTCTCTCTGCTCCCTGATTCTCGCCAGTTCCGACTCAATGGCCTTGAACTTTCCATCGTAATCGGGGAGAACCCGGTTCGGCGCTTTCTCTACAGGGGTAGAGCTCTCAGAAGAAGGTAAGGAGGTTTGCCTAGGTCTCTTCCCCCTTTGTAGGGAATCAGCGGGCCTAGGCTTTTCCGAATTTTGGCCTTCGGGAGAGGGCCGAAGATGGGGGGAGAGATGTGTGGACCCCTCTCGAGGGGCTTTCTTCCTTCGTGGGCGTGAGCTGTGTCTGGAGGTGGTCAACAGAGGCCCCACCAGGAAAGCTCTGCTTTGGAAGTCCTGAACTATCGCCGTAAGATTAGTGACTTGGTTCAGGAGGGCTTCAAACTGTTGCCGTTCTGTGACCATGGTGGGAGGTGGAACCTCGTTTTCTACCAGTGCTCCTTCCTCCTAGGGCGGAGCGCGACTTCGGCTAGTTGAGGCGATTTGAGTCTTCCCTCTTGCCATTGAAAATTTTGTACTTACCCTTGCTAGGGAGGGGAGCTTAGTAACAGAGAGTTGCTCATCCCCCTTCCTAGCGCGCCAATCTGTTGGCGTTGAGTCCCTGTTCCGGCCGGTCGGAGCTACTGGATCGCAGGACCGCTCCCTGGTTCACCTGCAAAATAAATTCAGGTGAACCAGGGAGCAGTCCTACAATCCAGTAGCTCCGACCGGCCGTAATAGGGACTCTACGCCAACACGACCGATACCATATCAATATGGAATGTAATCTTATGTTATGCTAACATTCAATATGCCTCACCGTCTCGTATCATATTACATACTGATACTATAATAGAATGTTACCGATACAAGATCCGATACCGAAATGACAAATCTTAGTTTTGCCCATGCAATTCTATTGCTAATCATAAGCTAGAGTTTGTTAGATTCACATTCTGGACTCTATCTGCTCACTTAAATCGATGGTACTTATAATTCGATCATTTTCTGTCAGCAGCTAAGAAGTTCAGAGTCAATGTGTTCCTCAATCCAGCAGATTATGACAAACCAATTCAAGAGAGGTCTACTTCTAAACTTTTATTTCCTCAGGACAATTTTAGCAAATGAATATGTTCAGCGAATATTATTCTAAATTATCAACAAGGATATAAAATATATTGGCATCACGAGAAATCATTGGATTTTTTTTTTTCTTTTTTAGGTGATTGCTGAGATGACTAATGGTGGAGTTGATCGAAGCATTGACTGCACGGGAAGCATAAATGCCAAGATATCAGCTCTTGAATGTGTTCATGATGTGTGTTCTTTCTCCCCTTTACATATGAATCCAAATGAACGTTGTAAGGTTTTGGAGCATTCTGACCCCTTCATTCTAAAACCTCAGGGTTGGGGTGTTGCTGTCCTGGTTGGCGTGCCTAAAAAAGATGCTGTGTTCAAGACTCACCCCATGAATATGCTGCATGAAAGGACTCTTAAAGGAACCATCTTTGGAAACTATAAGCCACGCTCTGATTTTCCTTTAATTGTTGAGAAATATATGAGCAACGCTCTGATCTTCCCTATTTTTTTTTTTCGTGGGGGAGGAGGGGGGGGGGGGGGGGGCGGGTGTAGGAAGTAAGCAATAGCTTCATTAGTTGATGAAAGATGTCTAACAGGTACATGGTTAAAAACAGAAAAAAAAAAAAAAAAAAAAAAAAAAAAAAAAAAAAAAAAAAAAAAAAAAAAAAAAAAACCAAGACAAGCGTCAGCAGGGAACTATTTTTACAAAACAAACTATAAAACAGTTGTAGTATCCCAAAACTAGTATACATAAAAGTAAACTTGTGAACTGCCCATGGTAGGTATTTCCAGAACAGCATTGAGACTCCATTTTGTCCAGATAACATTGGGAATCAGTGGAAAAAGAGAGACCTTGATGCAGAATCCATACATTAACATGTTGTTGATGTTGAAAGAAATAATGCCTGACATAGCCCACTGTTTTGAATGAGTTAGACTGCATATCTGAAACATCAGAATTTGATGTATCAACCTGGTCAATAGTACGATGAGTGGCCTACAACCAACTAATTTGAATGTACGGCAGTTGGTGAAGTTCAGTATAACTGATAGACAAGTAACTTGAATCCCATAGCATGTAAAGTTCCTAAGCCATTGTTGTGTAGAAATTAGTGTATGCACAGTACAGTAAGTAATAGAAAAACTGAACTTTTGTGTCAAGTTGACCACCAGCATGCTCCAGTCCCATTGTGATTCATAGGATACGATTGTATAAATCATAGATGCAAGAAAACCATATAACTGGAGGGCACAGAAAAGCTGCTACAAATTAAAGATATAAACAGAGGAGTTGGTTGTATAAGCTTCCTGAGGCCCAACACAAAGTTGCTGAAGTAAACGTGTAAGGTTGAAACAAGCATGATAATTGATGAACAAGGAGAAAATGACCACCGAAGAACATATAGTAATCCATATAGAAGGCTAAACATGAAAATCCATCTGAAAATAAAGATTTGTAAACAAGTAGAGTCCATCTGAAATTAGAGAAGCATAGAGAAATATAACTGGACATGAAGATAATTCTGAATATAGAAGAATACATGGATATTGCTCTGAACAAGTTGAAGCATGTGGAAGCCCACGAGAAGTAATACTGGATAGTATTGGCAATTTCCTCAACAAAAACAATATCATATAATGAGGATAAGAGGCAAGCCCCAAGTTATAATTATCCAGAATGCATCAGTCCCAAGTGTTGCAAGAAAAGGCCAAATTTGTTGGTTAAGATGAGCAGATACTCTATAAACAGAGTCAGCACTATGAATTATCTGAAAATACTGGACTTTTGTGATGCATCCCAAGTAGCTGCTATTGCATAGAGATATTATTTTTATGTATGCAATAATCTGAACGTGAGCAGATGATATACATAAAACATAGATAAGCCCCCTCTGTCCATAGGAAATACATGAAGTAATAAGCTTCCATGTGCAGAAGAAAACCTGAAAATATTATAGGCATCTACCCTGCATGAATAGCTCTGAAAGTATTTGAGGCCAAGAAATTCAGATTTGTAACCCATCAGACATGAAGTTATAATAGCTGTTATACCCTACCAGCTCACCACCGAACTTGACCGGCCCCTCTTTGTGGTATGACTGGGCCGCTCTTCTAAAGCTCCGACGGAAACACCTCCTTCAGAAGTCCGACCTACTGGAGTAGAGGTCCGAACGATCCACTCCTGCTGGGATCCTGCCCACTGCTCTCCTTCGGAAGTCCGACCTACTGGAGTAGAGGTCCGAACGACCCACTCCTGCGAGGATCCGGCCCACTGCTCTCCTTCGGAAGTCTGACCTACTGGAGTAGAGGTCCGAACGACCAACTCCTACAGGGATCTGGCTCAGTGCTCTCCACTGAAGTTCCGACGAACACTCCCTCTCGGAGGACCGATTGGTTCTCCCAGTCGGTGTCGACTGACTCACTCCAGGGCCTAGAGGATTCCAGAAATCTCTTTCAGTTATAACAGAATCCTGCCACATCAGCAGCACTGCTTCACCACTCCCATGATGCTGCCCCATCCGGGCCCAAGTGACCACTCTCCAGATTCTCCTAGGGGCATATCGGTCTTTCTCGGCCTCTTTCTAATGGATTTTGGACTGTTCTGTGCCTATATAAGGTACTCGGGGGATCCCGTTTTGAGCTAAGTACACTCTCCCTTCTCCATACGCTTCCTCTTTGATTCCTCTATTATGTTGTCTTCAAGCTCCTGTTAACTTAGGCATCGGAGTGTCCCCCGCCGGAACACCACCGGCGCTTGGAGACTTTGTTGCAGGTCGATCGGGAGGAGAGCGCTCCAGCACAATCGATCGAGCCCGGTCCAGGAGAAGTTGCCACAATAGATTGGTGCTAGAGAAAGGGCCCTTGCTCTTCTACTCTAAAAGGAGGAATCAACTAGCAAGGTTTGACAATGGCAAAGGAGAGAACCCAAAACACCTCCGTCAGAAGAGGTCATTCCCCATCCAGGTCTGAGGGACCTCTCAGGAGAATGACACCGCCGCCACCGCTGCTGTCGCCGAGCTCACTATCACTCTGGGGCTGTAGCAGTTCCAAATGTTGCTGAACCGCATCGATATGCTCATCACCGCGGTTCAGCATTTCCAGGAGATGGCTGACAACTGGCAGCAGCCGCCTGCTGCGTCCTGCACCAACCACCCGTCGAAGGCTGAAGGGAGCTGACCTCAGGAAGTCCCTCCGCATCTCCCTCATGTCATCCCGGAGCCCCGAAGGTCCTTAGGGGCTCGCGCTGACAGCAAGAGGGCGAGGTCCGCCTCACCCTCCTACACCGAATCCGTCCTTGCTGGTGCTCGGCCTCCTACTGAACTCACAAGGGACTACACCAATAAGATTCTACACATGGAAGAGCACATCGCGGAAATTATGAATCAGCAGAAAGCTAAAGGGGAGCAGCTGTACGACTCATGCCCGCCTTTTTCCGCTCAGATTTTGGTGGAGACGATTCCTCGCCACTTCAAAATTTCCTAGGTGGACCCTTATGACGGCACCACCGACCTGCTGGACCATCTGGGTACCTATAAAGCCCACATGATGGTACAGGATACCTCCGACGCCCTCCACTGCATCGCCTTCCCTACCACCCTCAAGAAGGCCACCTGGATGTGGTTCTCCGTCATTCGGTCAGGTATGATCCACTCTTTCTCTCAGGTTGAAAACCTTTTTCTCTCCCATTTCAGGATCTGCAGTCAGACCCCGAGGAACAACGACTACCTCTTCCTCGTGTCGCAAAAAGAGGGAGAGACCCTCCAGGACTACATGGCCCGTTTCAACTCAACGGCCATGGAGGTCTCGGATTTGAATGAGGCGGTAGCTATGTCAGCTTTTAAAAGAGGACTCCGCTCGTCTAGGCTCACTTTTTTCCTGGACAAGAGGTTTCCGACGAGCTACACTGAGTTGCTGGCCAGGGAGCAGAAGTATGCCTTGGCGGTGGTGCAGGCGGTGAGCCAACGCCAAGCGGAGGGGAGGTCGGCCCCCAAGAAGTAGAGTGACAAGGCTCCCGAAGTCCGACCTCCCAGTGACAGCAACCGGTCAGCCCAACACTGAAGTTTGAAGCCGAAGGACTTTCCAGGAGGTTCGAGACTTATATGCCCCTCTCCCTTCCAAGGGAGAAGATCCTCTTGGAGATTGAGAACGAGACCTTTCTGCAAAGGCCTTGTCCGATGAGGGGCCCCCCTGCATCCAGAAACTGAGATAAATTCTGTCAGTTCCATAAAGATTATGGGCACAGCACCGAAGAGTGCCTACAAATGAAGGATGAAGACCTCATCCGGAGGGGGTACCTGCATAAGTACGTCTGACCCCATCGGGATCGGAACGAAGCCTCAACTACCAGAAACCCTCCGAAGGAGGCGGAGCTTCCCAACCAACGACCGACCGATGGGGATGTTGGCATGCTGCATCGGTGGTCAGATTGGAGATATGAAGATGACCTAGATATTGTCAAGAGGTCGAGGGGTTCCAATGCAATCACCTTCCAACGAAGACCTCCTGGAGTCCCATGTCTTTGAAAATGATCCTATAGTCGTGTCGGCAGTGATTGCCAACAACGGTGTAAAAAGGATACTTATAGGTAATGGAAGCTCCACGGAGGTATTACTGTATGATGCTTTTGCAAGAATGAACCTGTCTAGGTCAATGCTACGAGAATCCCCCATACCGCTGATAGGTTTTGGAGAAAACTCCGTTGGTGTTGAGGGGGAAATAGTTCTCCCAGTAACAATTGGGACAGAGCCTTTCCAGAAAACTCTTCCCATCAACTTTGTGGTCATCCGTATGACCTCGGTGTATAATGCCTTTCTGGGCCGACCGGCACTTAACAAGTTCCGAGCCATTGTATCCACTTACCATTTGTTGACTATGTTTCCAACCAAGAGTGGGGTCGGAGATATGGTGGGAGACCATCGGATGGCCAGACAATGCTTAACTATTCTGGACCAACAGTTGCAAGGCCGTCCTACTTTGGAACAGCCCGACCCAAGGGCTGAAGCCATCGGCCGTCGTTAGCCAGATGAAAAGATCCTATTTGTCTCCTTTCAGGAGGATGACCCTACCAAAGTTCTCCAAATCGAAAGCTTTCTCAGTGAGGACATCAAGTCAGAGCTGATTGGCTTCTTAAAAAGTAATGCCAATGTCTTTGCTTGGTCAGCATCGGACATGCCAGGTATTCCGTCGGATGTCATCACTCACCAGCTCAAGGTGGATCCAAACTACAGGCCTGTCCAATAGAAAAAGAAGAGCTTCGCTGCTGAAAGGCAAAGGGCCATTGATGAAGAAGTGAAGAAGCTCTCCGACACTGGTTTTATCAGGGAAGTCCATTACCCTGAATGCCTAGCGAATGTTGTGATGGTGAAAAAGGCTAATAGAAAGTGGAGGATCTGCGTGGACTACACCGACCTCAACAAGGCCTGTCCGAAGGACATCTTCCCCTTGCCAAAAATTAATCAGTTGGTGGATGCCACGGCCGGAAATCAGCTTCTAAGTTTCATGGATGCCTTCTCCGGCTACAACCAAATCAGGATGCACCCGGAGGACGAGGAGAAGATGGCCTTTGTCACCGACAAAGTTCTATACTATTACAAGATGATGCCCTTCGGCCTGAAGAATGCCGGTGCCACCTTCCAAAGGCTGATCAATCGAGTTTTCGAAGGACAGCTCGGGAGAAACATGGAGGTATATGTTGATGATATGATAATGAAGAGCCCCCGTAAGGCCGACCACATCAAGGACCTACAGGAATCCTTTGACACACTCAGACGTCATTGAATGAAGCTGAATCCTATGAAGTATACTTTTGAGGTGACCTCCGGAAAGTTCCTCGGCTTCTTGGTCATGTAGAGAGGAATTGAAGTTAACCCCGACAAGATCAGAACTGTTATTGAAATGGGGCATCCGAACAATAAGAAGCAAGTATAAGAGCTTACAGGTCGGATGGCCTCTCTCAGCTGTTTCATCTCCTGGTCGGCTGAGAAGTCCTTGCCATTTTGCAAGACCCTACATCGGTCGGATCGTTTCATCTGGACCAATGAATATCGGTCAGCTTTTGAAGCCCTAAAAGATTATTTGAAGAATCCTCCATTGCTGGCCAAGCTGACGGAGGGGGAGCTTTTGTATCTCTACTTATCGACGTCGGACGAGGCGGTCAGCACCGTCCTCGTGCGGATCAGGGAAGATGGCCAGTAGAAGCCCGTCTATTATTTCAGTAAAGTCCTCCATGATACCGAAACAAGGTATCCTAAAATGCAGAAGCTGGTCTATTCCTTGATCATAGTAGCCAAGCGACTCCGACCATACTTCCAGGTGCATCCGATCATCGTGATGACTGACCAACCTCTTAAGGCGATCCTTCGGAGTCCGGACACCTCCAGTCGACTCACCATATGGGCTGTGAAATTCGGTGGGTTCGACATTTCTTTCCAATCCTGATCGGCGTTAAAGGCTCAAGTAATTGCCGACTTCATTGCAAAATGCTCCTGAAAGCAAGGGGCATCCTCTCAAGTGGCTGAAGCACCTAAGGCCGACGCCATCGACGAAGCCAAACCAGTTTGGACCCTCCACATGGACGGAGCATCCAACCTTGCGGGCTGTGGGGCTGGCCTGTTCTGGCCGACCCTGATGGAGAAAGCTTGGAATATGCACTCCACCTTTCATTTCAGGTGTCAAACAATCAAACGGAGTACGAAGCCCTTCTTGCAGGACTAAGGATTGCCAACAAATTGGGCATCGACCGACTCAGGGCCTTCTCCGACTCCCAACTGGTGGTCAATCAGATGAAGGGTAAATTCGAAGCAAGAGATCCGATCCTGGACAAATACTTGAACAAGGTACAAAGTCTCGCATCTCGGTTCAAATTCTTCAAAATTCTCCATATACCTCGATTGCAGAACTCACGGGCGGACGCATTGTCATGACTGGCTACGGCCGTCACCAACACATCTGACTGAACTTTTATGGAGTATCTGCAATGCCCAAGTATCACTGAAGAGCCGACTGAGATCCACCAAGTTGAACAGGAAGCCTCATGGATGGACCCAATTCTCTCATTCCTGACCAAGGGGACTCTCCCGGAAGACCCGATCGAGGCCAAGCATGTGCACTGGATAGCTTCTAAGTACGTCATCCTTGAGGCATCCTTTACAAGTGATCATTCTCACAGCCGCTGCTAAAGTGTTTGGGGCCGACCGATGCGGACTATGTACTCAGAGAAGTACATGAAGGCATCTGCGATGATCATCTTGGAGGAAGATCCCTAGCGTACAAGATAATCTGACAGGGATACTATTGGCCTACAATCCAGAAGGATGCGTCGGACTTCGTTCGAAGGTGCGATGCATGTCAGAGGTACTCCAACATCCAAAGGAGGCCGGCCAGCCAGCTGACTCCACTCACTGCACCTTGGCCATTCGCACAATGGGGAATGGACATCCTGGGACCCTTCCCTCCGGTATCCGGTCAGTGCAAATTTCTTATTGTAGCCATTGATTACTTCACTAAATGGATGGAGGCTGAGCCACTAGCACAAATAACAGAGGCTAAAGTGGAGAACTTTGTCCGAAACTATATTATTTTCCGATTCGGCATTCCACAAGCGATTATCACTGATAATGGAAGATAGTTCGATAATTCCAAGTTTCGAGACTTCTGCCAACAATATCACATCTTCTATCGGCTCATCTCAGTCGGCCATCCACAGTCCAACGGAGAGGTCGAAGTCACCAATCAGACAATCTTACATGGACTGAAGACCCGACTGAATGAGGTCAAAGGTCTTTGGGTAGAAGAGCTCCATTCAGTACTTTGGGCCTATCGGACGACCGTTTGAATGGTGACTGGGGAGACTCCATTTAACCTGACTTACGGAAGTGAAGCCGTCATCCCCATTGAGATATCTTTGCAATCCCTATGGATTGACCACTATGCCAAGCCAATTAACTCTGAGCAACGGAGGGCTGACCTGGACCTACTTGAAGAAACCAGACTCCGAACAAGCTTAAAGATGGTGACCTACCGCCAGAAGATGGCTAAATATTACAACTCACGGGTCAAGTCGCGAACTTTCAAAGTCGGAGATATGGTCTTATGGAGATCTGAGATTTCAAGATCGACCGAGCAAGGAAAACTCTCCCCAAATTGGGAAGGCCCTTATCGAGTCATTGAAGTAATTCAAGCTGGAACCTGTCGACTTGAACATTTGGATGGATAGCAGATAGCATGTCTGTGGAATGTAGATAATCTCCACAAGTACTATCAATAAACTCTACAACTTCTTCTATGAAGCACCTCCAAAAGATCGATTTCGGTCGGCAAAAGCTCTAGGACAGCCCACCTCTGAAAGACCGACTCCGATCAATAAAGACTCTAGGGCAGCCCACCTCCGAAAGACTGACTTCGATCGGCAAAGGCTCTAGGACAGCCCACCTTCGAAAGATCGACTCTGATCGGCAAAGGCTCTAGGGCAGCCCACCTCCGAAAGACCAACTTCGATCGGCAAAGGCTCTAGGGCAGCCCACCTCCGAAAGACCGACCTAGCACACCTCCAAAAGATCGACTCTGATCGGTAAAGGCTCTAGGGTAGCCCACCTCCAAAAGACCGACTCCAGTCGGCAAAGGCTCTAGGGCAGCCCACCTCCGAAAGACCGACTTCGGTCGGCGAAGGCTCTAGGGTAGCCCACCTCCGAAAGACCGACTCCGATCTGCAAAGGCTCTAGGGCAGCCCACCTTTGAAAGACTGACTCCATTCGGCAAAGGCTCTAGGGTCGCCCACCTCTGAAAGACCGACTCCAATCGACAAAGCTCTAGGGCAGCCCACCTCCGAAAGACCAACTCCGATCGGCAAAGGCTCTAAGGTAGCCCACCTCCGAAAGACCGACTCCAATCGGCAAAGCTCTAGGGCAGCCCACCTCCGAAAGACCGACTCTGATCGGCAAAGGCTCTAGGGTAGCCCACTTTCGAAAGACCGACTCCGGTCGGCAAAGGCTATAGGGCAGCCATTCTCCGAAAGACTGACTCCGTTCGATGAAGGCTCTAGGACAGCCCACCTCCGAAAAGCCGACTCCGTCAGCAACATCTTTGGGTTCGGATGAGTCGACGGACCAATACTTGGGAAGAAAGATCCTAGGTATATTGGTTCGGCCTGAGCTACCGTCCGTCGCCTGCCTCAACATCTTCTGGTTCGGACTAGCCAATGAATCAACACTTGGGAAGAAGCTCCTAAGTATCTTAGTTCAGGCTGAACTACTGACTGGCATCTACTTCGGAATGTCCGACTACGCCATCTGTTAAGCCGAAGGACCTACACTTGAAAAAATCTCTAAGCTACTGATCTTGCATCAGGCTACTATTCAACTACTTACGGTCTTACCTAGCCGACCAACAACACTTAGAAGCATCTTCAATGATGAAAGCTTCAGCCGGCCCAATCGACTACATGCACACATAAAAACAAGGAGATGTGGCAAAAAGATTATACTTCATTGATGTTCTTTACAAAAAGGAGAGGTCAGACCTTTACAAATGACCTAGGTCTGACCTACCAGAATTACATCAACGATTTCTACTTCAGCCTCCAATGGCACATCCAGGGCTTTGGCCTCTGCTTTAGTCCCCTCTGGCATCATCGGAGCACTCGCTAGAACGTCCGCCATGCCCGCATCGGCTTTGGCTTGGATGTCCGGTCCAGCCTCCTCCATGCCAGCTTCAGTGTGGGGTTCGACCCCTCCGTCGGAAGGGCCTCCCTCTACTTCGGCATCCTCCTCTTCTACCCGCTTCGACAGTTGTAGAAAGGAGAAGTCAAGCTCAAGGAAGGCAAGGCTGACCTTCTCCAGGCACTCCTCATATTCAAAGTTGAAGCTGTACGATCCGGCTTCGTTCATCTCTTCATTGAACTCCTCCGAAGCCTTGTACTTCTTTACAGCCACCATAGAAGTCGACTTCATCAGTTCTTGGGTCGACTTCAGTAGACCCTTGTACCTTTCTGCTTCGGCCTGGTGCCCCCTCGAACGCTTCTCAGACTCAAAGAGATGCACCCTTTCTTTGGCTAGTTTGTAGGCCAGGAGCTTCGCCTGCCACCTCTTGTCCCTCAACTTGGTACTCAAGTCATCCCACTGAGTCTGCATATCCACAATCTGGCTCATCTGAGCCTCTGCCTCAACTTGTAGGGTAAAGTGCTCCTCTTCAACCGCACGTAGGATGGACAATTCCAACCTGGTGGCTGCTAGTGCTATTTCGGTGACGTCCCTCACCGCCTCAGCTGCTTCGATCTTCTGGCTCGATTGTTCATTCAGATCCAATAACTCGCCCAAGCCATCGTCCATAAGCAGCATGTCTTGGAGGAGCTATCTGTGACAGTGTAAAGTTAGTATCAAATAGACCGAGGCAAAAAGTTCAAATTCAAGTGACTTACCCCCATCAAATGATGAAAGCAACTCCTCACGGCTTCATTTACCATCCACTAGCCCGACTTGTTCCAATCAATGCCCGCGACGGCCCTCTCTAGTAGGCTCCTGATTTGCTTAGCATCCTGTATTGCGCATTGCATTTGGCGTGCACCATCACTGACGTCGTCGACTTCCCTCTCGTTGGACCTCCTCCCTATGGCTCTTATTTTCTCTTCGACCACCGAGGGAGTCTCCTCCGTCAGCTCGGGAAGCGGCGAGATCGGAGCCATCTCCTCGTCAGACAGCAGTGGTTGCCCCTCTCTAGCTCGGGCCGCTGACTGCCCAAATGAAGACGAGTGCTCCACCGGCTTCGAGGCTAGACGGTCCGACAATGGCATGCCATCAGTGTCGGACTTGATGGAGACGACGGTGGTGGTATGTTCCCTCGTCACTCAGCTTATGAAAGTCGGCCTTATCGGCCCTCGATATTCTCCTCCCTTCAACGGCCCTCGGTCGGGGGTCCCCCCATGCTGGCTTGAACCCCCACGGCTCTAGACTATCTACAAAAAAGTATCGGGACTTCCATCCGTGGATGGTCGATGAAAGTCCCCCTAGTATCTTCTAGCCGGGGTGGGGACTAAACATCCACCACTCCTTGCTTCAGAAGTCCTATTTCAAGAGGAAAAAGCTAGAAAACAAGGACAGTCTTGGTTCGATTTTGGCTCCCCGGCAGAGGACAAGGAAGCCATAGATGACCCGAATGCTGTTCGGAGTCAGCTGTGAAGGAGTAATCCTATATGAGATGAAGATTTGGATGAAAAAGTTGTGAAGTGGGAAACGGAGGCCAACTTTTAGGTGATCTTTGTACAGGAGCAGGGCTCCTTAACTAAGTGGGCCGTTCACCCTTCCCTCCTTACTGGGGATGGTCAGATGCAGTGTGGATGGTGTGCCATAGATGACCCTGAGGCTTTCTACCCTCTCCCAGGCAATGGTCATGAAGATGTCATTGGGACCCGGTTCCCTATTCCCATGGATCGAACTCCTACCAAAGGTCATTTCGGTGGAGGTTAAAAGGAGAAGAAGAAGACAGAGGCAGTTTTGACCTGGAGGGTGAAGTTCCTAGGAAGGGCAAGGGCAGCAGGAGAAGAAGGCTCTCTCTCTCTCCAAACCCAAGTGCAGCGAAAGACCCCCTCCGGGCATTCGCCCCTCCTTTTATAAGCACTGAGGAGCCACCTCCCAACGCCCCTCGAGCGCCGTGATCCATGGCAGGCAACGTGACTCCCTGATTTGGCGGGGAAGCTGAAGGGATGCACCAGATCGCGTCCGATCATGATCCATGTAACTGCCTGGCTTACGATTGATAAGCTACTTTAGGCACTGTGCCAACCGCTCGAATATTGCCGCGTGGCCCACATCGCGTCAAGGACGTGTCGGGTGGGCATTTCAGGCTGGTAATGTATCATGGTACCATACCAGTATTAACTGCCTCTCCTGCCATTGTCAATCAGGTGCTGATGCCTATCCAAGGGCAGAAATTCAGAGCAGAAGATGGCCGGTCGTAGCACACCGAACCAGATTCGCCATCATCTTGAGGACTAGCACATTTATTGCCAAGTAATGCCCTCATCCTTTGAGTTTACAGACCCACTCGAAGGCCAAGGGCAAGGGGGGCAACTGTTATACCCTACCGGCTCACCGCCAAACTTGATCGACCCCTCTTTGCAGTCCGATCGGGCTGCTCTTCTAAAGCTCCGACGGAAACACCTCCTTCAGAAGTCCGACCTACTGGAGTAAAGGTCCGAACAACCCACTCCTACTGGGATCCTGCCCACTGCTCTCCTTCAGAAGTTTGACCTACTGGAGTAGAGGTCCGAACGACCCACTCATACAGGGATCTGGCTCACTGCTCTCCATTGAAGTTCGATGAACACTCCCTCTCGGAGGATCGATTGGTCCTCCCAGTCAACGTCCGACCGACTCACTCAAGGGCCTAGAGGATTTCAGAAATCTCTTTCAGTTATAATGGAATCCTGCCACATCAGCAGCACTGCTCCACCACTCCCATGATGCTGCCCCATCCCGGCGCTACATGGCCACTCTCCAGATTCTCCTAGGGGCATATCAGTCTTTCTCAACCTCTTTCCTAACAGATTTTGGACTGTTCCGTGCTTATATAAGATACCCGAGGGACCCCGTTTTGAGCTAAGTATACTCTTCCTTCTCCACATGCTGCCTCTTTGATTCCTCCATTCTATTGCCTTCAAGCTCTTGCTAACTTAGGCATCGGAGTGTCTCCGTCGGAACACCATTGGTGCCTGGGGACTTTGTTGCAGGTCGACCGGGGGGAGAGCGCTCCAGCACAACCGACCAAGCCCAGTCTAGGAGAAGTCGCCACAACAATAGCCATCATTTGGGATACAGATAGGTGTATTAGCTTTCAAATTTCTGCACCTTATCCCATCAATTTTGGCATTCTTTGGCACATCATATGGGAAAAGGTTAGAAGTAACTAGAGAGCAGCCACATAATAAAGTATGAAAATTCAAAATATAAGACTCAGGATCAGAAATCCAGGCACCCCTCCATATTTTACCTAAAACTATTCGAGATCCAGAAATTCTCGTTTGTAACCCATCAGACATGAAGTTATAATAGTCATCATTTGGGAAAGTATAAAACTGGTAACACCATTGGTAAAAGCTACAAACTGGTAATATAGATTGATGACTACACAGCAAGAACATCATAAGCCTCAAGAAAACATTCTGAATCAAAAGAAAACTCTCATGGCTCATTAAGCTAGGAACATAGAAAATGAACTCATCATGACGGATGCCATGGCTATCCTCCCAACATTTTAGCATGTCAAATAAATGTGATCACTGACCTGGGAATATGTATATAGCAACCGTAATAATTGCACTGATATTAGTCAGCTATATCATCATTCAAATGAAATACCATAATAATCAGTCCATATAATTTTTGCAAGGTCCAGGTGTACCAGATCTTTGTGATGAATTATGAATAACCCTTTTTAAGCAAATGACACCAAGAAATTAGCAGCTCAGTTGGCTTCCCTATAAACATGATGAAAGATTATTGAGTGAAAAAGAGACTTCCATGTTAAGATATCCTGTAGTAAAGGATGCATAGGAGGCTTTGCTATGGTTTGTTGTCATCCACCTAATTATCATTAGAGAGCCACCTTCCACTAATATATAACCAATCTGTAGCTAGAATAAAGCATTTTTTATCCCATTCCAAGCACTATAAGCTCAGCATTTGAGACATTTGTTTACATAATCATTTTAACTTCTATGGTAATTAACACTGCCTAGCTATTGCAAATAATATATAGAAGTACCATTGGCAGAAATAGAGGCATCAAAATTCAATTTGAGAACACCATGAATGGAAAAAGCCAACAAAAAAATTTGGAGCAATTAGATTGAGATAATTGAGGGTTTATAGCTTCCAGTTCTATGGCAGGCTCTCATATTGCTTTTCATCAAGATGTTCTTTATTTAGAGTATAATAAACACCAGCACTCCTAGTGACTTGTGTAGGGGCCATAAAAGTATTTTGGAAAAGTCTTTCATTCCAACCCTTCTAAATAAGCCAAGCAATATAAACAAAGTATATTTGGTATTCCTCTCTATCTGAGAATTAGACAGTAAAGTTTCTAATTCCAGTAAAGAGGAAATTGAAAATTATTTCCAAATTGTCTGGCAATTAACTACCAACAATCTTAAGCAAATACACACTCATAAATAACATGCTCACAATCTTCAATTAAGGTATCACAAAGATCACAATAAAATTATTTCCCATTAATGACACTTCTATGGTATAGGAGCTACTTGCACAGAAGTTTACCCCTTACAAGCTTCCACCAGAAGGTTTTAACTCTTAAAGGAATCTCCATTTTTCAAATCTAATTAAAATATATATATATATATATGTTGCTGCATAGGTTGATAGAAAATTTGATACATATCACTTTAGGTTACTGGATTATGTTCAAAAGGATCCCAGTATAATTGATCAAGTCAAAGACCCATAAGAATTTGAATCTTAGTAATATGTTGTGCCAAGTCTTCAAAGAAAAGAGTTACTAATAAATCAAAATTCCAGTATCTTTCAGCGATGAGCAAATGTTAAGTTTTCCAATCCTGAACATTCACATACATACTAATAAAGGTAAGCCAGGCATTTATAGGAATCATAGACACCCAATGATCATCTAAAATAAAATATTCTCCCCTGAACCAATCCTCTAAATAAATGGAATATTATCTTGCGACAATATCCCAACATTTTTGTCCACATATATGAACAATTGGAAAGTTTTTTATATTGAAACCAAGTGCTAGCAAATCTATGCTTAGCACTAGCAATTTGAGCCCACAAGGAAGATGGTTTTAATATAACTTGCATAGCCAGCTTATCATATAAAGCATTTCTTTTATTAAATAAAGAGGTAATACCGAGCCCCCATCTCGTTTCAGGGCACAGATCATTTTCTATGAGACTAAATGCATACATTGCCTCTCAATGGGTGTTGCCCAGTAAAGCAATCCAAGAGGGAGGGTGAATTGGATTTTTAAAGCTTGTTGCAAGTATATGCCAATTTAAAAAAATGAAGGTGTTAGTGATTTCAAGTGCAGCGAAAATAATAAGCAAATGTAAGAAGAGAGAAGCAATCACAAACACACAAAAATTTATAGTGGTTCGGTGCATACCAAAGTACTTACATCCACTCTCTAAGGTCCACTTAAAAATTTTACTATAATCCCACTTGATTATAGCTGATTAGTTTTTGGGCTCACTAATCACAACCTTTGGTTTTTACAAGGCTAACCAAAAACCTCTTGGTTTTTACAAGGATCATCAAAAATCTCTTGGTTTTCTAGGATAACCAAAAATCTAGTTGGTTTTCACAAGGCTCACCAACAACCTAAGTTGGATTTTGAAACAAGGCTCACCAACAACCCAAGCACTAGTTTCAAATCACTTGAAACTAGGAACAACAATAAATTCACGTTTAAAGTAAGAATACAATAAGCTTTCAAAATAAAAGTAAATATCTCTTTGAAGCTCTTTGATTGCTATTAAGAAAGCTTATCTTCAAGTTATTGAAACCTTAATGGATGATTGAAGGATGGACTTGAATGCTTCTTGAATGCTCTTGAATGCTTGAAGGCTCAACTTCACTCAAAAGTAATGAACTCTTAATGAATTCTCTTTAATTCCTCATTAGACTCCTTCCTCTTGAGTTTGGTCCACTTTAAATACCTTTCAAGCCTTAAATGACCATTTTTGACCATTGAAGAGATGAAAATAGCCATTAAGGATGAAAAGGACCAATTCTGCACTTCAAAAAACTAGCCATTACTATTCATCCAGACCTTCAAGTGTCGACACTTCGATCATGAGTCGATACATGAGTCGACACTTAAGTCGACACTAGATCAAAAATATCTTCTGAAGCTCTCTGGAATGCACTAGTGTGTCGACACTTCTTCTGGTGAGTCGACACTTCTTCTTTATGAGTCGATACTTGGGGAAATACTTGAATTAGCATGTTCTGTATCATTTCTGATCTCAGGCTTTGAGTCGACACTTGAGTCAATACATGAGTCGACACTTGAGCTTCATGAGTTGACACTTCATGCATGCTATCTAAAACTTCTTTTGTGTATCAGCTTAAGCTTCTGTGAGTCAACACCTTGAGTCGACACTTTACTTTTACGAGTCAACACTTGGCTGAAACTTTCCTGAAACTTTGTTGAAACTTCTTTAGCTTCAAGATTTAAGTTTTTTAAGGTTATTCTTATGTATCAAGGTTCATTTGACTTAAAATCTCATCAATTTAACTGGCTTCTTCAACAAGATAACAAGCTTTGAACTTTTAACACAAAATAGCTTTGATGAGTACCCTATTCTGGTAAAACATATTTTTAACACACAGTTAATACTCAAATATACTTAAGTATTTTGTTATTCATCAAAATCAAGATAGGAGTCAATAATATTTTCCTTTTTGATGATGACAAAACCTTTAAGTATATATCCATGATAAGCTTAAAAGATTTGCAATAAGTATAAAGCAATTGATTATAAGTATTAGAGTAATTTATAATGAGTATTATAGTTTTAAATTATAATGTTAATCAAGAACAAAAACTCATTTACAATGTATCAAAGCTATAAGAATAAATTCAATATATAAGAGCTGTATATATATATAAGAATGAATTCAGTTCATATAAATTTAATGTACCAGAGCTGTAACTATAATGTATTAGAGCTATGATTGTAATGTATCAGAGCTTATAATCAAAATATATCAGAGTTTTATACTTATATTAGATGCTCATGATGTGTATCAGAGTTTAAAATTTGTTTGAAAGATAAGCATTAGAGCAAAATAGGCTGAATTATGAAGAGTATCAAAGAAAAAGCTTTAAGAGCATAAAAAAAATGTTAGAACATATCAGAGCAAATAGTATGCCAAAATGATAGATAGTATCGAGAAAAATTAATAGAGCATGAAGAGTATTAGAGCATGAAAACAAAGAGTATCAGAGCATAAAAAAATAGAGCAAATAAGATTAATAACTATCAGAACATAGAATTGAAGGGTATAGATCAAGAGTAATAGAGCATAGAACAAAAAACTCCTCAATATATGATCTGAAAATTAATTTTCAAAAAAAAATTACTACTTTAGTAATTTAATTTTCTCTCTCCCCCTTACTTATTGCTTAATTCTCATTGATTTTCATTAGTTCTTTATTACTAATTCTCATTAGTTCTCTCCCTTTTTGTCATCATTAAAAAAGGTAAGAAAAAGAGCAAGGTAGACATGAAACATTGCAGTAGTAGAAATGTACATAAACAAATCTGGCAAAGCCAATATATATAAAATTTCAAGCATTTGATATAACTGATTCAGAATTTGATACATATGATAGATAACTAGTACAAGCACATACTAAAATATAGATATATAAAAATACTGAAATACGGACTAACTGATGTACCAAGCAACCCTATGGGGTGCTTTCCTTATCAGAGGAAGACCCAATCTCTATAATAATCAGTCCAGTAACCCTAGAAGGTCGGGATCACGACCACATCGGTTGGAGATCTAAAAGTTTGGTCCGAACAGGTTTGGGTGCATCACCACGCCCTCTGCGTCTACTTCTGGTATATGCTCTTCCTCTGGCTGGTGCTGAAGAGGAAGAAGCGACGTTAGTAGCAGGAACATGAAGTGTGACGAGATCGGCAACTGTATTAATGATCGA
Source organism: Areca catechu (assembly GCA_021397845.1). Classification (NCBI taxonomy): domain Eukaryota; kingdom Viridiplantae; phylum Streptophyta; class Magnoliopsida; order Arecales; family Arecaceae; genus Areca; species Areca catechu. The sequence continues at coordinate 117,302,413 of CM038044.1, read as the reverse complement.
TGGTGTGATATTAAAAATGGGTCATGAAGAAAGAATATGGAAATCAGGTGTGTAAAACCCTAGTTCCCGAATCAAAGAGGATGTGGATGGAACTAGTGGAGTCCTAGTGGGGATACTAAAAGTAGGAGTTGGTAAATGAATAGAAGAATCAAGTGGATCGGTGTGAAGAATATGTGTGGAAACTAAGGTATCAGATGGGTCAGAAATGATAGGTGTGCTGGATAGGACTAGAGTCTGGGTAGATGAATTAGGAGGATCAGGAACAGAAGTCCTTGACACATCTACAGCAACATCAGGCTCAGGCTCCGCTATATAATCTGTAACATCGAAATCCATGGAAGAGTCACCCTGGCCATCTCCTGTGTCTGGTGCTGGAGCTGGAGGTGCTGGTGGAGCTGGAGGGGAATCTAATGATGAAAGTGAGGGTGCTTTGGCAGAAGATAATCTCTCAAGTATGGCCAGAATAGTAGAGAAGCCATCTCTCAACTCCTGGTGACCTGCCCTCATCTCCATATGCATCTGATCGACTCATTGTTTGATGATCATCGTCTCTATCTCCAATCGAGTGATCCTATCCTCAATGCTGTCAGTAGGAGGTGGTACCTTAGACTGTGCCGGAATTGATGGCACGAGCTGAGTATCAGAAATGTCCCTCTATGGCTCAGATGGCCTAGCCTCATCCGTAAATATCTGCTCCTCCTCAGCAGCATCCTCATCAGCATCAGTAGTCTGCCCTGAGATCCTGCATTTCCATTATCCTCTAACTTTGTGATATCCCGTCCTATGCAGTGATCTCTCATCATAGATGTCAGTATGAAGTAACTGCCTGAAGGGCTCTCCATCTACGATAACTCCATAAGCCCTGAAGAGGATGGTCAGACCCATCCCATATGATAAGCATAACCTCCTGCTAGTGGCTGCCTCGGTCATCTGATGTACCATGAGAACGGGGAGGCATACCGGAGTCCGTCGGATCAAAGACACCATGACAAGTAACTTTTCTCCATGATGAAATCAAAGCGTTCGGTCTTCGGTAGAAGTATCTGGGCAACGATGTGATGGAGTAATCTCATCTCCGGAGAAAGTTGAGATGCAACAACTGTGTCTCCCTCTCTAAGAACCTTTGACTCAAAAATGCATCGCAATCCACTCATCCAATACACCAAGGAGTCCGCTATGGTACCTCTCATCGGAATCTTCCAAGCTCTGCTCAAAACCTCTGTAGTGAGCGGTATGGCTGTCCCTTGGACCTCAGCAATCCAGCAGTTTGCTCCTCTGGCCAAAGTACCGTAGAACTCTCGTATCATGCCAGGATAGAACCTCTATGTCAATGAGCGGAAGTGGGCCAGCCCAGCATCTCTTAACCAATCTCCTATTCAGAAGTGGTGCTGGTCCACAAAATCGAAATCTACCCACCGTCGTTCAACAATGTCCTTGGAGGACATCCTATCTACTCCATGGACGGGTGGTCTGATTAGAATGTCCTGCTAAATTGGTGACTCTAGTGTCAGATCCTCATGCCACACTTTCGTGCGCCACTCTGTATCCTGTGTAGATTGAGAAGGTCTCCTGATAACTTATTTTCTGAGACCATCTCTCAAGAAAATAAGGAAAGAAGCAATGTAGGGTGGAAAGAATAGGGATTTCATGATAAAATCATGAAAAATCAGAGAAGAATAGTGAAAAATTGGGAAGAAACAGGCTCAAACAAGAAATCAGGTGGTTGGAATAGTTATTGGGGTTAAACGGAGGATGATATACTATTTATGGATGAGTTGACTCAAAGATTAGGAAGAAAAAGTGAGAAAAAATGATCAATTTTTCCTATTTGTTCTCAGACTCCCGCCGTTCAAGTGTCGACTCATGATCTCAGTCCAAGTGTCGACACTTGGAGGTGTCGACACTTCAAAGTATCGACATTTCGACAAAATTTCAAAAAAAAAATCATAGAAAATCATAGAAACTAATTTCAATGGTCTATGAATGATTAATCATGATTTTTAAGGTTATTTGATCAAAAAAATTTTAAGAAAAATTTGAAAGGTCATGAAGAGATTGAAATTCCATTAAAAGAATTAATGATCCCTAATTCTCTTCTAATCATACAGAACTTATCTTCATTAAGTGGCTTGATTAGTATATCAGCCAATTGCATTTCAGTGCAAACAAATTCAAGCATAACATCATTGTTTTGAACATGATCACTAATAAAATGATGTCTAATTTCAATGTGCTTACTTTAGAGTGTTGAACAGGATTTTTAGTTAAATTTATAACACTAGTATTGTCACATCTTATTGGTGTCTTAGTTAATTTAATGCCAAAATCCTCAAGTTATTGCTTAATCCACAAGATTTGAGTACAACAACTTCCAGCTACAATATATTCAGCTTCAACTGTTGATAGTGCAACTGAATTTTGTTTCTTTCTAAACTATGAGATTAAGTTAACTCAAAGAAATTGACAAGTTCTAGAAGTACTTTTTCTATCTAACTTACAACCAGCAAAATCAACATCAGAATATGCAATTAAATCAATAGCTGAATTCTTAGAGTACCACAGACCAATATCAACAATGCTAGATAAATATCTAAGTATACGCTTAACAGCCAATAAATATGATTCCTTAGGCTCAGACTAATATCTAGTACACATATATATACTAAACATAATATCTGGTCTAATAGTAGTTAAGTACAGTAATAATCTAATGATGCCTCTATAAAATTTTTGATCAACTTTCTTACTAGATTCATCCTTGTCAAGCTTACATGAAGGGCTCATAGGTGTACCGATAGGTTTAGTCTTCTCCATCCCAAATTTTTCAAGATCTCCTTTGTGTATTTAGCTTTGTTGATGAAGATCCTTTCACTTATTTGTTTAATCTGGAGTCCGAGGAAGTAGCTCAATTCTCCCATCATGCTCATCTCGAGCTCTTCCTGTATTAGCTTTGCAAATTCTTGACAAAGAGATTCATTAGTGGCACCAAAGATAATATCATCAACATAGATCTGTACTACTAAAAGATCATCAGTCTTTTTCTTTAAAAACAGAGTAGTATCAACATGACCTCTAGTAAAACCATTTTAATCAAAAATTTACTAAGCCTTTCGTACCATGCACGAGTGGCTTGCTTTAAACCGTAAAGTACTTTATATAATTTGAAAACATGATCAGGATGTGCATGATTTTCAAAACCAGGTGGTTATTCAACAAAAACTTCTTCAACCATATAACCATTTAAAAATATACTTTTAACATCCATTTGAAATAGTTTGAAATCCATAAAACATGCAAATACTATAAGCAATCTAATAGCTTCAAGTCTAGCTACTGGAGCAAAGATTTCATCAAAATTAATTCCTTCTTCTTGATTATAATCCTTAGCTACCAGTCTAGCCTTGTTTCTAGTTACTATTATATTTTCATCTAATTTATTTCTATATATCCATTTTGTACCAATTATGGAAGCATTAGTTGGTCTTTCTATTAGTGTCCAAATACTATTTCTTTTAAATTGATTTAGTTCTTCTTGCGTAGCAATCATCCAATTAGGATATTTTTCAGCTTCTTCAATACATTTTGGTTCAATTTATAAAACAAAAGCAATATAGTCACATTCATTTCTAATAAAGGATCTAGTTCTTACCCCTCTCGATGGATCACCAAAGATTAATTTCTTAGGATGTCCACGAGCATATCTCCATTCTTTAGGTAGATTCTTTGGTGAAGATTTTATGGCTTCTTCTTCATTCTTCTTGTTTTGATTTTTTTCACTTTCTTTGGTAAGGGAATCATCCAAAGTCAGCTTTTTAAGTCCTTCAATGCTTGCACATTCATCAAAAGTATCCTCTTTTCTAGAGAATTTATTAGTAGACTCTTCAAATACTACATGTATAGACTCTTCAACAACAAGTATTCTTTTGTTAAAAATTATGTATGCCTTGCTAGATTTAGAGTATCCTATGAAGATACCTTCATCTGACTTAGCATCAAATTTGTCTAAATTATCTTTTCCATTATTTAGAAAAAAATATCAGTAACCAAAAATCCAAAAATATTTTAAAGTAGGTTTTCTTTCTTTTCAAAGCTCATATGGAGTTTTCTTTAAAATTGGCCGAATTAAAATACAAGTTAAAATATAACAAGCAGTATTAATAGCTTTTGCCTAAAAATATCTAGGTAAATTATTTTCACAAAGCATTGTGTATGCTATTTCTTCTAAAGTATGATTTTTTCTTTCTACCATTCTATTTTGTTGAGGTATTCTAGGTGCAGAAAAGTTATATTCAATTCCTTTTTCATTACAAAAATTTTCAAAATCTTGATTTTCAAACTCAATTCCATGGTTACTACAAATATAAATAACTAAAGTACATTTTTCATTTGAAACCTTTCGATAAAACTTCATGAAAGCTGAATATGATTTATCTTTATATACTAAAAATAAAATCCATATAAATCGAGAAAAATCATCCACTATGATTAGTTCATATCTCTTGCCTCCTAAGCTTGTGGTCATAGTTGGTCCAAAGAGATCCATATGAAGTAGTTATAGTAGCCTAGAAGTTGAAACCATTCCTTTAGTTTTGAAAGATATTTTTGTTTATTTTTTAAATTGACAAGCTTTACAAATTTTATCTTTTTCAAATCTAAGTTTTGGTAAATCTTTAACTAAGTCTTTTTTGTATAATTTATAAAGTAGATGCATGCTTGTATAACCTAATCTATGATGCCAAAGCCAACTAGTCTTATTAATTATGGAATTCATTACAACTGGCATTCACCATCATGTAAAGGTAAATTATCAAGATCAACAAAATAGATGTTGCCATGCATATTTCCAATGAATTTCACTCCATTATTATCAAGACTAGATACCATGTAAAGAGATGATTCAAAAACTACTTTAAAATCTTTATCACAAAACTGACTAATACTTAGTAGATTATGCTTTAATCCTTCAACTAATAAAACATTATCAATAAAAGTAGAAGGGGAGATGTAAATTTTACTGATACCAATGAATTTTCCTTTATCATTATCTCTAAAAGTTAAACTCCCTCCATTCAGATCCTCAAGAGATGTGAATTACTTTACATCTCCTCTCATGTATCTTGAGCAACCACTGTCAAGATACCACAATCTTTTCTTTTCTTTGATTGCAAGACACACCTGCAAAACAGATCAAGTTTTCATTTTAGGTACCTAAGCCATCTTGGATCCTTTAGGGTTAGTACTAAGGGTGGTTCCTTTTGGAACCCAAACCTTTCTAGAATTATTTAACTTTCTTAGATCACATTGATATGCTTTATGTCTAAATTTTCTACAACTAAAATAAGTAATATTAGATGATGCAGGAACAAAAAAATTCTTAAATTTTTTTATTTCTTTTGCTGTTTGTAACCAAGTCTTACTTTGTCAAATACAGCTCTTGATTGTTCAATAATAAACTTAACTTTTCAGAACTGAATGTAATTTTTTAATAAAAGGTTTAACTTTATCAAGCTCTTCTTTGAATTTCTTATTTTCTATCTCAAGATCTTTGTTTTTCTTTAAAAGCTCATTATTTGTAACAACAGTTTTGGATCTTTTCAAAACTTCTACTTTCATTGATAAAGCATTCTTTTATTTTTCTAAAACATCAATCTTAGTTTTTAAATCATTATTTTTATTTACACGATTGGTATTTTCAAGAGAACATGAATTAGCATGCTTCTTCAACTTTTTATTTTCAATTTTCAGTAATTTGTATTTATGCATGAGCTCATGAAAAGCATCTCTAAGTTCATTGAATGTAAAATCAAGTTCAAGTTCAGATTGTACCTCATCTTCTTGAGCCATAAGACAAAGATTGGCTACTTCTGGTTGTTTTTTCTCTAAGCTGGAGTCTTCACTGTCACTCCATGTAGCCATCATTGCCTTCTTTTTAAACTTCTTTTTGAATTTCTTGAGGAGAGGACAATCAAATTTGTAATGTCCAAGCTTCTTGCACTCGAAGCAAATTGGTTGATCCTTTTCCTTCTCTTTTTCTTTTTATTTTTCTTTTTCCTTGCTAGGCTGAGACTTCTTTTTGTAAGGAAATTTCTTCTTTCTCATGAATCTTCTAAATTTTCTTGCAATAAGTGCCTCTTCATCCTTATTTTCTCCTTCAAATTCTTCACTTGAAGGTTCATCTGGTATAGTTGATTTGAATGCAATGGTTTTCTTCTTTCCATCTGCATCCACTATCTTTTGCTTCAAGTTCAACTCATAAGTCATAAGTGAACCAATAAGTTGCTCCAAGGAAGGTGTCTCAACATCTTTAGCTTCTTGTATTGCTGTCACTTTTGGATCCCAAGATGTTGGCAATGACCTGAGAATTTTATTTACAAGATCAGTATCAAACATTATTTTTCCAAAACTTCTCATACCATTTACAATATTAGTAAATCTAGTATACATATCAGTAATAGATTCATTTGGTTCCATTCTAAACATCTCATATGTATGTACAAGCATATTTACTTCAGTATTTTTTACTTTATTGGTACCCTCATGAGTAACCTCAAGTGTATCCCATATTTTGCTTCATAGATGTACATGTGGATATCCTATTGAACTCACTAGGTCCAACGCACAATAGAGTAAGTTCATTGCCTTAGCATTAAGCTCCGATTGCTTAATATCATTTTCATCCCAATCCTCTTCAAGTTTTGGAATGAAAATTCATTAATCTCAACTGAAGAAATATGAGGACCTTTAACAATAATTTTTCATAAATTGTAATCAATACAATGCATATAAATTCACATGTGAGTTTTTCAATACATGTAATTTGTGCCATTAAAATAAGGTAGTCTATTTGAGGTTTGATCCTCAACAACACTAGAACCTAAAGGGACTGCCATAAATATTTAACTCAAGGTGGTTAGACCTTAAAGCTGATCCTGAGCATGTGGCTCTGATACCACTTGTTGCCCAGTGAAGCAATCCAAAAGGGAGGGTGAATTAGATTTTTAAAACTTGTTGCAAGTATGTGACAATTTTTAAAACTTGTTTTAAACCACTTGAAACTAGGAACAACAATAAATTCAAGTTTAAAATAAGAATACAATAAGCTTTCAAAATAAAAGCAAATATCTCTTTGAAGCTCTTTAATTGCTATTGAAAAAGCTTGTCTTCAAGTTGTTGAAGTTTTAATAGATGCTTGAAGGATAGACTTGAATGCTTCTTGAATGCTCTTGAATGCTTGAAGGCTCAATTTCACTCAAAAGTAATGAACTATTAATGAATTTTTTTAATTACTCATTAGTCTCTTCCCTCTTGAGTTTTGTTGACTCTGTTATTGATTTTGATGATAAGCAAAATGGTTAAGTTGAGTACTAATGATTTCTTTGAAGTATATTTTTATAGAAAAGATGCTCACAAATTTGAAAAATGATTGTTTGATTGAAGAAGCCAAGTTTAGATGAAAGATCTGCTCAAAGAAGACTTGAATAGTTAAAATTTGCTTGAATGGATACTTGAGTGAAGTATAAATTTGGTTCAACATAAGTTCAAAACTTTTATGAAGATCTCAGTAAGGTGTCAACTCAAAGTATTGATACATGACACCAAGTATCGACACATGGAAGTGAAGTATCGATTTAAGCCAGTATGCAAAGAAAATTTCAGCTGGCATGGCTGAAGTGTCAACACATGGACTTGAAGTGTTGACTCAAAGTGTCGACACATGGATCAGCTCATTGCTTGAGATATTTAAGTCATAAAACTTGCTGAAGATGAAGAACTATAGAAGTGTCGACACATGGATACGAAGTATCGACTCTAAGTATCGACTCACCTGAAGAAGTATCGACACATCTGAGATTTCCAGAAAGTCAGATTGAAGATATTTAAAATAGGTGTCGACTCAAGAAGTTTAAGTGTCGACCTGAAGTATCGACTCACAGCCTGAAGTGCCAACACATGAAGTTCTGGAAACAGTAACGGCTAGTTTTTCAAATGTAGAACTTATCTCTTTTCACCCTCAACAGCTAGATTTTCGAGTCTAACGGCTAGAAACCGGATTTGAGGCCTTGGAAAGGTATTTATATGGTTTAAGTCAAATTGAAAGATATGAAAATGAAATAGAAATATCTAAGAGAGAAGAAAAGAGAGCATTCACTCATATTTATTGAAGTTCAACCACTCTCAAGCAAAAGCAAGCCTCCAAGCATTCAAGAGCCTTCAAGAGCATTAAAGATCATCCATTCTTAAGCAATCAAAGAGACTTCATCAAGTTGAAAGCATCACTACATCGAGCTTCAAAGAGATACCCGCTTTTTATTAGAAAACTTTTATTCTCTTTACTTCGAACTATTATTTATTGTAAGGGTTCTTGGTTAGCATATTACAAAACCAAGGGAGGTTATTGGTGAGTCTTTGAAAACCAATTAGGTTCTTGGTTAGCCCGGAAAACCAAGGGAGGTTGGTGGTGAGCCTTAAAACCATTTAGATTCTTGGTTAGCCCATAAAACCAAGTGAGGTTTTGACTTGTGAACCTTGTGAAAACAAGTCGGATTTTGATTAGTGAGTCCAGAAAACTAATCGACTATAATCAGTTGAGATTATAGTGAATTTTCAAGAAAATCTTGGGAAGTGGATGTAGGTGCATTGGATAGCGTCGAACCACTATACTTCTTTGTCTTTGTGATTGCTTGTCTCCTCTTATTGCTCTTACATTTATTGCTCTTTATTTCCGCTACACATTTACTTAAGAGCATTATATTTGAATTCTTAGTATCTTGTTTAATTGTTGAATTGGATTACATACTATTACATCGCATCAAGTAATTATTTTTAAAGACCCAATTCATCCCCCCTCTTGGATTGATTAATGGGCAACAAGTGGTATCAGAGTCGTGTTCTCAGTGTATAGGCTTTACCGTCTTGAGTAAAGATCTATGACAGCCCCTATTGGTACTAATGTGGTTGAGGGACAAGCCTCAAATAGACCTCCATTTTTTAATAGATCAAATTATATATATTAAAAAACTAGGATGAGAATTTATATGCATTCTATTGATTATAATTTATGGAGAGTAGTTGATAAAGGTCCATATATTCCTTCGATTATGGTTAATGGTGTTTCCATCCCAAAGCTCGAAGAGGATTGGGATGAAAATGACATTAAGCAATCTGAGATCAATGCTAAGGCAATGAATCTCCTTTATTGTGCATTAGATCCTAGTGAATTCAATAGGATATCTACTTGTACTTCAGCTAAAAAAATATGGGACACACTTGAAGTTATCCATGAGGGTACCGAACAAGTGAAAAATACTAAGGTGAACATGTTAGTGCATACTTATGAAATGTTCTGAATGGAACCTAATGAGTCTATCACTGACATGTACAATAGATTTACAAATATTATAAATGGAATGAGAAGTCTAGGAAAAGTAATGTCTAACACTGATCTTGTGAATAAAATCATCAGGTCACTTCCAACATCGTGGGATCCGAAGGTGACCACCATCCAAGAAGCAAAGGATGTTGACAAGCTACCATTAGAGCAGTTGGTTGGATCGCTCATGACTTATGAGCTGAATTTGAAGCAAAAGTCAATGGACATGGATAAAAAGAAAAAGGGGATTGCATTCAAATCAAATATACAAGAAGTATCCTCAATCGATGAGTCCGAATAAGAAGAAGAAGATGAAGGTGAAGAAGCTCTCCTTGCTAGGAAATTTAGAATATTCATGAAGAAGAGGAAGTTCCCTTATAAGAAGAAATTTCAATCAAATAAAGAAAAAGAAAAAGAGAAAGAGAAAGAAAAGAAAAAAGAAAAGGAGAAGGAAATACCTACATGCTTCGAGTGCAAGAAGCCAGGTCACTACAAATTCGACTGCCCTCTCCTAAAGAAGTCAAGGAAGAAGTTAAGAAAGAAAGCAATGATGGCTACCTGAAGTAATAGTGAGGACTCCAATTCTGAAGAAGAGTAAACAGAAATTGCAAATCTTTGTCTAATGGTACATCAAGGGTAAGATAAGGTAAATTCTGATACCGAGTAGATTTTACTTCTGATGAGTTAAGAAATGCTTTTGATGAACTTATAAATGATTACAAATTAGTTTTATCTGAAAATAAAAGATTGAAAAAGCATGCAAACAGTTTTTCTCATGAAAATAATTCTTTATTAAATAAAGTTAGTGATTTGAAAACTAAATTAGATGTTTTAAAAAAGAAAAACAATGCTTTGACTATGGAGAATGAAGTTTTAAAAAGACCCAAAACTATTATTTCAAATGGTGATCTTTTAAAGAAAAATAAGGATTTAGAATTAGAAAATATAAAGTACAAAAATGAACTTGATAAAATGAAGCCCTTTATTGAAAAATTTATCTATAGTTCAGAAAGACTAAACCTACTTTTAAATAGCAAAGAGCAATTTTCAATAAAGCATGATTAGGCTATAGACCCCAAAAACAACAAAAGTACTTTAAAAACTTTTTTGTACCTACATCATCTAGCATAACATGTTTTTCATGTAAAAAGCAAGGTCATAAATATTTTCAATGTAATTTGAGAAAAATTAATTTTTTTGAAAAAGTTTGGATTCCAAAAAAAATCATTTTATGTGCTAACCCTAAAGGATCCAAGTTGGCTTTGGTACCAAAAAACAATGCTTGATTTTTATTGCAGGTGTGTCTTGCAACTAAGGAGAATAAAAGACTTTGGTATCTTGATAGTGGTTGCTCAAGGCACATGACGAGGATGTGAAGCAATTCACTTCTCTTAAAGCAATGAATGGAGTGAGTGTGACCTTCGAGGATAATGGTAAAGAAAAAATCATTGGTATTGGTAAAGTTCACATTACTCCTTCTAGTTGTATTAACAATGTACTTTTAGTTGAAGGTTTAAAGCACAATCTTTTAAGTATTAGTCAGTTTTGTGATAAAGATTTTCAAGTTGTTTTTAAATCATCTTATTATATGATTGCTAGTCCGGATATAAATAGAGTACAATTCATTGAAAAATGACATGGTAATATTTACTTAGTAGACTTAGATGATCTATCTTTGCCTAATGAAGAATGCCTTGTTGCAATGAATTCAACTAAAGATGAGACAAGTTGGCTTTTGCATAGAAGATTAGGGCATGCTAGTATGTATCTACTTTCAAAACTTTGCAAAAATAATTTATTTAGAGATTTATCTAAACTTTGTTTTAAAAAAGATAGAGTTTGCCAAGCATGTCAATTTGAAAAACAAGTTAAAACCTCTTTCAAACCTAAAGGTTTTGTAATTACTAGTAGGCCACTAGAACTACTTCATATGGATCTCTTTGGACCAACTAGAATATCAAGTCTAGGAGGCAAGAGATATGGATTAGTCATAGTGGATGATTTTTTGAGATTTACTTAGGTTTTCTTTTTAGCACATAAAAAATGAGTCATTTTCTGCATTTATAAAATTTTATCGAAAAGTTTCAAATGAAAAAGGTGTTTCAGTTATATGCATCGTAGTGATCATGGAACTGAATTTGAAAATCAAGATTTCGAAAGCTTTTGTAATGAAAAAGGTATTGAACACAACTTTTCTGCACCTAGGACACCTCAACAGAATTGGGTAGTAGAAAAAAAAAATCATACTTTAGAAGAAATGGCACGCACTGCTTTGTGAAAACGATTTACCAAAATATTTTTGGGCTGAAGCTATTAATACTGCATGTTATATTTTGAATCGAGTTTTAATCCGCCCTATTTTGAAGAAAACTCATTATGAATTATGGAATGAAAGAAAACCAACTTTAAAGTATTTTCGAGTTTTTGGTTGTAAATATTTTATCTTAAATAATGGCAAAGATAATCTTGAAAATTTGATGCCAAGTCTAATGAAGGTATCTTTTTAGGATACTCCATATCAAGTAGGGCATACAGAGTTTTCAACAAAAGAACCTTCGTTGTAGAGGAGTCTGTACATGTTATTTTTAAAAAATCTACTAACAAATCCTCTAGAAAAGAAGATATTTCTGAAGCATGTACAGGTGCTGATAAGCTTCAAAAGCTGACATTAAATGATCAACCCCCTCAGCCAAGTAAAAAAGATCAAGACAAAAGTGAGAAAGGCGAAGACACTCCAAAGCACCAAGATCTACCTAAGGAGTGGAGGTATGCTCATGGGCATCCTAAGGAATTAATCCTAGGTGATCCATCTAAAGGGATAAGAACTTGAGTCTTAATTAGAAATGAATGTGACTATATAGCTTTTGTTTCTCAAGTTGAGCCTAAATATTTTGAAGATGCTGAAAAAGATCCTAACTGGATAAATGCCATGTAAGATGAACTAATTTAGTTTGATAGAAATAATGTTTGGACATTAATAGAAAGACCATCTAATATTTTTATTATTGGCATAAAATGGATATTTAGAAATAAATTAGATAAAAATAGAATTGTTGTTAGAAATAAAAATATGCTAGTTGCTAAAGGCTACAATTAGGAGGAAAGAATTGATTTTGATGAAACTTTTGCTCCTGTTGCTAGACTTGAAGCAATAAGACTACTATTAGCATTTGCTTGTTTTATGAATTTCAAACTATTTAAAATGGATGTTAAGAGTGCTTTTCTAAATGGTTTTATAATAGAAAAAGTTTTTATTGAACAACCACCTGGATTTGAAAATCATGCACATCCTGATCATGTTTTTAAATTGCACAAAGCACTTCATAGATTAAAGCAAGCACCTCGTGCCTGGTATGAAAGGCTCAGCAAATTTTTGATTGAAAATGAATTTTATAGAGGCCATGTTGATAAAACCTTGTTTCTGAAAAAGAAAGATAATGATTTATTAGTAGTACAAATATATGTTGATGATATCATTTTTGATGCTACTAATGAAATTCTTTGTCAAGAGTTTGCTAAGCTAATGCAGGGTGAGTTCAAGATGAGCATGATGGAAGAACTCAATTTCTTTCTCAGACTCTAGATCAAGCAAACTAAAGATGGAATCTTCATCAACCAAGCTAAGTATACAAGAAAAATTATAAAGAAGTTTGGGATGGAGACTACTAAATCAATAGGTATACCTTTGAGCCCCTCTTGTAGACTTGATAAAGTAAGCATGGTAAATCTGTAGATCAAAAATTATACAGAGGTATAATTGGCTCTTTACTGTACTTAACTGCTAGTAGACCAGATATAATGTTCAGTGTATGCATGTGTGCTAGATATCAATCTGAACCTAAAGAATCACATCTATTGGCTGTTAAGCACATTATTAGATATCTATCTGGTATAATTGATATTGGTTTATGGTATTCTAGAGATTCATCTGTTGAATTAATTGGATATTATGATGCTGATTTTGCTGGTTGTAAATTGGATATAAAGAGTACTAGCAGTGTTTGCCAATTTCTTGGAGTTAACCTAATCTCCTGGTTTAGCAAGAAACAAACTTCAGTTGCATTATCCACGGCTGAGATTAAGTATATTGCAGCAGGAAGTTATGCTCAAATCTTGTGGATTAAGCAACAACTTAAAAATTTTGGAATCAAGTTGGCTAGTACACCTATAAAGTGTGATAATACCAGTGCTATTTGCTTAACTAAAAATCCTATTCAACATTCTAGGATTCCAGTTTGTGATACAGCTCCACCTGCTCCAGCACTAGTTGTTGATAACAGTGATGATGATGGTGATGATGAGGAGACTGACTCTGATGGATTCAACTTCCTAGATCTGATTTCAGAGCTAGTGGCAGAAGTGATAGCAGACTTGCCTAGGAGTCCCCTTTGTGACCCTTCCAGTTCACCTACTTAGACTCCTGTCCTATCTACTCCATCCAGATCAAATGATCATGTTTCTATTCCTATTCTTTCGCCTGTTATTGATTCACCTATTATCGATACACCCATTATTGACACTCCTATTATTGACTCACCGATTACAGATTCACCCATTCATTCCTCAGCTATACACCTATCATTGATTCGCCTATCATTTCATCAGCTGATACACCTATTTTTGACACACCCACTGTTGATACACCTACCATCCATACATCCTCTCTTATCCGAGAGCTAGGTTTTTACACACCTAGCTTTCAGTATCTTGATTATGGTCCATCCTTTGATCGTACACCACTTCTGACAGTCGTAGAGACTGTTGTCCCGATCTGCTCTGTTCCTGCTAAGGACATAGCCTCCACCTCTTCTGCTCCAATTAGAGGTCGGACGTATGCTCGGCGCATAGGACGTGGTTATCATACTCCTCCATGATCGACCAGGACTTGCCTTTGAGATCTCATATCGATGTGGCCAAAAGCTCACTCTTTTACTGATACTCCTCCATTATCGGATCTTCTAATGAGGATGAGGACTAGGATATCATTGTATATTTAGATAGTTTACTTTTATGTATCTTTTGTATATTTTGTTGTTGTACAAATTTTGAATTTAAATGAAATATTATGTTGTACTTCATGTTTTTGACTTCAAATGAATAAAATGCTTTAACTTTCCTTCAATACTTCATTGTCTTCATATATGACTGAATGAATGAATGAATTTTTATTGTAATTCAATTCTATATCTTGAATGACTTGCCTATTTATCGTCCTACCTTTTTAATGATAACAAAAAGGGGGAGTAATAAGACTAAAGTATAAATGTGCAAGGGAGTAATAAGTGTAACAGTGTAAATATGCTTGAAAATTTATGAAAATTTGAAAATTATTTTGAAAACTTAGTTGAACCTGAATTGAAAATTGTTTACAAATTCCTTAAGTAAGGGGAGCAATACTTTCTTTATTTTAAAAATCTTTTCTGAATTGAATTTCATGTTAAATCCCTTCTTTAGATGTTTGAAAAGATATTTACAAACGCTTTTTTAAATCATCAATTCAGGGGGAGCCTAGTTTATTGCTAAATTTTTGCCTCTCCTAAAGCATGTTTTCTTGTAGAGTATCACGATACATGAGTTTATGTCTTATATATCCCAAAGCTATGATACTCTTAATCATTATAATAAGCTCTGACACTCTTAATCATTATATCACTCTTGCTCTAATACATCATGTCAATATTGCAAATTACTTTGATACACCTATTGCATTTAACTCTTTGCACCTTGATAAATATTTTTAAAAGTTTTTTATGTAATTTATACTTAAAGGTTTTGTTATCATCAAAAAGGGGAGATTGTTGACTCCGTTATTGATTTTGATAATAAGCAAAATAGTTAAGTATAAGTTGAGTGCTAATGATTTATTTGAAGTGTGTTTTTATAGAAAAATGTGCTCATAAATTTGAAAAATGATTGTTTGATCGAAGAAGCCAAGTTTAGATGAAAGATCTGCTCAAAGAAGACTTAAACAGTTAAAATTTGCTTGAATGGATACTTGAGTGAAGTATAAATTTGGTTCAGCACAAGTTCAAATATTTTTATGAAGATCTCAGTGAGGTGTCGACTCAAAGTATCGATACATGGAAGTGAAGTGTCGACTCAAGCCAGTACACAAAGAAAGTTTCAGCTGGCATGGCTGAAGTGTCAACACATGGACTTGAAGTGTAGACTCAAAGTATCGACACATGGATCAGCTCATCGCTTGAGATTTTTAAGTCACGGAACTTGCTAAAGATAAAGAACTGCAGAAGTGTCGACACATGGATACGAAGTGTCGACTCAAAGTGTCGACTCACCTGAAGAAGTGTCGACACATCTAAGATTTTCAGAAACCCAGATTGAAGATATTTGAACTGGGTGTCGACTCAAGAAGTTTAAGTATCGACCTGAAGTGTCGACTCAGCCTGAAATGTTGATACATGAAGTTCTGGGAACATTAACAGCTAGTTTTTCAAATACAGAACTTGTCTCTTTTCATCCCCAATGGCTAGATTTTTGAGTCTAATAGCTAGAAACCGGATTTGAGGCCTTGGAAAGGTATTTATATGGTTCAAATCAAATCAAAAGACATGAAAATGAAATAAAAATATCCAAGAGAGAAGAAAAGAGAGCATTCACTCCTATTCATTGAAGTTCAACCACTCTCAAGCAAAAGCAAGCCTCCAAGCATTCAAGAGCCTTCAAGAGCATTAAAGATCATCCATTCTTGAGCAATCAAAGAGGCTTCATCAAGTTGAAAGCATCACAACATCGAGCTTCAAAGAGATACCCACTTTTTATTAAAAAGCTTTTATTCTCTTTACTTAAAACTATTATTTGTTGTAAGGGTTCTTGGTTAGCCTATTGCAAAACTAAGGGAGGTTATTGATGAGCTTTTGAAAACCAATTAGGTTCTTGGTTAGCCCAGAAAACCAAGAGAGGTTGGTGGTAAGCCTTAAAACCATTTAGATTCTTGGTTAGCCCACAAAACCAAGTGAGGTTTTGACTTGTGAGCTTTGTGAAAATAAGTCAGGTTTTGATTAGTGAGCCCAGAAAACTAATCGGCTGTTATCGATTGAGATTATAGTGAATTCTCAAGGGATCTTGGGGAGTGCATGTAGGTGCATTGGATAACACCAAACCACTATACTTCTTTATCTTTGTGGTTGCTTTTTCCTCTTATTGCTCTTACATTTATTGCTCTTTATTTCTGCTACATATTTACTTAAGAGCATTACATTTGAATTCTTAGTACCTTGTTTAATTATTGAATTGGATTACATACTATTGCATCGCATCAAGTAATTATTTTTAAAGATCTAATTCACCCCCCCTCTTAGGTTGCTTATTGGGCAACAAGTTTAATCCACTTTAAATACCTTTTCAAGCCTTAAATAACCATTTTTGACCATTGGAGAGGTGAAAATAGCCATTAAGGGTGAAAAAGACCAATTATGTGCTTCAAAAAACTAGCCATTAGTGTTCATCCAGACCTTCAAGTATCGATACTTCAGGTCATAAGTCGATACATGAGTCAATACTTGAGTCGACACTAAGTCAAAAATATCTTCTAAAGCTCTCTAGAATGTACTAGTGCATCAACACTTCTTCTGGTGAGTCGATACTTCTTCTTCATGAGTCGATACTTAAGAAAAGACTTGAATTCAGCATGTTCTATATCATTTCTAGTCTCAAGCCTTGAGTCGACACTTGAATCGATACATGAGTCGACCTTAAGCTTCATGAGTCGACACTTCATGTGTGCCATCTAAAACTTCTTCTGCGTATCTGCTCAAGCTTCTATGAGTCGACACCTTGAGTCGACACTTCACTTCCATGAATCGACATTTGGTTGAAACTTTTCTGAAACTCTGTTGAAACTTCTTCAACTTCAAGATTTGAGTTCTTTAAGATTATTCTTATGTATCAAAGTCTATTTGACTTGAAATTTTATCAATTTAACTTGCTTTTTCAACAAGATAATAAGCTTTGAACTTTTAACACAAAATAGCTTTGATGAGTATCCTATTCTGATAAAATATACTTTTAACACATAGTTAGTACTCAAATATACTTAAGTATTTTATTATGCATCAAAATCAAGACAAGAGTCAACAATGAGATGTCCCTAGAAAAAAGCTCTAAACTCTTTTTCAAACCTTGTCAGCACAAAATTAGGTAAATGAATGACCGACATGCAGATTTCAGCATGCAGAAATCAAAATCATGAAAATGAGTTTTTAGAGAAGAGTGATTCTTCTTTTCACTCCGCATGGAGAGGGTGAGAGGCTCAACAATCACTCCATAAGGAGAGCACAAGAGGTGCATCCCAGGACATGATGCGAGGTCATGTCTAGTTTCCCCTTCCCATCTACTTTTCCATATCGTGACCTTTGAGATTCACCCCGGCGGCTCCATTAGTGAGATATGTGGGATGCCCTAGAGGTGAGAGATATCTCCGGAGTGTAAGTCCCAAAGTCCATGAGAGTCCAGATTCTACCTTCCATCTCCATTATTCCTTCACCACCTCCTTACAAAAAAATAAAAAAATAAAAAAACTAGTGGTACCCTAATCTTCGGTGACTTTTTAGCTCACCAACGATCATTTTCCTAATCCTGTCCTCCATCAATTTTGGTATCAGAGCAAGTTAAACTAGGATTTAATTTTTAGTTCTTGAAATTTCTGCATGCTGAAATCTACATACTAGTCTAAACCTATGATTGAATTCTCATCAAAACCCTACTATTTTTTGTTTATTTTTGTATCCATCCATCACATATTTAGTCCTCTTAAATTCTATAATTTTCTGGAATTTTTCAGTTATAAAAAACAAAATAAAAAATCTGCAAAAAAAAACCCTAAAAATATTTACATTGCTGAAATTTCTACAACACTAAAATAGGGCTGAATTTTAGTTTACCATAAAACCTTCAAACCCTAATTTTCTTTGCATTTAATTTACTGATATTAATCTATATTAATTCTGCCATCTGCATTAAAAAAAATATTTTCTGTAATTTTCTGATCTTAATTTCATGCATTAGGGTTTCATGTGCATGCATCATAATTGAAATCAACTTAAGGGCACTTTTACTCTATCAGATAAGAGAAGGATTTCATTACCTTTTCTTGGCCCAAAACAACCATCCTACATCAATCCAAGCCAAACTAAAATCAATTAGAAAACTAAAATAGCTTAGGGACACCCATAAGGTCGGGTTCTAAGTATTGTGGGAAAACTAGTACACCCAATCCTTCGGTTATCTCTTGAAACTGGTGTCTAAGGCTAGAGGTCCAGAAGCAAACGCCCTAAGAGGACTTGTGGTTTTTAATTAGGACCCTGCGGGAGTAGGGGGAGCCTCTCACAACCCACCTCTTACCTAGCCAATGGACAAGGTAATTGCTGAATTGGCTGTAATTTGAGTTGGCTCATTTTACTTGAGCTCTAAGTCTATGAGCCCTAGAATCTAGGATCGCATTGCATGGCCACTAGATCAGGAACTCCATATCAGCATTCCCAAACCCAAACCAATCCCACCATGGACCCTAATATTGAGACTTTAATGAGATTTATGATTGAACAATTTAGGCAACTCAATACTAGGTTTGACCAAGTGGAAGAGAGTCTGGGTAACCTTGAAGAGTCCCATATGACCCATCTAAAACCTGAAACACCTAGACCCACTCCCCTAGGTCCAAGAGCCCAACGTAGAGAACTCACCCCTGAACCTAATCCTCGGCACCAATTAGGATGTTAATGATCAGGAAGAAAGGATCCTTATAAATATACGACTTGATGCACCCACCTTTGATTGAAGTTTAGACCCTAAGGTATATACTGATTGGGAGAGTGACATGGACCAGTATTTTGAATGGTACGAGATGTCGAAAGAGAGAAAATTTAAGTTTGCTAAACTTAGGTTAGTTCGACAAACTAGATTGTATTGAAAAAATATGGAATGACTTAATCAGCAAAGAGGAGATTTGTCTATAGTCACATGGAGAGCTATGAAAATTAAACTTAGGGAGAAATACCTACCCTTGTCCTATGAGTAAAAATTGCTAGATCAGTGGCAAAAATTGACTTAAGGCAACAAATTTGTGTCTAAATATATAGCTAAATTCGACGAATTTATTATGAGGTGTAGTGTAGTTGAGTCAGAAGCTGTTACCCTATCGAGGTTTAGAGCAGGCCTACATGAAGATATCCAGAGGGAATTGTTCCTGAGAGAAGTTTATAATTTAGAGCAAGCCTACTAGATTGCTAGGGATTGCGAGAGATTTCAGAGAGGACTCATTACCCATCGACCCGAGCCTAGCAGGTTTAATACCCCTGGAAGTAGACCTAGTACGAGCCGATTTCCAAATAGCTGACCCAATCTTCCCATCCCACCAACTCATAAGGATGATAAAGGTAAGACACCCGAAGTCCAAAAGGATAGGAACCAACTTGCGCATTGTTTTAGGTGTCATAAAGTTGGCCATTATGCTGCTCAATGCCCCACACGAGCTTTACATATAGGAGAGCTTGAGGAAGAGAACCTAGAAAATATTGAAGAGTGTGAGGAAGAAGTATATGAAGCTGAGAAAGATTTGGTAGATGAATATGAAGGAGATGAGGAACCCATAGAGTCATCTGACCAATTAGTAGTTAGATATATTCTGACTCAAACCAAGAAGAATGAGGACTGGCATAGGACTAATATCCTACAAACCTTTATTAAATTAGGGGGTTCATGAGTATCTTGAATACAAGCCAAGAGGGGATCCAATTCACGATGCCACATCATCTTGGATGCCTTATCACATGCCACATCATCTTGGATGCCTTAACTCTATGCCATATCATCTTGCCACGTCACCATGTCATGCCACATCACCATCATCTTGCCACATCACTATGCCATGTCATCACATGCCATGTCATCTTCTTAGCCGACCATAAGGTTTCTATATGGACGCCCATCAAGAGTCCAAGCCTATCCAATTCAAGAAGTCAAGATTCAAGGGAGTTTCATGTTCCAAGTCTCCAAGAATTCAAGAATTCAAGGAGTCCTACAAATTCAGAGTTCCTTATTATTCAAATTCAAGAATCCATCATGGATGTCCAACCAAGGATTCATCTTGGCCACCCATCATCAATTCAAGCCAAGAAGCCATTGCGTGAAGAGAAGAGACCTTGCTGCCCACCTTATTCCAAGTATTGTCACCCAAATGGATGAAGCTCAAGGACATTCAAATGCCAAAGACTCATGATGCCAAAGGGGAATTCAAGAGGTGGTTGACACCCAAGGGAAGCCACTTCCATGGAGATTCTTGCCCTTCCAACAAGAATTCAAGAAGTTGTAACCCTTACTTTTCTAGCTTGTAGTTCATGAGGGTCTATAAATACCATCCTCAACATCCCCTTGTATTCAATTAGTTTTTTCATGAAATAAAGTTGAGTTTTTCTCTTCATTCCTTTGCTGTGAGAGTATTGAACTCCGAGAGGGAGCGGACGTGAGGTCCTTAGGCATGAGGCCTAATTATCAATCCTCCATCCATCCAAGAAATCCTAACCGCCATCTTTCCTTCTCATCTTCCTTTCTTCAAATCTTTTCCACCTTCAAAGCCATTTAACTATTTTTCTTTGACTGATGCCAGGTGATCAAGATCTGAAGTGAAGGTTTCTTTGCCTTGGAACCAACTATGTTGAAGATCGGAACCCAAAGATCAATAATCTTGAAGTTCTGCCGCGAATCCTAGAGTACTAAAATTGATCTACATCAAGAGAGCTTCAAATCTTCATTAGTAAACGAAACCACTCATCAACTTTTTAGTTATGATCCTTGAAAGCAATAATCCTAGTTTGGGTGATTTCTTAATCATCAGATCCTATTTTCTTAATTAGTTTTGTGAGTTTACATTGCGGGTATAGTTCTAATTGCCTAGTTAATTTCATCTAGGTTGTTTGAGTCATTTATTCTGAGATTTGCTGAAACTAATTGATCATTGCTCATATTTAAAAAACTTTAGGATTGCTAGAATTAGTTTTGCATCTCTCATCCCGCATCATTGTCCCAATATAGTGCAATAAGCATCAAGAATAGCTTTAAGGCAAATACCATCTCTAATTATTGCTCTAGTTACCAAGGATATATCATCCGCACAAAGAATGTGAGAAATGTGAGAGCCATTTCTTCCTGGAGTGAAGACTTTTAAAAGATGCTATTGTACTATAAATTTAAAAAAATTAGAAAAAATATTAGAACATAAATTGAATAAATAAGGAGATAAGGGATATCCTTGTCGAAGTCTTCTTTGGAGAAGGATATCCATTGATTAAAATAGTATATTGGAAATTTGCAATGTACGAAAACACCATGTCTATAAACTTTGGATGGAGACTGAAATGTTGCAAAACATGCACAATGAAAGACCATAGAAGCCTCCTTTGGATAAAGGCTCTGAATCTTCCTTTACTTGTTGAGAAATATTTGAGCAAGGTAAATATCTACATCATTTAATGTAAGCCTCAATGCTGACAGCTATCTTTGTAATTTTTAAATATTACAATAATAGTTAATAGAGAGTAATGAGTTGGACTTTTATTGTGATGGACAAATAAATATGCCAACAGCCAAATTGCAGTCATTTAATTCTAGTTCTTACAGGAAACTTGATTGTATCTTGAGTTAAGAGTTAGAGAAATCTATCACCCATGGAGTACCTTTCTCTAACAAGGCCTTCGAGTACATGCTCCGAGGGAAGAGTATCCGTTGCATCATTCGCGTGGAATGAAGACCACAGTAATGGAACTTGCTGGGAAAGTGTGCTAATTATGTTCACTTGATTCCCCGAAAAAGGGCTTGTGGTTTCTTTCAAGTTCATAATAAATGAGACTTTGGGTGCTATGTGAAGGTCCTTTAATAAATGCTGCCTTTTATACATAGTTTGGGCATAAACTCTCTTCCAGCATGTAGTCTATGCGATGCTGCTGGAAGTGGCTTGCACACAAGAAGTTTGGGCCGCTTGGCTTTTTCAGTTTGTCTCTTCTTGGGTCAAACTGGATCAAATTCTACAATCCTCTGCTGATGGAAATTGAGGTTCTAGACTCAGCTGAACCTAATTTATGTTCTGCATCCTTCACAATCTAACTTTAATCAAAGCCCAAACTGTGCCATAAATCTTAAATTTAACAAGGCGACAGCCTAAATGATGAATAAGCTAAATATGAAGTTAAAAACCAAAGTAAAGAGGTGGTTGTGAGATCTTTTTTTTTGGTCAAAGGTGCATACCGTATCGTATAATCTCTGATGAAAATTAAGGTTCTAGAGATTCAGCTGAACCTAATTTTTGTTGTGTATCCTTTACAATCTGATTCTAGTCAAAAGCTCAAACTGCCTCATAAATCTTAAATTTAGGAAGGCTACAGCCTAAATGATGTATACCGGAGTAAAGAGGTGCTTTTGAGAAATTTTTTTCAAAAGTGCAAATCATATCTCTGGCACACGATGCATAATTTAGAACTCATGTATTTTTTGAGTTAAAAAAAATAAAGAATTCATGGTTGCCGCCAGCATCAGATAATGCGCAACTACTGCACTTGTTTGTTTCCAAATATTCCTCTTCTTTTATTTTCTTTTCGTGAGAGAATAATGGTGGCATCGCCAAAGCATTTGTTGATTCCCTGGTGACCCTTTCATACAAGAAACGGGAGATGCATATATGATCAACAAATATTTTTTTTGCAGAGTTGATTTCACTATCGTTTCAAAAGTATGCCCACATTAAAGATCAATTTTTGCCAGAAAGACCAAACAAAAAGAACAGACTAGCAGAACTTGGTAAACTAGAAGTGTAGAGAAGACAATCCCTGATTTATGTGCAAAGAAAAAACTTGCTTGGTGCAGGGGACAGGGTATACGAAATCCCGCCAACAGTCCTTACTCTCATTATGTGCATAGAATATCTCCTTTCTTTTGCTTATCTTCCCACAAATTCGCTTTTCACACGAGAAAGTTTGATGTTATTAAGTAAATCAATTTGAGCAATAAACTCACTTTTTTTCATTCTTTGTCAATTTGAATCATAAATCCCAAGACATGCATGTATTGTCGCTTAAATGTAGCATATAATCACTGACTGTGCTCTCTTTATTCTACCATAGGTTAAAAGTTTAGGAAAATGGAGCCTTAAAAGGGTGTCTTGCCAACCAAATATCATGCCAAAACTTTGTTTCCTCACCATCAACCATTATTCTCTTGAAGGTGCTACAAATACAGATTTAGAACCCCTCTCTAGAACTGGGAAGCAAAATAATTATTAGTTGAAGCTCCTCCCAATTGAACATCATCAGTAATATCTCAGCTAAATTAATGGAAGATTTTTATCCCACAAAAGCATTTGTCACCATTTTTACAGAAAAGTAGAGTTCAAATTTGTCAAGGTCTTGTCTCCTAATCCACCTTCCTTCTCTGGACTGCATGCCACATTCCGTCTACACACACAATGCCTGCCTGTAGTAGAATCAGTTCCTCTCTACAACTCCTCCAGAGTTTATTTAGCATTTAAAGGAATCAGCTTTCCTCCTTCTCAGAGATCTCCACACTTCCAGCTAGCCAACTTTTTCTCAAACTCGTGCAAGGAGGGCTTCTAGTGTTAGGCACATTATTAATGGGATTAGAGAGGAAGACTAAGGTGGCTTGTGAGAAGTCCTTTTAACTAACAACATAACAGTCTTATCTTCTAGTCATTGCCATACGGCTGTCAGCCAGACGGCTTGGGTCGGATTGAGCGCAAACCCTAATCCAATCCTATCTCTACAGCTTCCTTCCATGTCAAATCTTTCGGATATTCTAGCATATAGTCCATCTCCTGTGAGATTTTTTCTGGTAAGTATCTCCTGTGAGAATTTCAAAAGCATACTGGTTAAGGTTGATTTGTACAGTATCTTTCTAATATACTTCCGAGTTTTTATGAAGGCAAAAAGGATTTCAATGGCATCCATTTTTGTAATAAAGCATAGTTAGACAATATATGACAAAACTAGCATGAAATCAACAGGTCATTAAAAGTAAGACCCTCACTATCTCATTAGGATGGAAAACATTTAGACATATAAATCCGGATCTGCAGAGAGACGAACCAGCAGCCGACTCTCCAAAAGTTTTCTCAGAAGTCTTTATTTCAGAAGCAGATGACTTGAGAAATAAAATCTGCATGGACATCAGGGTTAAAATTCAAATTTTCAATTTACCAAAGTATAAAATAAAATGCAATTTATATGGAACACAATCTAGGGAAAAACAGTAATGCACATTACATAGTCATTTATAAATCATTTTTGACAAAACAAAATGATACTAGGCCATTCTGAATAAACTATCGAACCCATGTTCTTTCTATTTGGTTAGACTGGTAGTTTCTCTTCAACAACCTTCACTAGAAAGGGTTATATCCCTTCCCATTGCAGCCTCATTGTCTACAAATCCGTAAGCACATGCTTCTGCATTACGTTGTTTTCCACTATTCTGTCTTCCACGTGTAATTCCTCTTATTGGCTTTCGTTGCACTCAGTATTTTCAGCTCTTCATGCAGTCCCATCCTATAAAACAAAATCATTTTCTGCCATTCCCATGCCACAAATGTTAGACAAGCGGTTTATAAACTAAATAACAAACCTTCAGGAAAAAACAAAAGAGCAAAATCCAGTAATTTATGAAATAGTTGCATGGAGTAGGAAAATAATTCTATGATATAAAACACATTATCTGAGAATAATCTGAGCACAAGTTCTATAGAAAAATATGGAATTAGAAAAGATAATGATATCAATGAAATAATTCTTCCCATCAGACAATGAAAAGCACTTAGACATTGTCATTTAATCTTTTCCTTTCAACATTTGGAAAGGAACTAGTTTTTTCAATTACAATGAACATTCAATAAATCCAAACATCACAATAACATGTATTCATGAATTTCATGCTAAACAAATGTGTTTGTTTAGTTCAGTGTTCAGTCAAGGCGAAGGCTGGTTTGCAAGTGGAGAGAGATGAAAAAGAGTGAATGCAAGAAAGCTGAACATGAATCCAGAAAGGATACACCATGATGGTGCTTATATCCAAACATTGAAGCATGAATCCAAACTATAAATTGCTAGTACATATGCACGACTGAATGATGCATATCATATGCCACAGGATATATCTAGCTTTAAGTATTTACTTTTACATTAGAGGCCCACTTTGTACTACAGGTTTTTTCAGTTACTCAGATTCTTTTTCTTATAAATTTCAAATGCATTTCCAATACATGGTTAAGGCCATAATTTACTCATTTATAGTGTTTTCATCCTGCAGTGCGGTGCTGTCCGTGCACCAAGTAGTGGAAAGATAAAACATATAATAGGCTAGGAAAGAACAAAATGAAAGGACAAAGCAAGCAAAAAGGCTGGCTAGGCCATGTAAACAGCTAATGAAGAACTTACATGCTGATTAGTCTTAAGAGACACACGAAATGCATGCATATACACTGCTGAGCATGTGTCATGCTCATGAGATGGATGGATAATTATGATCCCATCAAATTCTTCTTTTAATAAATCTGAGTATATCGATTATCCTATTCCTGAAGATAGAAATTTGCACCAAGTGGCAAGTGCACTATATTTTTTGGAAGGGGTTGTGTAGAATGACTAACAGGCACACAGATCAAGAAGTTTGATCTATAACAGCATGAATATGCATACATACAAATGTCAAGCACGCATGCACAACAACATGAACACACTAACACATACATACATATCACATGCATATGCAAGCATTGCACGTGTACAAATGCATTACTAGAATGAAAGCACGAAAATCCTCCTTTTTTTGTGAGAATAAAACTCACATTTGGATCACTTTAATTGCATGAAGACTAAGGATAATGTGGATTTGGCAAATGATGGAAGGAATTGAGAAAACCAGGCTATGATATGTTCAAAGCTATTGCTACCAATGCAATAGATTAAAAAAAATAATTTCAGAGAAAATATACATGCATATAATCATTCAATTCAAAGAAGTTAATAAAAGTTTTAGAAAAAATGCAAGAGGAAAGCACATTACAAAGCAATTGTTAAAGCCAAGCTTGTGGATGACTACTGGATAAAAAG
This sequence comes from Areca catechu, assembly GCA_021397845.1. Lineage (NCBI taxonomy): Eukaryota > Viridiplantae > Streptophyta > Magnoliopsida > Arecales > Arecaceae > Areca > Areca catechu. The sequence continues at coordinate 117,275,917 of CM038044.1, read as the reverse complement.
CCGCAAGTGTTGTTCAAGTACTTTTTAACTGGAGCCCATTGAGTCTTAGTAGGATGAAATCATCGGAGTTTTATTCATCTCGTCCTAGCTTTATTGTTCAAGTCTTAGTTGGGTCCATGTCATACATTTTTTTTATTTTGCTCAATCACTAAATCACCTACTTGGGCATAATGTACGGCTATTTTATATTTTATATTTACTTGGTCAACAAACTATTTTTACTTGACCCAGAAGTTCCTTAGGAATGAAGAAGTTGTTGGTCTGTGATTAGAATCTAAGTGGCAGTGCATTGTGGCCGCATGCCATTTTTAGGCCATTTTCAAATAGTGGCCACCCCTCCTTAGGGTGTTTGATGTAATGATGATGATATAATGTTGATGAATGATAGAAGTCATCTTCTTCCTTTATGAGACCTCTATGCTATATGAAGTGAAGTACAGTGCCTTGTAGTGAGTCTGGGTATTCATATCTTCACCATTTTGTTATCTTTCCTTCATGTAGCTGCAACAGTTGATCTAGGAGAAGACCAACACAGAGTGAAGCCAGGCCTTATCCCTTTTTCCCTCTCCCATTTAATCTCATTCATAATTTTGGTGCACCTTTTCTTTTTATTTCTTCGTTTTTTTTTTTCATAACCTCAGATCCTCAAATCATTGGTGAAACTCCAATAATCCCTTGCATATTTTCCATGAAGAAACCTCACTTGTAGTTAACCTTTATTGAAAATTCATATTAAATTAGAAACTCCAATCAACTATAGGTTCAGTCCTGGCATCCTGAAGTCAAAACATTAAATTACTCCTTTCTCCTTGGTGAAACAAGATCATTTTGGCATCAGAGTTACATTAACACCATGTGCACTCATGAAGGATAGTGACGGTATGAAAGGGATAGTCTTTGATCTCCAAGAAAATCTAATTAATTGTTGATAATAATAGCAATCAGCTTGATGTATTATTTGACACCGTGCAAGACACAAACCAATATATTTCAAGGTCAAAGTGCAATAGATCTCAACATCTTCAAGCTCAAAGATTCTCAGATGCACACTATATTTAAAGTATGAAAGTACCAACTACCCAAGGGCCTAGTCAGATATAAAAATATCATGCTAAGGAAGATGCATCATCTACAACTTCCAATGGATTCTCATCTTGAAAAACTAAGATGGTCTAGCAAAGAGTGCATTGTAGCATAAGAATTGAAAGAGGAGCTGAAAGAAACTCCCCAAAGTTTTGCCAATAAACAAGATATTCAGAACGATATTGAAGATCAGAATTCTCTCAAAAATATTGAAGATAGAATATTGAAAAAGCTCCTTAAGATCCTATCATCATCCTTTGTGTTTAGATAGCCAATGATAACATGACACGGTACCCACCACAAACTGAATTAACTGCATATGATATCCCAAGCATTGAAGAACAAATTGCTTATGAAGATGCACTTGAGGCTAAAGAAGCTACAAATTTAGAGGTAAGCAATGTTTATGCAACAGAAATGCTTACTTTCCTGTGCATATTCTCTTTATTATTGAAGATTATTATCTTTGAAGACCCTCAGTTACAGTGGTTGTCAAAGGACATTAAATTCATTTTGGATGAGTTTGTGCAACAAGAAGAAATAGCAGAGTGAAGGTGTATAGGCCGCCACTAGAGAAGAACTTGGAGCTTCAAAAAGGATATGTTGAGGAATTTATATCATATTTTATAAGAGAACAATAGGAAGATCTTGAACTTGAGACTATCCAGGATAGCAAACATGTATGATGCAGTCACTAAGTAGGAACCAATAGAGTCTAGGATCAAGTAATTTGTTTGAGGCAATCATGTATGAGCTCATTAATCGACAAGATAGTTAGTAGCAAGGTTCCCGGTACTGGAAGCCGTACCGGTATGGTACCGTACCATACCGTGCCGACACACGGTATGGCATAGCATACTGGTTCAAACTGGTACGCCCAATTTTTTTTTATTTTATTTTTTATGTTTTTTGTGATTTTAAGATTTTTATTTTATTTTTTAAGAATTTAGGGTTTAGGGTTTAGAGAGAATTTAGTGTTTAAGAGTTCTAAATGCTTGAAATTTAAAATTTAAGATATGCCCGATTTCAAGATTTAGGACTAAATATTAAGATTTAGGACTATTTCCAATTGAAATAAGATAAAAAATGATAATTAAAATAAGATTTTCAGTAATTAATGAAAATGAAATATAGCATAAACATATAATTCCATACCAATGTCTAGAATCGGGTAGAGTGACAATGTCCATAAATATAGGGATCATTTATGTACTCTGTAGGAAAATCGGCATATCCCTCCTGCCAGGAGGCATGATACTCCTCTAAGCTCATCCCAGGAGGTATGCGTAATGGATCATAACTCATCGCAGATCCCTCTCTGATGTCCCAACTCTGAGAACTATCCAAAGACTGATGATATGGCAGTGCAGGGATCCATCCAAATATACCAGTAACAAAATCAGATCCATAAGATGCTCCAGGCTACATGGTATAATAACCACTGGATGATGACGTCTCGGATACATCATATGGATCATATGGACCAGAAACTACCGTAGCTGTGAATAAGAGGATCCTGAATATGAGGATGACCCAGATACATCCATGGATCCTACTCCACGTGCAAGAGCTGCAGCTGTATTGTGTTTCGAACGACCACGCAAAGCCCGTCGCCTATATAGAATCGTATCACCACGGGATATATCAGATGGTAATCCATGATCTGTATCCTACGTGGCATGGCTAAACTGCGACTCCCTAGTGAATCGAATATGAATAGGTGGCTGCGACTCCTGTCCTCCTGCCCCTCCTTGATCACTAGATCCTCTACTATCTGAAGCACTATCATCACTCTCTCTGGTATCTGAATATAAGTGGACTGAGTGCTCCAATGAAGGTGCAACTGCCTTTCCTTTTCCTGTCTCCGGGTCTACTAGATGGTGGGGAGGGACGATGTGCTGTATCTGTTGAAGCCCTGTGAGGAATATGACTTGTTATCCATTGTCCAGCATCTACCCCAGCCTCACTAGCTACAAAATTGGCTGATCGAGGAGGCGATCCTGACTCATCAAGCTCTAGATGCTGCTGCTGCTGACTCATGACCTACCCAATCATTGGATCTTCATCCTCATCAACATATGAACTTGCAATGGAATTGGGATATTTCAATTCTACTTCTTCCTGAATATATTTTAGCATCAACCTTAAATTATAGTATACATACACAAAATCATTGAGACGTTTCTATTTCAGACAATTCCTCTGCTTAGAGTGAATAAGGCCAAATGTAGACTAGTTGCGCTCACATCCACTGGATGACACCGTCTGGGAGAGGATCTTAACTGCAAGAACCTTCAGATTTTAGCAAATCCACCAAAATGCACCCACCATTCAACTGCAAAAGACATTACATCATTTAGAATTTTAGATTTGACAAAATAAAAAATTTAATCCTAATATAATATTACACTTACTTCTTAGTAGTACCTACCAGGATTCATCTTTGAGTTACTTATGATCGCTACAGTGGATCCAAATGAATCTATGCTCTTCTTAAAAAATTTCGTCTACCATAAAAAAATTTGTTAGCTTTGTTGAAATTAATGCTCTTAAAAATCATTCAATAATTTCAACCTAACTTACTTCTTCAAGGCACATAGCAGCGATATCTGGATCGGACTCCATCTTATATATAACATTGCGCATGACAGACATAAAATCCTTATCCATGGCAATGTCCGGTACAGAGTACTGAAATCTCGAATTTAGATAGTAAGCTGCACATATATTTTAAAAACTAATCAAGCGTATTTGTACAAATTTAATTGAAACTTAAATTTTAGGAACTTTATAAATTACTACGTACCTACTAGATGCAAATCCGAACTCATTTGATAACTCCACCATCCATCAATGATCCGGATATACTCAGATGCATGTGATAGATCTGCCTCCTGGATCTTTTTCTTTGCCCTTTGCATCATGAAATATAAGAAGCCCATCTGAGCATACCTCTCAGAGTCCATGGCACGAAGTACCTCATATAGAGACTTGATAGCCTCCACTACCCTCTCAGCCCGCTGCCAGAATGTCTGTCTCGTCACTAAATTTTTCACATTGCTTCCCTCAGTATTTGTCCTGGCATATCTGCTCTGCTGCCACTCCTGACTGACAAACATCTGACACAGCTCTGCTTTCTTGTCAAGAAGACTATCAAGTACAATATAATTAGTAGCAAACCATATGACCCCCGATCTCAATATTTCCTCCCTGTAAAGCTCCTCATCAATGATAAAACCCATATATAGTTATATATAAATCTGGTGATAGACTGTACTAGCTCAACAATCTTCTACATCCTGCAGATTTTTTCAATATCCATCAACATGAGGTCTATACAATGTGCAGCGCAAGAGGTCCAGAAAATATACGACCGCCGCTCCATCAAGATCTGCCCTGCGGCCTTATACTGTGGTCCATTATCAGTGATGACCTGCATGACATTATGCTCTCCCACCTAATCAATCATCTCCTCCATCAATCTGAGGGTATAACTAACATCGTGCACCTGATCTAAAGCATCAATAGACTTCTGAATAAAATCTTCCCATCATAATAAGTCAAGAAATTGATGATGCTCCGTCTAGTAGGACCAGTCCAACCATCACACATCACCGTCAATCCATATACGAGCCACTTACTCTGATATGAAGATATCTATCCTTCTAGCTCTTCCTTATTGCTGTCCAGAAGCTGACCATAGATATCGCTCGATGCTGAAGGATCTACACCTACACCAACAACCTATATAGATGAAATAGCAGAGCAATAATATGGATTGTCTGCTGCATAGGCTGGAATATGACTGAAATGAAACCAAGAGAAGATGACCTGCCACATATTCTTCTTATCCTTTTTCAGCATTATGTCAATCCTTTATTGCTTGGAATCTCTACTGAAAAAGGCATGTGGATCAACATCATGGATAGTGGCTCCCTCTGGAATGTCCCTGGAAGACTTCCTTCTACTGTCAAATGCTTCCAGCATGAATGCAATATGGCCGATGCCTCTCCTGACGGGCTCTCTGACTAAGGAGGTCCTCCTAAACTGTCTTAGACTCTCTTGCAGTACTAGCAGAAACAGATACCGATCCTCACTCAAAATCTGATGGCCCAAATCACTGTCTATGTCTGGCTACCTCTTCATGATGCCTCTGCTCATATAAGCTCGCCTGAATATTAGCCTCCATCTGTGCCTCCACATCAGAAGGAATAGATGCTCCCACTGACTCCCTGGAATAATAAGAAGGTGGTTCTGCAGCTCTGCGATCCACCTTTGCCTTATTCTTTACTGCTCTTTCCTTCCCAGCTTTAAATTCAGCAAAATATTTCTTCATCAACTGACGGACTTCCTGTGGACACTTTCGGTATGCAGATACATCAGAATAACCGCCAGCCAAGTGCTGCTTCAACCTTGCTACCCCCATCTTTGAATTCAGTATTGCACCATTTACACCTTCAGTGATGCCGACCCGAGAGCATCTCTACATGTAACCAGCCAATGTCCCGCTCCGGATCCTTCTTCCTTCTTGATGGACCATGCCTGAATATTTAAATTACATATAAGGTCAATAATAATGTTTATTAATTAATACTTTATTAACCTAATTTTTAAAATTTAATTTATTTTTTTTATTTTTTTATTTAAAAAATTCAAAAAATAAAGAAAAATAAAAAAAAAATTAATTTTAGATTCATGTAGGATTCTATCAATACATGCTACATATATTTTTTAAGATCCTAGAAATGCATTAAAAATCAATTTTTCTTCAATTTAAGACCTACGGCACTACTCATGAGATGCATCAAAACTTGAATAAATCGACATGAAATATATAGTGAGAGTAGCTTACGAGCTCTAAATTAATAATTTATAATTATAATTTTTTTCTATATTTTTTTAATTAATTTATTAATCTAAAATTAATTTTTAATTTAAAAAATTATATACTTAACAAAAAATCAAGATTTTAATATCATTGTATAGATCTATCCTACATCTGCATCTACCACACACTCTAAAATCATAGCCAACAAATAAATTTTGACAACATTTCTTCTTAATTTTCTATTTTGCACGGATTTTAATTAAAAAATGAGACGAAAAAGGGAAATACGAAAAAAGAAAGGTATACGTACCTTGATTCTACCTTCCTCTTCGACTTCTGTAGGTTTGATTGGGTTGAAAAGGATTAAGATTTTTTTTTAGCCATTGTTTCCGGCTTTCCGCAGGTCTACAGTAGAGAGCTTATAAGAGCTCTTTGCTCTTTAAGCCTTAGAATCAAAGGTAGCCCCCCACCGTCTAAAGCAAAAAAGCAAGTCACATGGCTACTGTGTAGCCATGTGACAAAAAAAAAATTCAGCCCCCACCCACCCGTACCGAACCGGGCCAAACCGGGCCCGAACTGACCGGTTCGGTCTCGTTTTGACCGGTTCGACCCGGTTCGGGTCCGATTCGTATGGTAAAGGATTTTTAAAAAATTTTTATGAGGTCGTTTCGACAGTTCGGCACGATTCGGAGAACCTTGGTTAGTAATCCTAGCTTTATCGTTTGAGACAGAAGTTGAATCCATGTAGTATTTATTATTTTGTCATATTTTGCTTAATCATTAGATCATTTGCTCCTGCACATTGCAGAGGCTATTTTATATTTATGTTTACTAGGCCCATAATTTACTTGGGCATTTGCTCCTGCACATTGCAGAGGCTATTTTATATTTTGCTTAATCATTAGATCATTAGATCATTTGCTCCTGCCTTCCCTTCCCGTTTGTAATATGGCTTTTGAGAGATTTTCCTGGCCCGTCGGGGATGTCCCTTGATGTAAGAGACATTTGATTAATGAAGGCATCTTTTTCTATCATCTGATATGCCTCCATCTTCTATTCCTCTAGTCTCCGTCTTCTTCTTTTTCTCTTTTTTTTTTAAGGACTTTCCGTGAGTCCTTTGCCATGGGGATGCGATCTGGCCCGACTGGAGCATTTAGCCCGAGCTTCGCCTTTGGAGGAAAAGCGTGCCTTTCTTAGGCCTTGGCCGCTTCAGGCCAGCCTCAGGAGCTTAGAGCTGGCACGAAAGCTTCAGGGGGCATCCCATCCCCATTTTTCTAGCCTCGAAGTTGCACTGGTATGGTGCTGGACTTCGGGAATCCTTGGACCTCCTGGCACTCCCAAGGCAGATGAGGCCGAGAGGCTGATGAGGCCGAGAGGCTAGGATGGAGGCCTGATGAAGGAGGCCGAGGGGCCTGATGAAAGAGGTCAGCAAGCCTGATGGAGGGGGCCGAGAGGCCTGATGCGCCAAGCTGTGAGTCAGGCGGTAGATGGTCGGGACTTCTAGGATTTCCTGGTAGACATCTCCGGACTATGACTCTGTAAGCAAGGCGACTGAGGCCGAGAGACTGGATGGAGGAGACCGAAGGGCCTAATGGACGAGGCCGGCGAGCCTGATGGACGAGGCCGAGGAGCCTGATGGAGGAGGCCGGCAGGCCTGATGAAGGAGGTCGAGGGGCCTGATGCGCCAAGCTATGAGTCAGGCGATATATGGCCGGGACTTCTGGGGTTTCCCGGTGGATCTCCGGACTGTGAGCAAGGCGGCTGGAATCGAGGGGCTGGCTGAGCTTCTGGTCCTGAGTGCCAGGCTTCGGGAGTTTCTGGGCTTAGAGTGCCGGGCTTCGTAAATTTTCAGGCTTAGGGTGCCAGGCTTCATAAGTATCCTGGCTTAGGGTGCCGGGCTTCGTAAGTTTCTGGACTTAGGGTGCCGGGCTTCGTAAGTTTCCGGGCTTAGAGTACCGGGCTTCGTAAGTTTCCGGGCTTATAGTATCAGACTTCGGGAGTTTCTGGGCTTAGAGTGCCGGACTTCGAAAGTTTACGGGCTTAGACAAGCTTGGGGTTGATTGGTCGAGTGCCTGCACAGACGGAAGACAAGGTTGCACTAAAGGTGAGTTTCGATAATCAAAGGAGTCTTACATCCTTGACAAGGTGGTTGACTGCTCCGAGCTCAAAATTTTGATGCGGGCCCGTTGAGGGTGCTCGGCTCGTCGGTTGACCATGCTACGAGTTAGACGGCGAGGCCTCTGGCATCTCTGCGGACATCTCTGGATCGTTAGTGCAGCAGATGCCGGTCTGTGAGTCGAATGGTGGACAACGGGGCCGCCGGGTTCCCCGCGGACATCTCCGGACTGTGAGCACAGCAGATGCCAAGCTGTGAGCCTCACGGTAGATAGCAGGATTTTGTTGAGTCGCCGCAAACATCTCCGGACTGTAAGCAAGGCAAAAGTTGAACTAAGAGTCAAGCGGTAGATGGCGGGGGCCTTTTGGAGTCTCCGCAGACATCTTCAAACTATTAGCACAGCAGTTGCCAAACTGTGAGCCTCACAGTAGATGGCGGGATTGCGTTAAGTCGCCACGGACATCTCCAAACTGTGAGTATGGCAAGAGCTGAACTGAGAGTCAGGCGGTAGATGGTGGGACCTCTAAGGCTTCCCAGCTGACATCTCTGGACTGTGGGCTCTGCAGCAGGTGTTAGACTGCGACACTTGCCGTTGATGGCAAGGCAGGAGCTTTCCTTATGGAACTGTCACACAGTTTTTCACATAGTGAAGATGATAGGGGAAAAGAATTACCCATCGGATTCTGGTTGCATGGACGAAAGTATGTTACTCCTTCAGGGGGGCGCGGGTCGAACTCGTTGACCATCGTCTTAAGAAGAGATGGATGGAGCTGGTTCCAACTGGAAGGTGCTGTGGGAAGTGACCTCCGTTTGGGAAAACACGGTCGTCTTCCCCTCTTGTGCCCCCGGTCTGCCCCCTAGGGGTGAGGATGGTTAACGTTGTTCCGGCACCTGGTGCGCCAATCTGTTGGTTGCCAAGATCTCGAAACTTCACCCCCCTTCCTAGCACGCCAATATGTTGGTCGCCAGGACCTTGAGAACTTACCCCATCTTGGTGCATCAATATGTTGGTCGCCAGGATCTTGAGAACTTACCCCTTCCTGGCGTGCCAATCTATTGGTCGCCAGGATCTTGAGAACTTACCCCTTCCTGGCGTGCCAATCTATTGGTCGCCAGGATCTTGAAAACTTACTCCTTCCTGGCGCACCAATCTATTAGTCGCCAAGATCGTGAGAACTTACCCCTTCCCAGCGCGCCAATCCCTTCCTGGCGCACCAATCTATTGCCACCAAGATCGTCGTGGGCCTGCAGCTCGGTTGCACTGGGGAATTTCTCCCGTCGTCGTCGGGCACTGCGATGGCTGGGGGTCCCGTTCCGTTCTGCCTGCCGGATCGCTGCTCCTCGCCTGGCCGCGCCGGTCAGTCCGTCCTGCAAAACAGGAAAGACCCGGGCTGAGAATTCCGGTAAGGACACTCTGACGATCAAGTTAGTGGGACGATCGAGGGAAACAGAACCTCCACGACATAGGGCTTGGGGGACCCGTCCGCCAGGAGGGTGTGACTCAAGATGAAAATGTAAAGGAATGGAAAAGAGAGGGATCGAGAGCGGGGAGCGGGGAGGCTCTTGGGCTGGTGGGTCGCCCGGCGATGTTCGGTCGCCCGACGATGTTCCATCGCCTGCCTACTTACCTCTCCCTAGCTTTCCCCCACGTGCTTACCTTCCTCCTTCCCTCTGGAGGCTGGGTCAGAACTCTGAGACCTTGAGAGAGAGAGAGCCCCCGGATGCGAGCCCCGGTGAACCTCTCGAGGCTCTGGAAGTTCTCCCCTCCTTTTAGATGAAAGTCCGGAAGCAAAATCCTTTCCTCCTTTTTTCTCCCCTGCTCCTTATAGGAGGGGCACTTCTATTTCAGGAGGGACCGCCCAGGCATTGCAGGTCCTGGAGCCTTAACCGGATTCTTCTCTTGGGGAAGCTTCGGGTGTTGCAACACGATAGTCGACGGCTATTGGTGGAGCAGCTGTGGATGTGGCAGCATGTCGCTGGACGTGGGGCCTGGAGGCACCCACATCGTACCTGTGGTAAGGCTGGCGCCGCCTGCAGAAAGCTGCAGGTGGCCCGGCTTTGCTTCACCCTAATTCAAATATCTGCTCCTCTGGCGAGAACTCCATACTAGGAACTCCGTCTCGAGGCACAAGCGTGACCTCGACCGGAAGCTTGACTCGGCAGGGAGGCTGACCTCAGACGAGGGGCTCGCCCAATTAGCCCGGCCTCGACTGGAAGCTTGACCTTGGCAGGAAGGCTAACCTCAGACAGGAGGCTCGCCTAATGAGCCCGGCCTCAGCTAAGAGCTTGACCTCGAGCAGGGAGGCTGACCTCAGACGGGGGGCTCGTCCAATGAGCCTGGCCTCGACTGGGAGCTTGATCCTGGCAAGGAGGCTGACCTCAGACGGGGAGCTCGCCCAATGAGCCCGGCCTCGGCTGGGAGCTTGATCCCGGCAGGGATGCTGACCTCAAACGGGAGGCTCACCTTGGATCCTCATCAGACCGCCTCGTCCCAGTGGCGGGTCTCTTGTCGTCGTGGCCATTCGCGGGCTCCACGTCAGCGGATATTGCCATATCAGGTATGAAACAATGGCTGACTTATAAATAGATTATAATTGGAGAGGTTATTCATAAGCAATTTTTAAGTCATGTATGAACAGCAGGCCCACCCTTAGGGTGTTTAATATAATGATAATAATTAGTCTTGTTTATTGTTAGAAGCCTTTTCTTCTTTGGTAAAAGAAGCCTTTTGTCATTTGCATTCTCCATGTGTAATACAAAGTCAGGTGCTAGGCCCTCCATTGAATTCCAGGTAACCATATATTCTCTTCCTTCCTTATCTTTCCTTCTCACAAATGCCAGGCTCAATCTTGGTGCAACACCCCAACATGAGTCCAGATCTTCACTCTTTGCCTTCTTTCTATCCTATCAAGTATCAACTATCTTTTTCCTCAAGCTTCTATTCCATCCTTATATCCAGAAACAACATGTAAAATTGTGAAACACTATTGCATATTTTCAACTAGGAAACCTTGCTTGTAGTTCACCTTTTCTGAAAACACGGATCTGAATAGAAAGTCCAGCCAACTATAGGTTTAGTTCTAGAATCCTAACACCTGAAACCTTGAATTTCTCCTCTCCCATTAACTGTTCTACATCACATTAGGTTCAAATGATATACTGATAGAATTATAAGAAATTTGTGAGAAACCCAGTTAGTTTGGTTAATCAGCTTATTGACCGTGAATTTAAAGTACACATTAACACATTAAAAATAGCAAAACTAAATTAAAATAAAATTATGGAAGATGATAAAGAAAAGGAGACCATAAAAAACAAAAAGAAAGCACAAAACAATTTTGCTTATTCTCAGGATGGTCACTTATTAAGGCTAGTTTCACTGTTAGGAACTGATCAAACCATGAAAAATTTATGCAAAAGGAGAGTTTATGGCCTTTGACATGCAAAACCCTATAGTATAGTAATCTCAGGAGGTTGTAGGGTCTGGTAGAAAAAAAAGTGTATACTGGAAGGCGACATTGATACCAATGAGGAAATCAGGCAGCCAAAAAAGAAAAATGTGAAACAAGAGGCATACACAAAATTCAGCCCTAAACATCAACTATAATATACTTGTCATTCATTAAACTATCTTCAATAGGCATTTCTAGATGATATATTTTTTTTGCAAACTTTTGCAGATATATTCCTATATGTAAAGCAGTGTATAAACTTACACTTTTAGTAGGAATAAAGAATTATTCAAGGCCCTCAATAAAATCAAAGGCCAATAGATATTCCAAAGTACTCATAAGACTGAGGGAAAAGATTAAAAACTGCTCACTTCTGTTATTTTGAAAATATTGGCCGCATGACTGGAAGAAATGATTAAGATGGATACGACAAAAATAGACTGGTGAAGATTAACTAGAACTTCATATTCAAAGAATTTGGTGAAATATTGTAGGTCGAGTTGTATGTTCCAAAAGTTTGGCAACAAGGAGGATATAGACATATAAGGTTCTCATCGTTAACGATGTGCATCAAAAATATCCAAGACAAAAATCACCCAAATTGAAATTTTAGCCCTTTATGTCATATAACATAATAGAAAAATCCAAACTTGGAACAAATTATTTATTTCAAAAATAGGTTGAAAACAAAGACGCCATGGGCTCTAACCACATCAAGACATCTGGCGCCTACTACCTTCCTCAGCTTCGTAATTCGATAATATCCAAAAGATTATAAATTTACCCAAATTACGTATCCTAAAAACATTTAATGGGAAATAGAAAACATTGACAGCATGGGTTCTAACCAGATCAAGATTTCTGGCGCCGAAGTCTCTTCCGCAGCTTCTTGTACTTATGTTTGTTCATCTTTCTCTTCCTCTTCTTCTTCACACTGTCGGCCCACACAGTTCGATCACATCCCTCAGCAACCCCATGATTGTGGTCACTCTCGTCATGACATCGATCGAAGCTGGATTGGGCGATGGGATTCCAATGAAAACAATGGGGGAAACTGGGGTAAATTTGGATGGATTGGTGGAAGCTATCGGGAAGAGCAGGGAAGGAAGAACGGTTCGGGCTCGGATTGGCTCGGGGGAGTGCGTCGTGGAGAAGGGATGGATAGAGCGGGGGATTTGTGAGCTGGGGGTTGGCAATGGATGCGAAGATTCGAAAGGGAAGGGCGGGAAGGGGTCTTTTGAGGACCTTTTGGAGAAGAGATGCCATTAAGAGAGAGGGCGCGGGGGGGGGGGGGGGTGGGGGGAGAGGAGGAGGATGTGGGTTTTAATGCTGGAACCTTGTAGGGTTTAGCGGCTAGCCGGTCCGAAATAGACGAATAGCTCTTGCACTATGTTCGCCGAATTCTGTGAATTTTCCAAAAATAGAAGACCAACAGAAAAAGCTGCTACAATAACCTATAAAGGACTGGTCAACATCAATAACCAAAGTGAGAGATAAGCGAGTGTTCCTGCCAAGTAAAATAAGATGCCTGTATAAAATTGATTATGCAGCAAGTTTTTGTGCACCGTGCAGCAAATCCAACATGTTTCGTATTATTTTTTTATTAATTTATCTGTATCTAAATTGGATTAAAGGGATAGGATATATAATAGTTTAAAAGTTGAGCGTGACTAACATTAATTATCGTTCAGTTTTTATTTAAAATTTTTATATAGATCAAAATATTCTTTTCCTCCAATCTACTTTTTCTGTATCATCTTTCTTAAATTTTTATAAATATTTCAGTCTGAAAAATGCTCTAGTTTTTGTCCAAGAAATCAATAAATATTAAAGAAAGAATTTTCATCGTTCTGAAATGTGCTCTAAGATTCCTATCGCAGGAACCAACTTTAAAAAAGTATTCTATTTTGGTCTGAGGTTGGAATAAGCCATCGAAGACTTCCTTTGTTTTGGTCCGCGATTGGAATAAGCCACTGAAAACTTCTTCTATAAGTTCAAAATAAAATGTCATCTCCAGTAGGAAGTAAACCAAGCCTTCATAGAATCTTGTTTAGTTTTTTTTTTATAGTTCCTTTATTACAACTGTTTTGATAGTTAGAGAAAGTTAAGAGTAATAACTCAGTTCACAGGTGATAGGTATTCCTGGAAGGAGGAGATCATAAATATAGTTTAAGTTTTTGTGCAGAGATGTCATAGGTTTATAACTTGGGTGTCATAATTTTTTAGCTATGGTATCGTAATACTGTTTTAGCATATTATTGACATCTTTTAGCTCTGTAGCATGTTTTGACATCCTAGGAATCATATCTCAGTCCATAAGTAATAGGTTTTCCAAGTAGTAAGGATTTTTGTTTTTAGTTTCATGTTTTATCATCGGGTATCCTAATCTTTTAACTAGGGTGTCATAACTTCTAAACTATGATATCTTCAATGAAAACTCCTTTTTTTAAAAATTTTTTTTCTTCATGATCTTTTATCATAATCTAACAATTTTATTCAAGCCAATGCACGGTTGAAATATCCCATGATAGAGGATAAAAGCTTTTATTTTCTATTTGTACCAAGTTGTTCATGTTTCAAAGTTTTTGATACTAAATTTTCTCAGAAGCATTTTATTACATTGTGGGTATTATATATCAGCAATACATACCGAAACACTTATATTATAGAGGATCAAAATATCCGGTTAAGTTTTGTGTATGGATGTCGTAGGTTTATAACTTGAGTGTCGTAGTTTTTGAACTATGATGTCGTAATACTGTTTCTGCATAATATTGACATCCTTTAGCATCCGTAGTACATTTTGACATCCTAGGAGTCATAACTCAGTTCACAAGTGATAGCTTCTCTAGATAGTAGGGATTTCTATTTTTAGTTTCATGTTTTATGATCGGGTGTCGTAATCTTTACACTAGGATGTCGTAACTTCTGAACTAGGATGTCGTAACTTCTGAACTAAGATGTCGTTCAATGAAAACTCCTTTTTTTGAAATCTTTTTCCTCTTGATCTTTTATTACAATCTAACAATCTTATTCAAGCCAATGCACGGTTGAAATGTCCCATGATGGAGGATAAAAGCTTTCATTTTCTATTTTATACCGAGTTATTTATGTTTCGAAATTTTTGATACTGAGATTTTCTCAGAAGCATTTTTTTATATTGTGGGTATTATATATCAGCAATGCATACTGAAATACTTATGTTATGGAGGATCAAAACATCTGGTTTAAGTTTTGTACAGGAATGTCGTAGGTTTATAACTCGGGTATCATAGTTTTTGAACTAGGATGTCGTAATACTGTTTCAGCATATTATTGACATCCTTTAGCATCTGTAGTATGTTTTGACATCCTAGGAATCATACCTCAGTCCACAAGTGATAGGTTCTCTAGGTAATAGGGGTTTCTGTTTTTAGTTTCATGTTTTATGATCGGGTGTCATAATCTTTTAACTAAGGTACATTAAGTTTAAATATCTATTTTTAGAAATATTTGGTTCTATGCCTGTATTATCGTACTATCATGTCATATTCTATCCAATGCATAACTTATTATTTATTATGCTGTAGATAAAATATCATCTAAAACTATGTATATCAATATTTATGATTTTTATGCAGATATTTCTATATATGGTATTGAAATTATAAATCTAGAAAAAATCCAAGATGATCATTTGGATGAGGTTGCTGATATTGTTCAGAAGAATGTACCTTCTCCTATCACCCTGATTACAAAGAACGAGTCTGTGATCCTAAAATTAGAATGGAGTTCAATTCTGTATATGATTTATACAATTTCTACAATGGATATGCAAGGAGAGTAGGTTTGGAAATCATAATAGTGTGTAGTAGGTCCAACAACAACAAAGAAATATGCTTCAAGCACTTGGCATATTGGAGGCAAGGAAAATCTAGAAAAATCGATAACTCCATGAATCCTAGGGATACTGACAAAATTGATTGTAAGTCTTTGATAAAAGTAATACTAAATTATAAAAATGGTAAGTAGATATTGATTAATGTTTTTCTAGAACATAACCATGAGCTATCTATATTATCAGCTGGTTATCTACGATCCCATAGAAGGATCAGCACACCAGAAAAGGTAGAGATCAATAATTTACATGTCATGAATATTTTCATAAATCAAATATACTCTATCATGGCTAGAAGGAAAGGAGATAGAAGATAATTAGATTTCATAGAGAATGATGCTCATAATTTTATCTGTCAGGAATGCCAGAGTCAGCTGAAAGAAGAAGATGCACAGTCAATGGTAATCTATTTCACACAAATGCAAGTAAAAAATCTAATTTTTTTTTATACTTTGGACCTAAATGATAATGGATAGCTAAGGACTGTCTTTTTTATCCATCCTAGATCAAGATTGGCAAGCACTTACTTTAATGATGTGTTGACCTTTGACTCAACCTATTTGACAAATACATATCAAATGCCCTCAACCATCATGGACGGTCCGCATTGCTTGGTTGTGCATGTTATTAGATGAGATGACTGAGACATTTAAATGGATATTCCAATCATGACTGGATGCAAATGGTGGTCAACCATCTAATGCCATCATAACTGACCAAGATAAGGCAGTCGAGACTACCATTAGGGGTGTTTTTCTAATGCACAACATAGATTTTGTCTTTGGCATATTTTAAAGAATATTCCTGAAAAGATTAGCCATATTTACAGTGCAAATTCCAAATTTATGATAAAGTTTGAAAAGATGATATATGATTTAGTTACCATAGTGTCTTTCGAGGAAAGATGGACATATTTAATGGAGAAATGTATAGAATGCAAGGCTGTATATTGGTTAAATGACATATATAAATGTCGAGATAAATGAGTTTCAGTTTACCTTAAAGATACATTCTTCACAGGTTTGTTAGTTATTATGAATGATTAATGTTCATTTTTTAAAAAATTTTCAATAAACTTTTTATCTTTAATGATTCTATTTTTTGAATATTTATGAATAGGGATGTTAACTTCATAGAAGAACGAGAGCATCAATCACTTCTTTGATGGATTTATAAACTCCAAGACTATGCTCAAGGAATTCATCGATAAGTACGAAGATGCCTTGAAGAAAAGATATGAAGCAGAAAATGAGAAAGACAATAAAATGTTGCAAACAAATGCTTTCCTAAAGACATCCTCTCCTTTTAAGAGGCAAGAAGCAAGAAAATATACAAGGCACATTTAAAAAATTTTAGAATGAGGTCTTTAAAATGGCTGCATCAAATGCCAAATTAGTTAAAAAAGTTGACAACCGTGATGTATATTCTGTTAAATCATTTGAAAGAATTAAAGTTGATGGAATCAAGAAGGAGATTATAAAAAATTATGATATTTCATATAACAAAACTTTGGAGAATGTTAAATGCTAGTGTGGATCCTTTCAGTACAAGGGTTACCTGTGTAGGCATGTCTTATTGGTTCTTCATCAAAGTGATGTATTTTGTATCCTAGATAAGTCTTCTTAAATAGATGGTGCAAGAACATGAAATACCAATTCGACGATCTCGAATGCAATACTCAATTTTGTTGGCTTTAGTCCTTGTTTTGATGACTAACAAAGTATTAAGTATATGTTTTATACTAATATTTTAATTGAGTTATAAGTTTCAGGATACAGGTACCTTAAATTCTTTATATAAAAGTATCAAGGCACTCATTGGAAGCTAAGTAATTTTCACTATTTAAGAAGTCGTCTCATTTGAAAAAGACCTCAAAATAGATCAAACAAAGCTTTACAAAAAGGGTATTGAAGTTTCATTGAAGAACATTTTGAATTTTGAAGGTTGGCACAGGTTTTTGTCAAGTTATAGAGTCAAGTGTTGACTCATGGCATGCTAAGTGACGACACTTCAGAGAGTGGCACACAGAAATCCCTTTGGCATGCCAAGTATCGACTCACAGGAATCAGGTGTCGACTCACAGAAGTCAGGTGTTGACTCATAGAAACAAAGTGTCAACTCTTGTCCTGAAAAAATTGAAGATACAGAACTATGCCATTCTGAGATTTTTCTGTCAAGTGTCGGCTCAGGAGATTCAAGTATCGACTCACAGAATTCAAGTATCGACTCATGTAGTTCAAGTGTCAACTCATAGCCTGAGAATAGAAAAAGGATAGAATCCTGGTTTTTCAAATATTTATATCTTGAGTCGACTCAACTAATCCAAGTGTTGACTCATGAAGACTCAAGTGTCAACTCACAGAAATCAAGTATCGACTCACGGGTTCTGACAGCTATGACGGCTATATTTTCTAAAAGGCAAAATTGATCCCTACAAGCTCCCAACGGCTAGTTTTGCTTCACCAACGATCTTAAGCCATTTTTTAGAAGTTTTTGAAGTATTTAAGTTTCACCAAACTCATTCATGAAGAACTAACTCACAAGAGATAAAACCTTTCTTGATAACTTCACTTCCAAAGCCAAAAAGAGAGCAAAAGAGAAGATTTCACTGAAAAAGCTTACAAGCGTTCATTTCAGCATTCCAAAAATAGTTTGTGAAGTGATTCCAAAGAAAAGACAACTCAAGCAATCATCAAGAGCCTCAAAGATTCCATATTCCACTCTATAAGAGAGTTTACTTGTGTTTTAAATTTGTATCTCTGAATTTATTTCTTGTACTAGTTTCAAGGGTATTTGAAACCAGGTGTTAGGCCCTTCCAAGCCTTGAATTGGAATCCAAGCGTAGGTTGGCTTGAGTAAAGATTGTTGGTGAGTCTAAGTGAGAAAACCAACTTTGGGTTTAACTTGTGAGCTCGTTGAAAACAAGCTAGCTGTAATCTAGGTTAATTATAGTGAAATTCCTAAGGGGCAGCTTGGGGAGTGGATGTAGGTGCTGGGCTTGCACCGAACTACTATAAACTTTTGTGTTTGTATGTGTGCTCTTTACTGTTTTGCATTTACTGCTTATACTCTTAACATTGCATCTCACTCACTTTGTGCACACTTGCATTGCTTCACAAACACATTAATTTCAGCACATATATGCTTTAATTTTTTAAAGAAACACAAATCACCCCCCTCTTGGGTTGCTACGCTGGGCAACAAATTTTGTGATAAAAGTATGTGAAAATCATGATATGCACTCAAGAAATTATTTATAATTAGATGTTTTATTTTATGTTTACATAAACCTATCATATGTCATGAAATCCTAATACAAATATTATATTTTATTGATCGTAGATATGCTTTGATGAGTTATCGGATGATGAAGCTTGTAGAGATAGACTTCATTGTTGCCCAGTAAGCAACCCAAGAGGGGGGGTGAATTGGGTCTCCTAAAATATAAATGCAAGTGTGTGCACCAATCTAATAATTAAACTTATTACTATGAATGCAAGTGTAATGTGCTTTTAATAAGTAAGCAGTGAAAATATAAAAGCAATTAGAGAAGAGCAAATGAAAGAGACAAGCAACCACAAATACAAAGAAAATATAGTGGTTCGGTGCTATCCAATGAACCTACATCCACTCCCCAAGATCCACTTAGAAATTCACTATAATCTCAACCGATTATAGCCGATTAGTTTTCTGGGCTCACTAATCAAAACTCGACTTGTTTTCACAAGGCTCACAAGTCAAAATCTCACTTGGTTTTCCGGGCTAACGAAAAACCTAAATGGTTTTCAAAGGCTCATCAATAACCTTCTTGGTTTTCTAATAGGCTAACCAAAAATCTTTACAACAAATATAAGTTTGAAGTAGAGAAACAATAAAAGCTTTCTAATAAAAGCGAATATCTCTTTGAAGCTTTGATGTAGTGATGCTTTCAACTTAATGAAGCCTCCTTTTCATGCTTTAGAAGGTTGAACTTGAATGCTCTTAAAGGCTTTTGAAAGCTTGGAGACTTGCTTTTGCTTGAAGGTGGTTAAACTTAATGAATAGGAGTGAAAGCTCTCTTTTCTTTTCACTTGGTTATTCATTTTTCATTCTCTTATATTTTGATTTGATTTGAATCAATTAAATACCTTCCTAAGGCATCAAACCCGGTTTGTAGTCGTTAGACATGAAAAACTAGCCATTAGGAGCCAAGAGGAGTGGTTTCTGCGTTTGAAAAACTAACCGTTACTATTCCCAGAACTCCAAGTGTCGACACTTCAAGCTGTGAGTCGACACTTCCAGTCCATGAGTCGATACTTAGTTTAAATATCTTCAATGCAGCTTTCTGGAATTCTCAAATGTGTCGACACTTCGTCAAGTGAGTTGACACTATGAGTCAACACTTAGCATCCATGTGTCGATACTTCAGGCAAGTCTTCAATTTCAGCAAGTTCTGTAACCCAAAAATCTCAGGTGATGAGATGATCCATGTGTCGACACTTTGAGTCGACACCAGACATCCATGTGTTGACACTTCAGCCGTGCCACTGAAACTTTCTTTGCTTACCGGCTTGAGTCGACACTTTCTCAGTCATGTGTCAACACTTGAGTTATGTGTCGACACTTGGAGTCGACACTTCACTGAGATTTTCACAAAAATAATTGATCTTTTGCTGAAACAAATTTGTGTTGACTTCTTGTATCCTTTCAAGCATTCTTCAACTACCAAAGTCCTCTTTGAGCAGATCTTCCATCCATATTTGGGACTTTTCAATTAATCAATCTTTTGTTAAATTGATGAGCACCTTTTTCTATAAAAATACACTTCAACGAAATCATTAATACTCAACTTATACTTAAGCATTTTGCTTATCATCAAAATCAATAACAGAGTCAACAATCTCTCCATTTTGATGATGACAAAACCTTTAAGTATAAATTGGACAATAAAGGCTTTCAAAAAAAAATTTCAATGTCCATAGAGATTATTGCAAAAGGTATTGAAAAAATTAAAAGAGATGTATCAGAGTTAAGAGTATTGCCATAGCTAAGAGTATCAGAACTCAAAATATATAAGAGATAACATCATGTATCATGATATCCTAAGAAAAATGCTCAAGAGAGACAATTTCAGAAATAAACAATACTCCCCCTGAAGAGATGATCCATAAAAAGATTAGTGGACATCTTTTAAGCATCAAAAGATTAGAATTGGGCAAGGAATTCAATTCAAATCAGATTTTCAATACAAAAAAGGTATTACTCCCCCTCACTCAATGCACATAATCAAATTTCAAAATTTCAAAATTTCTCTTTCAATCATACAAATTTATACTTATTTCTCATTTATACTTATACTACAGTTTCTCCCCCTTTTGTTATCATTAAAAAAGAAGGAAGAAATAAATGAGTTTGAATAAAGAAGTAAGCCATTTACTCAATCATAAAGGAAGACAATGAATCACTAAAAGTAACTAATGTATTTCATTTACTCAAAGTCATAAGGTGAAACATAGTATTTCATTCACTTAAAACAAGTTTGATACATAAAGGAAACATCAAAATATACAAAAAGTACAGAAATACAAACCATATAAAAACTATCCTAAGCATCATCCTCATTATCTGAGGATCCAATCTCGATCGGTCCAGTATCAGTGAAAGCACGAGATCGGGGCTACATCGATTTAAGATCACGAAGACTAGTCCTGGTCAGTCTGAAAGGAGTACGATGACCATGACCTCTGCTTCGAACATAAGTCCTCCCTCTAGCTGTAGCAAAAGAGGTAGAAGCTATGTCAGTAGCAGGAACATAACTGATCGGAGTGATAAACTCAATAGATGTCGGATGTGGTGTACGGTCAAATAAAGAACCGGAATCAAGATGGTGGAAACCAGGTGTGTAGAAACCTAGCTCCCGAAGAAGAGAAGATGTATTCAAGGATGGTGTATCAACTATAGGTGTATCAAAAATTGGTGTATCAGCTGAAGAAATAACAGGTGTATCAATGATAGGTGTATCAGCTGAAGAAACGATAGGTGTATCAACAATAGGGGAATCAATAACAGGTGATCAATAACAGGTGAAAGTATAGGAATGGCAGAATGATCAATAGATCTAGAAGGTGGTGTGGGTATGATAGGAGTCTGAAGGGATGAACTCGAAGGATCATAAATGGGACTCCTAGGTAAGTCAGCTGCTGTCTCCGGCACTAGCTCTATCATCATGTCTGGAAAGTTAAATCTATCAGAGTCAGTCTCATCATCATCATCATCATCTCTGTCTGGTCCCGGAGCAGGTGGAACTGGAGCTGAATCGGGAACACTCCCAGAAGAGGGTCAAAATAGTACAGACAATATAGTAGTGATACCATCACTCAATCCTCGATGGCTCTCTCTCGTCTCTATAATGAAGCTATCAAGTCGCTATCGAATAATCATAATATCCATCTCAATGCGACCGACTCTATCCATAATACTCTTTGAAGCTCCTGAAATGTCTGACTGTGCTGGCTGAGGCTGGGTAGCTGGCTCAGACTGAGAAGCAAGCTCTGGCTGCACTGTTGGCTCAAGCTGAATCTCAGGTAGATGTGCCTTTGAAAGTCCTGCCTCGCTTGAATATATGCGCTCCTCCTCTGTAGTGTCCTCATCTCTGTCATCGGCTTGTCCTGATACTCGACGACTCCACTGGCCTCTGACCAACTGATATCCCATCCGGTGAAGTGATTTGATATCGTAGACATCAGTGTGTAAAAGCATCCGGTAGGGCTCATCATCAAATGTCACTCCATATGCTCTAAAGAGCAAGGTCAAGCCCATCCTGTAGGGCAAGCATAGTCTCTGACTGATCGATGCCTCCATCATCTGATGTACCATTAGTACCGAAAGGCAAACTAGTGCATGCTGAACTAAGGAGACCATCACAAGCAGCGCTCTCTCGATGATGTAATCAAAACATCCGATCTTCGGTAGAAGAATCCGTGCAACAATATGATGCAGTAACCTCATCTCAGCAGAAAGTCGGGATGCTACAACAGTGGCTCCCTCAAGTAGAACATCTGACTCGAAAATGCACTGGAGTCCACTGAACCTATCCACTAAACTGTCGACAGATCCTGTTAGGGGTATATCCCATACTCTGCTTAGAACCTCTGCAGTCACTGGGATATCTCTGCCATGAACCTGCGCTATCCATCCATCACTACCATGGGCTAAAGATCCGTAGAACTCTCGTATCAGGCCCGAGTAAAATCTCTCAGTCAACGAGTAGAATGAAGTCAGACCAGCATCTCTAAGCCACTGACCAATCCGAAAGTGCTGCTGGTCGATGAATCCAAAGTATACATGACGTCCTCCGACAACTGTCTTCGAACCCATGCGACTGGAAGCTAAAAAAAGTGGCCGAGCAGGTGGATCAGGTGCTATAGCTTCATGTCTAGCTTTTGTCCTTCTCTCTTCTTCATGGTTGGATGGCCGAGGGCGACGAACAACTTGTTTTCTAGGTCCTATTGCACAGATTCACGGATTGAACAAGAGAGGAGACGAAACTAAGGTTTCAATGGTTCAAAATAGAAATGGAAGGGGGATTGTCACAACAACCGAACCAAGAACTGTTCAAAACGAGAATTTAAGAGGGTTTTTGATGAAATTTGGAGGGAAATAGTGATTAGAATAGTGCTAGGGCAAGTGTCGGCTCGAATTAGAGGAGAAAATGCCAAGAAAACACTCCGTTTCCATCTTTATTCTCGGTTTGCTGCCATTCATGTGTCGACTCACGACATAGGGCCATGTGTCAACACATCAAGGTATCGACACATCGACTTAAAACCGAAAAAAAAAGAAAATGAAGTGCAAATCAAAATCACTAGGAATACAATGACATTCAAGATGATTAAATATAATTGATATCAAATTTGATCTTTTATGGGTCAAGGAGTAGAAAATTTCAATCAAAAGGATTAATGACCCCAAGTTCTCTTCTAATCATACTGAACCGATCTTCTTGGAGAGGCTTAGTCAAAATATCAGCTAATTATAATTTAATATAAACAAATTCAAGTACAACATCATTATTTTCAATATGATCTCTAATAAAATGATGCCTAATTTTAATATGTTTACTTCTAGAATGCTGAACAAGATTCTTAGTGATGTGGTAGGATCGCTGACGTGGAGTACTGTCATACACCATGTCGGAGAAGACCTCCACATCGGACGTTCTACTTGGACTCCTTCGCCGAGCTGAGCTCCACCAGAACATTGGGATGGCCCGTCGAAGCTAAGCTCTGCCCTCCGCCAGGCTAGCCCTCGCAAGGTCAGGATGCTTAGGTCGGAGCCGAGCGACCTCCCCCATATCAAATCCCTCAAGGTTAGGTCCCTTGGCCTAGAGTCGAGCTCGATCCTCCTCCACGACGTGGACCCCCTCTAAGATCGAGTCCTCTGGGCTGGGGACGTGCTCTACTCTCCTCCACCAGGTCGAGCTCGCTCGAAGCTGAGCCCCTTTGGTTTGGAGTTGAGCTCAGCCCTCCTCCACCAAGTAGGGCCACTTTGAGGCTGAGACGCTCGGAGTCGAGCCCCGCCTCTCCAGCTCGGCCCCAGCTCGGGTGAATGCACCAGCAAGCAGAGGGACGACATCATCATCCTCGGATGCCAACGGACCCCCTCAGGGTCACGAAGAGGCACCCGCCAGGCTACAATAACTGCCCGCAGCTACCACTTACACCAAAAGGGAGAGAAGCTCCCTGATCAAGGCACCATGTTCTCCACCAACCACCTGTACCACCCGAAAGAAGAAGTCAACCAGGAGATTCGAATCCTGGGGATGGCGACCCCCCGATTGAGGCACTGCCAAGTTTCTTGGAATGGAGCAACCAGAAAGAATGACAGAGCACGCGACAGCTTTCCCTATCACGAACCAGGAAAGACATCCCATCCACGGCATGGGATATCACCGCACGCACCTGTCAGCACGAGGAAGATCCCAAGGTAGGCACCCAACGGTCACCTGGGCTCCTAAAAGCCATCGACGCCCCTGAGAGGGGGAGGGTAATGCAACTAAACTCACTTCGAGTGAATCCAAGCAGAGCAACCGAGGGAGAAAGAGGCCACACAGGAGAATCCCTCCATCTCGGCCACCACCTCTCCCAGCTTGCTGTCACCTCTACTCACACTACACTCACTGATGCGGAGGCAAGGGGTTAGGGCTAGATCTACCGGAACAAGTGGACCATATGACACCTATAGAACGATGCCCAAATTTTAAGGTCATCCTGAATAATCCAGGTCTGTTTTATGTTTTCCATAAGCCACCCCAAGACTCCGATTCCTATTTCCTACCCTTCCCTGAACCCTCTAACATTTCTAAAGCCATGGGGTTACTTTTTATTGAGATTACCAGAATGCGTGACTCCTTAGAGCCTATCCCTTTTGCCCTCTACTTCTGGCATACTTCATGGCATTTGCTAGGGATCCTTAAAAATTTTTCTTGTGCATACCAGACTAGGGTAAAACCTAGAGAGTCAAAAGTCTGTTAGGTTTAGACCCTAGGAGTCCAATAAATTTTTTTTTCTCAATAAGATTGCATAGTTGAGTCTGCATTTTGCATCATGTTAGGATTATGCATTAAATACAATTTTAAAATAATTGGCTGATTCCCGAAAGCGAGCCAAAGAGTTTGAAATAAGGGATTTTGTAATGATTAGGCTTCGGCCTGAACGGTTTCCACCGGGAACCGTTAAGAAGCTTCATGCTCGTGGGACAGGTCCCTTTAAAATGATTAGGAGAATGGGCTGATGGGGGACTAATATGCATGCAATTCTTCTTGTATGTTTTACATGTTGAGTTAGGTGATTAATTCCCGAATTTCAGATCAAAATTATTTGTAGATAATTTTGTATGAATTTTTGAAGATCAGCATGCAGATTAGGACCTAAAAAAGTAGCAAAGAAGGACCGCCGGGGCTGAGAAGCCTCGGTTAGGGCAAGTTCTCCTACAATAAAACTACTTGAGGTAAAGGGGTGTACCTGACAATGTCTGTGAATATCGCAGTGAAGGGGTATCTCGTTCCTCGATGGATGTGGCATGGAAAATCGAGCCAATGACCCGCAGATACCCGGCTTTCTGCTCGGTGGTCTGATTGAGGCTTGGCTGGAGTCGTTGGATTCGTAGGAACTCAAGGACCTGTAAATGACCTGTCAGGGGTTAGAAAACTCACAAAGGAACAAGAAAACAAAGAAAAAACAACAAGGAAAGGCTTCTTTTGGAGTGGGCGTCCAGGGATCTGAGATGCTTGTTGGCAGCAGGAAGATGGTTGCAGCACTGGGAAGAAAAACTCTCACAAACCCCTTTATGCACACAGCAGGGTATCACACAACTCAATAGAAGAACTCAAGGTTTTCATTCATCAAAAATTCTCCCTTCATACAAGAGGCTAGGGTCCCTTAAATAGACCCTTAACCTTGGGCTCCAAGTAAGGGCACATTAGTCTTTACATGAGAATCCTTTTCCCTCTCAAACCCTAGCTAGAAAATAAGGAAACATTAGGTAGAAAAAATCCCTAAAATTTCTCTTGACTTGGCCAAAACTCCAAGGACACCTAGGGAGACGTGTTGGGCTTTTAAGAGCAGCAAGGGACCGGCCCAAAGGGGCCCGGGTGCATGGGTTTGGGCCTCTGGAAGCTGGGGTGGCCTGGTAGCCAGGTAGCAGGAATATTCCCTGGTATCTTGCTTCTTAGGGGCTTGGGCTTGGCGCCTGGGCTTGATTTCTTTGGGCTAGGATGCAGATGGACCTCTAAAATCATGGATGCCTTGGTCTATGAATATATTTTGGCATCTGGAAGGAAATCTGGGCATCTGGAGGGCATCTGCAAGGAATCAGGGTTTCTGATTTTCCTCCTGGGGTCTTCAAATCTTCAAGCTGGGTTGGACTTGGGCTAAACTTCCATGTCTTCAATCTGGTTGGACTTGGTCTTTACTTGTATGATGTGGTCTTGAGTCTTCAGTATGCTTGGATAGGACTCAAAAAAATAAAATTAGCTCAACATGAGCTGACCAGCATTGGACTGAACTAGCTCAACATGAGCTGACTAGTACAGAACTGAAATAACAACTCAAAAAACTCAAATAACAACTAAAATGGACTCAGATGAGCTAATCCCTTATTACAGATGGACTCATAAATTATTGATCAATTTATAGAGGGTTGAAAAGTCTCTGTCTTATTCTGGTGCTTCAGGTGTCCCCACCAATTCTCCCGGGGTGGGAGGAACTCGACCCTGTCGAGTGAAGGTCAGACTGGCTCACATATCTCTCGAGAAGGTCTGGGTTGAGGCATTGCAAGTCCTCTCGAGAAATCCACGAATCGTCCGACTCTGGCCGGCCTTGCCATCGAACCAGGAAGCGTTGATAGTCATGGCCCTGGGTCGTGATGGCTTGATCGTCCAGGATACGCTCGATCCGTTCTCCTCTCTCAGGCCAAATTTGTTTGTGGACACTCTAGGTTAGGGTCACTCACAATGAAAAGGAATAGGTCCAAAGGTCTTACTAGGTATCGCTGCCGGTTCCCTATACTCAACCAGGTCTGTAATATTGAAGGTAGAACTAATGCCCAAATCCGAAGGCATGTCTAACACCTAGGCATTTGATCCAACCTTCTCTATCACTTTAAAAGGTCCGGCTCTGCGAGCATGAAGCTTCTTTTAGGCCTAAGCCTAACCAAGATAGAATCCACTACATCAAATTCTTTAATCCTTCTTCGGGAATTAGCCAGTTTGTTTAAAGATTAGTGCGGGTGGTGAACATGCTAGGCACATACAGACTCCTAACAAATGATGCAAAGGACTCAAACTAACACCTAATAGACTCGACTTTGCATTCCTATCGAAGGAAATTTATTAGACTTTTATGGGCCTAAACCTAAGAGACTATAGACTCTCTAGGTATGACCCTAGTGTGGTGTGCACAAGAGTATTTACAATAGACTCCAAGCAAATGCCAGAGGATATGCTAGAAGTATAATGCAAACCTAACATGCATAATGAATGCATGCAGTACGCTAATCTCAGTTAAATGCAATCTAATAATCCTAGAAATGCTGGAGGTGTCAGGAAATGGCAGAAAATAGGAAGTGGGTTCAGAATTAGTTTGGTAGGGTAGGGAAAAAGGTTCAAGGTTAGTTGGATAAAGTTCGATATAAGAAGGCATGTCATGGACTAATCCTAGACTAATGAGGCTAACCTTACGAGGTTGCGGTATATCTATGGGGTTTGTATAATGGAAGGATGGGTTACTAATCTCAGGGAAGAGGTCCTTAATGGGAACTATAGGAGGAGGCTCATCCCGAGGATACTGATTCAAAGAGATCAAGTCCTTAATAAATTCTTCTGGTTCTTGTATTTTTGGACTAGACTCTATAATTTGGCTCTCCTCTACGGTTTCCTCTAGTAAGGCTCTAATAGCAGTACCTAGGTTCTCTTCCTCTATTTGTTCTTTCACTATAGCTTTAGGTTGGATGTGGTCAAGGTCAACTACCTCTAGGTTGGCTTCTACCTGGGTATCTATTGGGTCAGCTAATTCTAGGTCATCTAAAGGTGTCTTCACTTCTTCTTCATACTCATCCACTAAGTTTGCATCAGCTTCATACACTTCCGTGTTAATGTAAGCCTTGTCAATCTCGGGAATGGTTGGAGAAGGTCGGCTAGGGGAAAATTGCTAGGTCCTGGTTTCTGATTATGGACACTAATTCTAGTAGGTTCAGGTTGCCTAAGAGGTAGTGGCTCACTACTGGGCTCATATTTAGGGATGCTAATCCTATGGGATTCAAGTTGACTAAGGAAAACCTGACTAGTACTAGATTGATACTTAGGGGTTATGGGTTTTCTGGGCTCATAGGACAAGGGTGCAGATCTATAGGTCATGGGATTATAGGATCTGGGGTCATAGGATTTTGGGTCAGCTCTATGGTCAGGTTCTAAGGATGGATCATGGTATAGGGTCCTCCTAAGGTTGGGCTCTTTATATGGGTCAGGATATTGGGTCCTCCTAGGGTTGGACTCCCTATATGGATCAGAATACTGGGTTCTCCTAGGGTTGGACTCCCTATATGGGTCAGAATATTGGGTTCTCCTAGGGTTGGACTCCCTATATGGGTCAGAATATTGGGTGTTGGGTCTACTAGGCTCATAGGGTGTGGGTGCATAGGATCTATGATCATAGGATCTAGAGTCATAGGATCTAGGTTCATAGGTTATGGATTCATAGGCTCTAGGTTCATAGGATTTGGAGTCATAAGATCTATAGGTTGTGGGTATACTAGGCTTATAGGGAGAGGGTAAATAGGATCTATCTTCCTGGTCTATAAAATCCTGATTGGGTCTTCTAGGACTAACCTTAGGGATTGGGTCATGACGATAGCCTCTTTTAGTTTCAACCTCAAGATATGGATCAGGGTTTGGGGTCCTTTTGGGCTCAGGATTGTAGTATGGGTCAGGTTGAGGGGCTCTCCTAGGTTCAACCTCTTGGTATGGGTCAGGGTCTGGGGTCCTCCTAGGCTGAGGGTTATAGTATGGGTCAGGATGAGGGGCTCTCCTAGGTTCGACCTCAGGGTATGGATTAGGGTTTGGGGACCTCCTAGGTTGAGGGGAATTAGGATCTGGCTCAGACTGTGACCCATGGGTTTTTCCTGGGGTTCCTACCCGGACTTCTAATTGCTCAAACCTATTGGCAAGATGGTCAATTCTATCATTGGTTTGAATACCAGACTGAGTTAACTGGGTCGCCATCTGGGCCATTTGATCAGCTAGGGCTTTTATTTGGGCTTGTAAATTTTTCATGGGTTCAGACATTTGTGAAGGAGGTGGGTGATATGAAACTCTTGATCTAGTGCTCATGCAAGACTCGATCAGACCGACTATAGCTGACTAGACCTAGAGTCCAAACTAGATGCTCAATCAGGGTGGCAAACTAGCCTATAGTGACCCTGTACTCAGCCAGGCAGGTGTAAGGGGAGTGTTAGGTCCCTGATTGCCAATCCTAGACACCAATCAGAGATTGGCCAGGTAGGCGGACCAGCACACAAGCCCTTCGGGATTGAATCCCTAAACCACCGTTCTAGACACTGAGCGCAAGGCACACACAGGTTAACTTGACACAGTGATCTAACACTAGCCCGGACCCGACCAGTTGGTGTCCCTAGCCCACTAGGGCAAATTAAGTCTAGTTAATTTTAGGTTAAGGCTTGGGACCGAATGCAAGGGATGTGGTTTTGGGCTAAGGAGAGGTTATCAACTCCTCCCCTTATCTGATATAGCAAGAGTGCCCTTAAAAGTAAATTATGCAATGATGGCAGGCAGATGAGGATGCAAATTAGGGTTTAGATGTTTTTGGTATTTTTGGAGAATATATATATATATTTTTTTGATATTTTTTTAAATAGAATAAAACTTGCATATCATGGCCTAATATTCAGGAAATATACTAAAATTAAAAGATATACAAAAAATGCTAAATAAAATCCTAAAACTTCCAAACTTCTCTTGCTGAAAAAAAAAGAGCCGAAAATTTATAGGCTGTATTTGGCTTGAAAAATATTTACAGACCATAATAAAATCTGAGAAAGTTCTTAAGATTATTGTGAATTATGATGAATCCAGAAAAACAAATTTCCAAATTTTTGAAGTTTTTGTCAGAGAGAAATAATTAAAATAACAGAGTATATACGGACTGAAAAATCGCAGAAAATAAGCCCTAATCTAAGCTCTGATATCAAATGATGGGGGACTAATATGCATGCAATTCTTTTTGTATGTTTTACATGTTGAGTTAGGTGATTAATTCCAAATTTCAGATCAAAATTATTTGTAGAGAATTTTTTATGAATTTTTGAAGATCAGTATGCAGATTAGGACCTAGAAAAGTAGCAAAGAAGGATCGCCGGGGCTGAGAAGCCTCGGTTAGGGCAAGTTCTCCTACAATAAAACTACTTGAAGTAGAGGGGTATACCTGACAACGTCTGTGAATATCGCAACGAAGGGGTATCTCGTTCCTCGATGGATGCGGCCTGGAAAATCGAGCCAATGACCCGCGGATACCCGGCTTTTTGCTCGGTGGTCCGATTGAGGCTTGGCTGGAGTTGTTGGATTCGTAGAAACTCAGGAACCTGTAAACGACCTGTCAGGGGTTAGAAAACTCACAAAGGAACAAGAAAACAAAGGAAAAACAGCAAGGAAAGGCTTCTTTTGGAGTGGGCGTCCAGGGATCTGAGATGCTTGTTGGCAGCAGGAAGATGGTTGCAGCACTGGGAAGAAAAACTCTCGCAAACCCCTTTATGCACACAGCAGGGTATCACACAACTCAATAGAAGAACTCAAGGTTTTCATTCATCAAAAATTCTCCCTTCATACAAGAGGCTAGGGTCCCTTAAATAGACCCTTAACCTTGGGCTCCAAGTAAGGGCACATTAGTCTTTACATAAGAATCCTTTTCCCTCTCAAACCCTAGCTAGAAAATAAGGAAACATTAGGTAGAAAAAATCCCTAAAATTTCTCTTGACTTGGCCAACACTCCAAGGACACCTAGGGGGACGTGTTGGCTTTTAAGAGCAGCAAGGGACCGGCCCAAAGGGGCCGGGTGCATGGGTTTGGGCCTCTGGAAGCTGGGGTGGCCTGGTAGCCAGGTAGCAGGAATATTCCCTGGTATCTTGCTTCTTAGGGGCTTGGGCTTGGCGCCTGGGCTTGATTTCTTTGGGCTAGGATGCAGATGGACCTCTAAAATCATGGATTCCTTGGTCTATGAATATATTTTGACATCTGGAAGGAAATCTGGGCATCTGGAGGGCATCTGCAAGGAATCGGGGTTTCTGATTTTCCTCCTGGGGTCTTCAAATCTTCAAGCTGGGTTGGACTTGGGCTAAACTTCCATGTCTTCAATTTGGTTGGACTTGGTCTTTACTTGTATGATGTGGTCTTGAGTCTTCAATATGCTTGGATAGGACTCAAAAAAATAAAATTAGCTCAACATGAGCTGACCAGCATTGGACTGAACTAGCTCAACATGGCTGACTAGTACAGAACTAAAATAACAACTCAAAAACTCAAATAATAACTAAAATGGACTCAGATGAGCTAAGCCCTTATTACAGATGGACTCATAAATTATTGATCAATTTACAAAGGGTTGAAAAGCCTTTGTCTTATTCTGGTGCCTCAGGTGTCCCCAACATGGGCCCTAATGCCTTTGTGCTAGAATTACCTCCGGATTATGGAATTAGCTCGACATTCAATATCTCTGACTTAGTCGAGTATAGAGAACCCGCAAACATACCCAGTGAGCTATTGGGCCTGACCTTCCTTTTGAGAGTGAACTTGAACCTGAGTGTCCACCTCCAAATATACCTGAGCGAGGAGAGCGGATCGAGCGTGTCCTGGATGACCAAGCTATCACTACCCGGGGCAAAGGCTATCAATGTTACTTGGTCCGATGGCAAGGCCGACCTGAATCCGATGACTCGTGGATCACCGGGAGGACTTGCTGCGCTTCGACCCCGATATCCTAGACAGGTACCAAAGCCAGACTAACCCTTACTCGACAGGGTCGAGTTCCTCCCACCCCGGGAGAATTGGTGTAGGCACCAGGATCCGACAGAGGCTCCTCAACCCTCTGTGGGTCTCAGATTAGGGTTCCACTTCTTTTTGTCTTGTAATAAGGCTTCAAGCCTCAAATTTGTAATTGTCTTTTGCTTTGAATTGAGTCTGTACCTTGACCAATTAGGTCAAATTGAGTCCTGTACTAAGTCGAGTCATAAATAGAGTCTAGTCTGAGTCTCTTAGAAGTATGGGTCAATTGCAAGAGTGGGTCTTAAAATTTACTCTCCTTGGATGCAAGTAAGGAAAAAAAAAAAAAATGAATGAATGAATGAATGATTGGCCGATTCATGAAAGTTTGAGTTTCATCCACCCTCCAACCATTGTCTCTTAGGCTAGGTTCGAGTGGAATTGCCTTTGTCCCCAGGGACGTCGAGTAGTGTGAGGCCACCTGTTCGTCGCCCCAGGGCGTCGTGAATCCTTCATCCTCCAGGATGTCGAGTGGTGTGAGGCCACATTCCTTCATCCTCCGGGATGTCGCGGGGTGCGAGGCCCCAAGTTATCTCCAACTTCGACATCGGAATCCAGCCGGACACCGGACTCGAAGCCCCTTCCCAACTCCAGTTCAATTCCTTTCCATACATCTCCACATTCCACTGACCTTTCTTTTGTTTGCCTACAGGTCCTCCCTGGCATCTCGAGCATTGGAGACAGTCAGCTTTGCCATCGTGACCTCCGGACCCAAAGCCAGAGCTCCCATGGGTTTGATTGCTCGGGCATCCAGGCCGCATCTGCCGAGTTGAGCGATATCTGCACCGAGCGCTTTAGAAGTTTGAGGTTTGCCTTCTCTTTATCTCCTAAGTAGATATTGTAGGTCGAGCTAGTCCTACCGGGATTTCTTAATCCCGAGGTTTCTTAATCCCGAGGTTTCTTAATCACTCTCCCAGTCACTGCCGGGACCCCATCTCGATAGACCACTGTTATGATGACTTTCACAGTTGTCAGGCTCCCCTCAGCCTACAACATGATCCTCGGTCGACCCGGGCTCAACCTACTCGATGCTGTTATCTCCACCAAGAGACTGCTTGTGCAGTTCCCAACTCCCTACGGTGTTGGGGAGATAAGGGGAGCACCCCAGCCAGTGCAACATTGTTTCCAAACTCTCCCTGGTGCCAAGGTCCTCGAGGACGGCCCCAGAGTGGATGATCTCGACTAGAGGGCTCAAGACCCCAGGGGTGGCCCGGTCGAATACCTACTATCTTATCCACCGATGGCTGACCAGGAGAAGACGGCGCAGATCGGGGCTCAACTACAAGGCGAAGAGAAGGCCCACCTATTGGAGTTCCTGCGGGCAAATGCAGATATGTTTGCCTGGATGGTGGTAGACATTCCAGGTATCCCACTTGCACCATCACTCATAAGCTAAGCATTGATCCAAAACACTGGCCAGTTCAGCAAAAGAAGAGGAGTTTTGCCCCGGAGAGGTAGGCGGCCATCAACGAGGAGGTAGACAAACTCCTCACCACCGGTTTCATTCACGAGGTGTAGTATCCGAGCTGGCTGGCGAATGTGGTGATGGTAATGAAGAGCAACGACAAATGGAGGATTTGTGTAGACTACACCGACCTCAATAATGCATGCCCGAAAGACAGCTTTCCATTATCGAAGATCAACCAGTTGGTGGATGCTGCCACCTTGGGGCACCGACTGCTCTCATTCATGGATGCGTTCTCCGAGTATAACTAGATCCGGATGCACCTGGAGGACGAGGAGCACACCGCCTTCATCACTGACCAGGGGATGTACTGCTACAGGATGATACCCTTCGGTCTAAAGAATGCTGGGGCCACGTCCAGCATCTGGTCAACAAGGTCTTCAAAGACTAGATTGGTCAGAACATGTAGGTGTACGTGGACGACATGCTTGTCATGAGCACGCTGAGCTCGAACCATGTCGCCGACCTTGCCGAAGCCTTCCATAATCTCCAAAAATACCAGATGAAGCTCAATCCAGTGAAATGCGCCTTCGACATGGTGGCCGGGAAGTTTCTCGGCTTCATGGTCACCCAGAGAGGCATTGAAGCAAACCTAGAGAAGGTCCAAGTGTTCGTCAACATGGAGCACCTGATGTCGAAGAAGCAAGTCCAACGCCTAACGGGGCGGATTGCAGTCCTAAGCTGGTTCATCTCGAGATCGGCCGATCACTGTCTTTCTTTCTTTAAGGTGTTGTGCAAGATGCACGGCTTCTCCTGGACGGAGGAGTGCAGAATAGCCTTTGAAGAGCTGAAGGAGTTCCTGGCCACTCCCCCGCTGCTCTTTCAACCACAAGAAGGAGAGGAGCTCCTGCTTTACCTGGCGGTAACACCTGGAGACGTCAGCTCGGTCCTCATCTGCTCAGATGAGGATGGATCCCAGAAGCCGATGTACTACACCAGCAAGATTCTTTACGACACAGAGATCAGGTATACTCGCTTCAAGAAACTCATTTTTGTACTAAAAATGTCTGCTAAGCACCTGAGGCCCTACTTCCAAGCACACCCCATTATGGTCATGATGGACCAGCCACTGAGGACCATACTTAGCCACCCCGAAACCTCCGGGAGGCTAGCTAAATGGTCCCTGATGCTGAGCGAGTTCGACATCTCATACCGGTCGAGGTCATCGCAGAAGGCCCAAGTCCTAGCCGACTTCATGGTCGAATGCATGGGACTCGTCGAGGAGCCAGAGCAGACGACCTCGGAGCATCAAACCGAGCCCAGACTTGAGGAGGACCCCTGGATCCTCCACATGGATGGCGCATCCAACTCCGGCGGAAGCCGAGCAGGCCTCATACTCACTAACTATGATGGGGTGGTGACAGAATGTGCTCTCCGTTTCAAGTTCACCGCGATGAACAACCAGGCGGAGTACGAGGCACTCCTTACGGGCCTAAGGGTCTCCCGTGAGCTGGGCATGCAGAGCTTGAAAGTCTTCACTGACTTCCAACTAGTTACCAGGCAAGTCTCTGGAGAATATGAGGCCAGAGATCCCCAGATGATGAAGTACCTGGAGCGAGTCCGCTCGAGCATGGCGTGCTTCCGATGCTTCAACATCTTCCATATCCCCCGTGGGGAGATGCTTGCACGGACGCATTGTCAAGACTCGCGACCATGCCAGACTCGTCACTGGGGCGCGCCTACATTGAGTACCTCGAGAATCCAAGCTATGAAGGCCAGAGGAGGTGCACCAAGTCACCCCGAAGCAAAGCTGGATGGACAGGTACGTCAGGTACATCACTGATAGCACCTTGCTAGAGAACCATAGGGAAGCCGGCCCCATCAAGAAAAAGGCCTCCCTGTTCATTCTGCTGGATGGCCAGCTCTACCGCCGATCTCACTCCTACTCGCTCCTGAAGTGCCTTAAGCCCACAGAGGCTGCCTTCGTGCTCTAGGATATACATGAAGGCCTCCGTGGGAACCACGTGGGGGGGAGGATTTGGCATACAAAGCTCTTCGCCAGGGTTACTTCTGGGAGACCATGAGGGAGGATGCCACCGACTTCATCAAGAGGTGTGACAAATGCCAGCGCTATGCTCACATACAGCGCCAACCGACGGCACCGATCTCCCAACTTTCATCACCCTGGCCTTTTGTCCAGTGGGGAATGGACATCTTAGGGCCATTCCCCCCTGCCCTTAGATAACAAAAATTCCTGCTAGTGGCAATCGACTTCTTCACCAAGTGGGTGGAAGCGGAGCCACTAGCTCGGATCGTAGAGGCCAATGTCAGCAAATTCCTCTAGAGGTCAATTATCTACCATTTCGGACTCCCCCACTGTATCATCACTGACAACAAGTGGCAATTTGATAATAGGGAGTTCGAAGGGTTCTACGCCAAGCATGGCATCCAACATCGATTCACCTCGGTAGCTCACCCCCAAACAAATGGGGAAGCCGAGGGGACCAATCGGACCATTCTTCAAGGACTCAGGACCAGGCTGGACCAAGCCAAGGGTGGATGGGTAGAAGAGCTCCCAAGCATCCTGTGGGCCTACCACACAACCCCCAGGATGGCGACGGGTGAAACACCTTTCAACCTTGTCTTTGGTACCGAAGCGGTCATCCCGGTTGAGCTCGGCGTGCCCACGCTACGGGTTCAGCGATACGATGAAGCACAAAACCTAGCACACCTCCTTCTCAACTTATACCTCCTCGAAGAGACAAGGGACAAAGCTCGGCTCCGGATGGCTGCTTACCGGCAATGAGTGGCTTGGTACTATAACGTGCAGGTGAAACTAAAGTCATTCAAACCCGGTGACTTGGTGCTGCGTCGAGTCGAAGCATCTCAACCCCGGGAGTGCGGCAAGCTCTCACCGAACTAGGAGGGCCCCTACAAGGTGGCAGAGGCCCTCTCACACGGGGCCTACTATCTCGAGGATCTGGACGGTGCCAGGTTCCCTTGAACATGGAATGCCTGCAACCTAAGAAGATATTACCAATAGTGTAAGGCATCCTTCCAATAATAAAAAAGATTTTCCTTGTGCAAACACTTTTGCCTTGCAGGAAAATCAAAGCCCTGAGCCCAGCTCTCAGGCAATCAAGCCCGGAGCCCAACTCTCCGGCCCCATAGTCTCAGGCCTAGCTCCAGGACATCAAGCCCAGGGCCCAGCTCTCCAGCACTCTCAAGCCCGGAGCCCAGCTCTTCGGCACTCTCAAGCCCGGGGCCCAACTCTCTAGCACTTTCAAGCCCGAGGCCCAGCTCTCCGGCACCAAAGTCTCGAGCCTAGCTCTAGGGCATCAAAGCCCTGAGCCTAGCTCTCAGACATTCAAGCCCAGGGCCCAGCTCTCCGGCACCAAAGCCTCGAGCCTAGCTCCAAGGCATCAAAGCCCTGAGCCCAGCTCTCAGGCATTCATGCCTGGGGCCCAGCTTTCTGGCACCAAAGCCCGGAGCCTAGCTCTCCAGCACTTTCAAGCCTGGAGCCCAGCTCTCCAGCACTCTCAAGCCTAGAGCCCAGCTCTCCGGCACTCTCAAGCTCGGGGCCCAGCTCTACGACCCCAAAGTCTCGGGCCTAGCTCCAAGACATCAAGCCCGGGGCCCAGTTCTCCGGCACTCTCAAGCCCGGAGCCCAGCTCTCTGGCACTCTCAAGCCCGGGGCCTAGCTCTCCGGCACTTTCAAGCCCGGAGCCCAGCTTTCCGATACCAAAGCCTTGAGCCTAGCTCCAAGGCATCAAAGCCTTGAGCCCAGCTCTTAGGCATTCAAGCCCGGGGCCCAGCTCTCCAGCACCAAGCCTCGAGCCTAGCTCCAAGGCATCAAAGCCCTGAGCCCAGCTCTCAGGCATTCAAACCTGGGGCCCAGCTCTCTGGCACCAAAGCCTCGAGCCTAGCTCCAAGGCATCAAAGCCCTAAGCCCAACTCTCAGGCATTCAAGCCTGGAGCCTAGCTCTCCGGCACCAAAGCCCGGAGCCTAGCTCTCCGGCACTCTCAAGCTCGGAGCCCAGCTCTCTGGCACTCTCAAGCCCAGAGCCCAGCTCTCTGGAACCAAAGTCTCGAGCCCAGCTCCGAGGCATCAGTGCCCGAAGCCCAGCTCTCTAACCCTGGGGCTTGAAGAACAACTCTCAGGAAAAGCGAGACCCTCCTCTCTAACCTCACTGCAAGCTCAAAAAAAAAAAAAATAGAAGAAAGTAGAGGTGCTCAATTCAAGACAGCTAAAGGTTTCATTTCATTTCATATGCTGTTCATTTACAAGTGCTACCGGGCTCCCGACATGTCGGGCAACCCAGTTCAGAAACAGAAGAAAAAAAGAAACAAAGAAGCTACTCAGTTGGCCCTCGCTGGGCCCGTGCGACTGCGAGGCTCCCTCTCTCGGGGTTTCGGGTGGTGCAGCTTCGGCCTCAACAACCGCCGTCGGTGGAGAAGGCTTCGGGATGGCGACCGACCCCTCTGCAGCATCCAGATCTGGGCCCAACTCCGCATCTGAAGCCTGCGAGTACCTGAGGCAATAACATCCCTTGTCAGGGATGAACCCCTCGACCCGTTTGTGCAGGTCATGAAGCCTTTGTGGAAGGAGTCCGACGCCGTTTCCCAGAACTCGGCACGGAACTCCTCCGAGGCCCTGTACCTCACCACGGCCTCCTCCACCTCCTTCTTGTCCTCCATAACCTGCTCCCTCACCACCTCCGCTGACTTGGCCGCCTCCGCTGCCTCCTTCTCAGCAGTGGCCTGCCTCTCCTTCACCGCTTCCAGCTCGCTCTGAAGGGACTGGGTGATCCCCTTCTACCGAGCTGCCTCGGCGTTGAAAGAGGCCAACCTCCTTTCGGTCGTGGCGAGCTCCTTAGCCTCACTCCTCGACCGGCCCTGCTCCTGGTCAAGGCTCTCTTGGAGCTCCTTCAAGTGCCCCTCGGCACTGGCGAGTTGCTTCTCGAGCTCCTTGATCTTCAGGCCGAGCTCCTAGTTAGCGATGGACTTCTCCTTCACCTCCCCCTTTAGGGCCTCCAACTTCGCTGCTCGCTACTGGTCACTTTTCAACCAGTTGTGGCAGCAATCCCTGATCAGGAGGGCCTCGACACCGATCTACATTAAAGAAGATGTCAGCCATCAGGGAAAAAGAGAAAAGCAAAGCCAAGGAGATAAGATAACTTACCGAGAAGAGGTGGGGGAAGATGCTGTCGATCACATCCCTGAGCAGCTTTCTGGCCCTCTCCTCCGGTCGCATTGCTGGATTAAGAAATCCATCATCCATTCAACCAACTTTTGGTTTCGAAGCAGGGAGCTCTCCGACCCCAGTTTGAAGACTAAGGAATTAGAGAAAGAAACCCCTGAGCCCATTGATATTGAAGAGTTGAGTCCAGTAGAAGAGAAGCTAGAGAGTGAACCTCTTGAGGAATCAAAGGAAAAGGATCCTGAACTCACTACAAAATTTGAAGAAGAAGTGACTGAGACAGGATCAAACATAATAGAGAGTTCAAGAGAGTTGTCCATAGAGAAGGTCCAGGAACAAGTCCCTAAGGAACAACCCCAGGAGGTAGATATTAGTTTAGGAGACTTTTTTTCAAAGAACTTCCTGATGACCTTCCAACTGGTGCTGAGCCTGATAAGTCCTTAAACCCAGTTCAAATGTCCACACCTGCACTGAATACCACATAGCATATGCATCAGGATATTAGCCATAAGAGTAATTTAAGTAATGAAACATCTAACAAACTGGCTAATTCTCGAATAAGAGCCAATGGATTCAATGTAGGGAATTCTATCTTGGTTAGGCTTAGGCCTAAAAAGAAGTTTCATGCCCGCAGAGCTGGATCCTTAGAAGTGATAGAGAAGGTAGGATCCTATGTGCACGATTTGTCCTTGGAGTTTGGCTTTAGCTCTACCTTTAATATCGTAGACCTGATTGAGTTTAGGAAATCGGCAGCAATTCCTAGTGAGGCCTTTGAACCTACCCCATCCATTGAGAGTGAGCCTGACCTTGAGTGTCCACCTATAATTTGGCCTAAGAGAGGAATACGGATCGAGCATGTCCTGGACAATCGAGCTTCCATGACTTGGGATAGCGATTTTCAATGTCACCTGGTCCGTTGGCAAGGTCTACCAGGACTTGACACTTCGTGGGATACTCGAGAGGACTTGCTGCGCCTCCGCTCAGACCTTCTTGAGAGGCATCGAGTTCAGTATGACCCTTACTCGACGGGGTCGAGTTTCTCCTACCCTAGGAGAATTAATGGGGACATCAGAGGCCCTAGACTTTAGCAGAGGCATTTCAACCCTCTATGGTTATCAAATTAGGGTTTAGGATGTGAGTCCAAGTTTTGTTCAATTTATAATTAGGGTTTAGTCAATTTGAGTGAGTTCATTTGAGTTTTGTGAGTAAGTCTGTTGGAGTCCTGTCCACACTTGAGTCCTATATTTAGAGTGTCAAGTCAGTTGAGTCAGGTCAAGTTTTGAGTCCTGTAAGTTTTGAAGTTTATTAGTCAAGTCAGCTAATGTTGAGCTAGTCATTTTTGAGCCCTGTAAATTTTACAGTGCGTCCGGTCAAATTTTGCAAGTACAAGACTCAAGATAATTGAAGATCCAGCCAACTTAAAGTCTTGGAGCCACACTTAAAGACCATGGAAGACCTAGTAAGAGAATTTGAAGGCCTTGAAACCTTGGACCGTAGCCTAGAGCATGCTGGGCCGCCCAAGGCCCTTGAGGAGCATCAAGAGGGGCGCCAACCCTTATAGTCACCCCCCTTGGTTGGCCTTCCTTAGAGTCACCCCTCTTTGGCCGACCAACAGAAGGAGAGGGAGAAAGAGAGGCTCAGTCAAATGTGGAGAGCCCTAGTCTATGTCTTTGTATTGGTTTAGGACTAATGTAATTTCTTATGAATACTCTTACTTGAGCCCCAAGTTTGTAAGCCTATTTAAAGGCCTCCACTCCTCATATAATTTCAGAATATTGATGAATTAAATTTGAGTTTTCTCTCTTTGCTGTGTGCCCTTGCTGTGTGCATGCTGTGTGTGAGTTCTTCTTGTTCCTGCGCCCTGCCTCCATCTACAACATCAAAACCCTAGCCGCCCCTTCCTTCCAACCCTTGGCCGCCATCATCCAAGAGCATTTCTTTTCCATTCTTTTAATTATCTAGTCTTCATACTCTTAGTTTTCTAACCCCAGATGGTGATTTGTAGGTCCCTCAGTTCCCACGAGTCTGAGGATACCTTCTAATCAGCCATCGGATCATCGAGCAGAAAGCCATGAATCCGTAGGGTCAGAAGCTTGTTCTTCTAGGCCGTATCCGGGAGCATGAGCAATCTCTTCATGGAATGATCTTTAGTAGGCACTTCTACCATTGCCAGGTACACCCTCCTGATTCATCAGTA
The DNA here is from genome assembly GCA_021397845.1 of Areca catechu. Taxonomy (NCBI): domain Eukaryota; kingdom Viridiplantae; phylum Streptophyta; class Magnoliopsida; order Arecales; family Arecaceae; genus Areca; species Areca catechu. The sequence goes on along the minus strand of CM038044.1, from coordinate 117,235,174 downwards.
GTGGTATTGTAGGAAAGCTAGCCTGACCAGGGTTTCTCAACCTTGATGATCCTGCTTATCTATTACTTTAGGATTTATTTCTGCATGCATGACTTCCAGAATTTTCATAAAATTCTATACTTTGAGTCTTGGCTTGAAATTCGGGATTTAAAACCTTAACTTCATGCTTAATCATGGAAAAACATTGTTCTCTCCCCCAACTATATTCCGGTTGAGGGATATAGTGGAAATTCCAAGTGGTGCTTGGATAGTGGACGTAGGAGCGAGTTGCTCCGAACCACTCTAAATTTCTTGTATTTGTGATTGTCTTGATTATGCTTAATTGTTTGCTTCTGCATTGCATATTTCTTCACAACACTAAAAGGATTTTTAAATTGCACATACTTGCTAAAGTTTTTATAATCCCAATTCACCCCCCTCTTGAGAAGCTACTTGGGCAACAATTCACCACCCCTTTGTTCAATGGTGGTCTTTCTCAAAAGTTTGTAGCAACCCCAACAAATCGTGGTAGTTAACTGCAAGCTTATTCATTTTATAATGATCAAGAAAATCTAGATAGGAAGAGGGGAGGGAATTCTGAATCGCATCCTTCCCAAGCTATTCATGCAAGGGACATCCGAGTTTTCTCAGGTGCTCAATCATCTCGATCATGTACAATACATGATCAGTGACTAAGACCTCATCATGCATCCACGCATTGTAGATAGCACAGGAGACCCTGTACCTCTCAACATCGTCTGGTATCCCAAAAGACTCCTTTAACCTTTGAAGAATTTCTTCCAACTGGGCTTCCTAGAACTTGCGACTGAACTCATCATTCATCGCTGCCAACATTATGCATCAAACAGTGGTCCTGTCAAAGAGCCACTTCTGATAAGTGTCTCTGATCGAACCCCGAGCATTGGGAGCAGGGGTTTCAAGTGCTGGACCCAATATCACATTCAAGATCCATTCATGCTTTGGGACAATCCTGAGCCTTCTATACCAGCTGTCGAAGTTGGGCATATTAAGCTTCTCGTTGTCGAGAAAAGACCGGAGTGACAAGTTGGAAGACATCTGAAAGGAAAACCAAAGCTAATTAGTGTATATAAATTATTAACCTAAAGACATGGACTTTAGTCTAAAGGTCCCTCCCACTATTTTGCTCAGATTGGTAGCCTCTACCTCCAATCTGAGGAATTACTTTAATTACCTAGTGGGTATCAGAGTCCAAAGACAACACATAAGCCCGACTTTGGCTGGTCCATCCATGCATGTCAAAGGTAGGTTCTTCAACCGATTACTTCTCCAAGTAAACTCTAGTATTTGGATTTTATCCCAAGGTGCACTTCAATCGACCTTTGGGCCTCCTATTGAAGGTCCCGGTTAGGTCCAACCATTAACATGACAAAATTTAATGCTTCTACTAACAAACAGTCAAGCCCGACTTTGGCCGGCCCACTTGACCATCGTTAATAGAGTCGCACTGAGCCATCATATTAGGAACAGCAATTCTAATAGCCCGATGAACACTCGATCTTTGGATCTATCAATGAACACCCAACTACTAGACCCATTACCATCCCACTTAATTGGAGGCTAGGACTTGGTTATCCTTATAACTTTATCCTTTTAAGGATCTAATAATTTAGAGAGTTTAATTTTAATGTGACAGATAAAGAGATGAGAAGATATGGATCAACCTTCCACTGACCAAATCAGCAAACAAGGAGGGTTACCATAACTAATAATCCATGGGCACCTAAAATCAGTCACGACTGATTAACCTTGGGTGACAAGGGTTAACACGAGTCAATGAGCTATCCAATCAATCTTGATTGACCATATTGGCCAGGTAAGTGAGATCATGGGTTGGGTTCCACCATTAACCATCTTGCCTTAGACACTAACAAAGTTGGCCAAGTAAGAGGTAGCCCAAAGAACCATGATCAAAATGCCAAACTTACCTAGACACCAATCGGTTCATCAAAGTCGATTAGACTAGCCTAAAGACTCGGGCTATCCACTAAGCCACAAATTAGGTCCATTTAGATTTATGGACTAATCAATCTAACTATTAGAGAGATCTAAAGAGAATAAATCCTAACTCAACATTTAATTAGATTAGTTCTTTAATTAGTCCAATGCATCTAAACTTAGGTCTAACTCAATCAAGGACCTAATAGAAGCTAACCAATGACCCTTAAGGCTTATTGAAATGACTTAAAATCTTTGAATCACATTCCTAGAGTTCTTAATCATTTTTAATTCTCAATTAAGTTCAATAGCCTTAATTAAATTAAAATAATTTTAATTTATAAATGTAAAATAATTTTACAATAAATCAAAATTTGAATTCACTACTTTTCAACATTCTGCTGCCAAGTGTCGACTCACCAGGAGAAAGTGTCGACACTAAGTGTCGACACTTGGGTCGACTCAAGGCCTGAGACAGAAAGAAAATAGAACGACATGTTTTTAGGCCATGCTTGTGAGTCGACACTTCCAAAGCCAAGTGTCAACACACGAGCCCAAGTGTCGACACTTCCTAGTCAAGTGTCGACACTTCAACCTGAGACAAGAAAAAAATAGTGATTTCAAATCCAAAGTTTCTCCAAACTTTCAACAAATCCGATCAAAACAAAACTCTTAGATCTTATCTAAAGTTATTTTATGATCATGTCATTAGATTAAAATAATTTTAATCTACATTTTCTTTCTTCTTTTTCTATTCAAGAGTCAATCACATCGGCACCCCAACATGTCATAAGAGGCTCCATTGAATGGGAAGAGAGGATCTTGCAGCCCTACTTCTCTCCTATGACCGGACGACCAAGGTGAAGCACTCAATCCAAGTACTTTAAGAAAGGTGATGTTAAAGCATGCTAGCATTATTATACTACAAAAGGAACTTATTGCTCTGATACCATTGAAGGTGAAGCTATTCATGCAAGCAGGGCAGAAAATATGCATTTTAAAACTATTTTAAAACATGCACAGCAAAAGGCTCGGTAGATAGATCAAAACATCTACCGATATGCTCACAACAGGATCTAGTATAATGATCTAGCATGCAAGCAAAACATCAACAGCAAGAAATAAATAATGATGCAGAACGAAAGCTCTGATACCAAAAATGATGCAGAACGAAAGCTCTGATACCAAAAATGATGCAGAACAAAGAACAAGAAGCGTATGCGGAAGTAAAATTAAGATTAATTCTTTTTTTTATTTTTTTATATTTCAGAAATTGGCTTTGACTCAAAGTAAAGTTAAACTAAGTTGAAGGAAACTAGGTAAGGATTGAAAGCACAATTTAGAAGAAGCTAAGTTATCAGAGTAGTTCAGAAGTAACGGATCGCTGGGGGTTGAGAAACTCCCAGACCTAGGGTTTCGCTCTGAACTTTCAACAGGACAGAAATAAAGAGGAGAGATGGTTTACCAACCAAACAGTGATCTTCACAGAATTTGGGTAGAAGAACTCTCTCGGGCAGATTGTTGGATCATCGGATTCGGCTATCTTCACAATGGATCCTCCAATACTGGTCTCGTGGCTGGGTCGGCTTCTCCTGGACTCAAGACCTGGGAAGAAGAAAAACAAGTGATGGATTCAGAGACTCAGGGAAGGATTTACCAGTTCAAAGAACTTGAAGGCTGATGTCGCTGAGATCCGGATTCTCTTGAAGGCTGATTCGACTCCCTCTGGAAAGAGCTTTGGATCTGAAGTATCCGGACTGTAGCTGGATGCGGGTGGTCGGCCTGGACTTGGAGAGAGAGGCCGTGGGAGGTGGGATAGACTAGGGTTTGGTGGATTGAAGTGGATGGTGGACGGCTAGGGTTTGGAGTAGAAGTGGCTAACCTAGGGTTTGGGTTTTGGAGATCTCACACCTCCTCAAGGTTCCTGGAGAACCCGGATTTACTCCCTCACGGAGCTCAACACCTGGATGCAAGTGCGGAAGAGAGAAAACACAAAGTTTGCTCACAAAAAAAATTTGGTTTCATTCATCTTTAAATTCAAGAGTTACATAAAGTTGAATATATAGACATAACAAGGAAATAAAATTTCATACACTTCCCATGTGGGACTAATAGGACTAACCCACACTTTAGGCATCAAATTCTCTTCCCAAGACTCCTTCCATGAGTGGGCAGCCCAAAAACTCCAAGAAAACTTGAAAATCAGCTCCAAATGGCAGGTTATGGGGGTGTCTCCTAGTATCTCTCCATGAATCAAGGATTTTTCCTTCATGGTTTGGCTCTTTTGGACACCTCCTAGTCTTGCTCCACAAGTTTAGGCTTCTTCCTTTCATGGCTTTGGCACTTTAGGAAACTTTTGGGTGCCTCCTTGATTTTCTCCCCAAGACATGCTCTCTTCCCTTTTATAACTTGGATTTTTATGGAACATTGTGGGGCACCTCCTTGATCCTCTCTTTAAGAAAAATTCTTGCCATCTTGGCTTGGGTTTATCTGGAAAGAAGTTGGCTCCTCCTTGGATTGAGGTATCTTGATGGATTTCTCCCCCAAGTGGTGCATGAAAGAAGGGACCTGCTTTCTTATGGTGTGGGGACCAAGGCACACTAGATGGAGATGTGGCGCCTCCTGGACTCTGGCGTGTGGCTGGGAGTGTGGTGCCCACATGCTTGGGCCTGGGAGAAAAAATTAGGCACCCTGGACCTTGACTTGATTTAAAAAAAATGGCACCAACTTAGAGAAGACCTAGACCACTACTAGGACTTGTACTGAGTCAACATGACTCAATAAAATTTAAATTGTAGGAAAATATAGACTCAAGACTAAAATTGAGTTGACCAAGTCAACCCTAATTACAAAACCAAAAAACCCTAATTCTTCGGGCAAGGTCAATCAGAGATCCAGATGGAGCCTTGAAGTCTTCTTCTGAGTCTGGTGCCCGCACCAATTCTCCGGGATGGGAGGAACTCGACCTTGTCGAGTAAGGCTCAAGTTGGCTCTGGTATCTCTCCAAGAGGTCTGGATCCAAATCTTGTAGTTCTTCTCGGGAGATCCAAGAGTCATCAGAGTCTGGCCTTCCTTGCCAGCGGACCAGGTATCTTTGGTATCCTCGATTACGAGTAGAGATAACCTGATCATCTAGGATCTTTTCAATCTGCTCTTTCCTCACAGGCCAATTTGTTGGTGGACACACAGGGTCGGGATCACTCTCAATAACAGGATTAGGTTTCAAAGGCTTACTAGGAATCACAACTGGCTCCCTATACTCTACTAAGTCTGTAATGTTGAAAGTAGAGCTATTGCCTAGTTCTGGAGGCAACTCGAGCACATAGGCATTGGATCCTACTCTCTTCACTACTCTAAATGGTCCAGCTCCTTTAGCATGTAACTTTCTAATGGTTCTAGGAAAAAACCGCTCAGGCCTTAACCTAATCATTACATAGTCTTTCTCAACAAAAGTTTTGACTCGTCTTTGAGAATCAGCCAACTTCTTATAAGTTTCATTACTTAAAGTTATTTTGGCATGAATTTCTTTATGCAAGTCCTTTACATGCTATGCAAGCGCATCAAGAGACTTGTGTGTGTGGGCTAATAGTGAAATCAGATCAGGTGGTGTGTGAGGCTTGTATCCATGCACAATTTCAAATGGACTCTTACCTGTAGACCTATTGACCGAGTCATTGTATGCAATTTCAGCCCTGGACAAAATACAATCCCAATTCTTGGTGCTCTCAATCAAACCAAAATCTGAGCCAAAGCCTAGTAAAGGGTCAAGAAAAACTAAACTAGACTCACGACGCATTCCTAAAGAATGGACTTTATTCCAAAGGAACCCTAGGTCTAAACCTAACAAACTACGACTCTCTAGGTTTGACCTTGGGTCGGAGGATGGCATGCAGAGCATGAAAACTTATCATGGGTGCCTAGTAGGTGCCATAAGGTCTTCCAGAAGTAGGTGGCAAACCTAATAGGTTCTGACACGTGGTTCACTCTAAAGACCTCGAGAAAGTATACTTGGATGGTATAAGAAGCATTGGAAGTCCTAGAGAAAGGGAGGAGATATGAGGTGGGGTCTCGAATTACCTGTTGACTAAAGGTGGTGACCTGAAGGTTTGAGTGGTGATCTATGAGTGTCGACTGGTCATCCTTACGAAAGGAAAAGTTTGCTACTCCCAGGAATGGATCAAGAGATGGTTCGGGAAGTAGCCTAGGACATGTGATTGCAATAGTTAAGGTTTGTTCTCTATGCAAATAATGATCCACTTTCTCAAGAACTGGATTAGAGAATGATTCATGGAAGGGCCTATGGATGATGACCTCAAGACTTGAAATTTGACCTATGGGTGCGGAAAGGTATACTCTATAGAAGGGTAGGTCAATCATGCGAAGGAAGGGGTCTGGGGCCATAAGGAGGACTTCTACAGGACTGGGTGAATCAATCCGCTCAAGACAAGGATGTTCAACTGAGATTACGGGAGAGACCTTAGTGGCTGGGCATGGGACAAGGTCCAATTGTAAGAGGCTTGATTCAGTCATCCTAAGGAGAGGATCTACCATAGGGTGGGCAAACTTAAACAGTTCAGTGCAAAGATCTTCAATTGGTACTTGGGAATGACTGTCATTAGAGGATATGCACTGATATCTCGGGCTAATACGATGAGTTCTTCCTGGGGGTATTTGACTAAAGGAACCTTGTTCTCACAAATCTCTTGAATTTCTGAACTAGGTCCTACCACTTGGTTGCTTTCCAAGGTCTCCTCAGGTAAGGAACCAATAGTATCGATGTCACATTCTTCATGTTCTTCCCCCTCATATTCATCAACTAGACTCAAGCCAGCATCATATACTTCCTCGATGCCATCTTCAATGGGTTTCGGGTCAGTGGTAATCGGGTCAACTGATTCTAGGCTTGTCATACCTAACCTTTCTTCCTCATTGGTAGGCTTGGGTTCTCCCTCATTAATGTCATCCTTAAGATTCTTATCACTTAGCTGTGCACAAGCCAGTCCTATGCATGGGCACTGACTAGATTTATGGCCTCTTTCTCTACAAAACAAACATTCTTGAGATATAGGAACCTGGGTCACACTGGGTTTCAAGCTAGTAGAGACCTTACTTGGGCATGGGTGTGGATCTAAATGGTTTGATCTAGAAGACTGGGATTGTTGAGTGACTGGTCTAGAATATTGTAAGGACCTCTCATAGACACGATCCACACTATAGATATCATGGTTAGGCTTCCTAAGGTTATGCTCGGGATCACGGTATAAGGTCCTCCTAGGTTCCTAGCATGGGTGAGGTTAGGGCCTATTAAATTTTGGATCAGGGGTCCAATTTTGATGTCTACGTTTCTCAAGTACTTGGACTCGATCCCTAAACTGGGAAAAACCCTCATTCATGTCCTGACTCAATTTGGTCATACTTTCGGTAAGATTTCTAACCATGGCCTCTAAATCTGGTTGGGTTTGACCAGGTTGGTAGGGCACTCCATTCCGGGTAGACATGATGCAAGCAAACACACAAAATGAGATTCAACTGAACGACTACGGGCTAACTAGACCTAGAGCCCAAACTAGATGTCCAATCAGAGTGGCAAGCTAGCTTGTAGTAACTCAGGACTCAGCCAGGCAGGTGTAAGGGGAGTGTTAGGTCCCTGATTGCCAATCCTAGACACCAATCAGAGATTGGCCAGGTAGGCGGACCAGCACACAAGTCCTTCGGGATGGAATCCCTGAACCACCGTTCTAGACACTGAGTACAAAGCACACACAGAGTAACCAGACAAACTGACTCAACACTAGCCTTGACCCGACTTGTTGATGTCCCTAGCCCACTAGGGCAAATTAGGTCTAATCAATTTTAGATTAAAGGCTTAGGTTCGAATGAGTGGGTGGTGGTTTTGGGCTAAAGAGAGGTTATCAACTCCTTCCCATATCTTAGATTCTCAAATGCCCTTAAGATGAATTAAGAGATGAACACTCAAAAATAATTGGATTGCAAAACACAAAAATAGAGTTGCAGTAATTTAATTCTCAGAAATCCCACAGAAACCAATAAATCACAGGAAAATTATTCAAAATAGTTTCAATTATAATGGTTTCAGAAAAACAAAAATCACCAAATTTGGATTTACCTGCAGTGAGAAATAATTCCTACAACAAGGCAATTACAGGCTGAAAATAGAGCACTTCCCCGTTTACAATTCCTGCTACGAAGTTATAACCCAACGGATCCCCTACACGCCCTAGGAACACCCCGTGGAATGAGAAGAGGAGGTTTGCACCTCACTTCATTCCTAGGACCGGACGTCTTGGGGAGTCTACTTCGAGCAGACAAAGTAAAAAGAGAGAGACTCAAACAAGCAATCAAAACAGAAACCCTAGACAGGGCTCTGATACCAAAAATGATGCAGAACGAAAGCTCTAATACCAAAAATGATGTAGAAAAAAGAACAAGAAGCGTATGCGGAAGTAAAATTAAGATTTATTCTTTTTTTTTATTTTTTTATATTTCAGAAATTGGCTTTGACTCAAAGTAAAGTTAAACTAAGTTGAAGGAAACTAGGTAAGGATTGAAAGCACAATTTAGAAGAAGCTAAGTTATCAGAATAGTTCAGAAGTAACGGATCGCTGGGGGTTGAGAAACTCCCAGACCTAGGGTTTCACTCTGAACTTTCAACATGACAGAAATAAAGAGGAGAGATGGTTTACCAACCAGACAGTGATCTTCACAGAATTTGAGTGGAAGAACTCTCTCAGGCAGATTGTTGGATCCTCGGATTCGGCTATCTTCGCAATGGATCCTCCAATACTGGTCTCGTGGCTGGGTCGGCTTCTCCTGGACTCAAGACCTGGGAAGAAGAAAAATAAGTGATAGATTCAGAGACTCAGGGAAGGATTTACCAGTTCAAAGAACTTGAAGGCTGATGTCGCTGAGATCCGGATTCTCTTGAAGGCTGATTCGACTCCCTCTGGAAAGAGCTTTGGATCTGAAGTATCCGGACTGTAGCTGGAGCGGGTGGTCGGCCTGGACTTGGAGAGAGAGGCCGTGGGAGGTGGGATAGGCTAGGGTTTGGTGGATTGAAGTGGATGGTGGACGGCTAGGGTTTGGAGTAGAAGTGGCTAACCTAGGGTTTGGGTTTTGGAGATCTCACACCTCCTCAAGGTTCCTGGGGAACCCGGATTTACTCCCTCATGGAGCTCAACAACTAGATGCAAGTGCGGAAGAGAGAAAATACAAAGTTTGCTCACAAAAAAAATTCGTTTCATTCATCTTTAAATTCAAGAGTTACATAGAGTTGAATATATAGACATAACAAAGAAATAAAATTTCATACACTTCCCATGTGGGACTAATAGGACTAACCCACACTTTAGGCATCAAATTCTCTTCCCAAGACTCCTTCCATGAGTGGGCAGCCCAAAAACTCCAAGAAAACTTGAAAATCAGCTCCAAATAGCAGGTTATGGGGGTGTCTCCTAGTATCTCTCCATGAATCAAGGATTTTCCCTTCATGGTTTGGCTCTTTTGGACACCTCCTAGTCTTGCTCCACAAGTTTAGGCTTCTTCCTTTCATGGCTTTGGCACTTTAGGAAACTTTTGGGTGCCTCCTTGATTTTCTTCCCAAGATATGCTCTCTTCCCTTTTATAACTTGGATTTTTATGGAACATTGTGGGGCACCTCCTTGATCCTCTCTTTAAGAAAAATTCTTGCCATCTTGGCTTGGGTTTATCTGGAAAGAAGTTGGCTCCTCCTTGGATTGAGGTATCTTGATGGATTTCTCCCCCAAGTGGCGCATGAAAGAAGGGACCTGCTTTCTTATGGTGTAGGGACCAAGGCACACTAGATGGAGATGTGGCGCCTCCTGGACTCTGGCGTGTGGCTGGGAGTGTGGTGCCCACATGCTTGGGCCTGGGAGAAAAAATTAGGCACCCTGGACCTTGACTTGATTTAAAAAAAATGGCACCAACCTGGAGAAGACCTAGACCACTACTAGGACTTGTACTGAGTCAACATGACTCAACAAAATTTAAATTGTAGGGAAATACAGACTCAAGACTAAAATTGAGTTGACCAAGTCAACCCTAATTACAAAACCAGAAAATCTTAATTCTTCGGGCAAGGTCAATCAGAGATCCAGATGGAGCCCTGAAGTCTTCTTCTGAGTCTGGTGCCCGCACCAAAACAAAGGTATAAAAGTACCTTATCTTAATACCTCTAAAAATAATGAGAAGAATGATGAAGGCGCCCGAGCCATACATGCCTCTACACCAGGGCTCGACTCTGATCAACTCCCTCAGAATGCTAGCTCTTCAAGATCCTTCGAGCCGATATTCTTCTTTCGAGGAGACAAGGAGGAGAGGTGGAACCCTTCCCAAGAAACTCTCTTCCCAAGACCTAGCTTGAATGCTAGGTATCTCACACCCAATCCCAAGTCCTCACTAAACCCTTCTTCTTCTCTAACATTTCTCTTCTCAAAGAGCCATTAGCAGCCTCTAGAATGACCTTCATTTATAGGGGCAACCATGAGAGGGAGAAAGGGGAAAGAGGAGTGATTGGGGGAGAGAGTCAAGGGTCATTCCAAATGGGTCCAAGCCAAAGAAGGTAAGTATGACTATCATACCATGAATGCTTGGAGCCAAAACATCTAAAAATTCAAATTTTGAATTCAAAATTCAAAGTCAAACATTCCAGAAATTCTTTCCAGAAATTTGCTCATCACAACAAGTGTCGACACTTACAAAAAGCCAAGTGTTGGCACTTTCCTAAGTGTCAACACTTACAAAATACCAAGTATCGACACTTGGAACATGGTTAATCATATTGACCTCCGGTGTTGGCAAACGATTCTTAATCGTCGATCAGCCTTAAGATCAGATAAAAACCCCTATGGTGTGTAATCCCTTAGGTTCGAACACTAAGCCGGTAGCACTGGAACATTTCCAGTACCAGTCAAAGTCCTCATCTAGCAATGATACCCGACGTCCAGATAGGTTGAAGATGCAGAGCACCTCACAAGAACCTCTGGCATATGGTTACCGCATAATTCATCCCTTTAATCTCATAATGCTCAGGATGATCTAGGGTTCGACTACCAACCATAATTTGGTTTATCCAGATCATGTCTCAACTTTACAAGTTCTGTGACTCCTCACAAGAACTACCCTGGCCAAGGATTTACTAAATTGAGACATAGTGAGTCATTCACTCCAAACTATTTGGAGGGGTCAATTCCATCTTGATCCACCATCGCTCCACAAGTACTTAACTGTACCCAGAAACCTTCCATCACTGGATTAGAAATCCAGGTAGTCCAGCACCAAAGTACAGTGAGTTTCTTGCAAGCTACCGTGGTGATCTTAGGTCTGAGGGATACATATACCCATATCCCTTCGTGAGCAACCCTTTGGCAGAAGGGAGCTCTGTAGATGGTCATGTTCAGTGAGATGTCATACATTTCACTTGCATATCACACCAGTGTCTCTACACTCATTGGTTAAGAGGACAACCAACAAATATGACATACAACAACCTTCACTTGATACATTATCATCCTATAATAATGTATCATTTGGTTGTGAACCAGTTTAAGAACTACTTGATATATCCTCTCTATATCAAATAATGTAGTTCTAAGGACTCCATCATACAAGAGTTCATTTCAAGAAAATTCAAATATGATGAATAGCCAAAGAATAACTTTTATTCATTAAAAAATTATATACAGTTATAAGATAGGACAACCGTCTATAGCCTAGATGATTGGCTTTGGGATATAATTCCCAACAGTGTTGACCCCATAATTGATTTTGATGATAACCAAACATTGGAGCATGTACATTTATTTCTAATAACTCTTCAAGTGTTTGACAAGTTTTTGTAGGATGATTCACATGTTCAAACTTCTATTTTCTTGTTTGAGTTGTGTTGTAATATGTTTTTGTAAAGAAGAACCCTATGAAAAAGCTAAGAAAAAATCAATTAAAAGGGTTACTTCTGAGTATGTGTGCCATAAAAATTATTTTAAGTTGGTATATTTGAAAATGTAAAGAGTTGGTAAGAGTTTTTCTTTAAGTTTAATTGTAAAAATCCTGAAGAAGACACTCGAGCCGACCTCACATAATGAAGAGCTGACTCTGTTTATTGGCACGCTAATGCGAGATGACTCTAAGACTGCTAAACATGCATGGAAAATAGTAAAATATTTTTTTGTGATATTTATAATTTTATTTGCAGGCTAGATTTCCAAAATAAAGTAAGAACTAGCGGAAAGACTAGCAGTGCAAAGAATCATCGGGTCGCAGGCATACTCTTGCAAACCAATGAAATATCCAGGACCCGAGGGTTGAGAAACTCCCAGTTTAGGATAGTTTATCTTCATCAAAATTAGATAATAAGAGAAGGAAAGGTTTCTTACCAGTTAGAGATTAAAATTCAATAGCAGCAGGGTTTACTCACAACTCTGATCGGAGCCTGGAAGAAGAAGCCTTGTTTTCCTTGAATCTGATGGTGGATCTGGGTGGTCCGGGAAGCAAAGAAGGCCTCCTCAGGGGAGGGGAAACACCTCGAGGATCCTACAAGCATCAGGGTTAATCAAAATAGTAATTAAAAAATAAGAAAAGGAAATATGTGTTGAAAGGAATCAGGATTTGGGTTAGAAGATGGCTGTTTAAAGCTTGTTGAAGATCTCCTTGCTTGGCGGCCTAGGACACTCCTCCTTGGACGTGTGAAGGCTTGGATGGCAGTGATTTAGGGCATGGAAGGAAGAGAGGGCAGCAAAGAATTCATCCAAACATAACCTAAGGAGCCAAAACAAAACATCAACACAAGGTAATAACTCAAAATTTCAGCAAGTTGTATTCATAAGAAAGAGATGCTTACAAAAGAGGGAGGGGTGGGGTATTTATAGATTTTCCATGCCCTCACTAACCATGGTTACACTTGGGTTATAGGTCCTCTTCTAAATTAGAATACAAATCCTTTCCTAGCTAGGTTAGAATTATAAAGTTTAAAAGGATTAGAAATCCCAACTAGGCTAGGATTTTGACCTAGTCTTCTCTTCTTTCCTCTCCCAACTTGGCTTGGACTTGGTCAAACTCCTAAAATTCATTTTTGGACTTTGGGGAAGCAGCAAGGATGCCTCCTTCATGGGCTTGGACGAAAACTTGAGGGGTCCAAGTGGGCTTCCAGGGGTTGGGCGCATGGGCTGGCATATTCCAGGGAATCTGGCTAGAATCTTGCTTCTTAAGGGCTTGGGCTTGGCGCCTGGGCTTGATTTTAAGGCCTGGAGTACTGGAATAACCTAGGAAACATGGGCTCCTAGCATATGAAATATTCTGAAAGCATCTGGAGGGAATTTAGCATCTGAAATAGCACCCAGGAAAAATCAGGGCACAATTAGGGCACCTGGGTGTCGATTGAGCTCCCCTAAGCTGGTGTAACCACTTCTAGCTTTAGAATGAGGTCTGGTGGAACTCTAAAATAGCATAGCCTCCTCTCTTATACAAGAAGTGGACTCATACCAGACATATACTGATGTACATGACTCAATGTACCGGACTAGGTTGAGGGTTAAGATAAATCAACTAGCCTCAACTTATTACAGGACTCAATTCTAGTTGATTACAAAATTTGACACATGGCTAGGTAAACCAAATAGGGCCCAGTAATCTGTGTCTGATCCTGGTGCCCCCACCAATTCTCCCGGGGTGGGAGGAACTCGACCCTGTCAAGTGTGGGATAACTTGGCTCTCATAGTGCTCGAGTAGGTCTGGGTTGAGGCACTGCAGATCCTCACAGGTAATCCACGAGTCCTCAGATTCTGGCCGACCTTGTCACCGGACCAAATACCTTTGATAGCCATGATTCTGGGTACATATGGCTTGATCGTCCAAGATTCTCTCAATCTTTTCCTCACTATTTGGCCAATTGTATGTGGACACTCTAGGGTGGGTTCTCTCTCAAAGGGAGGGATAGGCTCAATGTGCTCGCTAGGTATCACTGCTGGTTCCCTATACTCCATAAGATCTGAGATAATGAAGGTGGAGCTAATACCTAAATCAGGTAGTATCTCACGCACATAGGCATTGGGTCCACATATATTCATTATCTTGGATGGGCCAGCTTCGCGAGCAGAAAATTCTTTACAATTACAAAATCCCCTGCAAAATCCTTTCTTTCTTTTGGAAATTAGCCAAGTTGTTAGTGGGTTCATTAGTTATGTTCAGCTTTTGACTAATTTCCGTATGCATATGCTGTGCAGAGGGTAGTACAGGTGCAGACATGTAATTTAGGCTGTGCATTTATTGGACTTAACTAATACCTAATAGACTCGACTAGACATCCCTATCAAAGGATGTTTTATTGGACTCTAAGAGACAAAACCTAACATACTATAAACTCTTTAGGTTTGATCCTAGCATGACATGCACAAGAGAACTTGCTATGTACTCCTACTAGGTTTCATAGGGTTCTCCTAAAGTGAGATGCAAATATGACATGCTTAATGAATGAATGCAACATGCAAACTCCTATAAAATGCAACCTAATGGTAAAGAAAACAGAAGAAGTTTCTGGAAATGGTAAAAAATAAGAGGTGGGTTCAGGGTTGGTCTGATTGGGTGGAGAGTAAGAAAAGGGTTCGGGGTTAATTGGATAGACTAGGATATAAGAAGGGGTGTCAAGGATTAATGCTAAACTAATAAAGTTGACCTTAAGGGGTTGGTGTCTATCTACTAGGTCTGCCTTATGGAAGAATGGGTCGCTAATTTTAGGAAAAAGATCTTCAATTGGGATAAAGGAAGTGACTTCATCTTGAGGGTACTGGGTGAGATAAGCCAAGTCTCAATAAACTCTTTTGGCTTAGGAAATTCAGGACTAGGCTTTACAATTGGATCCTCTTCTAAAGTCTCCTCTAATTGCTCTTCCATTGTAGCTTGGGTGTGATCTGGGTTATCTAATTCCGGGTCGGCCACTAACTAATTATGGTCAAGGTTAGCTAAATCTAGATTGGCTACTACTTGGGTATGGTCAACTAATATTGGGTGGTCTTCTACCTGTGTATCTATTGATTCAACTAGCTCTGGATTGGTTTCTACCTGGGTTTCTACTGAATCAACTAACATTGGGTCTTCTATAGGGTAGTCTTCTAGATCTTCAATAGACTCATTATCTTCATACTCCCCTACCAGACTTGGGTCAGCCTCATATATTTCTTCTACTAAGTCATCTTGGTGAACCAATGGGGTGGTAAGAGGGGTTTGGCTAATGGAAAATCGACTAAAGTCTGGGATAACAGGGATGGGTAAACTAAGGTTTATGGGTTCAAAGGTTATGGGTTTAAAGGTTATGGGTTCAAAGGTTATGGATTCAAATCTAGGGGTATCAATCCTATAGGGTTCAGGTTGACTGAGGGATGGTGGGTTACTACTGGGTTCATATCTAGGGACTATGGGTTCCTGGGGTCTATAGGGCAAGGGTTCAACTCTATGGGTCTTGTTAGGGTTCCTAATTGGTTGAGTCTTTAGTTCATTTGGTCAAGCTGGTTTATTCAGGTAGCCAATTGGGCATTTATTTGGGCTAACTGATTTTGGGTTTGGGAGTTGGACTGGTTTATTTGGGTAAGCTGAGCTTGGGTTTGGGTACTCATTTGGACAAGTTGAGCTAGGATGGCCTCCAAAGTGGGGTTCATGGTTGGGTTGGGCTGAGGTCTGGACTTTTGATATTGGGTTCCTAATCTAATGGTCATGTAATAAATCAAACAATCAAAATGAAATGATGCTACCAAGCATGCAAAAGAGAAAGAAAAGGCTAGTATAATCTAGGGTTTCCTAGATCAAGAGCCAGAAACTAGGTGGGTCAGCCCAACTTATACCTAACCCAATAGCTAATCCTTCCACTGGCCAGGTAGGGGGTGGGAGTGTGGGAGGCCCCCCTTGCTTTCGCAGGGACCCAATTAAAAACCACAGCACCACTTAGGTCGTTTGACTTTGGACCCCCAGCCTTAGACACCAGCTTTCAGTAATAGCTAAAAGGTTAAATGCACTAGTTGGCCCACACAGCTCGGACCCGACCTGTTGATGTCTCCTAGCCTACTAGGGCAAATTAGGTCTAATTGATTTTAATTAGGCTTGGGATAGTATGATGATGGTGGTTTTGGGCCCAGGACAGGTGATGAAATCCTGCCCTGATCTGAGATTTTGAGTTACCCTTAAGATTAGGTTAAAATGATGATAATCAATGGCCCTAATGCAATCTAAAACAATCAGAAAATAAAATATTTTTTTAATGATTTATGATGTGTCAAGTTAGGTTTAAGTTAACTGGGGTTATCAGACAATGTTTGGCTTGGGATTGGGGGTTTGGTAGTTGATTAGGTTAGGTTGAGTCAAGATGCAGAATGTAGCAGAAATTAGTGAATTAGGGTTTCAATTATTGCAGAGTTTGACATAGATCCCGATGCATAAAAATTTTTAAAAAAATCTGGAATAGAGAACAGACGGTTAAAAAAATGATGAAGCTTACCAAATTTCATGCTAGAAAAAAATCAGATGATAATACAAACCTAAGGTTTTCTGGACTGCTACAGAAATTATCAGGATTCTGTTAGGGTTACTATTATGCCAAATTTTAGAGTTTTAGGGTTTTACTAAAAATAATTAAAAATTTTGATAATTACTAGGAAAAAAAGAGGACATGAAGTGCAAATCTCACAGAAAAATAAAATGTTTATGATGCCAAAATCAGATGAAATCTAGACACCTAATGCAGTGGATAGAATGAAGAAATTAGGGTTTGTGAGTGCAAAGCAAATAAAAACTAGCCTAAACCTGCTCTGATACCAAACTAATGCGGGATGACTATAAGACTACCAAACATGCATAAAAAAATAGTAAAATATTTTTTGTGTGATATTTATAATTTTATTTGCAGGCTAGATTCCCAAAATAAAGTAAGAACTAGCAGAAAGACTAGCAATGCAAAGAATCATCGGGTCGCAGGCATACTCTTGCAAACCAATGAAATATCCAGGACTTGAGAGTTGAGAAACTTTTAGTTTAGGATAGTTTATCTTCATCAAAATCAGATAATAAGAAAAGAGAAGGTTTCTTACCAGTCAGAGATTAAAATTCAATAGCAGCAGGGTTCACTCACAACTCTATCAGAGCATGGAAGAAGAAGCCTTGTTTTCCTTGAATCTAATGGTGGATCTGGGCAGTCCGGGCAGCAAAGAAAGCCTCCTCAGGGGAGGGAAAACACCTCAGGGATCCTACAAGCATCAGGGTTAATCAAAACAGCAATTAATAAATAAGAAAAGGAACTATGGGTTGAAAGGAATCAGGATTAGGGTTAGAAGATGGCTGTTTGAAGCTTGTTGAAGATCTCCTTGCTTGGCGGCCTAGGACACTCCTCCTTGGACGTTTGAAGGCTTGGATGGCAGTGATTTAGGGCATGGAAGGAAGCTAGGGCAGCAAAGAATTCGTCCAAACACAACCTAAAGAACCAAAACAAAACACCAACACAAGATAATAACTCAAAATTTCAGCAAGTTGTATTCATAAGAAAGAGATGCTTACAAGAGGGGCAGGGGTGGGGTATTTATAGATTTTCCATGACCACACTAACCATGGTTACACTTGGGTTACAAGTCCTCTTCCAAATTGGAATACAAGTCCTTTCCTAGCTAGGTTAGAATTACAAAGTTTAAAATGATTAGAAATCCCAACTAGGTTAGGATTTTGACCTAGTCTTCTCTTCTTTCCTCTCCCAACTTGGCTTGGACTTGGTCAAACTCCTAAAATTCATTTTTGGACCTTGGGGCAGCAGCAAGGATGCCTCCTTCATGGGCTTGGATGAAAATTTGAGGGGTCCAGGTGGGCTTCCAGGGGTTGGGCGCATGGGCTGGCATATTCCAAGGAATCTGGCTAGAATCTTGCTTCTTAAGGGCTTGGGCTTGGCGCCTGGGCTTGATTTTAAGGCCTGGAGTGCTGGAATAACCTAGGAAATATAGGCTCCTATCATATGAAATATTCAGAAAACATCTGGAGGGAATTTAGCATCTGAAATAGCACCCGGGAAAAATCAGGGCACAATTAGGGCACCTGGATGTCGATTGAGCTCCCCTAAGCTGGTGTAACCGCTTCTAGCTTTAGAATGAGGTATGGTGGAACTCCAAAATAGTGTAGCCTCCTCTCTTATATAAGAAGTGGACTCATATCAGACATATATTAATGTACGGGACTCAATGTACTGGATTAGGTTGAGGGTTGAGGGTTGAGACAAATCAACTAGCCTCAACTTATTACAGGACTCAATTCTAGTTGATTACAAAATTTGACACATGGCTAGGTAAACCAACTAGGGCCCAGTAATCTGTGTCTGATCTTGGTGCCCCCACCATATGCAGTAAGGATTCTAGAACACAGCAATCCGAGCCGACTCGATGAAAAGCAAGCCAACTCCAATGAATCTGAGTCGACTGGAATCAGTCTGAGCTGACTCCTCTAGAGTCCAGTTTATGAAGAATTCTGAGAACAGCTAGGCGAGCCAACCCGAACTAGAAAGAGCCAACTCTGCTAGACCTAATGTTGAAAGCCTGAGAAAGCGAGCCGACCCGAACTGCATCGAGCTGACTCTTCCAGAGTGAGGTTTTTCGAACCTGAGAAGAAGAGTCGACCCAAGCTGAAAAGAGCAGGTTCCTCGAGTTCAAGCTTTTCAAAGATTCAAGTTTGAGCCGACCCAAGCTACAAAGAGCCGACTCATCCAGAGTGATGTTTTGCACCCTGAGACAAAAAATTGACTACATCAAAGATTTGGCGACTCGACCTATCGACTCGAAGGATCCGAGCCAACTTAAAGGGATCCGAGCCGACTCAAATGTCGCTGTCAGGTATCCAACGGCTAGTTCCAGAACTTGTTTTTGAATGCTAAAAGGTGCTCCAATGGTCATAAATCATTTTTCAATGATCTACAATGGCTAGAACTACCTTGGGATGATAAGAGACTTTAAATTTGAAGGATTTAAACTTCATTGAAGCAATGTTTTAGAGAGTTCTTAAAAAAAAAAAAGAGCTTCATTGAATATCCATCGTACCGACAGAAAAAGGGCACAAAAGCATTCAAGTCAGACTTCAAGTCTTCACCAACTCTGATCTCAAGCTTGAAGTAACTTTGGGAAGAAGCCACTGAAGTAATTAAAGCCTATTCAAGTGCATTCAAGTAGACTTCCATCAAACTGCACCGGCAACATCCGACAAATTGAGTTTGTCATTTTGTTGCATTTATTTCAATTCAACTTTTTGAATTGTTGGATTATTGGTGATCACGGTTGAAAAACCAAATAGGTTCTTGGTGAGCCTTGATAAAAACCAAGTGTTGGATTCTTGGTGATCCTAGTAAAACCAAGTTAGGTTTCTTTGGTGAGCCTGTTAAAACCAAAGGGTGTTGGGTTTTCTTTGGTGATCCCGTAAAACCAAAGTGTAGAGGTTTTGGATTGTGATCCTGTAAAACAATCCTACTATATTCGGGTGTGAATATATAGTGGATGTAGGAGCTCGATTGCTCCGAACCACTATAAATTTGGTATGTTTGTGTTGTGCTTACTTGACTTCCTTTAGCTTCTACAATTTGTAACTCTGACACAGCACCTAACACTTTCTAAGGGATTTTAATTGCACATTACTTGCTTTAAATTTTTAAATTCCCAATTCACCCCTCTCTTGGATAGCTACCTGAGCAATAACTAGTATCAGAGCAGTGTCTCTGATTACTTTAGAGTAAAGATTGATGGCTCATCCAATGAGTACATCCTTGGTAGAAGAACAATCAACTAATATACCTCCACTCTTCACTGGCACAAATTATGCATATTGAAAAGCTAGAATGAAGATCTATATTCAAGCAGTTGATTTTTAGTTGTAGAAGGTCATTCTAAAGGGTCCTTATATCTCCACGATTAAAATTGATGGAGTGGACGTTCCAAAACCTGAAGAGGATTGGGACGAACATGACATGAAGATGGGCAAGTTAAATACCAAGGCCATGAACTTATTATATTGTGCTTTGGCTAGTAATGAGTTTAATCAAATTTCTATTTGCTCTTCTGCAAAAGAAATTTGGGATAAACTCGAAGTGACCCATAAAGGAACTTCTCAAGTGAAGTCTTCTAAAATTAATCTTCTTGTACACGTTATAAATTATTTAAGATGGAACCTAATGAAACAATCTCTGCCATGTTTTCATGTTTCACTGATATTATTAATGGCTTAAATAATCTTGGCAGGGTATATACTAATGCAGATCTAGTGCAAAAGATTCTGAGATCTCTTCCAGACAAATGGGATCCGAAAGTGACAGCTATCCAGGAAGCAAAAGACTTGAACACCTTACTGCTAGATGAACTACTAGGATCTCTCATCACATATGAATTGACCATGCAACACCGAACTGAAGATGATCAAAAGAAGAAGAAATCTATCATCTTTAAAGCTGCTATGAATTCTAAAAAGGATGAAGAATCGGAAGAAGAAAGCTCCTCCACTGAAAGCGACATGGAAGACAAAGACGTTGCCATGGTCGTCAGAAAATTTAGAAAGTTCTTGGGAAGAAGGAAAAGAAGATATTTTAGAAAATTCCATAAGAACAAAGAGTTCAGTAAGGAGAAAGACAAGGAAAAGGAAAAAGAAAAAGAAGTGTCCACCTATTATGAATGTAAAAAGCCAGGGCACATTTGACCAGATTGTCCTTTATTGAAAAAGAAATTTAGGAAAAAGAAGAAGAAAGCTATGGTAGCGACGTGGAGCGACAACGAAGCATCCTCATCAACTAAAGAAGAAGAGGCTTCGAAATCAGCGAATCTTTATTTGATGGGTCTCGAAAATGAGGTATCATCCCCTGAGCTACAAACTGAATTTTCATATGACAAACTGAATTCAGCATTTCATGACTTACTCATTAAATTCAAGAAATCCGGTGTCAAAATTAAATCGTTAAAACAAAATGATGTTTTATTAAAAGATAAGGATGAAATTTTTGAAAAGAATAACCTTTTGCAAAAAGAATTGAATATCTTTCCTAACAAGGTTATTGTTTTGAAAAATGAGAAAAATGTTTTAAATAAGATAAACAATATTTTAGTTGCCAAAAATATTGATTTAAAAAATGAGGTTGAAAAGCTTAAGCCTTTAGTAGAAAAACTTACTTTGAGCTCTAATAAGCTTGATTTAATTTTGAAAGATCAAAAGGATTCGAAAAGTAAAGCTGGAATTGGATTTAATGCTTTAAACGCTAAAGAAATTTCAGCAACAAGATTTATATCTTCAAAGGTTTCAGCTTCAAATGCTAAATTTCAAAAAGCTATTCCATCAAAATCTATTTCAAATGGCTTGAAATATGTTCCTAAAAATTCTATGCAAAAATCTTTCAAATCGAGCATTTATGTTTCTGCATCTATTATAGCTTCAAAGCATGCATCATTCAAAAATGACAAAATTGTTTGTTATGCATGTCATAGCTTTGGGCATAAATCTTATCAATGCAATTCATTGAAAAATTCCATGATTAGTGCATTGAAATATAGAACCATTTGGGTTCCAAAGGGAACCAACTTTGCTAACCCAAAAGGACCCAAGTTAGCTTGGGTACCTAAAATCACTCCTTGACTGTCTTGCAGGACTGTCTTGCAGTCCAAAAGTTAAAGAAAAGATGGTATCTTGATAGCGGCTATTCAAGGCATATGACGAGTGACAAGGATCAGTTTATCACCCTACAAATGAAAGAAGGAGGATTAGTTACTTTTGGAGATAATGGCAAGGGAAGAATAATCGGTATTGGTAAGATTAAAATAACCCCCTGTACTTTCATTGAAGATGTGCTGCTAGTAGATAAATTGAAGCATAATTTATTGAGCATTAGTCAATATGTGATAAAGGCTTCAAAGTTTTCTTTGAATCATCTGTGTATAGTAACTAACTCTCTTGATTCTAGCAACAAATTCATTGGCCATAGACTTGGAAACATCTATGTGGTAGATCTAAATGATCTATCCATGTCCAGTAGTTCCAGTCTAGTAGCAATGAATGCTAAGACCAAGGAGTCATGTTTATTATGGCATAGATGATTAAGTCATGCTAGCATGCATACTATTGCCAAATTAATCTCAAAGAATCTAGTTAGAGGTTTGCCACATTTCAAAGTTGATCTTGATTATGTATGTGATGCTTGTCAATTAGGCAAACAAACTAAGGGAAGTTTTAAATCAAAAAATGTTATTTCAACAACTAGACCCCTTGAGCTACTTCACATGGACTTATTTGGACCAACTAGGATCACAAGCCTAGAAGGTATGAAATATGGCCTTATGATTGTATATAACTTTTCTAGATTCACATGGGTATTATTTATTATACATAAGGATGAAACTTTTGATGTATTTCAAAAATTTTATAAGAAAGTTTCAAATAAGAAAAATCTTTTTATTATTTCTATAAGAAATGATCATGGAACTGAATTTTAAAATCAATTCTTTGATGAATATTGCACTAAGCACGACATTGATCACGACTTCTTCACTCCTAGAACACCACAACAAAATGGTGTTGTAGAGAGAAAGAATAGGACTTTGGAAGAAATGGCCCGAACGATGTTATGTGAAGGTAATCTTCTAAGGTACTTTTGGACAGAAGTGGTGAACACTACTTGTTATATATTAAATCGAGTCTTGATATGACCAATTTCAAAGAAAACCCCCTATGAGCTTTAGAATGGAAGAAAACCAAATATTAATTACTTTCATATTTTTGGGTGTAAATGCTTTATGTTAAATAATGGCAAAGATAATCTAGAAAAATTTGATGCAAAATCTGATAAATCTATATTCCTTGGTTATTCATTACATAGCAAAGCATATATAGTGTTTAACAAGAGGACTCTTAATGTAGAAGAGTCAATTCATGTTGTTTTTGATGAAGCTAACCCGTCACCATCTAGAAAGGATGAGTGTATAAATAATGATGTAGGTACATTACAAAAGGAAATGAAAGATCTAAGCATTCAAGACAAGCCAATGCAAGAAGAAAGTGAAATGGTAAGCAAGGATCATGCTGATTTACCATAAGAATGGAGGTATGTAACTTCGTATCCCAAAGATCTAATTATTGGTGATCCTTCTCATGGTGTTAGGACTAGGTCAGCACATAGAGATGCACATGACTACCTAACATTTGTCTCTCAAATTGAACAACACAGTTTAGAAGAGGCTGGAACTGATCATAACTGGATGATGGCCATGCATGATGAATTAAACCAGTTTGAAAGGAACAATGTTTGGACACTAGTTAGTAGACCTACATACCACCTAATTATAGGTACCAAATGGGTCTATAGGAACCAACTAGATGAGAATGGCAAAATTATAAGAAATAAAGCAAGGTTGGTAGCAATAGAGTACAATCAAGAAGAGGGTATCAATTTTGATGATACTTATGCTCCTGTAGTAAGACCTAAAGCCATTAGATTACTTATTGCATTTGCTTGCTACATGAATTTCAAACTCTTCCAAATGAATGTCAAAAGTGCTTTTCTAAATGAACTTATTTCTGAACAAGTTTTTGTAGAACAACCACCAGGTTTTGAAAATCATGCTTTTCCAAATCATGTGTTTAAATTGAACAAAGCTTCATATGGTTTGAAACAAGCACCTAGGGCCTAGTATGATAAATCGAGTAAATTTTTACTTGAGAATGATTTCAAAAGAGAAAATGTTGATGAAACTCTCTTTATTAAAAAGAAAGATAGTGATATATTAGTTGTACAAATTTATGATGATGATATTATCTTTGGTGCAACTAATGAAAATTTTTGTAAAGAATTTGCTAAGCTAATGCAGGTTGAGTTTAAAGTGAGCCCTATGGGTGAGCTTAACTACTTCCTTGAATTACAAGTCAAACAAATGAAGGAAGGAACTTTCATAAGCCAAGCCAAGTACATCAAAGAAACAATCAAGAATTTGGCATAGAAACAAGCAAAGAAGCTAACACACCCATGAGCACTACCTGCAGACTAGACAAAGATGAAAGTGGATCTAATGTTGACCAAAAGCTCTATAGAGGTATGATTGGATCCCTATTATATTTAACAACTAGTAGACCTGATATCTTGTATAGTGTATGCGTATGTATAGTGTATGCGTATGTGCTAGATTTCAATGTAATCCTAAAGAAACACATATGCTTGCTGTTAAAAGAATTTTCAAATATTTGAAAGTTACAAGCAATTTAGGTCTTTGGTATTCTAGAGAATCACTTTGAATTTGATTGGTTTTTCTGATGCTGACTATGCTGGTTGCAAAATTGATAGAAAGAGCACTGGTGGTATTTGTCAATTTCTAGGGTTGAATTTAATCTCATGGCACTATAAGAAGCAAAACTCCATAGCATTGTCCACTACTGAGGCAGAGTATGTTGCTACTAGTAGTTGTTGTGCTCAAGTGTTATGGATTAAATAATAGCTAGAAGACTTTGGTGTTATACTATTTAAAATTTCAATCAAATGTGATAACACAAGTACTATTAATTTGACAAAAAATCCTGTTCAACATTCACGAACTAAGCACATTGAAATTAGGCACCATTATATAAGAGAACATGTATTGAATAATGATATTGTTCTTGAATACGTGCCAACTGAAAACCAACTTGCTGATATTTTTACTAAACCATTGAATTTTGATAGATTTGCAATAATTAGAAGTGAGTTAGGATTGTGTGACCCATTCTAGAATTACTTCCATATTCTTAAGGACAAATTATCTAGATTACCTCCTGATCAAAATCCTAAATTTTTATGAGCTTTGATTGAAATCCAAAATATTTTTTGTGCTCCCTTTGCTCGAGCCGACTCGAGCAGATGAACTGTTGGTTGAGCCGGCTCGGATGTTGAGCCGTCTCTTTTTAGTTTGAGCCATAGGGTTTGCTTTTCCCATTTTTACTTCTAAACCCTATTCCATTTTTTTCCAAAAACACCTAACTTCCAAAAACCTCTTATGAATTCAAACTTCTTTGCATTATGGCACCAAGAAGAGCAGTTGGGAAGAAATCAAGAAGAGTTAGTGAAGCGGCTCCGCAAGAGAGGAGAATGAAATTCCGAGAAGACACTATTTCCCGGAATGCACCACAGCCTGAAGAAGAAGCTAGCCCGATTTCTCCAAGTCACCAAATCTCTCTAGGTATGAGGCCAATCACCACTGGCAGATGAATTTTATTTGAATATCTGAGAGAAATAGGTTTTGTGATTGGGGATTTTATTGAAAATCAAGGATGGAGGAACATGTGCTCACTAGACATTAAAACCTACCCAAACCTAGTAAGAATGTGCTATGAAAATTTAAGGTTTGGAGAGAACTTCATTGAATCCTCTATTAAAGGAAAAAGGATAATCATATCTGCTGAAATGTTGGGAAGTGTTTTGGAAATGCCTTATGAAGGCACAGAGTATCTAGTACTGAAAGACAGAACCAAGGCACTATAAACAGTTTTGGAGAGATCTGAG
Source organism: Areca catechu (assembly GCA_021397845.1). NCBI lineage: Eukaryota > Viridiplantae > Streptophyta > Magnoliopsida > Arecales > Arecaceae > Areca > Areca catechu. Next base: position 117,209,679 of record CM038044.1, on the reverse strand, counting down.
GTAAATGAAATAGGAATTCTCAAAGCAAACATGTTGTCTATTGAGATGAGAGTTCTACATAATTTTATTAGCAGGATCTTCTTACCCATAATTGGACACTTTGATTGGGTTAGTGAAAGGGATCTATGCTTTATGGAGATATTGATTAATGGTGATAAGATTAACTTGCCTGCAATTATGATTTGCCAAATGAAGGAGGCAATAAGGAAAGTTAAAGCTTGCCTACCCTATGGAATGATTCTTTCACTCTTCTTTCAAAATGCAAATGTAGATTTGATAGGTGAAGACAGCAAAACACTACTCCATACCGATACATACACTGCCAAAACCTTTCAAAGAATGGGATACTTATTGTCTGATGGCACCTAGAAGAAGAAGACTGACATTCTAGTAATCGAAGGAAATGAAGAAATCCAAGAACAAATAGAGTTAGAGACTGGTGAAGGCACTACAATGCACATTCCTGAACCATAGCCATAGTTGGGATCTCCAGTCCAGACGAACTTTGACACATCCTTTCCAGACATCTCAGTACCAGATATGCCTGATATATTATATGCTACAGATACTTTCAAGCAGTCCACAGATATTCCAGTTCATAGTCATGATACTACTGTTCCAACTGTGGATACTTCACTGTTACAAGACTTCATGATACAGCAATTGAATAACATGACTGAAACTATAAAGTCTTCTATGGTTGAAATATTTGGAGAACTTCAAAAGTCAATTAATGACAGACTAACATAGTTTGGGAAACAAATAAATGATCTGAAGGGAAGAATAGAAACCTTTGAAACCCCCAAGACTGCATCTGGTGCAACTGAATCTGATCTACAGCCGATCCTTCAATTGATTGCATCAAGTTCTGAATCTACTAAAAGATCAGTCACTCAAGTTCTTGAAGCATATAGAACTGAAATGGATAATTTGAGGATTAGAATGGGATCACTTGAAGAAGGGAAAAGGATGGAGGAAGATTACACGAAGGGTATTGGTATAATCAGAAGTGAATTTGGAAGATTGAGAGGCTCAGCTGTAGCATCTGCGAATGTTCAAGCTTCAGAAATGCTTTCAATATAGAAAGAAGTGGCAGAAATCAAAGAAGCAATGGAAGACTTGGCTGCTTCTAAAAGTGTAAAGAAAGTCGAAGCTGAATTAAAATCAATGAACAGAAAAAAAAATAGCAAGGGGAAGAAAGTTTTGGAGGAGAGTGGGCAGGGCTCTGGAAGGATGGTTGGCAGCAGGAAGATAGTTGTAACACCGGGAAGAAGAAACTCTCAAAACCCATTTATGCACACAGCAGGGCAACACACAGCAATTGAAGAGAACTCAAGTTTTAATTCATATATCAGAATCAATCCTCATATAAGATACTAGGGTCCTTTAAATAGATCCTTAGTCTTGGGTTCCAAGTAAGGGCACATTAGTCTTTACATAAGAATCCTACTCCTACCCAAACCCTAGCTAAAAAAATAAGGAATCTTAGGAAGACAAAATCCCCTTAAACTCTCTCCTCTTCATGCCTTGGTCGGCCAAGGGGGTGACCCTAAGTGGCCGACCAAGAGGAGAGTCACCATAAGGATTGGCGCCCTAGCTCCTTCCTGGGCCTGGGCTGGCCCAATTTGCTTCCGGCTGGTCCAGGGCTTCAGGGTTTGTATTTGTTTTTATTTTCTCCTCCTGGGGTCTTCAAGTCTTCAAGCTGGGTTGGACTTGGGCTAAACTTTCATGTCTTCAATCTGGTTGGACTTGGTCTTCACTTGTATGATGTGGTCTTGAGTCTTTAGTATGCTTGGACAGGACTCAAAAAAATAAAATTAGCTCAACATGAGCTGACTAGCATTAGACTGAACTAGCTTAACATGAGCTGACTAATACAGGACTCAAATAAAGACAACTTAGCTGGACTAAGCTTTATTACAATGGACTCGAATGTCATTAAGTGATCCACAGAGGGTTGAGAAGCCTCTGTCTTATTCTGGTGCCTCTGGTGTCCCCACCAATTCTCCCAGGGTGGGAGGAAACTCGACCCTGTCGAGTAAAGATCAGGCTGGCTCGCATATCTCTCGAGGAGGTCTGGGTTGAGGCGCTGTAAGTCCTCTCGAAAAATTCACGAATCGTTCGACTTTAGCTGGCCTTGCCATCGGACCAGGAAGCGTTGATAGCCACGGCCCCGGGTCATAATGGCTTGATCGTCCAGGATACGCTCGATCCGTTCTCCTCTCTCAGGCCAATTTGTTAGTGGATACTCTGGGTTATGGTCACTCATAACAGGAGGGGATAGGTCTAAAGGCCTCACTAGGTATTGCTGTCGGCTCTCTGTACTCAACCAGGTCTATAATATTGAAGGTAGAACTAATACCCAAATTCGAGGCAAATCTAACACATAGGCATTTTATCCAACCTTCTCTATCACTTTAAAAGGTCCGGCTCTGCGAGCATAAAGTTTCTTGTAGGCCTAAGCCTAACCATGATAGAATCCACTACATCAAATTCCTTGACCTTTCTTCGGAAAATTAGCCAGTTTGTTTAAAAATTAGTGCAGGTGGTAAACATGCTGGGCACATGCAGACTCCTAACAAGATGATGCAAAGGACTCGAACCTACACCTAACAGACACGACTATGCATTCCTGTCAAAGAAATTTTTATTAAACCCTTTGGACCTAAACCTAACAGATCATAGGTTCTCTAGGTTTGATCCTAGCTTGACATGCATATGAAAACATACAATGGGCTCCTAGCAAATTCTATAGGGTATGCCAGAAGTATAATGCAAACCTAACATGCGTAATGAATGCATGCAGCATGCTAATTCCAACTAAATGCAATCTAATGATCCTATAAATGCTGAAGATGTCTGGAAAGGGCAGAAAATAGGAAGTGGGTTCAGAATTAGTCTGGTAGGGTAGAGAAAAAGGTTCCGGGTTAGTTGGATAAAGTACGATATAAGAAGGCATGTCAGAGACTAATCCTAGACTAATGAGGCTAACCTTACGGGGTTGCGGTATTCCTATGGGCAAGAAAAGGTCCATGCTATGGAAGGATGGGTCAACAATTTACGAGAAGAGATCTTCAATAGGAATGGCAGGATGGGATTCATCCTAAGGGCAATAGGTTAAGTAAGCCAAATCCTTAATAAAATCTTCTAGTTCATGGAATTTAGGAATAGGCTCTATAATTAGACCCTTTTCTAGGGTTTCCTTAGGCAAAATCCTAGTATCAGAGTTCTCTTCCTTTAATTGGTCCTCTACCGCTGGTTCAATCTGGGCATGGTCAAGGTTAGCTAACTTTAGATTGGCTTCTAGCTGGGAACCTACGGGGTCTACTAGTTCTAGGTCTACTAGGGGTGTCTCCTCTTCTCCCTCATACTCATCTGCTAAGTTCACATCAGCTTCATACACTTTTGCATTAATGTAAGCCTTGTGAATTATAGGGGTGGTAGGGGAAGGTCGGCTAAGAAAAAATTGGCTAGGTCCTGGTTTCTGAGTATGGGAAATAATCCTAGTAGGTTCAGGTTGCCTAAGGGGTGGTGGCTTTCTACTGGACTCATATCTAGGGGTACTAATCCCAAGGGATTCAGGTTGATTAGGAGAAACATGACTAGTACTAGGCTGATACCTAGGGGTTATGGGTTCCCTGGGCTCATAGGACAAAGGCGCAAATCTATAGGTCATGGGATTATAGGATCTAAGGTCATAGGATTTGGGTTCAGCTCTATGGGTCTTGGGTATACTAGGCTTATAGGGAGTGGATATATAGGATCTATGTTCATAGGTTTTGGGTACATAGGATAAAGATGGCTCAGGTTTGGATCTAGTCTGGGTCCTACAGGTTTTCTCTAGGGTTCCTAGTCAGTTGTCTATATGATCAAACCTATGGTTCATTTGGACCATGGATTGGGCTAGCTACTCAGTAAAAGCTTTCATTTGGGCCTGAATCCCGGACTCCATGACTAGACTGGGCTGGATATGGACTGATGGGCTCCTAATCTAGACTGGACATGGGCTGATGGCCTAATGGGCTCCTAATCTAAAGCTCATGCAAGACTCAATCAAACCAACTACAGCTCCCTAGACCTAGAGTCCAAAACTAGGTGCTCAATCAGGGTGGCAAACTAGCCTATAGTAACCCTGTACTCAGCCAGACAGGTGTAAGGGGAGTGTTAGGTTCCTGATTGCAAATCCTAGACACCAATCAGAGATTGGCCAGGTAGGCGGATCAGCACACAAGCCCTTTGAGATTGAATCCCTAAACCACCATTCTAGACACCAAGCACAAGTTACACACAGGTTAGCTTGACACAGTGATCTGACACTTAGCCCATACCCGACTAGTTGGTATCCCTAGCCCACTAGGGCAAATTAAGTCTAATAAATTTTAAGTTAGGCTTGGGACCGAATGCAAAGATGGTGGTTTTGGGCTAAGGAAAGGTAATGACCTCCTTCCCTTATCTGGCATAAAGATAGTGCCCTTAAAGTAAATTATGCAATGATGGCAGGAAGATAAGGATGCAAATTAGGGTTTAGATATTTTTTTTGGTATTTTGGAGAATATGTATTTTTTTATATATTTTGGTATTTTCTTAAATAGAAGAAAACTTTCATATTATGGCCTAATATGCAGGAAATATACTAAAATTAAAAGATATGCAAAAGAGATGCTAAACAAAACCCTAAACCTTCCAAAATTGTCTTGCTAAAAAAATAGAGCCAAAAGTTTACAGGTTATATTTCAGCCTGCAAAAATTGCACAAACCGAAAAAAAATCTGCAGAAATTCTTTAAAATACTTTAAATTGACATGAATCCAGCAAAACAAATTTCAAAATTTTTAGACTTCTGATCAAGGAGAAATAACTAAAATAATAGAGTATATACGGACTGAAAAAGATGCAGAAAACAAGCCCTAATCTAAGCTCTGATACCAGATGATGTGGAACTAATATGCATGCAATTATTTTTGTATGTTTTATATGTGGAGTTAAGTGATTAAATCCCAAAAATCAGATCAAAATAAGTTGTAGGGAATTCTATATGGCTGAGAAGTCTCGGTTAGGGCAAGTTCTCCTACAATAAAATTACTTGCGATAGAGGGGGTATACTTGGCAACATTTGATGCGCCCGATGAAGATTACAGTGAAGGGATCTCTCATTTATTGATGGATGCGGCCTGGAAAATCGAGCCAAAGACCCGTGAATACCCGGCTTTCTGCTCGATGGTCCGATTGAGGCTTGGCTGGAGTCGTTGGATTCGTAGGAACTCGGGGACCTGCAAACGACCTATTAGGGGTTAGAAAACTCACAAGAGAATAAGGAAACAAGAGAAAACAGCAAGGGAAAGAAATTTTTGGAGGAGGGCGGCCAGGACTCTGGAAGGATGGTTGGCGACAGGAAGATAGTTGCAACACCGGGAAGAAGAAACTCTCAAAACCCATTTATTCACACAGCAGGGTAACACACAGCAATTGAAGAGAACTCAAGTTTTAATTCATATATCAGAATCAATCCTCATACAAGAGACTAGGGTCCTTTAAATAGACCCTTAGTCTTGGGCTCCAGGTAAGGGCACATTAGTCTTTACATAAGAATTCTACTCCTACCCAAACCCTAGCTAAAAAAATAAGGAAACTTAGGAAGACAAAATCCCCTTAAACTCTCCCCACTTCATGCCTTGGTCGGCCAAGGGGGTGACCCTAAGTGGCCGACCAAGAAGAGAGTCACCATAAAAATTGGCGCCCTAGCTCCTTCCTGGGCCTGGGCTGGCCCAATTTGCTTCCGGCTGGTCCAGGGCTTCAGGGTTTGTATTTGTTTTTATTTTCTCATCTTGGGGTCTTCAAGTCTTCAAGCTAGGTTGGACTTGGGCTAAACTTTCATGTCTTCAATCTGGTTGGACTTGGTCCTCACTTGTATGATGTGGTCTTAAGTCTTTAGTATGCTTGGACAGGACTCAAAAAAATAAAATTAGCTCAACATGAGCTGACTAGCATTGGACTAAACTAGCTTAACATGAGCTGACTAATACAAGACTCAAATAAAGACAACTTAGCTGGACTAAGCTTTATTACAATGGACTCGAATGTCATTAAGTGATCCATAGAGGGTTAAGAAACCTCTGTCTTATTCTGGTGCCTCTAGTGTCCCCACCAAACTATTCCTGAGCCCAGCTCTCAGGCCGACCTGGACCGAGGCCCAACTCTTCGGCCAGCACGTCTTCGAGCCCAGCTCCAAGCCAACAATTCCTAAGCCCAGCTCTCAGGTGATCAAGACCCGAGGCCCGGCTCTCCGGAAGACATGTCTCGAGCCTAGCTCCAAGGCACCAGCTACTCCTGAGCCCAGCTCTCAGGCCGACTTGGACCGGGGCCCAGCTCTCCGACCAGCATATCTTCGAGCCCAGCTCCAAGACAACAATTCCTGAGCCCAGCTCTCAGGCAATCAAGACCCGGGGCCCAGCTCTCTAGAAGACATGCCTCGAGCCTAGCTCCAAGGCACCAACTATTCCTGAGCCCAGCTCTCAGGCCGACCTGGACTAGGGCCCAGCTCTCTGGCCAGCACGTCTTCGAGCCCAGCTCCATGACAACAATTCCTGAGCCCAGCTCTTAGGCGATCAAGACCCGGGGCCCAGCTCTCCGAAAGACATGCCTCGAGCCTAGCTCCAAGGCACCAACTATTCCTGAGCCTAGCTCTCAGGCCGACCTGGATCGGGACCCAGCTCTCCGGCCAACACGTCTTCGAGCCCAGCTCCAAGACAACAATTCCTGAGCCCAACTCTCAGGCGATCAAGACCCGGGGCCCAGCTCTCCGGAAGACATGCCTCGAGCCTAGCTCCAAGGTACCAACTATCCCTGAGCCCAACTCTCAGGCCAACCTGGACCAGGACCCAGCTCTCCGGCCAGCACGTCTTCAAGCCCAGCTCCAAGACAACAATTCCTGAGCCCAACTCTCAGGCGATCAAGGACCGAGGCCCAGCTCTCTGGCTAGCATGTCTTCAAGCCCAGCTCCAAGACAATGAGGTTTGAACCCGGACAAGGTAGAGCTCTCCTCTCTGACCTCCCCACACAAAGAAGAAAAATAAAAAGAGAGGAAAAAGGAGAAAGCATTCACACCACAAAAATGGAGAAAGAAGAAGTTGTGTTAATTAAAGCACTCTTCCTTACTTAAAGGATGTTACACTATTCCCCGGGCCCTGACATGCCAGGTAGCTCGGACAAACAAAAGAAAAAGTCAAAAAATTACAAGATATTTGAAAATCCTACTATACTTGGCCAGCTCCTTCCCCAGACAGTGCCCAACCGGGACTTCCCCCTCTTCCGCCTCCATTACGGGGGCACCTTCTTCGACGATCGCTACCATAGGAACTTGCTCGACCGCTACCACCCTCGGAGCCAGTTTAGATGCCGCTGCCTGCTGAGCTCCTTCAGCCACCACCACCGTCGGAGCAAGCTCAACATGGCCCAGTGCCACTGAGGCCACCCGTGAAGGAGGCCCGACTGTGGCCACTGCCGAGGATGAAGCCTTTGTGACTGGGAGTCGGAGCGTGGCCATCCGCTCCTCTGAAAGGATCCCACGCAGCTGGGACCAGCAGTAGGCGAACCCCTTGAAAAAGGAGTCCGTCACCGCTTCCTTGAAGTCCGCAACATACACCGGAGAGGCCTTGAAGTTGGCCACCGCATCGGCGACTGCATTGGCGGCCTACTTCCTCGTGGCCTCCAACTGGCGGGACACCTTAGTCGACTCCCCCTCTGCACGCTCAGCTCACCGGAGCGCCTCAGCCATTCCCTTCTCCGCTACCTCAGCAGCGTGGATAGCAGCAGAAGCCTTACCCTCTACCTCCATGGCCCTCTACTCTGTGGTTGTGACCTTTTTCTCAGCAGAGATGGCCCGTTCTCTTGCCACCTCCGACTCGGCTCGGAGCTCCTTCAGCCGAGTCCTCTTCGCCTTGAGCTCCCCTTCGAGCTTCTTCCTGAGCCCCGCGGCATTGGAAACCTCGCCCGTAAGGCCCTTAACCTTCAGGTTGGCCTCCCAGGCCTCATCGCTCTTCCGCCTCACCTCGGCCCTCAAGGACTCGAGCTCTGCTTGCCGCTCCTTGTCCCTTTTGGCCCAGTTGCAGCAGAAGTCCCGGATGACGACAAGTTCCCTACCTTGCTGCATCAAAGAAAGTGTGTCAGCTACAACTCTAAGGGATATTAAGAGGGATGTGGCTAGGCGGGGGAAAACTTATGGCATAGAGGTTGGCGAAGGATGCGCTGATGACATTGCCAAGAAGCCTCCCACTCCCTTCCTGCCAGTCACAGGACTGGATGGAGAATTCCATCATCCGCTCGGCAAGATTTGGGTCCTTCATAAGGGAGACATTGGATCCCAATTTGAAGGGGACCCGGTGATAGTCCCTGTCCCTTATGTCTGCCATCGACGTGGGCTCCTCGATAGCAGCAGAAGCCTGTGACACCGGTTATGAGCTCGGCATCGCTTCAGACTGCACCACTAGCACCGGCCTCGCACCTTTTGGCTCCCTGTCCTCCTCGACCTCGATGATCTTCAGAGGAGGGGTTGCCACCGCAGCAGCAGCAAAAGTCTATGACACCGGTTGAGAGCTCGACACCACTTCGGACTGCACCGCTGGCACCGACCTCGCACCTTTTGGCTCCCCGTCCTCCTCGACCTCGACGATCTCCGGAGGAGGGGTTGCCACCGTAGTAGCAGCGATAGCCGATCTGGCCCAGACAACCACCTCGGACTCAGGTGCCGGGGTCGGAGTGCACTACCTCGAAGGTTCCAGTTCGGGCTCTGCTGTCCTCTTCCGCCTTCGCTCAGAGACGGGCACGGCTGGCCCAGCTTGCATCGGCCTTGCACCGCCATCCGTGCGAGCCCTCTTTGGAGCGAGCTCACCAGCCTCAACCGCCTGGTTCCTCTCCTCGCTGAAGGAGAGCAGTTGGTCCATGGATAACTTCATGCCTACACCAAAGAAGATGTGGTTAGCTCCAAGTTCAAAAAAAAAAGAGAGAGAGAGAGAGAAAAGAAGGGCGGTCGAGCCGAACTAACCCTTCTCACACGTCGAGCAGACCTTGGCCTCATAGAGATTCTGCTCCGACAGCAGGACCACGAGTGAAGAGATCTCGGCAGAGCGAAGCAGCTTGTACAACTCGAGGTCGGCTGCTTCGATAGAGGAGTTTCGATTGGGAGATCGATCTGGGTCGCTCCAAACCCAGTCAACCCCTTCAACCAAGGCAAAGAAATACCTACTCTTCCATCCCTTGATGGAAGAGGGAAGCTCAAACCTAATGCCCCGAGGGTAGGAGGAAAGAGACCACCATCCCTTCTCGGAAGGGTGGTGTTTCAGGGTGAAAAAAGCCCTAAACAGAGAGAAACGGGCGACGACCCCGTGAAAATGACATAGAACGATGAAGCAGAAGATCATTCTGATGGTGTTCGGGACTAACTGGGAAGGAACAAGATGATAGTTGACCAGGACAGAGAGGAAAAATGGATGAAAAGGAAATCGGAGACCCCCGATGAAGGTCTCCTCATAGAAGGCTATCTGATGAGGGCTGCTAGAAGTGACTCGTTCCCCCAGACGAGGGACCGAAAGTCGGACGGACTCTGGGATGTCATAATCATCCTGGATGGTCGTGAGCTTCATGTTGGTGAACACCGAAGCAATCCCTCTGGGACCTGTTGACCGAGAATGTTCAGGAACAAGAGCGGGGAGAAGAGGCTGATGAGGTGGAGGAACGGACCCAAGTTCCCTAATGGCTACGGGACCGTAAGTAGGCCTTCTACTGAACTCGTAGCGTACCGCCTCCTTTTCCTCGTCGGAGGAAGAAGGAGTCTTCGACCTAGAAGGTCCAACCTCAGCTTGGCAAGAAAGATGGAAGTCAAGGCTGAAGCGATCTATGGAAAAAGAAGAAGCAGGAGAGGATGAAGTGTTGCCCAGAAATGGAGCCCAAGAGGGGGGGTGAATTGGGTCTTTTAAAAATTTAACACAATAAAACAAAAGGTCTAGTGGTGCTTGTGAGTAACAATTAATTAGATGCAAGATGATAGCACTTAATTAAAGAATGCAAAGGGAAAGAGCAATCACACACAAACACAAGATATATAGTGGTTCGGTGCAAACCTAGCACCTACATCCACTCCCCAAGCCACCCTTGGGAATTTCACTATAATCCACATCAGATTACAGTTGACTTGTTTTTACAAGGCTCACAAGTCAAAACCTAAGTTGGTTTTTATCACCTAGGCTCACCAACAAACCTAACTACTTGTTTTGTCTTCGGGCTCACAAGTTAACCCTAGTTGGTTTTAACACTTTGGCTCACCAACAAACCACAATAACCTTCTTTCAAGACACCCTTGAAAGCAAGGTTAAAGTACAATAAAACAAATATGAAATTTAAATGCTACAACAAACTCTCTTCAAGAGTAGATTGGAATCTTTGAAGCCCAAGTGATGCTTTGACTTCACTCTTCTTCAAGTTGCCTCCTTTTGGAATGTAGTAAATTTGAGCAAGTAGGCTTTTTCAGTGGAATCAAGCTAGAAGAGGCTTTTGATTTGAAGTTTGGAGAGAATATTGGCTTTTTGGCTTTTGAGTGGACTTGAATGCTCTTGAATAGACTTCTCTCTTCTTTTTTTTGACTTTTTCACTTCTCTTCTTGTTTAAAATGAGGTTGGTGGAGATTAAATACACCAAAAACCTTCTAAAAATGGTTTGTGACCGTTGGAGCATTGGAAATAGCCGTTTGGAGCTTGAAAACCAATTTCTGCAAGCCAGAAAAATAGATCCGTTAGAGCTGTCAGGCTGCAAGTGTCGACACTTGGCTGTCAGGTGTCGACACTTGGCTGTCAGGTGTCGACACTTGATTTCTGGGAGTCGACACTTGATCATTCAAGTGTCGACACTTGATGCACAGGTGTCAACACTTGACACAAAAATCCTCGAACCTGCAAAGTTCTGTATTTTCAAAATTCTCAGGCCTTGAGTTGACACTTGAAACCTAAGTATCGACACTTGGTGTCAACACTTGAATTCTAGGTGTCGACACTTGGCGTGCCAAGGATTTTTGTCCGGGCCAAATGCTGAAGTGTCGACACTTGACTGTCCAGGTGTCGACACTTGAGACTGAAAACATCCAGAATCAAGAGTAAAAGCCTTGAAATCAAAAATGATGTTCATGAAAGCATAAACACATAATAATTAAGCAATTGTAAGCCCTTTTTTAATGAATAGGATGTCCGAATATGTGAGATTTGCTCCGTGCCATTGCGTGCCATACACCATAAATATTTGAAATTTTGAGGTGCTTTCTTCCTGAAAACTCACAACTTGAAATTCACATTAGAATACAATATGTACTCAATGTTTTGTTATTCATCAAAATCACTGGGTGGAGCCAACATGAAGGAAGGCCTAAGAAGATCCCTAGTCGACGAGCAGAAGAAGAAGGGAGACTAACCTGCTAAGAGTCCGAGAAGATAAAAATGACTGGGGGAGAAGGGAGAAGAACCTCTGTACGATGACGAGCATGAAGGATTTGAAAGAAAGTAAGTTTTGAAAAAGTTACCTTTTTTTTCGAAGCGACCGGGGCCTAACTGTACCGTTATGGCCCCCCACCGAGGGATGTTCGCCACGTGTCACCGATTGACGGGGCCGGTGCCTTGTTCCTACTGCGATCGCTCTGAATTTCATGCTTGTAGTAACTACTCCTGGACATGGCCACGTGGCACCACCGCACTGGCTCGGAGGACCACCATACGAAGCGCTGCTGATATCGGTCATTATTGTACCAGATTTTTCACCTTTCCATGTCAGCACCGTAATTACTCCCTTCGCCCCGAGCGCCGCGTGCCAACGAGCCTCGAGAGTGTAGGGCAAATGATGTAGCAAGATCGCTGACATGGAGCGGATCAATGACGTGGAGCTCCTGTCAAATGCCACGATGGATACTCAACACGGGCTCCTTCACCGGGCTGAGCTCCCCCAGAGTAGCGGGGCTACCTACCGAAGTTGAGCTCCTCCCTCCGCCAGGTCAGTCCCCGCGAGGACGGGACGCCTAGGCCGGAGCCGAGCAGGATCCCTCAATGGCAGGCCCCTCGAGATCGAGCCCCATGGACCGGAGTCGATCTCAGTCCTCCTCCACCATGAGGAGCTCTTCCGAGGTCGAGTGCCCTGGGTTGGACTGTGCCTCGCCCTCCTCTGTCAGGTCGAGCTCGCCCGAAGTTGAGCTCAGTTGGTCCGGTGTCGAGCTCAGCACTCCTCCACCAAGCTGAGTTGCTTCGAGGCTAAGCCCCTCGGAGTTGGGCCCCACCTCTCCAGCTCAGCCCTCAGCCCGAGTAGAGGCACCAACCACCAAGGAAGCGGCACCTCCTCTCCAAGGATGACAGTGGGCCTCCCGAGGGCCAGGAAGCAGTACCCGCCATACCACAATTAATACCCATAGTTGTCACTTACACCAGAAGGGAAGGAAACCCCCTGACCGAGGCACCATACTCTCCACAAACCTATCGTACTGCCATGAGAAGGAGCCAGCCAGAAAGCACGAGTCTCGAGGGCAGCGGCCCGTCGATCGAGGCTCTGCCAGGTTTCCCAGAATGGGATAGACAGAAGGAAGTCAGAGCACATGGAAGCTTTCCCTGTCACATGTCAGGAAAGATGTCCTGTCTATTGCACGGTACCTCGTCGCACATGCCTACCAACACGGGGGAGATCCCGATGTAGGCCAAGGTAAAAACCCAACACGAGTAAGCAAAAGGTAACAATAACAATAACAAAAACAACACAAAGCAACATAACCAAAAAATAGGCACTGACCACTGAGGTGGGCAACAGAAAGGAAGAGGGAAAAAAGGCCACACAGGAGGATCTTTCTACCTCGGCCGTCACCTCTCCCAACCTATTCTCACTTTCATTCACTCCACATTCACTCCTCCTAGCATGGAGCTCATCGAGAGGGGCTTGACCAGGAGGATCTGTTCTCCTGGATCATCACTGACTTGATCATCAGAGTGCCCCCGCCGGAATCCCCGGCCCGGGTCACTAACGCTATTTCCTGCAGGTCCTGAGGCACCGGAGGCATCCCGGAGAGACGGACGGGCGATCTTCGATGCCATCAGCAGCTACGGGCCATGATGATCCGGGCGGCAACAGTCGGTCTATTACATCAGCAAGGTACTTCACGATGTTGAAACACAGTATCCTAAGATGCAGAAGCTTGTCTACTCTCTAATTATAGCAGCCAAGAGATTGCGGCCCTACTTCCAGGTGCATCCAATCATCGTCCCAATCGATCAACCTCTCAAGACAATCCTCAGGAGCCCCGATACCTCCGGTCGACTCGTTAAGTGGGCCGTTAAGCTTGATGAATTTGACATCTCCTTCCAGCCTCAGTCGGCCATGAAGGCTCATGTGATCGCCGACTTCATAGCAGAGTGTACCTGGAGACAGAGAACACCTCTGCAAATGGTCAACGTACCTAGGAATGATACTGCCGAAGGGTCAACCCCGCCTAAACACTCCATGTGGACGGGGTGTCTAACCTTGCTGGTTACGGAGCTAGATTATTCCTGGCCGGCCCCAACAAACAGAGCCTGGAGTATGCCCTATGCTTCACATTCCAAGTATCAAATAACCAGGCGGAGTATGAAGCCCTCCTCGCAGGATTGAGGATGGCTGACAAACTTGGCATTAATCGAATCAGAGCATTCTCATATTTCCAGCTGGTGGTCAACCAGGTGAGAGGCAAATTCGAGGTGAGAGATCCGACCCTGGCCAAGTACTTGAGTAAAGTGCAGAACCTTGTGGCTCGACTCAAGTTTTTTAATATCATCCACATACCCTGGGTGCGAAACTCTTGGGCGGATGCCTTATCATGGCTGGCCACTGCCATCACTGATTCCTCCGATCAGGCTTTCGTGGAGCACCTACAAAGCCCAAGCATTGTCGAAGAGACATCGGGAATCCATCAAGTGGAGTGAGAGGCTTGTTGGATGGACCCCATCCTCACATTCCTCAATGAAGGAATCCTACCAGAAGATAGGGCCAAAGCCAAGCATGTGCGCTGGACGGCCTTGAAGTACATCATCCTCGATGGGACCCTCTACAAGCGATCATTTATGCAACCACTGTTCAAGTACCTAGGATTGTCGAATGCCGATTACGCACTCAGAGAGGTGCATGAAGGCATATGTGGCGATTACCTGGGAGGTAGATTCTTCACCTACAAGATCATCCGACAAGGCTATTACTGGCCAACCATCTAGAAGGATGGTGCAGACTTTGTTAAAAGGTACGATGCATGCCAGAGGTACTCCAATGTTCAAAGGCAACCAGCTAGTCAACTAACCCCGCTAATAGCCCCCTGGCCATTCGCACAGTGGAGAATGAACATCCTCGGGCCATTTCCCCCAGCATCCAGATAATGGAAGTTTCTAATTGTAGCCATCGACTACTTCACCAAGTGAGTGGAAGCTGAACCACTAGCACAGATTACCGAAGCCAAGGTGGAGACCTTCGTCGAGAACTGCATCATCTATCGATTCGACATACCGCAAGTAATCATCATCGATAACGGGCGATAATTTGACAATCTGAAGTTCCAGGATTTCTGCCAGCAGTATCATATCTCCCACCAGTTGACTTCAGTCAGACACCCCCAATCCAATAGGGAGGTCGAAGTCACCAATTGGATGATTCTGCATGGCTTGAAGATCCGACTGAATGACGTCAAAGGGCTCTGGGCCGAAGAACTCCAATCGATACTCTGGGCCTATCAGACTACCTCCTACATGGTGACTGGGGAAACTCCATTTAATCTCACCTACGAGAGCGAGGCGGTCATACCAGTGGAAGTCTCCTTGCAATCCCTCTGGATTGATCATTTCGCTGAACCAGCCATTTCTGAACAGAGAAGGGCTAACCTCGACTTACTCGAGGAGACCTGACTCCAAGTGGACCTAAGGATGGTGACCTACCATCAAAGAATGGCCAAATATTATAATTCCTGAGTCAAGGCTCGAAGCTTCCGGGTCAAAGACTTAGTTCTACGGAGATCAGAGATATCCAAGCCAACTGAAGAAGGAAAGCTCTCCCCTGATGCGGGACTATTTATATATGCAAAGTATTTTTTTGTGATTAAGCATGAAGCTAAGGTTTTAAATCCCAAATTTTAAGCCAAGATTCAAAGTATAGAATTCTATGAAAATTCTGGAAGTCATGCATGCAGAAATAAATCCTAAAGTAATAGATAAGCAGGATCGCCAAGGTTGAGAAACCTTGATCAGGCTAGCTTTCCTACAACACCACTACTGATGAATCAAGGGGGTCTACCTGACAACGATAAAAGTGCCTGCTAAAGATCATTCCACGAAGAGATCGCTCATGATCCCGGATGTGGCTTGGAAGAACAAGCTTCTGACCCTACGGATTCGCGGCTTTCTGCTCGATAATCCAACGGCTGATCAGAAGGTATCCTCAGACTTGTGGAAACTAAGGGACCTACAAATCACCATCTGGGATTAGAAAACTAAGAGTATGAAGACTGAATAATTGAAAGAAGGGAAAAGAAAGGCTCTTAGATGATGGCGGCCATGGGTTAGTAGGAAGGGGTGGCTAGGGTTTCGATGTTGTAGATGGAAGCAGGGTGCAGGAACAAGAAGAACTCGCACACAGCTCACACACAGCTTGCACATAGCAAGGGCACACAGCAAAGAGAGAAAATTCAAATTTAATTCATCAATATTCTCCTCTCTGGCAGACTGGATCACATGTCCTCCTGGTCTTCCTTGATGGCTTCATGCTTCTAAATGGCTCAACTGGGTGGATGACTGGAGTGTTATGCTGACAGGCTTCAAAATGATTTGAGTCTTCTTCTTTTTTACAGGACTAGATTGGACTCAATAGACTGGACTCATACTTACATAATTTAACTTCAAAATTTACATGACTCAAAACTTGAGCTTACTTAACTGACTTGACATAATCCAAAAACTGATCTCAAACCCTAATAGAATGGATCAAAATCCAAATACAGGACTCAAATATTAAAAATCCCAAAACAGGACTCAAGGGCCATACAAAGACTCATATGGACTAACCCACAAAACTCAAATGAACTCACTTAAATTAACTAAGTCCTAATTACAAATTGGACTCAAATCCTAACCTCTAATTTGATAACCATAGAGGATTAGGATACCTCTGCCAAAGTCTGGGACCTCTGATGTCCCCATCAATTCTTCCGGGATGGGAGGAACTCGACCCTGTCGAGTAAGGGTCACACTAAATCTGGTGTCTCTTTGGAGGGTCTGAGTAGAGGTGCAACAAGTCTTCTCGAGTAACCCACAAAGCATCGGATCCTGGTAGACCTTGCCAACAGATCAGGTGGCACTGAAAACTGCTATCCCGGGTCAAGGTAGCTCGATCGTCCAGGACACACTCGATTCGTTTTCCTCTCTTAGGCCAAAATATAGGTGGACACTCAAGGTCAGGCTCACTCTCAATGAATGGGGTAGGTTCAAAGGCCTCATTAGGAATCGCTGCCAGTTCCCTAGACTCAACCAGGTCTGCGGTATTGAAGGTAGAGCTAAAGCCAAACTCCAAGGGCAAATCATGCACATAGGGTCCTACCTTTTCTATCACTTCTAAGGATCTAGCTCTGTGAGCATGAAACTTCTTTTTAGGCCTAAGATAGAATTTTCTACATTGAATCCATTGGCTCTTATTCAGGAATTAGCCAGTTTGTTAGATGTTTCATTACTTAAATTACTCTTATGGCTAATATCATGTTGCATATGATATGCGGTGTTCAGTGCAGGTATGGACAGTTGAACCGGGTTTATGGACTCCTAACAGGTGACACAAAGGACTCATACTAACACCTAAGAGACTCGACTATGCATTCCTATCGAAAGAGGTTTATTAGGTCTTAACTACAACTTGGGCATGGGGCATGAGTCATGGTTGATGGGTGACATGCAAATGAAATTTTGCCAGGAACTCCTAATAGATGATAGAGGGTCTTCCAAAAGTAGGTAGCAAATAGGATGGGCTCTAAGGATTCATACAACCTGATAATCTCAACAAAATGTGACCTAATGTTTCTAGATACATAAGACGACTCAGGGAAGGATAGAAAATAGGAAGGAGATTCCGGGACTGGTTCTGGACTAAAGAGACTGACCTTAATATATGAACATTGGGTTATGTCTCTAGGCAAGAAATGGTACATGCTATGGAAAGATGGGTCAACAATTCTGGGAAGAGGTCCTCAATGGAAACTATGGGAGGGGATTCATCTTGAGGGTACTGAATTAAAGAGATCATGTCCTCAATAAATTTCTTGGGCTCTTGAATTTTAGGACTGGGCTCTATAATTAGGATTTCCTCTAGTTGCTCCTCATGCATGATTCTAATAGTAGGGTCAGGTTCCTCATGGTCTTCTTTCTCTAATTGTTCTTCCAAAATGGTTTCGGTTTGGATGTGGTCAGGGTCAGCTACCTCTAGATTGGCTTCTACCTGGGTACCTACAGGGTCAACTAATTCTAGGTCTTCTAGAGATGTCTTCTCTTCTTCTCCCTTGTACTCATCCACTAAGCTCACATCAGCTTCATACACTTCCACTTCAATGTCATTCTGGTGAACTAGTGGGGTGGTAGAAGGGGTTTGGTTAAGGGAATACTAGCTAGTGACTTGGGTAGCTGGGGTAGGTCGACTAAAGGGTACCTGACCAGTATCTGGATTCTGACTATGGGCACTGACCCTAGTGGGTTCAAGTTGACTACAGGGAAGGGGACTAGTAATGCGCTCATATATAGGGATACTAATCCTATGGGATTCAGGTCTATGGCCTATAGGTTTATTCTACTCATAGGTCATGGATTCAGATCTATAGGCCATGGGTCTACTGGGCTCATAGGGTGTGGGTGCATAGGATCTGGAGTCATAGGATCTAGGTTCATAGGTTCTGGGTTCATAGGACCTGGGTAATGTGGGTAAAGGTGGCTCAGGTTTGGATCCAGTCTGGGTCCTACAAGTTTTCTCTAGGGTTCCTAGGCGAACATCTACTTGGTCAAATCTATGAGTCAATTAGGCATTCGATTGGGTCATCTGGTCATCCATTTAGTCTAATCGGGTGTTCAATCGGGCCATCTGGTCACTCAAGGTCTTTAGGACAACATCAAGGTGGGATTCCATGGGTTCAACCGGTTATGGAGGTGGTGGATGATATGAAGCTCCTGATCTGGTGCACATGCAAGACTCAAACAAATCGACTACGGGTACCTAGACCTAGAGCCCAAATAGAATGGGTCGACTCAACTTACATACAACTCAACCCCTAATCCTTCCACTAGCCAAATAAGAGGTGGGATGGTGGGAGGCCCCCCTGCTTAATGCAGGACCCAATTAAAGAACCATCGATCCACTTAGATCATTTGACACTGTACCTCTAGCCTAGACACCAGCTTCTAGTAATAGGAGATGAATAGGTGCACTAGTCTTCTCATAATGGTTGAACCCGACCTGTTGATGTCCCTAGCTCTCTAGAGCAAATTAGGTCTAATCAATTTTAGTTAGGGTTGGGTTCAAATGCAAGGATTATGGTTTTGGAATAAGGAGAGGTGATCAAATCCTTCCCCCATCTAACATAGTAAAAGTACCCTTAAGATAAGTTATGTAGATGATGGCACACATATGAAATGTAAATTAGGGTTTTGTAGTTTTGGTATTTTCTAATTTTGAATATTTTTTTATCTTTATATTTGGTAGAAAATAAAATATACAGAAAAGTACCTAATATGCAGGAAATATGCAAAAAAAATTAAAATATGGAAAGACTATGCAAGAAGAACCCTAAACATACTAAAATTTGTCTTGCTGAAAAATAGAGCAAAATTATTCTCAAGAAGTATTCCGGTGTACAAAAAGTTCACAAACTATATTAAATCATTAGAAAATTATGAAAATACTTTCAATTATAAGGAATCTAGCAAAATAAAAATCAGGATTTTTGGGTCTTACTATATATAGAAATCACAAGAATAACAGACCATATACTGAAATGATGGGATGTAAAAACTAGCCTTAAACTATGCTCTGATACCAAATGATGCGGGATGATTTATGCATGCAAAGTATTCTTCCATGATTAAGAATGAAGTTAAGATTTTAGATCCCAAATATCAAGCCAAGATTCAAAGTATAGAATTCTATGAAAATTTTAGAAGTCATTCATGCAGAAATAAATCCTAAAGTAATAGATAAGCAAGATTGCCAAGGTTGAGAATGTTGGGAATTATGTCCCAAAGCCAATCGTCTAGGCTATAGATGGTTATGCTATCTTGTATTTTGTATATAAATTTTTTAATAAATAAAAGTTATTTTTGGCTGTTCATCATATTTACGTTTTTCTAAAATGAACTCTTGTATGATGGAGTTCTTAGAACTACATTGTTTGATATAGACAGGATATATCAAGTAGTTCTTAAACTGGTTCACAACCAAATGATACATTGTTATAGGATGATGATGTATCAAGTGTAGGTTATTGTATGTCACATTTGTTGGTTGTCCTCTTAACCAAGGAGTGTGGAGACACTGGTGTGACATACAAGTGAGATGTGTGACATTTCACTGAACGTGACCATCAGCGGAGCTCCCTTCTGCCAAAGGGTTGCTCGCGAAGGATATGGGTATATGTATCCCTCAGACCTGAGGTCACCATGGCAACTTGCAAGCAACTCACTATACTTTGGTGCCGGACAACCTGGATTTCTAATCTAGTGATGGAAGGTTTCTATGTATAGTCAAGTACTTGAGGAGCGATGGTGGATCAAGATGGAATTGATCTCTCCAAATAGTTTGGAGTGAGTAACTCACTATGTCTCAATTCAGCAAAACCTTAGCCAAGATAGTTCTTGTGAGGAGTCACAGAACTTGTGAGATTGAGATATGATCTAGATAAACCAAATTAGGGTTGGCAGTTGAACCCTAGGTCATCCTAAGCATTATGAGGTCAAAGAGATGAATTATGCGGCAACCATATGCCAGAGGTTCTTGTGAGGTGCTCTGCATCTTCGACCTATCCGGATGTCGGGTATCATTGCTAGATTAAGACTTTGACTGGTATTGGAAATGTTCTAGTGCTACCGGCTTAGTGTTCAAACCTATGGGGTTACACACCATAGAGGATTTCTATCTGATCTTTTGGCTAATTGATGATTGAGAATCGTTTGACGTCATCGGAAGTCAATTTGATTGACCAGGTTCCAAGTGTCAACACTTGGAATTTTGCAGGTGTCGACACTTGGTGAAGTGTCGACACGTGACATTTTTCATGAGTCGACACTTCCTGTGACGAACAGAAATTTTGGAAGGATTTCATGGGAGGTTTTTGGACAGGTTTTGACCTAGTTTGAATTTCGAGTTCAAATCAGTTTTGGCTCCAAGGCTTTATGATATGAAAGTCATACTTACCTTAATAGGTTAGACCCATTTGGTATGGCCTTGATCCTCTCCCCCATTCTCTCCCCTCATCTCTCCTCCTTCTTCTTTCTCCTTCTCTTGGTTGCACCTATAAATGAGGGTCATTGTATAGGCTACAGAGGTTACAAGTTACAACACTACTAGAGAGAAGATAGAGAAGGGTTGTGAGAGTTCTAGGGATTGGGTATGAGCAACCTAGCGGTCAAGCTAGGTCTTGGAAAGAAAGGTGGTGTGGGCACCAGAATTCGACAGAGGCTCCTCAACCCTCTGTGGATGTCTAATTAGGGTCCCAACTTTTTGGGTCTTGTAATAAGGCTTCAAGCCTAGCCTCAACCTTGTAATTTTCTTTTGCTTTGAATTAAGTCTCATGTCTAGCCTGTACTTTGACCAATTGGATCAAATTGTGTCATGTACTGAGTCCAGTCATAAATCGAGTCCAGTCTGAGTCTGTTGGAAGTATGGGCCCAAGCTAGATTGGTCTTGAAACCAAGTCACTCTTAGGCCAAGACATGATGGATGCCAAATGGTGCGGGCACCAGACTCAGAAGAAGACTTCAGGGCTCCATCTGGATCTCTGATTGACCTTGCCCGAAGAATTAGGATTTTCTGGTTTTGTAATAAGGGTTGACTTGGTCAACTCAATTTTAGTCTTGAGTCTGTATTTCCCTGCAATTTAAATTTTGTTGAGTCATGTTGACTCAGTACAAGTCCTAGTAGTGGTCTAGGTCTTCTCCAGGTTGGTGCCACTTTTTTTTCAGTCAAGTCAAGGTCCAGGGTGCCAAATTTTTTCTCCCAGGCCCAAGCAAGTGGGCGCCACACTCCCAGCCACACGCCAGAGTCCAGGAGGTGCCACATCTCCATCCAGTGTCTTTGATCCCTACACCACAAGAAGTAAGTTCCTTTTTTTTCTTGCACTACTTGGGAGAGAAATCCATCAAGATACCTCAATCCAAGGAGGAGCCAATTTCTTTCCAGATAAACCCAAGCTAGGATGGCAAGAATTTTTCTTGAAGAGAGGATCAAGGAGGTGCCCCACAATGTTCCATAAAAATCCAAGTTATAAAAGGGAAGAGAGCATGTCTTGGAGAGGAATTCAAGGAGGTTCCCAAAAGTTTCCAAAAGTGCCAAAGCCATGAAAGGAAGAAGCTTAAACTTGTGGAGCAAGACTAGGAGGTGTCCAAATGAGCCAAACCATGAAGGAAAAATCCTTGATTTATTGAGAGATACTAGGAGACACCCCCATAACGTGCCATTTGGAGCTGATTTTCAAGTTTTCTTGGAGTTTTTGGGCTGCCCACTCATGGAAGGAGTCTTGGGAAGAGAATTTGATGCCTAAAGTGTGGGTTAGTCCTATTAGTCCCACATGGGAAATGTATAAAATTTTATTTCTTTGTTATGTCTATATATTCAACTCTATGTAACTCTTGAATTTAATGATGAATGAAATCAATTTCTGTATGAGCAACTTTGTGTTTCTCTCTTTCGCACTTGTATTCAGGTGTTGAGCTCCGTGAGGGAGTACATCCGGGTTCCCTAAGAACCTTGAGGAGGTGTGAGATCTCCAACCCCAAAACCCTACCAAAACCCTAGGTTAGCCACTTCAATTCCAAACCCTAGCCGCCATCATCTTCTTCATTCCACCAATCATCCAAACCCTAATCTACCTCATCATCTCACGGCCCCTCTCTTCCAAGTAGAGGCCGACCACCAGCATCCATGTCCAGATCGGCTACTTCGAATACAGAGCAAATCCCAGAGGAAGTCAAATCAGCATCCAGGAGAATCAGGATTTCAGCAACATCAATTTTTCAAGTTCTTCTTATCTGGTAAATCCTTTCTTTGAGTATCTGGTTCCTTAACTTGTTCTTCTTCTTTCCCAGATCCTGAGTTCAAGAGAAGCCAACTCTGCCAAAGGACCAGTATTGGAGGATCCATTGCGAAGATATCCGAATCCGAGGATCCAACAATCTGCTCGAGAGAGTCCTTCCACCAAACTCTGTGAAAATCACTGCCTGGTACATAACCCTTCCCTTCTCTTTAGTTCTGTCCTGTTGAAAGTTCAGAGCGAAACCCTAGGTCTGGGAGTTTCTCAACCCCCAGCGATCCTTTACTTCTGAACTACTCTGATAATCTAGTTTCTTTGAATTGTGCTTTCAATTATTATATAGTTTCTTTCAATTTAGTTTAACTTTCATTTGAGTCAAAGTCGACTTCTGAAAATAAAAAAAAATAAAAATAAAAGGAATTAGTCTTAATTTACTTCTGCATCGCATCATCTCTTTTGTTCTGTATCATTTTTGGTATCAGAGCATTCGTTCTGCATCACCAAATCAACCCTGGGATGCCACATCATCATCCTATGTGGTGCCACTTCACTTTGCCATGTGGGCGGCACAAAAATCTGAATTTTGGAGGTATAAAGGAAGACAACATCACTTGACACTAGCCCTCTTTCCCTCCCCCTATCAAGCTCTTTTCCAAGTGAAGGTGGATGGCCAAAGGAATGTCAAAGGGGAGTTGAAGTTGGGAATTCAAATCCCTTGCTTCAAGCCCTCCAATCAAGTTTCTTCCCAAATTATTTGAACCTCTTTGGAAGGAAGGGACAAGATCCATGGACGCCTCCACTTCCCATTCCCCACTCCCCATGTCATGCTTTGTACCAAAAAGGGATGCACAACCAAGGAAGGAAAAAGAACACATGCCTTGCTCCAAGCCTCACTTCATGTTTTCTTCCAAAACAAAGGAGCTACTTTCCAAGTTCAAGGCGCCAAGATCTTTCCTCCAAGCCTTACACCATGCCATGCCCAATCAAGTCCAGCTCTTGGTTGGCCAAGGAGAGAAGAAAATCATAATTTTTGGGCGCCCACTCAAGAAGACTTGTAATTTTTCATTTGAATTTCAAATGGGGTCCTAAGGTGCCTATTTAAAGGACCTAACCCCTCCTTTGTAAAGCTAATCTTTGATGAATGAAAAACCAAATTTTTTGAGTCTAATTTCTCCTTAGTTGCCTTCGTTCACTAGGAACGTCGATCTCCATGAGGGAGTGCCTTCGCCTTCGAGCGTCGAGAGGTGTGAGGCCTCAAGTTACCGTCACTTCCGCAACTCCATCATCCGACTCCGAATCAAGAAGAACTCCGCCATCACTACAACAACTCTCTTTCCTTCTTCTATTGCTTTCTTCCGATTGAAACCTAACCCTTCTTTGAATGCTTGTAGGTCCTCCAGGTGACACGAATACGGAGTCGGTTGCCCTTGCCATCGAGATCTTTGGACAGTCAGCCG
This sequence comes from Areca catechu, assembly GCA_021397845.1. NCBI lineage: Eukaryota > Viridiplantae > Streptophyta > Magnoliopsida > Arecales > Arecaceae > Areca > Areca catechu. The sequence continues at coordinate 117,185,923 of CM038044.1, read as the reverse complement.
ACGCACCCGCAGGGTTGACAGCTCGATCATCCAGGCCGCATCCACCAGAATGAGTGACCTCAGCATCGGGCACTTCAAATCTTTGAGGTTTGCCCCCTGACTCCTAAGTAGGTATTGATCGGAGAGCTAAGTCCTATGAGATTTCTCAATCCCGGGGTCCTCTCTTTATCATTGCTTAGGGACTACTTGCTTGCTTAATAGTTCTTATTATTATAGAACCCTAGATCAACTCTTACTTATTTTCGGGAATCCAAAGAAAATCATTAAAATCAAAAAATCATAAAACCAACAAATCACTTGCATCATTCTTCATTTTGCATTTAGTTAGTCCCCCATCAAAAGGTTTTGGGAAGGGGTTCCTGCTCTCCTCCTAGTCTTCCTGGAAGAAGAAGATCGGCCAAGGATCCCGAAGAGCTAGCACTCTGAGGGAGTTGATCAGAGTCGAGCACAGGTATGAATATCTTGTAGAGGCCAGACACATGTGTGGCTCGAGCACCCTCCACCTTCTTACAGCACTTCCACTGCTTCTCTCTTAGTATAAAGGTATGATACTTTTATATTTGTTGTTTCTCTTGCTTTGATGTTATATGCACGCTAGATCATTATGCTAGATTCTTTTACGGGCAGATCAGTAGATCGTTTAGATCTATCTACTAAGCCTTCCGTTGTGCATGCTTTAAAAATGTTTTAAAATGCATATCTTTCTATCCTATTTTCTTGCATATTGTATGCTAGGTGTAGGTGCTTTTCACCTTCAAAGAAACACTAGTCAGGCTAGCTTTCCTACAATACCACTAATGATGAATCAAGAGGGTTACCTGGCAATGGTAGAAGTGCCTGCTGAAGATTGTTCCATGAAGAGATCGCTCACGCTCCCAGATGCGGCTTGGAAGAACAAGCTTCTGACCCTGCGGATTCGTGGCTTTCTGCTCGATGATCCGATGGCTAATCAGAAGGTATCCTTGGACTAGTGAGAACTGAGGGACTTACAAATCACCATCTGGGGTTAGAAAACTAAGAGTATGAAGACTAAATAATTGAAAGAAGGGAAAAGAAAGGCTCTTGGATGATCGCGGCCAAGGGTTGAAAGGAAGGGGTGGCTAGGGTTTTGATGTTGTAGATGGAAGTAGGGCGCCGGAACAAGAAGAACTCACACACAGCTCGCACACAGCACGCACACGCAAGGGCACACATGATGTGGGATGGCTCTAAGACTGCTAAACATGCATAAAAAATAGTAAAATAATTTTTTTATAATTTTTATAATTTTATTTACAGGCTAGATTTCCAAAATAAAGTAAAAACTAGTGGAAAGACTAGTAGTGCAAAGAATCATCGGATCGCAGGCAAGCTCATGTAAACTAACGAAATAGCCAGGACCCGAGAGTTGAGAAACTCCCGGTTTAGGATAGCTTTTCTTCATTAAATCGAAAAATAAGAGTTGGGAAGGTTTCTTACCGGTTAGAGATTTGAATTTAGTTGCAATAGGGATCACTCACAACTCTGATCGAAGCCTAGAAGAAGAAGCCTTATTTTCCTCAAATCTGATGGCTGATCTGGGCTGTCCGAGCAGCAAAGAAGGCCTCCTCAGGGGAGAAGAAGCACCTCGGGGATCCTGCAAGCATCAAAGATTAATCAAAGCAGCAAATAAAAATTAGAAAATGAACTAGGTTTGAAGGAAATTAGGATTAGGGCTAAAAGCTGGTAATCGGGGAAGAAGGAGCTCTTGGGCTTGTAGCAAGGACTCCTGTTCCTTGGGCATGGCTGATCTCCAAGGATGCCAAGGGATGCTAGTCTAGCGAGGTTTCAATCCGGGAACACAAGGAGAGCACTCAAATAGAGAACCAAAACTCAAACTCAAGACAATCTCACAAAACTTCAGCAAGGTTTATTCATAAGAAAAAGATGTTTACAAGAGGGGGAGGAGGGGTGGGGTATTTATAGAGTTTCCATGCCCTCACTAACCATGGTTACATTTGGGTTACAAGTCCTCTTCCAAATTGGAATACAAGTCATTTCCTAACTAGGTTAGAATTACAAAGTTTAAAGGGATTAGGAATCCTAACTAGGTTAGAATAACTTGGTCTTCTCCTTTTTTTCTTCAACTTGGACTTAGTCAAACCTCTTTGGACGACCCTCCTTTGGTGTGTGGTCTTTAGGGCAGCAAGGGGAGGTCAGCCATGGGCTTGAAGAGCTTGGGCTTAGGCCCCCTAGAAGCTGGGTTGCCTGGTTCCCTGGGCTGGTATATTCTCGGCATCAAAAAGGAATCTTGGTTCTCTTGTCTTGGGCTTGCTTCCTAGGCTTGAATTTAGAGGCCTGGAGTGTTGGGATAGCCTGGTAATCATGGACTCCTGGTATGTGGAATATTCCAGAAGTATCTGGAGGGAATCTAGTATCTAAAATGGTACCCGGGAAAAATCAGGGCACAAACAGGGCACCTGGGTATCGATTGAGCTCCCTTAAGCTGGTGTAACTGCTTCTGGCTTTAGAATGAGGTTTAATGGGACTCCAAAATAGCATAGCCTCCTCTCTTGTACAAGAAGTGAACTCACACTGGACTCATACTGGTATACAGGACTCAAAATACTGACTAGGTTGAGGGTTGAGACAAATCAACTAACCTCAACTTATTACAGGACTCAATTCTAGTTAATTACAAAATTTGACACATGGCTAGGTAAACCAAATAGGGCCCAGTAATCTGTGTCTGATCTTGGTGCCCCCACCAACATGCAAAGAGAGAAAACTCAAATTTAATTCATCAATATTCTCCTCTCTGGCAGGCTGGATCACATGTCCTCCAGATCTCTCTTAATGGCTTCATGCTCATAAATGGCTCAACTGGGTGGATGACTGGAGTGTTATGCTGACAGGCTTCAAAATGATTTGAGTCTTCTTCTTTTTTACAGGACTAGACTCAATAGATTGGACTCATACTTACATAATTTAACTTCAAAATTTATATGACTTAAAACTTGACCAGACTTAACTGACTTGACATAATCCAAAAATTGATCTCAAATCCTAATAGTATGGATCAAAACCCAAATACAAAACTCAAATATTGAAAGGCCCAAAATAGGACTCAGGGCCATACAAAGACTCATATGGACTAACCCACAAAGATCAAATAAACTCGCTCAAATTAACTAAACCCTAATTATAAATTGGATTCAAATCCTAAACTCTAATTTGATAACCACAGATGATTGAGATGCCTCTGCCAAAGTCTGGGACCTCTGATGTCCCCATCATTTCCCAACTGGGAAAGCCCCTATCAGGTAGTCGAAGTGATCCGGGCCAGAACTTATCGACTCGAGCATCTAGACGGACAGCGAGTGGCACATCCTTGGAATGTAGATAACCTCCATAAATATTATCAATAAAGACAGCAATTTACTCTACAAAGAAGTCTGACCCTGATCGACAAAGGCTATAGGGCAGCCCACTCAAGTCCGACCCCAATCGACAAAGGCTCTAGTGTAGCCCACTCAAGTCCGATCCCGATCGGTAAAGGCTCTAGGGTAGCCCACTCAAGTCCGATCCCGATCAGCCAAGGCTTTAGTGTAGCCCACTCAAGTCAGATCCTGATCGGCAAAGGCTCTAAGGCAGTCCACTCAAGTCCGACCCCGATCGATAAAGGCTCTAGTGTAGCCCACTCAAGTCCGACCCCGATCGGCAAAGGCTCTAGGGCAGCCCACTCAAGTTCGATCCTGATCGGCCAAGGCTCTAGTGTAGCCCACTCAAGTCCAATCCCGATTGGCAAAGGCTCTATTGCAGGTCACTCAAGTCTGACCCCGATCGGCAAAGGCTCTAGTGTAGTCCACTCAAGTCTGACCCCGATCGACAAAGGCTCTAGGGCAGCCCACTCAAGTTTGATCTCGATTGGCAAAGGCTCTAATGTAGCCCACTCAAGTCCAACCCCAATTGGCAAAGGCTCTAGGGCAGCCCACTCAAGTCTGACCCCGATCGGCAAAGGCTCTAGGGTAGCCCACTCAAGTCCGATCTCGATCAGCAAAGGCTCTAGTATAGCCCACTCAATTCTGATCCCGATCGGCAAAGGCTCTAGGGCAACCCATTCAAGTCTGACCTCGATCAGTAAGGGTTCTAGCGCAGCCAACTCAAATCTGACCTCCGTCGGAAAGTACTTTGTGGGATCCTTAAACACCTAAGGTATTTTCCTACAAACAGCTAGTTCAAAGATCCCTTAGGAATAATTCTAAAAAAGATGGATTTAGACTAAGCCGACCTCTTGACACTTAGAAATATTTCTTATAAATTATTAAGTTAAAAGTCGATGGGGTGCTTGGCAACCCCATAAGGGGCCGTTGGTCGGCCACCTTCTTTAGGTAGGAATAGCCCATTCAAAAAAAAAAAGGAAAACACAACAACATCAAGACAAAGTAGAAGATGAACATCAAGATGTTATTTCATTGATCAAAAACTTTTGTACAAGATATAGGCAGACTTTTACAGTGATTCTAAGTCTTGCCAAGAATTTATAAAAGAGGAAGTCTTTCCCGCTCGCCGAAGGAGCTTCGGCTTCGGCCTCCTGCACCTCATCCGGAGCCTCAACCAAGACCTCCACCGGTCCTGCATCGGCAATGGTTTGGGCATCGACCCCGGTGTCAGTCAGGCCCTCTTTTTCTTCCAGCGGGTGCGTCAGCTGTATTGAGGACAGGTCATGCTCCGGGAAGGCTTTGGCCACCTTTTTCAGGCAGTTATCGAAGCTGTAGTCATAGCTCGCTGCTCCAGCCTGCTCCATTTCATCGTTGAAGTCGACTGAGGCCTTGTATTCTGCTACAGCATCGCGAACCTGCTCCTCTGCCAGCTCCTTTGCCTCCTTTAGCTCGATCAGATACTTTCCCGCCAGTGCCTTGTGAGACCACACACTCCTTTCTATGTCGGCGGACCACTCCTCCTCTTCGGACAGCTGACGGGTCAAGGACTTAACCCTTTCCTTCTTCTTCTTCAGCTAGGCCTCCTGCACGGTCAGCTGGGTTTGCAGGTCCTATGCTTGCTTCTTCAATGACTAGACTTCAGCCTAACTGACTGAAAGTCTCTCCTCAACGGCCTTCTACGATGCCAGTGCCGCCGCTTTGGCTGCCTTCAGTTCTTCGGCCTCCCCAACCGAGGCCTCTACCGCATTGACCATCTTGCCCAGGCCCTCGTCCATCATCGAGACCTCGTGAAGGAGCTACAGGCAACGGACCATGTTAGTCATATACAAGAAGTGAAAAGAAGGGAGAAAATGAAGGGATGACAGAAGTACCTTCAGCAGACTGAGGTAGGCGCCTCTCACCACCTCGTTCATCTTACACTTGCTTATCTTATCCCAGTCAGCATCGATGATGGCCCCCTTTAGTAGGTCTCTGACCTGCTGGGGGTTGTGAAGAACACGCCAGCGCTGATAGGTGTCGTGGCTGACCTTTTCAGCCTCTACCCCTTCGACTGTCCCTTTTTTTCACCTGCAGGGCAGACCACCACCGTTCGCTCGGCTGATGGTGAGGTCGGGGTCGTCCCCACTTCGGTTAGTTCTAAAGGGTCCGACTCCGGTTAGACGGTCGACTCCCCAACTGTAGGCAGAGTTCCCGATGCTCTGGCTACCAACTGCTCTGATAGAGGCATATTGTCCTCATCGAAGCCCGATGCCATGATGATTGTGGGCTATTCTTCCACCCACCATTTCTGATGTCTACCCGCGGTCGGCTCCGCAGACTGGGCGGCCCTCTTCCTCGCTACCCGCTCTGCTATTCTTGTGCAGTCCGGCTTCATTTTTCCTCCTATTACAAGAACAAGATCAGAGTGAGAAAAGAAAGAATGTAGCTAACATAATAAAAAGGCCGATGACAACGACTCCCTGTTAGGAATTGTGTCCCAAAGCCAATCGCCTGGGTTGTAGGCGGTTGAGCTCAGTATTGTACTCTTTCTTTGAATTAATAAAATATATTTCTTGGCAGCTCATCACATTTTATATTTCCCTGAAATGAACTCTTTTCATGTGATGAAGTCCTTAGGACTACACTGACTTCGATACAGAGAGAATGTATCGAGTGGTCCTTAAACCCTGTTCACAACCAAAGGATATATTGTACTGGACGGCAATATATCAAGTATAGGTTGTTGTAGTTCATATCGTTTGGTTGTCCTCTTGACCAAATGAGTGTGGTGACACTGATGTGATCTGCAAGTGGGATATGTGATATGTTATTGAACGTGACTCCGTGCAGCCCCTTTCTGCCAAAGGGATACTCACGATTGGATATGGGTATATGTGTCCCTCTGACCTGAGGTCATCACGGTAGCTTGCAAGCAACTCCCTGTGCTTTGGTGCCAGACTATCCAAATTTTTAATCCGGTGACGGAAGGTTTCTGGGTACAGGCAAGTACTTGTGGAGCAGTGAAGGACCAAGATGGAATTGACATGTCCAAACAGTTTGGATTGAATGTCTCGCAGTATCTCAATTTAGCAAATCCTCGACCGGGGTAGTCCTGGTGAAGAGTCACTGGGCTTGCAAGGTTGAGACACGTAGTGGACTGACTCTGTCTGGGTTGGTAGCCCAATCTCAGTCGTCCTGAGCATTAGAGGTCAAAGGGATGAATTATACGGTAACCATATGCCAGAGGTTCGATAGTTTGCTCCAGCATCTTCGACCTATCCGAACGCCGGGACCCATTGCTATATGGTTTCCTGTGCTGGTACTAGAATTGTTCTAGTGCTACCGTTTAGGTTCGAACCTATGAGGTCACTTGCTACAGAGGATTACTCTCTGATCTGGATACCGATTACGATTAGGAATCATCTCGATTTTATGGCCATGGTATTTATTTTTTAGCACTCTTTTCCCCATCTTGCCCTTGTTTGTGTCAACCGGAAATTGTTCCGGGCTGACCAGGACTGCGCCAGGATTTTTCTGAATCAGTTTTGAACTGATTCAGAGTTCGTTTCGGCCTCCAATTGGTTGTGAACCAATTGAACCAATTTTTTGGGCTCGGACCGGTTCAATTGGATTGAACCACCGTTGGTTTTTAATGGGATTGAACCTTCTCTTCTTTTTTGCTTGAACCAGTTTTGAACCGGTGTTTTATTTCATCGTGTAAATGGTTTCGTTTACACGTTGCTGGAAGAAACGAAGAGACCGATTGAAGACCATGCGTCCCACCGGTTGAAGGCCAATGGGCGCCTTTTCTCCTCCCTCCACCCGTCAGCTTTACTCTCATTTTACTGCCTGGTTTAATGGGTGTAATGCAGCTGAGACCTCTTCGTTTCCCAGCCTATTCCTCTTCCTCATTGTTGCCTTATTTAAACCCCAGTAAGACCCCTGTTTCAAGGGCGGGTTCTTTCACCGTGAGAAGAGAAAGAACACCCCAAGTGTTCTTCCGTTTGAGAGGCTTTGAGGCTTGACCCATTCTCCCATTTAGAGTGCACTTGAAGCTGGGTTTTAGGGTGTGTGAGAGAGAGGAACAAGGGCTAATTCCTTCTTCTATATTGTGCTCAAACCAGCACTGCAGCAAAGGAGTATTGCTGCAGTCCACTATGACCGTGTATCATCTTCCAGCGGCTAGCACCGCCTGTGGAGAGGGATCGGAGAGCCCCCGGTGAGTCTCCCCTCTAGAGGGAGTATACTTCTACTCCTGGGAGCAAGCCACGCGAGCCGGATCACCTGCAACTGCTCCTAATGCGAAGCTGAAGTCTGCTGTCTTGTTCTGCTGCAGAAAATCTGGCAGCAAACTTTGGCGGATTTTTACATTTTTTTTGGCTAACATTTTCTTGCAGCTTTCGATTGGAGATCGAAGATCTCTTGTCCAAGTTGCCGCTGCTGAAATTTGGGAGCAAACGGTGGTCTGGAAGGTGGTGTTCCGACGCCGTTTTTCAAGCCAAAAATAGAGTTTGTTTTCAGCCCAGGGAAGAAGAAGGCTGGAATAGTTTTATTCCAGCTATTCCAGCCTATTCCAGCTTTATCCCAGAGTTATTCCATCCAGAATAAGGTATGAAAAAAATATTTTTTAATCATGCATGAATAGAATTTTTAATTCAAATATTTTGCAAATATTTTATATCATCATACATGCCTATTTGCAACAAGAATTAGATTAGTTTCTGGGCAAAGTAGATTTTCGCTACGCGGATTTTAAAAAATTGTTTTAAAATCTATTCTGCTCCCGCAGCTGTTTGCATGCCTAGTGTAGGATCATGTCAAACCACCTGCATCATTTTCTTTCACTCCCACCCTACCTAAATGTTCATGACAGTTGACTCCGGCCAAGTAAAGGCTGTTCTCTCGAAGTAGCTCCTTCACCATGGTGATATCGACTGCTTTCAACTCGTTGAAGTCGGCTTGATCGGCCATCAAGACCGCCCTCCCTCCGTCAGCTATCGGCCTTGGTTCCCCCCATGACAGGTTGAAGTCCCAAGGCTAAAGACTATGAATAAAAAAGAACTTCGACTTCCACCCATGAATAGCCGACGCAAGATCCCCAATTATCTTCCGCCCGGGATGGGGGCTGAACACCCACCACTTCTCGCTTCGGAAGTCCTTCTTGAGGACAAAAAAGTTTGCAAAGAGGGAGGTCCTAGGTTCAACCCCAACCCTCTAGCACAGGACCGCGAAACAGCTGATGGCCCGAATACTATTCGGGGTCAGCTACGCAGGAATAACTCGGTACAGGTTGAAGACCCGGACGAAGAAATCACATAGGGGAAATCGGAGACCGGCCTTCAGGTGGTCCTCATACACCAGGAGGGCTCCTAGGCTCGATAATCGGGTCACCCTCCTTTCCTGGTCCGGGACGATGATGTGTAGGGTGGAGGGGATGTTAAACGTAACCCTAAGAGCCTCTACCCAATCCCGTACTAGTTCAGACTGGACCTGGTTAGGACCCAGTCCCTCTACCCCATGGCTGGAACTTCGGCTACCAGAGGCCATTGTTAAGGGGCTTGGAGGAGAGAGGCACTAACCTGAAGGCTGGGTTTTCTAAAAGGTTGAAGACACTGGAGCGAGCCGAGATTTCTCTCCAAAGGCGAATGCGGCAAAGGCTTCGCCCACCATCTCAACATCACCTTATATAGTCCTTGAGGGAAGCGGTTGTCACCATTCCTCGAGCACCGTGACCCGGGCATTAGGCAACACAAATCTCCACGTAGAGGAAGTCGATGCGATAGAAGGAAGCATAGTCTAGCTGCGATCTGTATGATCGTCAGATTAGCGACAGGTGGGTCGCCCCCAGTGCGGCACCAACCGCTTAGATGTCACCATGTCACCCGAATCACCTCCAAAGCCCGACGGTCGAGCGGGCCAGGTTGGCCGCTCATCATTGCGTCCCTTTTGCATTAATTGCAGCTTCGTTCGCTTCTAATGCGGGATCGACACCTGTCCCAGGCGTGAGCTTCTGGAGTGAGAAGTGACCAGATGTAGCACACCTGATTAGATCCGCAATCCCCAAAAGGATGAATGCATTCAATACGAGAATGATGCCCTCGCCCTTCGAAGCTACAGGCCCTCCCGAAGGCCAAGAGTAAGGGGGCAATTGTTATACATAACCGGCCTCCCTCCGAACCAGACTGGGTCCGATCGACCTGCCAGAGGTCCGACCGACCCACCAGAGGTCCGACCGACCTGCCAAAGATCCGACCGACCCACCAGAGATTCGACCGATCCTTCAGCTAGGTCCGACTGACCCAGTTCAACCAGGCCCATATCAGTCCAAAATGGGCCAATCCAAGGATGGCCCGGAGGTCCCAGAGACCCCTTCCAGCTAGTACCAGAATTCTGTTACAATAGATTCCTAACATCTTGGCACCATTACTTTGCAGATCCCACGGCGCCATTCCTTCCTGGTGCCACCTGGCCACTACCGAGATTCCTCTAAGGACAAATCGGCCATTTCTAGCCTCGCCTCTAACAGATTATGGTAAAGTTCCGCACCTATATAAGGTAAAGGGAGGACCCTGAGATAAGCAGACTCTTCCTTCCCCACAAGCTATCTCCTTTGTGATTCCTCTATTCTGTTGCTCCAGGTCTTCCACTGACTTAGCTATCGGAGTGTCCCCCGCTAGAACACCACCAACTCGTGGGGCCTTTTTTGCAGGAACCAGGAGACGTGCACTCCAGCATGCCTGGTCGAGGAAGCCTTGTCCAGAAAATTCAGCGGCAACATATATCATTGACTATTTGTTTCTTGAATGCTTCAAGAATACATTATACAAGAATAAATAAAAAAAATCTCATTATATTGATAAAAAATGATTAAATATAAAACTATATCTTAGATATAGTTAAAATGTATCGGGTAGATTGATTTCTAGAGTATACATCTAACACAATTTATTTTAGCACAAAACTTGTAGTCTTTTGAAGTTAAGTAGATCTTACAGATAATCCAGTCACCCAATTATAGTAAAATGTGTAAAGTTAGAATATCATTTCCTATTATCAAGAAAATACATAATTATTTAGGAATATTGGTGTCCCACGTCACATATACCATCCTAATGCCTTTTATAGCCTTCTATCATCCTATTTTGGTACGCCGAGAAGCATGGGCTGATTTTGCTTGCTCCTTGGTGCTTCCTAATTGTACACGCGAAGAAGAACCACTCAAAAATACTGTCTGCCATGCACTAAAATAACCCAAAAAAATCTAAGGTTAGACACCTTAAATAATGAAAAAAGACATTTAGGAAGCTCACCCTTCTTGGCTTTCATAGACACCAGCTTCCATGAAAATGGTAATTGAGTAAGTAGCTGACATGAAGATAGGATTATTTTCCTAGCAAATTCTAAGCCTCCCAAATTTTATTGTCTTTTCATCCTTTTTCTTAATATCAGAAACACATTAAATAAGGAACTTGAAGTAAGGGTTGATAAATATTTAAAATTTTTTATTTGCAATTTTCACCAACAACTTAAATTTTACATAAATTTTAAAGTTTTATTTGAATTTTAAAATACTAAAAGTAGCCTCGAGGATAAAACTTTTAATATATATAGCTCAATGGATGCTAAAATCCTTCTCGGCATATAAGCTACATTGTTTATTCATACTAAAGTAATATTACTTAACAATGTTTTTGATTTTGTTGAGATGCATTGTGTTGCCACCTACATCGTCGTGGCCCGTAGCTGTTGATGGTGTCGGGTAGTCTGTGTTCGCCTGCCGGGGATGCCTCCGGTGCCTCGTGACCTGCAAGACAGCCAGCGTCAGTGACCCGGGCCGGAAATTCCGGCGAGGGCACTCCGACGATCAAGTCAGTAACGATCCAAGAGAACATATCCTCCTGGTCGAGCCCCTCGGGATGAGCTCCATGCTAGGAGGAGTGAGTGGAGTGTATGAGAGTATGAGTGAGCTGGGAGATGTGGTGGCCGAGGTAGTCTTGCCCTCCTCTTTGGCCTCTCCCCCCTTTTCCTCTTTCCCTTTGTGGTGGATGTGTTGTTAGAAAATTGAGTGCTCTCCTCTCTCTTCTTTTTTTTTTTTTTTTTTGTTGTTGCTGTTGGGCTGACCTCGTTCCCTCCGGTGCAGAAATGAAGTTTTCGATGGATGAGCTGCTCTCGTTTTCTGAGGAACGTGAGCAGGCTGCCGAGGTCGGCGGGGCCACTTCGAAGCGGGCTCGCATTGATGAAGGCCCACTACCGGTGCAGGCCATGGTAGATGCACCGGTCATCGAGTGAAGGCGGGAGGGGGTGGCCGAGCCCGCCCAGGCGACCTCGGGTCAGCGGGATCAAGGTCCCATGCCTAAGTCCGGAATGGTCACCAGGGCCAGGTCGGCGACTGTTGCCGCCAGGCCGGAGGTTCCTCCCCCTGAAGTCGTCATGCTCAAGGAGGAAGAGGGAATGAGGGAAGCAAGGCCGGCGCCCCCATCGTAGCCCGAGGCGGTGCCGAGCTTGCAGACGGCCGTAAAGATGTCCTCTGCTGTCACTACCGAAGGGTCCAAGTAGGCGGGGATGAGAGATAGAGACTACCGGAGAGTCCCATTCAAGCTGGGGCCAAACGTCTCTTTAGTGAAGGATTCCCGCCTTGTCGAGCAGATGATGGACTTCTCAGTCCAGTCCTGCGACCGGCGAGATGGGAGCGGGAGGCTTCTGGGCGATGTCGTCCGCTCGACATTCGCCAATCTCTATGCTGTAAGTTCCTTCTGCCCCCCGCCCCCCCCACCTTTTTGTCTTTCCCGAGCTCTTTTTTCACTTGATAATTAATAGGCTTTCTTCAATACAACAAGGTAGGGATCTGCTCCTCATCCGGAACTTCTACCGGAACTAGGCAAAGGGGGAGAAGGAGCGGTTGACCGAGCTCGAGTCCCTGCAGGCCGAGACGAGCCGGAAGAACAGGGAGGCCCAGGAGGCCAACCTCAAAATCAAGAGCCTCGCAGCCGAGGTCGCCGACCTCATCAGGATGAAAAAGGAGCTCGAAGATGAGCTCGAATTAAAGAGGGCCCAGTTGAAGGAACTCCGGGCCGAATCGAAGAGGAAGGTAGCGGCGGCGAAAAAGAGGGCCACTGAGAATGAGGGAAGGGCTGCCGAGACGGAGAAGACGGCTGCTGCCGCCAACCATGCCACCGAAACCATCGAGAAGGGAATGGCGGCGGCGATCTGCCAGGCTGAGCGCGCCGAAAACTCGGCGGCCGAAGTGAGGAGCAAAGTGGAAGGCGCGAGGAGGGATGTTGCGGGTGCGGTGGCCGCCTTCAAAGCCTCCCCGGTGTACCTCAAGGACTTCAAAGAAGCAGCAACGGACTCCTTTGCAAAGGGGTATTCGTACTGCGTCTCCCAGTTGCAGGGAATGTTGTCTGAGGAGCGGCTGGCCGCGCTCCGAGCTCCCGGGAAGAAGGCCCCTGTTCCAAAGGCAGTCACAGGAGGGCAAGGGGCTACTCCGGTCAGGGCATCTCCGCCAGTGGTCCCGGATGCTGCCGGGCCGACCCTGGTGGTGGCAGTAGCTGAGGCAGCACCGCAGGAGGAGGCTGCCGAGCCGATCTCTGCGGCAGTTGCAGCTGAGTCTACTCCTCCGGCAGAGCCCGCTCAAGCGCGTGACCCTGCCCTAGAGGTTGGAGAGGGGGAAGTCTCGGTCATGCGCCGCCCAGGGGAGGAATCGGGCTCGTAGTCTAGGACTCCTCACGTGTCCCTTTTTCTTTCTTTTTGTACTTTTCTTTGAACCGGGCTAGCTGGCTTGTCAGGGCCCGGAACATGATGTAAAATTTTCTTTCCAACCAATGAAAACTGATTCCATAGATTTGACTTCTTTCCTTCGGTGATGTGAATGACACTTTTCCTCCCCCCTCCTCTTTTCTCTTTTTTATTGGTATGAGGAGGTTGTAGGGAGGAATTTCAGACCCGGGCGCCTAAGGGCGGTCCACATCTTGAACGCCTCGGAGCTAGGCTCGGGGCTTGATCTTCGAAAGTTGGGTCTACGGAACATCGCCTCAGGGTAGAGCTCGGGGATGTCGCCTCAGAGCTGGGCTCGGGGATGTTGAGTGCCTGGGGGCTTCCCAAGTCCTTCGCCGAGGAGATGGCTCGCCGGTGCCGGAGGGTCATCCGGTCTTCGATGCTGGAGGGTCATCCGGTCTTTGGTGCCGGGGAGCTAGGCTCGCCGGTGCCTGGGGGCTTCCCAGGTCTTCGTGCCAGAGGACTCTTCTCTGGGCTTTGATGCCGGGGAGCTAGGCTCGCCGGTGCCTGGGGGCTTCCCAGGTCTTCGTGCCGAAGGACTTTTCTCCGGGCTTTGTTGCCGAGGAGCTAGGCTCGTCGGTGCCTGGGGGCTTCCCAGGTCTTTGGTGCCGGAGGGTCATCCGGTCTTTGGTGCCGAAGGGTCGTCCGGTCTTTGATGCCGGGGAGCTGAGCTCGCCAATGCCGGAGGGTCATCCGGTCTTTGGTGCCGGAGGGTCGTCCGATCTTTGATGCCGAGGAGCTGGGCTCGCCGGTGCCGGAGGATCGTCCGGTCTTTGATGTCGGGGAGCTGCGCTCGCCGGTGCTGGAGGGTCATCCGGTCTTTGATGCCGGAGGGTCGTCCGGTCATTGATGCCGGAGGGTCGTCCGGTCATTGATGCCGAAGGGTCGTCCGATCTTTGATGCCGGGGAGCTGGGCTCGTCGATGCCGAAAGGTCGTCCAGTCTTTGGTACCGGAGGGTCGTCCGATCTTTGATGCCGGGGAGCTGGGCTCGTCGGTGCCAGAGGGTCATCCGGTCTTTGATGCCGGAGGGTCGTGCAGCACTCTTCGATCCAGGTGAAGTCATGCATCTTGCGTAGCGCCTTGAAGAAAGGGAGGCAGCGGTCAGCCGACCTTGAGATGAACCGGCTTAAGGCTGCGACTCTCCCTGTCAAGCACTGGACCTGCTTCTTGGATGTTGGTGCTCCATGTCCAGGATCGCATGGACCTTCTCCGGATTCGCCTCGATGCCCCTCTGGGTGACCATGAAGTCGACGAATTTCCCGGCCGCCATCCCAAAGGCACACTTCACTGGATTAAGCTTCATCTGGTGCTTCCGGAGACTGTGAAAGGCTTCAACAAGGTCAGCAATGTGGTCCGAGCTTGGTTTGCTCATGACGAGCATGTCATCCATGTACACTTGTACATTCCTGCCGATCTGGTCTTTAAAGACTTTATTGACCTGACGTTGGTACGTGGCCCCAGCATTCTTCAGGCCAAAGGGTATCATTCTATAGCAGTATGTCCCCCGGTCAGTGATGAAGGCGGTATGCTCCTCGTCCTCTGGGTGTATTTGGATCTGATTGTACCCGGAGAATGCATCCATGAAGGAGAGCAGCCTGTGCCCTGAAGTGGCATCCACCAGCTGGTCTATCCTTGGCAGAGGGAAGCTATCCTTCGGGCATGCTTTGTTGAGGTTGGTGTAGTCTACATAGATTCTTCACTTGCCATTATTCTTCTTCATCATCACCACATTTTCCAGCCAACTCGGATACAGCACCTCTCGGACGAAGCCGGCGGCGAGGAGTTTCTCAACTTCCTCATTGATGGCCGCTTGCCTCTCCGGGGTGAAGCTTCTCTTCTTCTATCGAACTGGCCTGCACTTTGGATCAACATTAAGTTTGTGGGTGATGACTTCAGGGGGAATACCTGGCATATCGACCGCCATCCAGGAGAACACTATGCGTTTGCTCATAAGAATTCCAATAGCGAAGCCTTCTCCTCCTCGGAAAGATGGGCTCCAATCTGCACGGTTTTCGTCTGGTCGGCTCCGAGCTGATAGGGAAGCAGGCGCTCGGCTGGGCCTCCCCTGGGGTCTTGGGCCCTCTGGTCGAGCTTGTCTGCCTCGGAGTCCTCCCTGAGCACTTGGGCCCCTGGGAGTGTCTGAAAGCGATGCTGCACTGGCTAGGGCGTACCCCTCGTCTCCCCCACACCGCTAGGGGTTGGGAACTGGACAAGCAACCTCTTGGTAGAGACGACAGCATCAAGGAGGTTGAGCCCAGGTCGGCCCAAGATCACGTTGTAAGGTGAAGGAAGCCTGACAACCGTAAACGTAATCATGATGGTACTCTGCCGAGGTGGGATCCCGGTAGTGACCAGGAGAGTGATTTCTCCCTCCACCCTTGCGGAATCTCCCATGAAACCAACAAGGGGAGTATATACTGGCTTGAGTTGAATAGGGGAGAGATTCATCCGAGAAAAAGCATCGTAGAAAAGTACATCCATAGAGCTTCCACTATCTACCATGATGTTCTTTACAGGATGCTTTGCGATCGTCATCTCGACGACCACAGCATCATTGTTTATATTTTTCTCCCCATTATCTCCTTCCCTCATAAAGGGGAGTACATTCTCAGAGTTCCCTGCCCCCCGGGTCCTCTTGGACGCGCGCTCGGCTCCCCAGGAGATCATGCCCACCGGCTTCTCGATGGGGCGGTTGTCAATGGCTGGAGCTGGCGGGAGAGCAACGAGTGCCTGGGACTCTGGTCAAGTTCTGCCCTCCACATATTTTTCGAGGTAGCCTCTCTTAATGAGCTCTTCGATCTCCCACTTGAGATTGCGGCACTCCTCGGTGTCGTGGCCATGGTCACGGAGGAAGCGGTAGTACTTCATCTTATCCCAGGTGAAGGATGGCTTCAACGACGGAGGACGCCTCAAGTAGGTCTCGCCCTCAATCTCCATGAGGATCCTCGTTCTCGGGGCAAGGGGAGTGAAGTTCTCCTGAACTGCGGGGGCATTCCTCGGCCTCAATGCTGGTCGGGAGCTCTGAGCTGGCGGTCCCGGCCTCCACGCTTCAGGCTTCTCGGTGGGCGCTGGCCCCTTCAACGGCTTCCCATCGAGCTCCCGCCTCGTACAATCCGCCTTCTCGACGCGGATGTACTTCTGAGCCCGGAAGAGTAGCTTGGCGTAGGTCTTCGGGGGCTTTTTATTCAGCGAATAGGTCAGGCGGGAAGTCCTGAGCCCTCGCTTTAGAGCCAGCATCGCCACTGGCTCCTCCAGGCTATAAATCTCCAATGTAGCGGCCTTGAAGCGAGCCATGTAATCTTGTTGTGGCTCACGGTCTTGCTGCCTGATGGAGAAGATGCTATCTGCCGCGCGTGGCATCCTCCGACAGGCATCAAAATGGGCCATGAACTTCTATCCCAGCTGGGCAAAAGAGCTGATGCTTTCTGGCTAGAGGCGGGTGAACCACACCCACGCCGCCTTCCGAAGAGTAGCGGGGAAGGCGATGCACAGAAGGGCGTCGGTAGCCCCCTGGACCCTCATAAGGGCCCGGTAGCTTTCCAGGTGGTCCAGGGGGTCGGTGGTCCCGTCGTAGGGATCCACCTGCGGCATGCAGAACCGGCGGGGAATTGGCTCCGTTTGGATCTCCTAAGAGAATGGGGGGCGGGCATCATAGCCCGCTGGCTCACTAGTAGAGCCAGGCAAGTTGGCGAACCGGCGGGCAAACTTCGCCAGCTTGCGGTCGTGCTCCTCCAGGCACTTCTCTGCCAGGTGCCTGATGGCTTCGTCTGTCGACCCCTCCGCTGAGGGGGGCGGAGATGGTGATGCAGACTCGCGGCGCCCATGGCGAGGAGCTTTACCCTTCCTGCCTTGGCGGGGTTTTGGTGCCCCCCAGCCAAGGTGCGGTGAGCAGCTTTCTTCGTCAGTAGAGCTGGCCCGCCGTCGCTTCATCGGGGCCTGGTGAGTACCTCGAGGGTCTGTGGCTGCCCACGGCTGTGAAGGCCTCCCATGGAAGGATCGCAGGCTATCGCGGGGTGCTGCGGCGTGGGCCGCAGGGGTCTCTGGCTGTTGGTGGGTAGCCAGGGACCGGTGCTGGTGCTGATGCTGGAGCTGGCGCACCGTCGCAGTGAGAGTGTGCATCTGCTGGGCAAGTGCGGTCAGCTGGGTCTCCAGTGGGGGCGGTTGAACCGGGGCAGGCACTTCCGTCTTCAGTCCATGCGGTTTCCCATGAGAAGGGGATGCCTCCGCACGGCTGGGAGAAGCTCCCCTTGCCCGGGTGGTCACCATCCTCCCAATGGACCAGCTAAGCAGGGTTTGAACTAGATCAAGCGTCGTTCCCCCTACCTGACGCGCCAATCTATTGCCGCTTGGATCATCGTGGCCCGTAGTTGCTGATGGTGTCGGGTGGTCTGCGTCCGTCCACCGGGGATGCCTCCGGTGCCTCGTGACCTGTAAGACAGCCAGCGTCAGTGACCCGGGTCGGGGATTCCAGCAGGGGCACTCCGACGGTCAAGTCAGTAACGATCCAGGAAAACAGATCATCCTGGTCGAGCCCCTCAGGATGAACTCCACACTAGGAGGAGTGAGTGGAGTGTATGAGAGTATGAGTGAGCTGGGAGATGTGGTGGCCGAGATGGTCTTGCCCTCCTCTCTGTCCTCTCCCCCCTTCTCCTCTCTTTATGGTGGATGTGTTGTTAGAAAATTGAGTGCTCTCCTGTGTTGAGAATGTCGTTCTTGCCTCTTTGGAAAAAATGAGTGTTACCTCTCTTTTGCTTATTCTGGCTAGGTCCATTCCTGCGGCTTGCCTCGGGGTTCTCCCATGCTGTCAGACGGGTATGACGGGCTATCGTACCGTGAACGGTATGCCTTCTTTATTGGGTATCTGGGGAAGCTTTCACAAGCCTCTGACATTCCTTCAATTTGCCCTTCTTGGAAGCTTGGCAGGGCCTCGATTGTTGTGCCGCTGCTCTCGAGAATCGCGCTCCTTGGTGGGGTCTTTTCCCCGGTCGTACGGCAAGTCAGTAGGGGGCATAGTCCCCTGATTTGAGCTCCCTTTCTTCTTGGTGTGAATGGCGGCCGTGGGCATTAATGGTGACGTGGCGGGTGTTGTCATACGGTTCCCAGGGGGCCCGCCATTGTCTTTGGATGGGAAGTGCTGCTTCCTTGGCGGTTGATATCTTGGTTTGCATTGGGGGCTAAGCTGGGAAGATGGGGCCCTCTCGCAGGGGGCCCGCCTTGCAGTGGCTTGGCTGTGCGGAGAGGAGCCGAGCTCGGCATCAGGCCAGAAGGGCCCAGCTTTGATCGAGCTCGGGCTGGCTGAGGTGGCTGAGATGCGCCCAGGCCAGGGGACCCAGCCTCGAAGGGATCCCATGTAGCGGAGGAGGCTTAAGCTCGACTCTAGACCATGGGGTCCGACCTCGAGCTCGAAAGGTCTGCCTCTGGTGGGGTTTGAGCTCGGCCCCGACCTAGGCGCCCCGACCTGACGGAGGACGGAGCCCGGCTTCGACGGGCGGCCCCGTCGGCATCGGGGAGCTCAGCCCGGCGAAGGGGCCGATAGTGGGAATCCAGCGTGGCGTCAATGAAGGCTCCACGTCAGGCTCCTTGCTCCACGTCAGCTATCCGGTCACATCACATTGAGTACAAATCAACTCAAAAAAACTCAAAGAAATCCAAAAATGATATTAGAGAAGTACAGTAAATGTGAAGAAAAATTACTAAAGATCCCATTTGCCATTATATTCTATGCTGAAATAATTCAAGAAAATCAAAAAAAATCCAGGAATGACGGTAGAGATGAATACCTTGAAATATTTTAAATTTTTTTATTTGTAGTTTCCACCAACATCTTAGATTTTATATAAATTCTTGAATTTTGCATAAATTTTAAAATAATAAAAGTAATTAGATTGCTTGAAGAAAAAACTTTTAATATATAGGATGGTGGATTGTTAAAATTCTTATCGGCATATATTTTACATTATTTACTCATGCTAAAATGATGTTGACTAAAATTCCTTCATTTACAATTAGTATGGTTCAATGATAAATTGTTGAGACCCTAATCAAAGCAATGACCTTCCATTAAAGAATAATACTTTGGGACCCAAGAAAATTATGATAAGTAACGACTACCTAGTTTCGACTAATGTCGATATAAAGCTAGCAATACGAGGACCAACGACTTTTAGTTTGATATATAGAAAACAAAAAATTATATATATATATATATATATATATGCTACACGAGAAGAACTATGAATAGCTATTTTATCAAGAAATGGCAACAAAATCTAGATTCATGGGTACCCGATCTGGCCCGGCTTGATTGGACCTGGTAGTCAACGCTTTGACTAGGTTTGGACCGGATTTGGATAAAACCCGAATGCTTAATTTTGGATTTGGACCGGGACTAGATACATATATACCCGATCCGAACCCGACCTGAATTATTTTAATATTTTAATATATATAATTAATATATTTTATATTAAATATATTTTATTTTAATTGAATATGAAACTAAGTGATGCTAAACTAAAAAAGTAGTTGAATTATATTTATTTAATATATATATGATTTATAGAATGGTAGATAATTTTTAAGTTGATAAAAATAAAAAAAATATTTAATGTGACTTAATTATATTCGGGCCAGGTAAATCCGAATTATGCATATCTGATTGAGATGGATTTGAAAAAAATTCAATTTCGATAATATTTGAATCGGATTTGGATAGTTTATTGGATATTTGGGTTTGAGTTTGAATAGTTAAAAATCTAGCCTGAATTCGGTTCATTGCCATCCCTAATTTCATTCTCATATCTATTCGGTACTATATTTGGCAAATGACTGAGCATGGAGACTCTATCTTATAAAAAACATGGAAAACCGCCAATGGAATTAGCGAGCCCTGGTCAGCATATCATAGATACGAATTGCCTGCAAAATCTCTTTCTAGATAAGAACAAAGTTGGCATTCCCTATCTAGTCATGTTGGCCCCTTTCTTCGTTTGACTTGAGGCCATGGCCCTAGCTTAGTTTAAGTCCATATCCTGATGCCTTGGTAATCATGTCAGTTCCTCCCTCGATGTTTAAGGCCACGCCGTGATTCCATGGTGATCATGTTGGTCTTTGCCTTTTGATTTGTGCTTGATTTTACCTGGTGGCTTCCTGGGGCTTCACGCTTCTGCGCCCATTGAGAAATTCTGGATCAGGTTCAAGCTCCATACTGCGAGGGTTGAGACTCCCGATCACATGATCATCGATATGGCGGTACGCTACCTGAAGGAGCACACTTTGCACGGAACACGCAAGTGACGTGTTGCAGAACTTGAATTAATGGCGGGGCATGTGCCACCTTCCAAAGGTTACAGGCAGACGGAGACCCCCCTTTTGCTGTAATTTGAATTCCTATCGATCTTTCCCTCCTTTACTATTGACGGGAATTCTGTTCTCTGCGAAGCAGGGAAAGGCCTGCTTCGGGAGCTTTGTCCTAGTAGCATGAGCGCAGCCCCGGCCAGGAGTTGGCTTCAGACAGGGGCCTCGCCCAATGAGCATGACCCTGGCTGGTAGCTAACCTCGGCAGGAGGGGCTCGTCTTAGTAGCATGAGCACGACCACAGCCGGGAGTTGATCCAAGCAGGAGGACTCGCCTTGGCAGTATGAGCACAACCCCGGTCAGGAGCTGACCTCCGATGGAGGGCTCGCCCTATGAGCACGACCCTGGCCGGGAGCTGGCCCTGATAGGAGGGCTTGCCTTGGTAGCATGAGCATGACCCCGGCGGAGAGCTGACCTTGGCAGGAGGGCTCGTCTTAGTAGCATGAGCACAACCTCGACCGGGAGCTGACCCCGGCAAAAGGGCTCGCCTTGGCTCTTCGTTTGGCCACCGTGCCCGAGTGGCCAAACGAAGAGCCAAGGCGAGCCGGGTGGCGGACTCTTTGCCAGCGGGGCTACCAGCAGAGGCTCCATGTCAGTGGATGTGCCACATCAGATGCCTCCCACTCCCGGGTCCGAAGGATGAAGCGATGCTTGGGACGAAGGGAGTAATGACCATACTGACGTGGAGGGGCGCGCCCCCTGCGCAATCAATGCCTCGAGCACCCGCATCCTAAAGTTTGTGCTCTCGTGCTAACGAAGCAATGCTGCACTCATTCTTCCAATAGAAAGATCATAAATGCTCAATTCGGATCGAAGCGACTGCCCTTGATCCAAAGCATCGGGGTCATCTGATGCTGGTACATGGCGGCTCCTGGTTGGTCGGGGAGTTGAAGAGGCGCATGCCTTCAATGGGCATGAGGCGATGGTGGGCGGCGGGCTTTATTGTAAGGGACTTGTCCCCTTGCCTTTTTAAAGGACCTTCGGGAGCAAGGGGCCAAACTTCTGTAGAGTCTCCTTCCTTCCATGTCCTTCTCTTTCAACCCTTCTCCTTCGGCCTGTGCCGAGGGAGGGTTTCTAGTAGACTTCAGGTTCTCGGCTCGAGAACAGAAGGGCCAAGTAAAGGCTCTTCATCCCTTTCAGGAGCAATCAGTCGGTGCCAGGATAAGGGCGTTCGGCCTGGAGAAGAAATCCGCCAAGCTCGAAGCTGCTCTGAAGGATGAGAAGGGGGGGGGGGGGGCGAGGGCCAAAGAAGGTGGATGCGATCATGGTCGTTATGGAGAAGGCCACGGCCATCATGGTGTTGATGGAGGTGGCCTAACAAGATCGGTAACCTCTGAGGATGGGGTGGCTGATGCGGTACTGGACCCTCATCATGGGGGATCCAGGAGAAGAAGGGTGCCCTCCTTCTTGGGCAGAAGGGACTAGAATGTCTACGGCCAGTCCTGTCCGTACCTTCAATGCTCAGGAGAGGTACGCTCTGGAGCAGGATAACCCCGGTGCTAAGGGCACACCGGGCCCAGGGGTAGAGTCCAGAGCCAGAGAGGACCTACCCATTGGTCGAGCAAAGAGCGACGAGGGTGTTCCAAGCCTCTTTCTTTTCATTTTGTAATTGAACCTTTGAAAGACTCCTAGGCCTGTCGGGGGTCTTCACAGTGTAAGAGACTTTTGATCAATGAAAATCTTTCTTCCCTTATCTCTTTTTGTGTGTCCTTCTTTTCCTTGTAACATAGATTTTTGAAGGGTTTCCCAGCCTACTGGGAACCTTCACAGGATATAAGAGAAGACCTAGCAATGAAAACATCCTTTTCCTTATGGCTGTTGTTCTTCTCCTCTCTCTTTTTTTTTGAAGGACTTCGAAGGAACCTTTTGAGGTCTTCAAGGGACAGCTTTGCAATGAGGGTGCAATCCAACTTGATCAAAATATCCAACCTGGACTTCATTCTTTGCTTAGCTGCTCCTCCCTTTCGCATGGAAAGCGAAGGAACTTCGAGGCTATTGAAAATATCTGCATGTCTCTCCTAGGCCTTAGTCGCTCTCGATGAGCATCGGGACCTTAAGGTTGGTGCCAGGGTTTCTGGGGGCATCTCGTCCCCATTCTTTTGACCTTGAAATTGTGCAGGCCCGAATGTAGGACTCCAGGAGTTTTTCAACTTGCCAAGCTATGAGTTGAGCGGTTGGTGTTGGGCTTTGAAGTTTTCGGATGACATCTTCGGACTGTGAGCGGGGTGACTGAGGGATCTCCAGCTCTGAAGCCCGAGGATTCTGGGGTCTTCTGACCTCGGAGGTAGGACCGCTGATGTCTTCTAACCTCGGTGGCGGGATTGCTGATGTCTCTTGACCTCGGAGGTGGGACTCCTGCATCTCCTGGCCTAAGAGGCGAGACGGTTGATGTCTCCTAACCTCGGAGGCAGGACTCCTACATCTCCTGGCCTCAGAGGCGAGACTGCTGGAGTGTTCTGGCTTTGAGTGCGGGGCTTTATAAGTTTTCCCGGCTTAGGGTACCGAACTATGAGTCAAACGGTAGATGGCAGGACTCCTTGATTATTTGGCTGACATCTCCGGACTGTGAGCAAGGCGCTGAATACGGGGCTTTTGGAGTTTCCCGGCTTAAGATGCCAAACTATGAGTCAAGCGGTAGATGGCGAGATTCCTTGGTTTCTCGGCTGACATCTCCGGACTGTGAGTAAGGCAATGGATGCGGGGCTTCTGAAGTTTTCCGGTTTGAGGTGACAAACTATGAGTCAAGCGATAGATGGCAGGATTCCTTGGTTTCCTAGCTAACATCTCTGGACTGTGAGGAAGGCAATGAATGCGGGGCTCCTTGGGTTTCCCGGCTCGAGGTGCCGAACTGTAAGTCAAGCGGTAGATGGCGGGATTTTTTGGTCTCCCGACTAGCATCTCTGGACTATGAGCAAGGTAGTGGATGCGAGGCTTTTGGAGTTTCCCGGCTTGAGGTGCCGAACTGTGAGTCAAGTGATAAATGGAGGGATTCCTTGGTTTTTTCGATCGACATCTCTGGACTGATAGCAACATAGTGGATGCGGGGCTTCTAGAGTTTCCCGGCTTAAAGTGCCGAACTGTGAGTCAAGTGATAGATGGCGGGATCCCTTGGTCTCCCAGCTGACATCTTCGAACTATGAGGAATGCAGTGGATGCGGGGCTTCTGGAGTTCCTGGCTTGAAATGCCGAACTGTAAGTCAAGCTGTAGATGGAAGGATTCCTTGGTCTCCCGGCTAACATCTCCAGACCATAAGCAAGGCAGTGGATGCAAGGCTTCTGGAGTTTCCCGGCTTGAGGTACCGAACTGTGAGTCAAGCGATAGATGGCGGGATTCCTTGGTCTCCCGGCTGACATCTCTGGATTTTAAGCAAGGCAGTGGATGCGGGGCTTCTAGAGTTTCCTGGCTTGAGGTGCCGAACCGTGAGTCAAGCGGTAGATGACGAGATTCCTTGGTTTCCCGGCTGACATCTCCGGACTGTGAGCAAGGTAGTAGATGTGAGACTTTTGGAGTTTCCTGGCTTGAGGTGCCGAACTATTAGTCAAACGGCATATGGCAAGATTCCTTGGTTTCCCAACTAACATCTCCGGATTGTGAATAAGGTAGTGGATGCGAGACTTCTGGAGTTTCCTGGCTTGAGATGCCAAACTATGAGTCAAACGGTAGATAGCAGGATTCCTTGGTGTCCCGGCTAACATCTCTAGACTATGAGTAAGGCAATGGATGCGGGGCTTCTGGAGTTTCTCGGCTTAAAGTGCCGAATTATGAGTCAAGTGATAGATGGCAGGATTCCTTGGTTTCCTGGCTGACATCTCCAGACTGTGAGCAAGGCAATGGATGCGGGCCTTCTAGAGTTTCCCGGCTTGAGGTGCCAAACTGTGAGTCAAGCAGTAGATGGAGGGATTCCTTGGTTTCCCGGCTGACATCTCCGGACTGTGGGGAAGGTAGTGGATGCGGGGCTTCTGGAGTTTCCCGGCTTGAGGTGCCGAACTATGAGTCAAGCAGTAGATGGCGGGATTCCTTGGTTTCCCGGCTGAGATCTCCGGACTGTGAGCAAGGCAATGGATGCAGGGCTTCTGGAGTTTCCCGACTTGAGGTGCCAAACTACGAGTCAAGCGATAGATGGTGGGATTCCATGGTATCCCGGCTGACATCTTCGGATTGTGAGTAATGCAATGGATGCGAGGCTTCTAAAGTTTCCCGAACTGTGAGTCAAGCGATAGATGACGAGATTCCTTGGTTTCCTGGCTGACATCTTTGGATTGTGAGCAAGGCAATGGATGCAGGGCTTCTAGAGTTTCCCAGCTTGATTTCGCTGGACTGAGGGTCCGATGGGTTTAATGCGGGACTTCTAGGGTGTCCTGGCTTTGGCCTCGCCAAACTAAGGGTCCGACGGGTTGATTACGGGGACTTCTGGGGTATACCGGCTTTGGCTTCATTGGACTGAGGGCCCGATAGGTTGACTGCGGGACTTCTAGGGTGTCCCGGCTTTGGCTTCGTCGAACTGAGGGTCCAACGAGTTGACTGTGGGATTTCTAGGGTGTCCCGGTTTTGGCTTCGCCGGATTGAGGGTTCGATGGGTTGACTGCGGGACTTCTGGGGCGTCCCGAGTTTGGCTTCACTCAACTGATGGTCCAACAGGTTGACTACGGGACTTCTAGGATGTCTCGGCTTTAGCTTCACTGGACTAAGGGTCCAACGGGTTGACTACAGGACTTTAGGGATGTCCCGGCTTTGGCTTCACCGGACTGAGGGTCCAACGGGTTGACTGCGGGACTTCTAGGGTGTCCCAGCTTTGGCTTCGTCAGATTGAGGGTCTGGCAGGTTGACTGTGGGACTTCTGGGGTGTCCCGACTTTGGCTTCGCCAGATTGATGGTCCGACGAGTCGACTGCGGGACTTCTAGGGTGTCCCGGCTTTAGCTTCATTGGACTGAGGGTCCAACGAGTTATTTGCAGGACTTCTACGGTGTCCCGGCTTTGGCTTCTATCAAGAAACCTTGCGAGCGATAAGCAGCGAGCCTCCTCGAGTTTCGCCAGACTGTGGCAAGACCTAGCAGGCTCCGATGGGCCATGGTGCTTGCCATCGATGATGATACAGGAGCTTTTCCTGTGGAACTGTAACACAGTTTTTTTATATATTATCAAGGTAATGGGGAGAGGGAGTTACCTATTAGGCTCGCATGAAGTGGCAAGCTCTCCATTCATAGGGAGATGCATGGAGTTGGATCTAGCTGGAGAGTATCACGAAAAGTGGCGGGTCCATAAGCCTCTCTCTCAACTACCATTAGGTCCCTTTTTCCCTTTCTTCTTCTTTTTCGTCTTTTGTTGTTTTTTTTACAGCCCGCGCAGCTAGCCATCCATGGCATTGGCATTGGTTTGGATCTTCCCTGCTATTCGATAGATGCTTTGTTGACATTCTACTTTCTCCCTGGCCTCTGTAGATTCTCTGCTTGATCTTGCCAAAGGTCAGGGGTGGCGAATTGGAAGGTGGCATCTCTAGGAGGTGATCCTAACTTCGGCTTGTCGCGCCGGAGCTCTTCTCGAAACCACTCCTTGGGGCCCCAAGGAGAGCTCTCGTGCCCCCGGTCTGCCCCCCTGAGGATAAAGATGGCTACTATTATTCCGCCAGTTGAAGAGTTTTGATCTCTGGCCTTCGCCACAATCCTCTTAGCTCTTGGGTCTTCTCTCCCCTTCCTGGCATGCCAATCTATTGCCGTGCTGGAGCTCTTCTCGAGACCACTCCTTGGAGCCCCAAGGGGAGCTCTCATGCCCCCGGTCTTCTCCCCCAGGGACAAAGATGGCTACTGTTATTCCGCCAATTGAAGAGCTTTGATCTCTAGCCTTCGCCACGATCCTCTTAGCTCTTTGGTCTTCTCTCCCCTTCCTGGCGTGCCAATCTATTACCGCCCGGATCGTCATGGTCTGCAGCTCTTGCATGACGTCGGGTGATGGCCCTCCCGTTGATGGTTCTCCGCGACCCGCGGCGCTGTCCGACGGACCCTCCTGGCTGGTGTCTTCCACGGGCACCCGGTCCAAGATGGCCACCACTATGGGGGCTCTTCGATTCTTGCAGGGTGCTCAGTTCACTGCTCTGGTATGCTCCTCGATTGGCTGCCCTGCAAAACAAAGGAGACCAGGGCCGGTGATTCCATGGGGACACTCCGACTGTCAAGTCAGTGGGACGATCTAGGGGAACGGAACCTTTATGGTAGGGAGCTGGCAGTCTCCCCACATAGAGGTGTGCAATGGAAAAATAAGATGGAAAATGAGATGTCAAAGTCGAGTAGAAGTGTGATCGGAGAGCTTGGAAGGATCCGCTAGGGGTCCTTTGCCTACTTGCCCTCTTTCTCCTCTTCTTTTTTTTTACGTGCTTTCTCTTGGAGGGTCCTCCCCTTTTTCCTTCTTCCTTTTGCTTTTATATGAGAATGATGACCCCGACCTCGTCTGGGGCTTCCTTGAGATGTCCTCTTCTTGCGTGTCCCCTGTGTAGCATGGTTCCTCGTGGGAGGGGCAGGTACTGTGCCGCTGAGCCCTGAGCCACGATGTGATGTTTCTATTTCCGGAGGGACCGTCGGAGTGTCGCTGGGCCTGTGGCCTTAGTGGAGTACTCCTCTTGAAGGAGGTTCAGGTTCTGTGCCGCAAGGGTTGAGGCCCCTGGTCGCATGATCATCGACGTGGCAGTACGCTACAGGATCTAGGGCCTGAAGGCCCCTGAAGGAGCACACTTTGCACAGAGCACGTGGGTGGCACGTTGCAGAACTTGAATTAATGACGGGGCGTGCGCCACCTTCCAGAGGTTGCAGATGGACGGGAAACCCCCCCTTTTGCTGTAGTTTGAATTCATGTTGATATTTCCCTCCTTTGCTATTGGCGGGAATTCTATTCTCTACGAGGCAAGGAAGGGACCCGCTTCGGGAGCCTTGTCCTAGCAACATGAGCGCGGCCCCGGCCGGGAGATGGCCTCAAATGGGGGTCTCGCCCAATGAGCACAACCCCGGCTGGCAGCTAACCTCGGCAGGAGGGCTCGCCTTGGTATCATGAGCACGATCCCAGCCGGCAGCTAATATCGGTAGGAGGGCTCGCCTTGGTATCATGAGCATGACCCCGGCCGGGAGCTGACCTCAGACGGAGAGCTCGTCCTATGAGCATGATCCCGGCTGGGAGCTGGCCCCGATAGGAGGGCTCGCCTTGGCAGCATGAGCACGATCCCGGCCGGAGCTGACCTTGGCAAGAGGGCTCGTCTTGGTAGCATGAGCACGATCCTGGCCGAGAGCTGACCCCGGTAGAAGGACTCGCCTTGGTAGCATGAGCACGATCCTGGCCGAGAGCTGACCCCGGCAGGAGGGCTCGCCTTGGCTCTTCGTTTGGCCACAGCACCCGGGTGGCGGATTCTTTGCCAGCTGGGCCATCAGCAGAGGTTCCACGTCAACGGATGTGCCACATCAGTTCTAATTCTAAAAATTACATATTTTTATTTGGCTGGCCAGGACCTAACTTAAATAACCCGTTATGTTCGCTGGATCAGCAGCGATGTTCTATATTTGGATTAATTTTGGCCTTGGAAAACCAAATGTCACCGTGGGTCAGGTCTACTTTGTTTCTATAAGAACCCTACTGAGTCTGAAGCATAACCTGAGATTACATTAATTGCTGTTCTGATGCAACCAAAGTCAATACGTTAAACCCTTAACCCAACGCAACTTGAACTCCATTTGAATTGTTATAAAAATGTAATGTCAATCCCTCGTATATATTTACTAAAATAGATGCATGTCCTGTTAGCGTAGCATCTTGCATTTAAAGGTTGTTTGTTTGATAAAGCAGCGCTAATTCATGAATTGGAGAGTTTTTTTTTTCTTCTTCTTTTTCCTTTTTTTTTTTTTTTTTTCTCTTTTTCTTTTTGATGCACAAGTTAGAGAATGGTTGTTCGGATTCCAGGACGATGTTACAGTTAGCTATACAGGATTTGAGACTATTAGATGTGATCTAAGCAGGCTTGATTCTATTACTGTCAAGGAACTCAGGACATGAACAAGGTATAACTTTTCCATTGTCTTCTTGTTATTTTCCAGTAGTTTGATCCTGTTCTAATTGTTAGTGTTGCTGTTACTGTTAGTCCGACCGCCTCGGAAGGAATGTAGGTATCACTGGAAAAGGCACTTGGAAGGATCTAATTTCATCCATGAAGGATTACTCGCTAACACTGGAAGACAGTAATTTTGTCTTCATGCATGCATAGGAGTTGTTCCCTGGTATCTGCAGGAAACATGGCATTTCTCTCAAAAACAAAGTTTTTGTAGATTGAAGAGGGTGCTGAAATAATGACCACATTTTCAGAAATTATTGAAAGCAAAGTAAAAAGGAGAAGAAAATAGCATCCTGTTGAGAGTACTAACGTTGAAGATGATTCCAGTACTGTTATAATAAAGAAAAGTTCTGTCAAAACAATCAAAAGTTCAAGGTATGCTTTCTTCTTCACTGTCTTCTTGTTCTTCCTTTCTGAAGCATTATCCAAGCAATCTATTCTATGCCATGCATCTGTGATTATAGATACAAAACAATCCTGGTCAAGTCATGAAAATTCCTCAACTATTCAAAGTGATATAGGAGTAATGCATCAAGTTGGTCTCTCTCTGAACCATGCTGAACCTCCAGACTTTAAAGCTGGGTTGATTCCCTTTAGTCCAAAGACAATGAGACCTCCAGCTCTTACCAGGGATACAAATTTTGTGAAACTTGAGTCTTGGAATGTAATTGGCTTGAGAGCCTTACTCAAGTCGGAGAGTTTCTCTGCACTTCAATTGGCACAAAAAGGAAGATTTGGATGTGCTATGGTTGCCAGAGGCAAAAATACAGGCAAAATTTTTTTTTTTCTTATTTTAAAGATAAATTCCTTTCATACTACATTGCAGTTTCAATTCATTGTTCTGCATAGCAAAAGCAAAAAATCTTACGATCAGGAAGATTCTAATCAAATATAAAAGCTGTAATGTGAATCTATAAAAGCTGTAATGTATCTATATTGCATGTACATACATAGGGATGCTTATTTATGTATATACATATAAAACATATATGTACATAACTATATAAACATTCATATAGTAACTTTATGTGTTTATGTATGCATGCATGTATGCTAATCTATATTTGTATGTATGTAGGGAGCTATATCTGCAACTTTTAGTTTCTATGATAACTGTATATAGATTGCACCTTAACTAAATCTTTATAGAAAGAAGATTCTAAATTTTGACTAAGAGAAAATTTTGATTGTAGGCATGAAATAATAATTCCACATCCTCCAAAATCCAAATCCGTTGCCATTTGTTTGTTGTAACAAAATTCATTTTATCTAAATTAAGAACTTAATGTAAGAAATAAATTTAAAAAAATTCATAATATATGATTAGCATTTAATTCCATATTAAACTTTTTTAAGATCAATCATGAATCCAAATTAGGCCCACATTCCATACAATTTGTTAGTCATAATAAGATTTAAGCTATTTAAATTAAGAACTTAATACAAGAAATAAATTTTAAATAATTTCAGAATATACCATTAGCATCTAATCACAAATTAAAACTTTTCAAAGATCTATATCATGTATCCAAATTCTTTAGCAGTCAAATGCATTTTGCATGTGAAAATTAGTTGCAACAAGGACAACTTGAGAAATCCTTGATGTTGGTGTCCACCCCTATTGGAAATTGTATTGGTCATATTTTGCTGTCCAAGGCTGTACTGCTCTAGAGGAAAATTAGGACGAGCTTGCAAAAATGATTAGGTATGGACTAGTCTTCACTTAGATTACATCCTGATATGTTTTACCCAAAATTAAGAGAACCAGCAAATGAAGCACCATCCAACTTCCCTTGCCAGCAACTATCATCACATTACCACCACAACCTAATCGTCCAGATGAAAGAATAATACAAACATGGAAACAAGACAGAATTCCCAAGAAAATCAAGCAAAAAAGAAGAGTAACTACCACCACAACCTAGTCATCCAGATGAAAGAATGATACAAACATGGAAACAGGACAGAATTCCCAAGAAAATCAAGCAAAAAGAAGAGTATACCAAGATATGCCATCTTGGTACCGGGTCTTGTACCAATGCCACAATATTATTGTGTTGGTACAAGGTCGGTTCGATATACCAGTAGTCTGTGTGGCCCGCTATATCCTTGCCAGCCAGCTAAATACTGGTATCCAACTCTGAGGGTACAGAAATTGATGTTTGTAATGGATCCATGTTATGGACAGATGCAAAGAGTGTGTTGTTTTCAGAGATGCGCTAGCAGGCCTTTGTGTATGGTGAGTCATATAATCCAATCTCCCAACAAAAGCACAGAAAAGTTGAGACATAAAGAGACCAATAATTCTCCAGTAAAGAGATGGTCTGACAATTCTCTAGTGAAAAAATGGTGTATCAATTTATTCTTCTTGTTCTTCTTCGAAAAAAAATATATCATTTCCTAAAGGAGGAGAAGAAGAAAATCCCACTTGGCCCCCCTCTCCTCCCTCCCTTGAGGGAAAAAGAAAATCCATTCCCCAGAAAGAAGGAAAAAGAGAAGAATAAGAAGAAGATGATGATGAAGAAGAATAAAAGGAAGATAAATAAAAGGAAAATGACAAAGAGGAGGAGAAGAACCACCATGATCACGTGTTAACTTCTTTCCAACATGTCAATTGATCATACCAATAGAGCACTGCTTGATGGTTGTGCATGCATGAGGAAAAGAAATTGCCAGTATTTAATAATTATTCTTCAAACAGCCAAAATTGTAGATTGTTACTTGTTTTAACCTTTCTAAAATGCAAAGTTTCCTGAAGATGCAAAATAGCATACTGACATACAAAATCAACAAAGTACGCATAAGAAAGATGTGCAAGGTGGTCTCCGAGTTACTGCCATAATGCAGACAACCAGCACTCGCAGCCCAACCCTTCCATGCCAGAACTTCTCCCCTATGCAGCCTATTTTTTAAGGCAAGCCAAAGAAGGACATTTGCTTTTTCTAGAGCCACTGCTTTCCAAATGACTTTGTAGAAGGGGCAGATCAAACCACCTTTATTGATAAACTTGTAGGAAGAGTTCACGGAGGAGGATCCATTTTGAGTGAACTTCCAAACAGGGATGTATGCTGCTCTTGAAGGCCTGACAAGAGTGAGGAGGTCAAGCAAATTATCATACTAAGACATCTAAACCAGAGAGTAGGCCTTGAATTCTAATGTTCCATGTAGCACTTCCTCGACTCCATTGTAAAGCAGCTGATACATGCAATTTAACTGCTTCAGAGTGGAACTCTCTGTACAAGGAAGCAAAAGGGAATCAATCCTAACCACGTATCCTCCCAAAATCTGATATTCTTTCCATTTCCTAAAAAGAATCTCATGCAGTTCTGAAAGGTTGAAAGATCTTTGCTTACATCTTGACAGATGCAGCATAGCATGACCAAGCTTCTCCAAAGTCTTATACCAAACTATCTTCTGGAGTAGTACAAGCTTTTGAGGTTTATTTACTGAGCTATGTAGCTCATTTTTTCTTTTATTCTTTCCAGACAAATGAGATTGTAGGAAGAAAAAATTATCCAATTTTGGAGTTTGTGCTAGCAAAGCTTGGAGGTCTTTATAATAGAAGTTTAGTTGATTGGTTGATTATAGAGTTGTAGTTGATAATTTTATGAATTTTTGGGATTATAAATTTTTGAATATTTAAATTTTGGATTCAGAAGTTTTATACTAATACTTATTTCTTTATTTAATTGATAAAATACTTTGGACTCCTTTTTGATATAGTTTATATGAGATGGATTTTTATACAGATTTCTACAGTTGGCTGCAAGCTATTATGAAAGATATCTCATGGTAGGATTACCTTGTTCTATTTGAAATTGAAGACCTTAAGGCATGACAGTCCTGAACCGACCACAGTATTTATATCAACTTTAACAGTAGCATTATATTTTCTTCTTTTGCTTTTTCGTTTTTCTTTCATTTTTCTTGTTATGATGGCGTGCAATTCTCTGCCTCCCAATTTAATAGTGAAATCAAGAATAACAA
Organism: Areca catechu; assembly: GCA_021397845.1. NCBI lineage: Eukaryota > Viridiplantae > Streptophyta > Magnoliopsida > Arecales > Arecaceae > Areca > Areca catechu. The sequence continues at coordinate 117,153,340 of CM038044.1, read as the reverse complement.
ACAGGCAAAGTCAGTTAACCCCTCCGTCTACCATTATGATAATGACATTCTAATCTCGCACCACAACTTTAGTGAAACAAACAAAGCTTTTGATTAAAAGGTAGAACATATTTATGATTAAAATGTAGCACTATTTATCTGAGAGTTTTTATGCTCAAAAGGATGATGCTTTGAGGGCAAGGATATTCTTATGTGACTGAAATTTAGGCCATCGATAAGAACCAGACTGGATTGATAAATATTCATGACAATTTACAACCATTTCACAAAAATGAATGCAGATTATGTAATTTATGTGGATTAAATTCAAGATCCTCAACAAACTATTTCAATATCTCTAAATGTGTTTCCACCTGAAACATGAGAAAAATCAATGGTTAAGAGCCATCTTTGGCATCAAAGTCAAACTCTGCATCCCTAGCATTCACTATACAAAGCTCAGGCTTTAAACTAGGAAATGCTCCAAATCATCCAGGACCTCTACCTTTAATCTTTATTCTATAACCAGAGGAATTGATGATACTTTTAAGATCCTCAATAGCCCCAACCAAGTTAAACATATCTGTTGGTCCAATTGAACCTTTTGATCATGGTCCTAATACAAAGAGAGCCCTAGGAACCTCCAGCACTAACCACTTAGAAAATTCAAATATCCGTTCACAGAAGCAAGCTTGACTTACAATCCACACACGACTTACATTGCCAGAAGATAGATAGAGAGAGAGAGAGAGAGAGAGAGAGAGATTCCAATGATACCTGAATTAAAAGAATATATTGCAGAATCTCCAGGCCAATTTTCATCAGCAAGCTCGTCAAGAAATTCAACATCTGATGGCAAGACATGGCCCAAAATGGTTGAGGAACCAGAAATATTAGCAGGTAATTCTTTCAAAGGCCAGCTTTCATCTCTCTGATGGTTGAATAGTGTTTTCATTAGCCAGCATCCAGATTCCTGGCAGTTGAACATACCAATAACTCCACAAAACTTGCTCATATTCCATAGCTTCAACAGACCGCAAAGCAAGATATTGGAAATTAGCAAAACTTTAATCACACCAGAATTTCTTTTGAGGGGATAATCATGCCAGAACCGTACATTAAAACAATTTACTAAGCTAATTCAAGTTGAAAATCTTGACCTTCTCCCATCCATGACAGGATGTTCTTATCAACAGTCACAAGTACGCCGGCCTGCATACTTGGCTCTTAACACTGAGCCATCAGAGAGAACAAGCTTCCGAAGGACTTCAAAATCATGTAACCCTGGCTTGTCACTATACCAAGAAGGATAAGCAAGACATAAGATAGAGCTTCGGATCGAATCTTAGCCGAGTGTCATTTTGTCACTCAAGTTACTTAATGAAGACACCACGCCCACGCATTACTCTTGCTGCACCATGGAATATAGCTGTGGGATAATCATTCTTATGCACAAAGGTAGTGTTTGGATGTTAAAAAATTATTCCAGGAATAGAAATACGAATTCCCTCAAATTATTTATTAATTTAAGTACTAAAATAAATTATTTTATAATTATTAATTTATTATTACGATCTATTCTAAATATGCATGTTATGTACATATATTAGTAATGGTTAGCAAGAAAAAACTGGATAATACCACTACCATTTTACGGAGAACATTGTTAAAGTATTGCAAAATTCGATATACAAGAAATACATGAGTTAGAAGAATCCTGTTACAACAAATATTTGATTCCTGATATTTCAAATAAATGTATAAGAACGACTAATATACTATTTAGATAACATACAAGTCAAGTGAAATAGGAACATGGTGAGGAGAAGATGATGTAAATTTTAAAAAAAATGAAGATTTTATTATTAATTTAAATTATCACAAATCCATATATGATGAATAACTGTTACAAAAATAAGAAGAGAATATACGTGCCCAGATAATATAACAAGAAAACTGAGTTCCAAAAAAAAAATACTGTTACAATTGACTTAGAAACTGTAATATGTTTCACGTACTGCACTTCAATCCTTAACCATTAGCACCAACTCATAGCAGTATAGTTGAGAAAACTATCTCTACAGACCGTTTTGAAACATTATAGTCCCTGCAAGAAAAGAAAAATACCAACCTATAACAATAAAACGTTATCAGTAGTGCAAAATCTTCAATTTTCATAAAAATCCTGAACTCAAAACATTTGGATTTAACTTTCATCATATGACAATACAAATACCATGCATCCAAAAATCATCCATGAGAGGCAGCTGTCAAAACATAGGCATGTCAGCTCATATATAAACTTATAAAATCAAAGTAGATGAACAGAACAAGGCAGCCCACCCTAACATCAAACAAACACTCAAATTTATCAATTGTGATGTATTAAGTTCAACATGAACCTATTTCCTAAACATATCTCAAGATAATACTACAAGATATAGACCAATCCCCTAATCATAAAGCAGAAATGAAAAAATTGTCATTATTACGACAAAGCTGCCAACTCTGTAATGGATGATAATTTTAAATCCAATTTCATCATTGTTCACATTTAGTACCCACAGAAATATCTATCAGACCCTACAAAGAATCAAAGACATCTTACTTGTAAAATATACCACCTGGACCTGTCTACTAAACAAACAAAAACCACTCCAAGCATATAAACTGCAAATAGAATGTAACATATACAAATATGAGTAATAGATAAATATATGAAAATCCAAACCTATGCAAGTCAAGTTCATAATTTCTTTGCAAAAAGTAATCTGAAAATTGACACGGCAACATAACAGTCTTGGTTAGAAGATGAACTAGAAAACCAAGCAATTGATCAAAAGACCAGTTCCATATCGTTGTCCATAAGAGAGGTCAATATCCTGGAACATGAAGGGCCGCCAACATTTTAAGCATAGTACATAATAGCTGCCATAACTAGTAATATGCCTCCTACTAAATCAAACAAGATATAAATTTCATTCTCTATTAAAATTCCTGGACTCAGAACAATTGGATATAACTTTCATCGGAGCACATAATAATACCTATCTATGCATAAATCATCCATAAGCAGCATATGTCAAAAGAATGGCATGTTTGATGGATACAGATTTATCAAATGGAAATCAATGAACATAACAAACTTATCCGGAACACAATAATGTTTCGAAACAATTAAATATCTTGTACAAAGAAATATCAAAGTTATCAACATCGAAAATCATAGTATTAAAGAGTCCAACATGAACCTGTAACCCCAACACATGTGAAATAATGGTACAATAGGTACTCCCTTCTACCAATATAGAAACATATAAGAGGCAAGTGCCATCAATATAATAAAGCTACAAACCCTATAGAAGATGATTAATTGTAAATCCAATGTCATCATCATTCAGGAATATATATCAGTATATATATATATATATATATATGACACAAACTTAAGAATCAATGATCAAAGAACAGTTATATCACAAGATTATGAAGAGTATCGAGAACTATCTGCTTACATAAATTTATACGATAGTTTCACCCTGTAACCTCAAATATCCTGTAACCATATAAATAATTTAATCAAAGCATTCATCGACATACAATACCAGCATACGTCATAACATATTTCGAAACCAAAGCATGGTTAACTAAAACAACAAACAGTTCCAGCAAGATAATCTGTGTGATAAATGATATTGATACATTTTGTATGAATGGAGCAGCACCTCATCATATAGTACATTTGTCAGGAATTCCTACCTGCCACGGAGATATACATATCATACAATAGGGCTGCCAAGAACATAATAATTATAGCACATTAGAGGCTTCCAACAATAATACAAGTCCACATACCACACAAAAGGCTGCCAACAATTAGTGCCAAACCGATCGATTATACATTCTTATACATTTCCATATGTTTGCGAATTAAATAAAAGAGGGAAAAATAATTGGCTTAAATCAGCTGCCATAAGTACTAATATAGCACAGAACATTTTGTCATAATATAAGGGAGCTCAATAAGTGCATTTTGTCTTTCTAAATCATTGCAAAGCAAAACACCTTCCAAAAAGCAAAACAACTCTTGTTAAATACATACAAACAAACAAATCCTTTTGTCAAAAGAAAAAATCATAAATCGCATTTTCAAGATTCGCTTTGGTGGGTCTTTTGTCACACAAAATCATCCAACAAAACCAAAAATTCTCCAACTTTATGAGGCAAGAGGATGAAATTTCCAACAAAAAGCATCCATTCCTACCACCAAAAACCTTGCATACACCATATTTTTAGCTAAAAAAATATTACTGATGTAAAAAATCTCCAAATGCAACCATTTATGAATCCAAAAGGCACAGAGCAAAATCAAACATTTGTCCCAAATTTTAAATCCAAAATAGGAAATTGACAAATCAAATGAAATCCAAAAATCACTCGTCAGAATTCCCTAAATATTAGGAACATCAAAACTTGGAAACCAGCAGAAAGACACTCAAACAAGCAAAATTCAAATTAGAGAGGTACCCTTCCAAGCAACAAATTTCATAGTAACACCAAGCTATGAAGGGAAGATGAGAAGTGGCACCTATTGGTGAAGAGGAGACCAACGCAGAAGCTCCCAAGGCAAGCCCAAGAACCTCTCCTTCTCCTACTACGCATCTCGAATTGTCCACAAAAATCTCAACCTTAGCGAAAAAAAATCACAGAAATAGAGAGAAACAGTGAAATTATGGCAAAGTGCTACTCGAATTTAGCAGTAGGGTTTGGATTGTCTTTTGCAACCAGGATAGAGAATTCCAGGAGCGAGAAGCTTGGGTGGAACAAAAGGAGGAAGAGAAAGAAAAAATGGATTTTTCTCTAGAAAGGCCTCAGCTTTCTGAAGCCTGAAGTCTCTCTCTCTCCTCTCTTCTCTTCTCTTCTTTATTCTCTAGCGTCAGGGAAGAAGACACCGCGAACTATCGAGGAAAATCGAGTGGCCAAAGAATAAGATGGGGAAAAGGGGTATATTTTTATTTCCAGCGACTGCCCCTAGAATACGAGAACCGGGAATAGCCAATTCCATGGGGGACCATGGAATTGGTATTCCAGAATACGATCCATTGATCGAAATAACGATTCTTGAGGGGCCCGCCACCTTTTTTAAGCCTGTTTGGGGAATAGCATGGAATAAAGCCCTATTCCAGCCAGGAATAGGGTATCCAAACACTACCAAAAAGACCAAGCGTCAGTTACTGATATAAATTGGTTGAAAAGAAAAATAAGCTACTCCATGGAAATGAATCTCACATGAAACATATCATATCTCCCCAAAAATCAGGCTGTTGAATAAGAACAAGGCAATATGTAAAGTCTGCATTCCTTTGCTGCTGGCATGTAATCTTGATCATAAATGAAGCAATATTAATCACAACCCAACAGCATCATCAAAATCTTCCATATTAAAGAGATGAAATCAAACAAAGAATGTTACAAGGTGATAACAGACAGCCACCATAGAATTTGGACAGTCGACGAGTATACAAAACAAAGAACCTGCAACAGCACACTAACATCTAACATTAAATCATCAGAAGAGTCAGATTAGTTCTGGGTCCGAGGTGAATTGTTCAGCGCTCATCAGTCTCATAGACCTAACCATGTGCTCATCAAAAGTATGGATTCTGCTTAACCTATCTTGTATGGCCAGGAATGATGGGATATCAAAAGCTCCAGAAACTCTCTCATGGTACAGTGGGTCTTCTGCAAAATTAATCAGAGCTTCCCCAGCATATTCCCTCACTTCCTCTGAATCACCTCTCAACAGATCAAGCAGGACTGGTATAGCACCAGCTTCCACCATGGCTTCCCTGTTCACTCCTTCATAACTTAATTGTGCAATGGTTCCTGCTGCTTTCTCCCAAAGGTCACCATTCCCATTTTGCAAAAGTTCAATTAGAAGTGAAATAGCACCCGATTGTTGCACAACTGAAATGGAATGTTTGTACCCTGAAAGATCCCACAAGACATCTACAGCTGCAGATTTTGCTTCTTCTTCATTGCCCTGGAGAATCCTCACCAGCTCTTCCACAATCAATACAGCATTCTCCTCTGCCACAGCCAGCACACAAAAGACATCCTCAGCAATTTCTTTCCCAAGGGGTTCAGGTCCTTTGAGCAGCTCCACATACAAAGGGATAGCACCAGCTTGAACTACCGGCCTAAGATAGTCAAAGTGAGATGAGATAATACCGAGAGCATTACCAGCAATTAGTTTGCTGGATGCATCACCATCACGTAGTAATTGAATGAGTGCTGGAATAGCCCCCAAGTCTACAAGCATATGCCGAACTCTTCTAGCAACCCCAAGCAACCCAATGCCTTGAGCAGCCTGGGTTCTTGAGAACAATTTACCAGATGATACAGCTTCAAGGAGGAAGGGAAGTCCACCAAGGTTTATAATAACCCTCCTCACCTCTCTCAACATTGCCAATGCACTGAGAATCTCCAACAAGTACCGCTTCATATCATCGGTGCAGGTAGCAAGCAAATCCAAAACAATTGCTAACCCTCCATTTCTTGCCAGAATTACCCGATTGGGGCTATCAAAAGCAACAATGGCGCTAAGGCATTTAAGCAACGTCCTCCGAATGCAATCATTTGACTCAGGTAGCAATCTTAGAATTAGCGGGATTGCCCCAAATTGGCCAATTCTAGGGCACAAGTTACCATCAGCCCTGCAAGCAAGGCGGCACAAAGCATAAGCAGCAGCAGCTTGAATCATAAGGTGCGAGCCACCAAGGAGGTCGACAAGAATTGGAACAAGGCCTGCCAAGACAGGCTCTGGTGCATCTTTTGAGAGACGGGCAAGCTCAAGAGTGGCTTTCACCTGCAAAGTCTCATCCTCGCAGGCAATTATACTCTCGTAAACATGGGCTGCTTGATCCCAGTCAATACCTGCATCAGTTAGGATCATCTGCTTCCAATCCATCCTTCTGAATACTTCAAATTCAATCCCCAAGATGAGAGCTTTATGTACAAAAACACAATCCTTTCAGCTGATATACGGTCTTCCAAAAACCATCATCCGTATAATACCACGCCCACCAAAAAATTCAAACTTAGATGAAATCCCAGTCAATGCCTGCATCAGTTTGAAACAACTGTTTCCAATCCATCTTGCTGAACACAAGCTTGTCCCCAAAATAACAGCATCATCTAGAATACAGTCTTTTCAGCTACTATAAGGTCTTCGACCATAGAATACCAAGACTACTGAAATATTCTAACTTTTTAAATAGGAAAATATTGAAAAATGGGCTTCCTTTCACAAGCAGCAACAGAAATTTATCCAAGAAAAAAAATAGACTCTGTTCGATTTAAACCTTCAGAAATGCAAGGAAATTAGAAGCGAGACATTTCGAATTGTCCCCTCTACTGACCTTTCGAATCTAGGGTTTCCAGTAGCTCGAGTGAAATGCCGCCGATCTGGATTTGTCTATAAGCTGCCCGATGAGGGAGAGGAACCGATGGAGTTTCAACCTCCGACAGAGAAGACGGAGGTGGGTCGTCCAGGGTTTCGAGGCGCCCAAAGCGAAACACGGAGGCCCGGAGGCGAAGACCTAAAAAAAAAAAAAAAAACCCGAGCTAGCGAGAAGCACGAACTGATTTTCTGGTACAGAAAAAACGCTAACATGTTTAGTTGGATAGGGTTGTATTAATAAATTAAATATATAAGAATAGAAATTTGTATTAATAAAATTATCTCCATCCATTCAGCTCATTAATTATAATTTTTAAATTAAAAAAATAAATAAAATATATTAGAATAAAATTTTATATTAATAAAATTATCTAGTACTAATTTTTGAATAAACTATAATACTTTTTATTTTTTCATTCATATTATTTATATATACTTATTTTATCTATACTATTAATTCTATACTATTAAATTTTATTACTAATTATTTTAAATTTAGTAAATAATTTTCATAATTATGATTAAATAGTTTTTTTTATTTTTTATTTATATCTACTATTTTTAATTAATTATTTGTATTTAATTAACTATGTAAATTAAATTATAAATTATTTATTTATTTATATAACTAATATATAAAAATAAATTAATTCATTAATAATTATTTATAAAATTATTTATTTAGTTAAATTAAATTAAAATTATTTTTTTATTTTTATATAATTATAAATTATAAAGACTATCAATTTATATATTACTTCTTTATTATTATTGTCGCTGGCTCCTGGCTAGAAGTCAGAGTTTATTTGAAAGGTGATGCTCACGGGTTGTACCAGTAAAAAAGGTTTCTGGCCAGAAGTTGCTCCAACATAGCCCTTCGATGCTCAAGTCAAGGAACTAGGAACAGATAGAAGAAAGAAAGAGCAGGGATCAAGGAGAGAGTTTGATCTCTTGCTTACCTCGAGAGCTCCTGGAGTGCCTCTTTTATAAACGAGATCCAGGGGCATTTTCAAGATGAAAAGCTTTCAATAGGATTTGATGAGAAGTGACAAGGCTGAAGATCCCCTCATATAAGCTATCAGAGGATCATTCCGTTTCATACAAAATATCTATCTTTCCTTAATTAGAATTTTGTCTTTTGTACAGAATTGGCCATGACCCTTAATGGCAATGTTGACCGGAGTATGGGCTAGTCACACCCCTTAATTACAAGATCTATCGATGATTATAAGATATGATATGGCCTTCTGGTCATGCAATTGAATGCATGGAGATAAGTATCAGTCTAACCATCTTTTGGACTATCCAAGAAAATACTACCTGAGAGTTCACCACTAGACACAAGGACCCAGGATCTACCAAGTGCTTCTATCAAGACTAAGGGTCACTCAGGCAAAGGACTCAAGGTTTGACTTTGCTATACCTGAAGGATGGCTGGTCCTGGTTGCCTGGACCAGATTTGTCCTGCACAACCTTGGGATACCAAGGGAGGGGTTGGCCCCCATATTAATTGCCCCCCACTCAGTCCAAGCATGAAAGGTCTTGGGCTGAGGAATAGACTTGGACATATGCCTAAGGAATCCCGAAGCTATGCCAAAGAAAAAATGCTTCTCAAGAGGAGTACAAGGTGGATTAGCGATTAAGAAGCCACCATGCATTACATTTATAACGTTTATCAGGGAAGAAAGAGAATTTAATATGGTCTTTCCCTTTAAAAGGAGTTCTAAGACACACCCCTCTTGCCATTACTTTGGTTTAGTGTGGAGAGGTCTTCTGCACTGAAAAGCGATTTCCCGCCACTACAAGAATTAAGGTTATTAGCCATTGCTAATAACCATATTGCCATCGCTAATAACATATTAGCATAAATTTTGTCACTGAAAGACCTTATTAGCGGTGGCTTTTTTGCTATTGCTAATAAGGCTTAGTATCAACCGTATTAGTGACAACATGAGCTATCACTAATATTTTTTTTTTTTAAATTTAAAAATAAATAAATATTATAGATGGCTCTTGTCATCACTAATAAGAGTACCATCGATAATTTTTTTTTAATTTTTTTTAAAAAAATAAATTTGCTAAAATCTATTTCAATTATAATAACAAATCATTATAATTTTTAAAAACTATTATAAGTAAATTAACAATAAACTAACACAATCATACATAAAAAACTAATTATATTATATTAAAAGTATAAATTATATAATTTTATAAACAAACATTACTTTACAAATATCAAAATTAAATATATAACATCAAAAAAATCATGTGAGATTCTCCTCCTCCTCCTATACGTCCTCTCTAGTGTCAGTGGATTAGAGCTGGATATCCCAACATCTTGTAATGAAAAAAATAAAATATTATTAATAAATTTCGATATGGAAATATATATCGATATAGAGGCGAATATTTTGATATATTCTGATTCTCGATAGATTGTTTTGATATATTTTATTCGATGATACAGAGCTATAAATATCCCGGTCTATCGATTGGATGGTTAGATTAAATTTTTATATCCTAAATCTCCTTTCCCAAATCTAACCAAATATATGAAGCTTCTAACTATTAAAATTTAAAACAAGTAAAGAAATTTATTAATAGACTTACCTATCATGATAGCTATAATAATGAGGCTAACTGATCGCACAAATGCAGGCCCCAGAGACTCTTTACGATGTATCATGGATGGCATTTCGGAAGCTTTGAGATTGCTGGCCAAAAAGTATCTACACAACACCCTTGACATGTGCATCACCCATGTCTAAATCGTTGAGGCTGAGAGGAAGATCTAAAGACTGGAGAGCTACTAGAGGGTCGAAGCTGTGCCCGAATCCTATGACCCAACTCTTACCTCGCTAGTGGTCCTAAGCCATCCCTCAAGGTCAAGAAGGGGCTAAGAGGACGGGCCCTCACCATGCCACGATATACATACTCCACGTAATCTGCTTATATAGTTTACAAATTCATTAGTTCAACTATACATACAAGTATCTATAAAAACTAATAATTAATATTTTAAGTTATTACTATGATATGTTGAGATCTAGGATCTAAGTAATCACCACTCCTTCTAGACTGATGTGTGGCCTCCCATAACTGCAACTGCCCTAATGCACAATCCAACTACCATGTCTATAATAAATAAATAATAAAAATAAAATAATTAAAATATATATATGATTAATTTGATATGAAATTAATTTATATAAGCATAGAATTCTTACTAATCTATATGCCATCACATGTGTGCCAATGGAGCCACTGATCTACTTGATCGGATCTTTCTAGATGGAATAATTCTACCGTATCATCTGCCACCTATCGAAGTACTCCTTACTGCTCCACTAGTCATAGTGGGCCTCCCATACATCTACCCGTATCTAGTAATCTCTGAAAGACTTCCAGTCTAATGGTAACTCGAGATTAGAGTGCTTTGTGACACTCCTAAAATTATATAGCCCATCCCAGAGGGTACATGTTGCCACCTCCTTAAAGGTCAAACAGCCAGCCTACTCATCCTTAGGAGTCTTGAATCAGTAGTACTCCTACAAGTAGAAACAAACTTGTATTGAATAAATAGAATATAATTATACCATAACTTAAAAAATTTAATATATTTGACTTATCATAAACATCTTCCAGGCTATATTACAAGTCCCTGATGGCCAACTAGAGAACTCATTCACTAGCCCTAGCATCAATCGATGAATGATCTTGGTAACTACTAAAGATACTTCAGGCTCTCTGAATGTGCTACAAAATTGACTTGAAATAGTAAATATTAACTCTAAAATAGCTGAATTTTAAACATATTAATAGAAGATGTAGTACTTACGATTGGTTCTAAATATAGATAAGCTTTCTCTCCTTCGGCCAAGTTGAAGGTGCCATGAGACAGGTAGGTCCTCGACACGGTATTGAGTCTGTGATGCGGCATGAAAATGCTTTCTATTGAGGATGAGTTAAAAGTTGAGCAATGAAAATCTAAACACATGAACTAGCTTTCAATCTAAGAGACTCAAGCAAGACCTAGAGAAAGATTTGGTAATTCTTAAACATATGCCACAATAATAGCCAGATTGTCCTAAAAGAAGATTAAATCTAAGGCTAAAGGATTAAGAACCTAGAGGTTAACCTTCAATAGATCAGAAATGAAGAGATGAGGAAGATTTGTTACCAATGATGAGCTCTCTTTTTGAAGTGATAGACCCGTAGTAACATTCGAATAAACCAATCCTGGATGAGAAGATGATCGTTCCGAGAAAATACGCCCCATCCATTCGTGCTCCTTTCACAAGACGACGAGCTCTTGAACTCCGGATTAAAGAAAACCCTGCAAGGAAAGGATTAGAAATGGAATATTTGAAAAGATCAAAACACAAAGGAAAAGAGGAGATCATAAGAATTGTTCTTCTTATGGAGGCTCGAGAAACTCTTGTTGGGGAAGATGGGATCCATGGAAGGATGTCTCCTTGATGTCTTCTTCTTGAAATTGAATTGACACTTGAAACTAGATGGAAGTTGTACGCCCAAAGAAGAAATGCTTCTCAAACTTCAAACTAGAACTTTATCTAAAGCTATAAGAGAACATCACAAACACTCAAATAATGGCAAGACAAAGACCTTCTTCTTCATTTCATTTTATCCGAAAAAAAATCAACTCCAAATAATGGGGCATTGGATCTCCTTTTATAAGCTACCAAGCCCTTTGTTTAAAATTTAAAAGAGAGGAGAGATACATGGGATGGTTGAGAGATACATGGGATAGTTGAGAGATACATGGGATAGTTGAGAGATACATGGGATGGTTGGAGAGATATGGAGGGAAGTGGTTACATGAGGTGGAGGTTTAGTTTGGCCGCCCAAATTTGAATTTGACTCCTTCTTGGTCACCCACTTCAATGGGTGAGGTGGCACATGTGGTGGCAATCCCATTAGGTGGTGTTGCTTGATGATGTGGATGATGATGTGGCACCCTCTAAGCTTGGTGAAGTATCATGATAATGTAGTAATCCCAAGAGAAGTTGAGAGGTAGTTGCTTGGTAGTCTTTTGATGGTAGTTGATTGTTAGTTGCTCTGGTAGTTGACTGGTAGTTGTCTTGCTTGTATTATTCTGACAAGATAAAATTGTTCTACAAGTCGGGGTTGGATGTGCTGCATCAGGAGTCGATCCATAGTGAGTGAAGACCGTTGTCGGTGTCCGCACCAAATCTCCCGAGGTGACAAGAATTCGACCTTGTTGAATATGGTCCAATCTGGCTTTAATATTGTTCAAATAAATCCGGGTCCATTTGTTGCAGGTCCTCTCCAGTGATCCAAGAGTTATCAGATTCAGGTCGTCCTTGCCAATGGACCAAATAACGATAGTAGTCCTTGTTCCTGGTGGTGACAATCTTATCATCCAGAATCTGTTCAATTTTCTCTCGTTTCTTTGGAAAGGTGGTTTGTGGACACTCTGGGATAAGTTCGCTCTCAAAAATAGGGTCAGACCTAAAAGGCTCACTAGGTATCATCATTGGTTCCTTATACTCTATTAAGTCTGAAACATTGAAGGTTGGACTGATACCTAGGTTAGAAGGTAAATCCAGTACATAAGCATTAGAGCTAATCTTCTTTATGACCTTGAATGGACCTGCGCCACGGGCATGTAATTTCTTAAAAGTCCCTGATGGGAATCTTTCAGGTTTGAGTTTAATCATTACATGATCCCCCTTGTAGAATTCCTTGACTCTCTTTCATGAATTAGCCTTATGATTATAGGATTCATTGCTCAAGTGAATTTTCTTGTTTATTTCATCAAGTAAATCCTTAATATGCTGTGCATAGGATTCAGCAGACTCAGAAACTCGTGCATTTGTGGGTAGTAGGATCAGATCTAAAGGCTTCCTAGGTTTGTAACCATGGACTATTTCAAATGGACTTTTGCCTGTAGATCGACTGACCGAACTGTTATAAGCGAACTCAGCACGAGGCAATAACAAATCCCAGTTTCCTAAACTATCTCCCATTAGACATCTCAACAAATTTCCTAGACTTCTATTCACAACTTCGGTCTGTCCATCAGTCTGGGGGTGGTAGGCAGTTGAAGATTTCAGTCTAGTTCCTAATAGGTGCCAAAGGGTTTTCCAGAAGTAACTTGTAAAACGGACATCCCTATCAGAAATAATAGTTTTTGGTAGCCCGTGTAGCCTGACTACTTGATCAAGAAAGAGCTTGGCTACCCTAGAGGTATCAGAAGTTTGGGAGCAGGGTAGGAAATGGGCCATCTTCGAAAACCGTCGACCACTACAAAGATTGAATCATGTTTTCTAATGGTCTTGGATAACCCTAGAACAAAGTCCATGCAAAGATCCTACCATGGACACTCAGGTAGAGGTAAAGGAGTGTATAACCTGGTATTCTGTTTCTGCTGTTTTGCAACAGCACATGTCCTACATCGGGCTATAAGGTTTGCTACCTGTCCTTAAGGCCTGGCCAGTAGAATTGTTCCTCAACAGCTAAGATAGTCTTGTTTCGCCCAAAATGGCCAGCCAAACCTCCAGCATGTGTCTCCCAAATTAGAAAATCCCTTAAGGAGGTTCTTGGAACACAGAGCCTATTTTCTCTAAAAAGATAACCATCTAGAAGGGTATAGTCACTATGATTGCTAGATGGTCCTAGATGTAAAGCCTGATAGATCTCTCCAAAATTCGGACAGGTTTCGTATTCCTCCTTAAGTCTCTCAAAACCTATGACTTCGGTGCTGACTGAACTTAAGAGCAACACTCTACGACTTAAGGCATCAGCAGCCCTATTCTCAGTTCCCGTACGGTGCTTTAGGACGAAGATATAGGCTTGGATGAACTCTACCCACTTGGCATGCCTAGGGTTCAACTTTTTTTAGGAGCTAAGAAACCTAAGGGCTTCATGATCCGAGAATAAGACAAACTCTTGCGGTAGCAGATAGTGTCTCCAGTACCTCAAAGCCTGAACTACCGTATATAACTCCTTGTCATAGGTTGAGTATTTCATCCTAGCCTCATTCAGCTTTTCACTAAAAAATGCCACTGGATGACTTTCTTGACTTAAGACACCTCCAATTTCTACTCCAGAGGCATCACAAGCAACCTCAAAAATCTTAGAAAAATCGGATAATCTTAGGATCGGTGCTCGTGTCATCCTGTCCTTAATGTTTAGGAAGGCCTTATCAGCAGCTTTTGTCCATTCAAAATTGCCTTTCCTAATGCAATCCGTAATAGGAGCAACTATGGTGCTAAACCCTCTAATGAATCTTCTATAAAATGTAGCGAGGCCATGAAAACTTCTTACTTCATGAATATTATTGGGTGTTGGCCAGTTACAATTGCTCTAATCTTCTCAAGGTCAGCAGATACTCCTTCAGGGATTACGATAAATCCTAGAAAGATAACTCTAGTAGTCACAAAATCACATTTCTTCAAATTGGCATAAAGATTATCCTTCCTAAGTGCCAAACATACTTGTTTCAGATGGTTCAAATGATCATCTCTAGTCCTACTATAGATAAGGATGTCGTCAAAATACACAACGACAAACTTTTCGATAAAGGATCGTAGGACCTGGTTCATGATTCTCATAAAGGTGCTAGGGGCATTTGATAGTCCAAAAGGCATGACTACCCATTCAAATAACCCATCCTTAGTCTTAAAGGCAGTCTTCCATTCATCCCCTGGTCTAATCCTAACTTGGTGATAGCCGCTCTTCAGGTCAATCTTAGAAAATATCATCGCACCGACCATCATATCTAGCATGTCATCCAATCTGGGGATGGGAAACCTGTATTTCACTGTAATCTTATTTATGGCACGACTATCGACACATCCTCCACGTGCCATCTTTCTTAGGGGTGAGTAAGGCTAGGACTGCGCATGGGCTTACACTCTCCCTAATGAATCCTTTCCTAAGAAGTTCTCCTACTTGTCATTGCAATTCTTGATGTTCGGTAGGGTTCATTCTATAATGGGGAAGGTTCGGTAAGGTCGCTCTAGGGACTAAGTCTATTGCATGTTGGATGTCCCTAGGAGTGGGAGTTGGTCGGGTAACTCATCGGGGAAAACATCCTTAAACTCATCTAGCACTTCAATGACTTCCTGAGGTTGTTCTTTTGGGGAGGGCTCTTGATGTTCCTTAGTTGTCAAAACCCAAACAGGTGAACCATTGCTAATCTCTTGCTCCAATTCTTTAGCAGTGACCACATTTATCCCTTGTGTCTTATCTCTCAATTAGCTAGATCCTCTTTTAATTGGGTCCTTAGGTGGAGAAGAATGGATTACAATCTTCTTCCCATTATGAGTAAACGAGCATGAATTAGAGTGACCATAGAGTATAACGTCATGATCGTATAACCATGGTCGTCCTAAAATGATACTGCTAACTCCCATTGAAAGAACATCGCACCAAACTTTTCTTGGTAAGACTGGAACTGGATGGTAACTATGCACCTAGACTTGATGGAAATAGAGGTTGAGTCTATCCAGGATACCTTATATGGATTAGGATGGGGTACAGTGGACAATCCTAGGTCTTTGACTGTGTTGGTGGATATGGCATTGACACAGCTACCACTATCTAAGATGACCTTGCACACTTTTTCGCCTATCTTGATGAAAGTCTGTAGGATACTAGTCCTACGCCAGTCTTCTTGGTCTTTGGTTTGGGTGAGGATACACCTAACCACTCATAAAAGATCATGATCTACCAGGGCTTCATCACCTTCATATTCTTCAGCCAAATTCTCATCCGCCTGGTATATTTCCTCTTCACACTCATCTTGGGGTTCTATGGCTTCCTCTTCTACTTCCCTATGTGTAAGGATCGATTTGGACAGTTGCTAGCATAGTGACCTACCTTCTGACATTTGAAACATGCATTCGGATTTCTTTGGACTTCAGGTGATTTTCTTTATCATCTCTTTGGGTCACAGGTGCATTAGGATTGGGTCGGTTGAATCTAGACTGACTGGTTCCTATCTGCTGATTAGGTACACTAATCCTAGGGGCGTCGGGTCTATGATAAACTGGACTCCTGTGAAATCTCTCAGCATCTCTAGCTATCTGATAGGCCAGTTCTAGATCATGGACTTCTCTCATGAATAATTCCTTCTGGATTTCTTCCCTCAGTCCAGCTCTAAATCTAGACAAGGTTACCGACTCAGATTCATCAACATTGCACCTCATTACAAACTCATCAAATTTGGCAATGTACTTTGCGACACTCCTATTTCCTTGAGTAAGTCTTTGCCATTGATCTAGGAGTCTTTGGTGGTAGGACATAGGAAGGTATTTTTTCCTAAGCCTAAGTTTCATCGCTCTCCAGGATACTATAGGCACATCACCTCTTTGCCTAGCTAATCGCTCAACATTTCTCCAATAGAGCCTAGCTTGTCTTACCAACTTTAGTTTCGCAAACTTACATTTTCTTTCCTCAGTCATGTCATACCAGTCAAAGTACTGGTCCATCTCTCCTTCCCAATCGATGTAAATTTTGGGATCTAAGATTCCATCAAATGTGGGTGCTTCCAACCTAACATTTTTTATGGCTCGATCATCTTAGTCTAACTGAATTGGAGTGGGTCTCCTGACATTTGGTTCATAAGTGGGCTCAAGATAGAGTCTCCTTGGATTGGGTTCATGGGCTTGCTCATGATTGGGCCCCCTAGGATATGGTTCACAGAAATGGTCTTGCTGAGGTCTCCTAGGGTTGGGCTCATAGAAATGGTTTTGGCGTGGGACCCTTCTAGGGTTGACTGGTGTTTCAAACTCAGGTTCAAGATCAGGTTCGGGTTCATTCTAGACTTCATGGTTTCCTCCAGGAGTTCTACATTCTAATTGATCCAATCTAGTCGTGATGTGGGCTAACTGATCATTCATGCTCTGGTTGGTCTGGGCCACGTTCTCGTTGGTTTGGGCCAATTGCTCAGTCAAATTTTTGTTTAGTTGGGCCACTTGATCATTCAAGGCTTTAATCAGATTTCCAAGATTTTGGTCCATGGCTACACTTAACTGGGCTTGGGCTAGTGAATATGACGTCCCTGCTCTAGTTGTCATGCATGCAAGTGGACTCAAACTCGAGCTAAGGTTTTCTAGACCTTTTATCTCAAATAAACTGAGTTGGCTAGGTACAATCAAACCAACAACTACTCTTTTCCACTGGCCAGTCAGGAGGTGGGTCTGTGGGAGGTTTCCCCAGCTCTCGCTGGGACCTAATTAAAAACCACAAGAACTGCTTAGGCTTAACCACTTAACCTCGATCCTTGACACCAGCTTCAAATAATAGGTGAAGAATTGGTTGCACAAGCTTGTCCCAATTGACTTGAACTAGACCTAGAGTCCCAAACTAGTCGCCTAATCAAGGTGGCAAACTAGATTGTAGTAACTCTACACTTGGCCTGGTGTCAGAACAAGGGGAGTGTGAGATCCCTTCTTTGGCCTACCTCGGCTCGGTGGAATTGGCCCGGTAGACAGATCAGCACCCAAGCCCTTAGTTCCAATCCTAGTCACCAAGTAATATGGCACACACAAGACTAGTTGACACAATGACTTGACACTAACCAGGACTCGACCAATTGATGTCCCTAACCCACTAGGGCAATTAAGGTTCTACTTAATTTTAATTAGGGGTTTGGGTTCGATGCACAATGAGGGTTGTTGTTCTTAGGCTAAGGACAAGTGATCAATCCTGCCCCCATGTCATATTGGTGCCCTTAATTGAGTTAAGATGAATGCACACAACCATGCTGAAAATTAACTCTACTGGAATTTTAGACAGAACAGTACTAAATCATAGCTCGAAAATTCTACAGTTAACTAAAAATTCTAGAAAAATTATGTAAACTTCTATCAATTATAATAGATCTAACAAAATAAGAATCACTAAATTCTGAGTTCTATGCTAAGAAAAACAATTCATTTATCAGACCATATATGCACAGATTCAGAAAATTCCAGCAAGTAAGATAATTGAGAAATTAATCTATGCTAACAATGATAATGACCAAGATAGGACAACCTTACACTATAAGGATTCCCCTTATAGTAGGACAACCTGATTTCACCTTGGTATTTAACATGCAATTATGCAAACACTTAACAGGCTATGCAAGATATTAAAACTCTATGTGCAGAATTCCAGCAAATAATGAATTTCAGCATCTATGCAAATCCTACCCTAATCCAACCATGCTCTGATACCAAAATAATGCGGCATGAAAATGCTTTCTATTAAGGATGAGTTAAAAGTTGAGCAATGAAAACCTAAACACATGAACTAACTTTCAATCTAAGAGACTCAAGCAAGACCTAGAGAAAGATTTGGTAATTCTTAAACATATGCCACAATAATAGCCAGATTATCCTAAAAGAAGATTAAATCTAAGGCTAAAAGATTAAGAATCTCGAGGTTAACCTTCAATAGATCAGAAATGAAGAGATGAGGAAGATTTGTTACCAATGATGAGCTCTCTTTTTGAAGTGATAGACCCGTAGTAACATTCGAATAAACCAATCCTAGATGAGAAGATGATCGTTCCGAGAAAATACGCCCCATCCATTTATGCTCCTTTGGCAAGACGACGAGCTCTTGAACTCCAGATTAAAGAGAACCCTACAAGGAAAGGATTAGAAATGGAATATTTGAAAAGATCAAAACACAAAGAAAAAGAGGAGATCATAAGAATTGTTCTTCTTATGGAGGCTCGAGAAACTCTTGTTGGGGAAGATGGGATCCATGGAAGGATGTCTCCTTGATGTCTTCTTCTTGAAATGGAATTGACACTTGAAACTAGATGGAAGTTGTACGCCCAAAGAAGAAATGCTTCTCAAACTTCAAACTAGAACTTTATCTAAAGCTATAAGAGAACATCACAAACACTCAAATAATGGCAAGACAAAGACCTTCTTCTTCATTTCATTTTATCCCAAAAAAAATGAACTCCAAACAATGGGACGTTGGATCTCCTTTTATAAGCTACCAAGCCCTTTGTTTAAAATTTAAAAGAGATGAGAGATACATAGGATGGTTGAGAGATACATGGGATAGTTGAGAGATACATGGGATGGTTGGAGAGATATGGAAGGAAGTGGTTACATGAGGTGGAGGTTTAGTTTGATCGCCCAAATTTGAATTTGACTCCTTCTTGGTCGCCCACTTCAATGGGTGAGGTGGCACATGTGGTGGCAATCCCATTAAGTGGCGTTGCTTGATGATGTGGATGATGATGTGGCGCCCTCTAAGCTTGGTGAAGTGGCATGATAATGTAGTAATCCCAAGAGAAGTTGAGAGGTAGTTGCTTGGTAGTCTTTTGATGGTAGTTGATTGTTAGTTGCTCTGGTAGTTGACTGGTAGTTGTCCTGGTAGTTGTCTTGCTTGTATTATTCTGACAAGATAAAATTGTTCTGCAAGTCGGGGTTGAATGTGCTGCATCAGGAGTCGATCCATAGTGAGTGAAGATCGTTGTCGGTGTCCGCACCAGTCTGAGAGCCGGTCACTACTCCATGTAACTATGGGGTCAATGGGAACCCCACATTATCTGAACCTAAGAGTAAAGCATCTAATATAAAAAATATTATATTAGATAATAAAGGATAAAATAATATAAAATAGAATATTAAAAGTGTTAAAGTTTATCTCATGGTGTGAGTAGCATAGAACCATGCAAGCTGATAGCATGATCGCTCTCTCCTCGAGAGTTCTATCCTCTAGAGCTCTCTCCTCGACTGGCATGATCCGACCAATAGAAGTATAATCTCTGAAAATAAAAATAAATAGATTTATTGAATTAATTATATAATTATAGATAATAATGCAAGATTTAAAATGATGCAAGACAAGTATTTAAAATAATTCAAGGACTATATACTTAACACTACTCGTCAGCCTCTTCAGATATTTAGTATCCTTCATTTTTTTTTTTGATTCTTCATTTTCTTCTACTTCCTGATCTTCTTCATCTTCTTTCATTATTCATCTTCTTCCTCTTATTTTCTTTCCTGGATAGGATTGCCCTTTACAACAAACTCGGTATGATCTACTTCCTCATGTTGGTCATTATGAAGGAGAATTCCTAGAGCATCCAACTCTACATCTACAAAAGATTGATGAACTCCTAATGTTATATCCTATTAAAAGCATTTTAGGAACTAAGGCTCTGTTTCTTCTTCGATGTGTAATGAATGGCTTAAGACTTAATTTTATCTATAGCCTACCAATCTTTTATTTCTCTTTCCTTTGATGGAAAAGAGGTATAATATATTTGAACACTTATTGAGCTTGCACAAATGGCTCATTGACATATGCTTTGAATCCATGTTTGATTTCAATAAACCCGTGCTATGGATCAACCTTCATATCGTTGTTATTATTAAATCATTGGCAGTTAAATAGAATGACACTATTACCTCCGATGTATGTTAACTTGATCACTTCTTCAAAGATTTTATAGTAGTTACTCTCCGTCTCTTCCCATTAGCTACCCTTTATACACATACTATTGTTCATTATGCTCTAATAATATTTATATCGCTAGGTGTGAAATTTAAACTATTTATATCATAGCTGTTGCCGCCCGGATCATCGTGGCCCGTAGCTGCTGGCAGCGTCGAGGGTCACCCGTCCGCCTGCTCGGGATACCTCCGATGCCTCGGGACCTACAAGAAACAACATCATGACCCGAGCTGGAGATTCCGACGGGGGCGCTCCGACGATCAAATCAATGACGATCCAGGGGAACAGGTCCTCCTGGTCGAGCCCCTCGGGATGAGCTCCATGCTAGGAGGAGGGAGTGTAGTGTGTATGGAAGTGAGAGTGGGCTGGGAGAGGTGATGGCCGAGTGATGGGGGACTAATATGCATGCAATTTTTTTTGTATGTTTTATATGTGGGGTTGAGTGATTAATTCTCAAATTTTAGATTAAAATAAGTTGTAGGGAATTTTATATAAATTTTAGAAGATCAGCATGCAGATTAGGACCTAGAAAAGTAGAAAAGAAGGATCGCCGGGGCTGAGAAGCCTCGGTTAGGGCAAGTTCTCCTACAATAAAACTACTGGAGATAGAGGGGGGTGTACCTGACAACGTCTTTGAAGATTGCAGCAAAAGGGTCTCTCATTCCTCGACGGATGCGGCCTAGAAAACCGAGCCAAAGACCCGTGGATACCCGGCTTTCTGCTCGGTGATCCGATTGAGGCTTGGCTAGAGTCGTTGAATTTGTAGGAACTCAGGGACCTGCAAACGACCTGTCAGGGGTTAGAAAGCTCACAAAGGAACAAGAAAACAAAGAAAAAACAGCAAGGGAAGGCTTCTTTTGGAGTGGGCGTCCAGGGATCTGGAGGGTTTGTTGGCAGCAGGAAGATGATTGCAAACACCGGGAAGAAGAACTCTCACAAACCCCTTTATGCACATAGCAGGGTATCACACAACTCAATAGAAGAACTCAAGATTTTAATTCATCAAAGTTCTCCTTCATACAAGAGGCTAGGGTCCCTTAAATAGACCCTTAACCTTGGGCTCCAAGTAAGGGCACATTAGTCTTTACATGAGAATCCTTTTCCCTCTCAAACCCTAGCTAGAAAATAAGGAAACATTAGGTAGAAAAAATTCCTAAAATTTTTCTTGACTTGGCCAACACTCCAAGGACACCTAGGGGGCGTGTTGGGCTTCTAAGAGAAGCAAGGGACAGGCCCAAAGGGGCTCGAGTGCATGGGTTTGGGCCTCTGGAAGCTGGGGTGGCCTGGTAGCCAGGTAGCAGGAATATTCCCTGGTATCTTGCTTCTTAGGGGCTTGGGCTTGGCGCCTGGGCTTGATTTCTTTGGGCAAGGATGCAGATGGACCTCTAAAATTATGGATGCCTTGGTCTATGAATATATTTTGGCATCTGGAAGGAAATCTGGGCATCTGGAGGGCATCTACAAGGAATCAGGATTTCTGATTTTCCTCATGGGGTCTTCAAATCTTCAAGCTGGGTTGGACTTGGGCTAAACTTCCATGTCTTCAATCTGGTTGGACTTGGTCTTTACTTGCATGATGTGGTCTTGAGTCTTCAGTATGCTTGGATAGGACTCAAAAAAATAAAATTAGCTCAACATGAGCTGACCAGCATTGGACTGAACTAGCTCAACATGAGCTGACTAGTACAGAACTGAAATAACAACTCAAAAAACTCAAATAATAACTAAATGGACTCAGATGAGCTAAGCCCTTATTACAGATAGACTCATAAATATTCATCAATTTACAGAGGGTTGAAAAGCCTCTGTCTTATTCTGGTGCCTCAGGTGTCCCCACCACCGAGATAGAGAAGTCCTCCTTTATGGCCGTTCTCCCTTCTTTCTTTGTTTGCTTACTTTTGGCTTACTCTGGCTGGGTTTTTATCCTGGCTTGCCTCGGGATCTCCCCGTGTCGTCAAGCATGTGCGATGAGGTATCGTGCCGTAGACGGGATGCCTCTCTTGTCAGATAGCCGGGGAAGCTTCCATGCGCTCTGACATTCCCTCTGCTTGCCCCCTTCCTTGAAGCCTGGCAGGACCTCGATCGGTGGGCCGCCGTTCCCTGGCGGTACGGTAGGTTGGTGGAGAGTATGGCACCTTGATGTGAGTTTCCTTCCCTTTTAGTGTGAGTGACGGCTGTGGATATTAATTGCGGCATAGTGGGCGCTGCTGTACGATCCTCGGGAGGCCCGCCATCATCCTTGGAGAGGAGGTGCCGCTTCCTGAGCTGGGAACCGAGCTGGAGAGGTGGGGCCCAACTCCGAGGGGCTCGCCTCGAGGTGACTCAGCTAGGCGGAGGAGGGCTGAGCTTGACTCCGGACCAGCGGAACTCGGCTACAGGCGAGCTCGACCTGACGGAGGTGTGCGGGGCACCGCCCAGCCCAAGGGATCTGACCTCGGAGGGGCTCCTCATGGCGGAGGAGACTTGAGCTCGACTCCTGACCACGGGGCCCGATCCTAAGGGGTCCGCCTTGGGTGGGGACTTATACTCAGCTTCGGCCTAGACATCTTGACCTGGTGGGGACTGACCTGGTGGAGGACAGAGCTCGACTTCAGTGGGCGACCCCGTTGCTCTAGGGGAGCTCAGCCCGGCGAAGGGACCCATGTTGAAACCCAGCATGGCGTCTGATGGGGACTCCACGTCAATTTGCCCATCCCATATCAGCGATCCAGCCACATCATTTGCCCCCCACTCCCGAGGCCTGTTGGTGCACGGCGCTCAGGGCAAAAGGAGTAATTGCGGTGCTGACATGGAAAGGAGAAGAAATCTGGTATAATAATGACCGATATCGGTGGCACTTCGCATGGCAGTCCTTCGAGCCTGTGCGGGGGTGCCACATGGCCACGTTTGAGGAGCAGTTATGGCAGGCACGGAAGTCAGAGCAGCCATGGTCGGATTGAGGTGCTAGCCCCGTTGATCGGCGACACGTGGCGAGCGTCGCTTGGGAGAGCCATAATGGTACGGCCGAGCATAGGTTGCCTCGAAAAGAAATGTAAGTTTTCCGAGACTTACTTTCTTTCAAATCTTTCATGCCCGACATCGTACAGGGGTTCTCTCCTTCATCTTCTCCGACCATTTTTGTCCTCCCAGACTCTTAGCAGGTTAGTTCCTTCTTCCTCTCCCTCCTTGTCGACTAGGAGTCGTCTTAGGTCTCCCTTCGTCCCCCTCTTCTTCTTCCATGGACCGCTTTGGCCCAAACTTTCGCCCTTCTTGCCAAGCTGAGGCTGGGTCTTCCCGGCCGAAAACTCCTTCTTCCTCCGACGAGGAAAGGGAGGCGGCACGCTACTAGTTCAGTAGGAGACCTTCCTATGGTCCCATAGCCATTAAGGAACCCGGGTCTGCTCCCCCACCTTGCTTGCTTCTTCTTCTTGCTCCTACTCCTGTTCCTGCTCCTGCTCCTGAACCTTCTCGGTCAATAGGTCCCAGAGGGATTTCTTCGATGATCACCACCGAGGATTTCGTGACCATCCGGGGTGATTACAACATCCCCGAGTCCGTCCAACTTTCTGTTCCTCGTTCGGGGAAGCGAGTCACATCTAGTGGCCCTCATCGGATTGCTTTCTATGAGGAGGCCTTCGCCGGGGGCCTCCGATTGCCTGTCCATCCTTTTTCCTCTCCTTTCTGACCAACTATCGCCTTGTTCCCGCCCAGTTGGTCCCCAATGCCATCAGAAAGATCTTCTGTTTCATCGTTCTATGTCACTTCCATGGGATCGTCGCCCGTTTTTCTCTGTTCAGGGCTTTCTTCACCCTAAAATGCCACCCTACCGAGGAGGGGTGGTGGTCTCTTTCTTCTCACCCTCGGGGCATTAGGTTTGAGCTCTCCTCTTCCATCAAGGGATGGAAGAGTAAGTATTTCTTTGCCTCGGTCGATGGGATTGACTGGGTTTGGATCGACCCAGACCGGTCTCCCAACCGGAACTCCTTCGTCGAAGTAGCCGACCTCGACCTGTATGAGCTGGTCAGATCGGCCGAGATCCCTTCGCTTGAGGTCCTGCTATCAGAGTGAAATCTCCATGACGCCGGGATCGGCTCGATGCAGGAGTCGAGTAAGTTCGACTTGAACACCCCTTCCCTTTCTTTTTTCTTTCTTTTTCTTTCACCTTTTTTCACTTTTTTTAAAAAATTGGGGTTGACCGTGCCTTCTTTGGTGCAAGCATGAAGTTCTCCATGGATGAGCTGCTCTCATTCTCCGAGGAACGAGAGCAAGCAGCTGAGGCCGGCGAGCCAGCCTCGAAGAAGGCTCGTGCAGATGATGGTGCAAGGCCGGTGCAGGCCGGGCCAAATGCGTCGATTCCCGAACGGAGGTGGAAGAGGGCAGCTGAGCCCGTCCCGAAGCCTCCGAAGCAGCATGACCCGGCCTCGGCACCTAAGCCCGAGGTGGTTGTCTAGGCTAGGTCAGCTGCTGCTGCTGTAAGGGTGGCAGCCCCCCCTCCGGAGGTCGTCGAAGTCGAGGAGGACGGGGAGCCGAGGGGAGCGAGGCCGGCACCCTTGGTGCGGTCCGAAGCGGCGCCGAGCTCGCAACCGACATTGAAGGCGTCCTCCATCGCTGAGGGGTCCGTGTCAGTGGAGAAGAAGGATAGGGACTACCACCAAGTCCCTTTCAGGTTGAGGTCCAACTTCTTCCTGATAAAGGATCCAAGCCTCGTCGAGCGGATGATGGACTTCTCAGTCCAGTCCTGTGACCGGTGGGAAGGGAGCAGGAGACTCCTTGGCAACGTCATCAACTCGTCTTTCACCAACCTCTATGCTGTAAGTTTCTCCTTGCCTCTCTTTATTCATTTTAACCTTCTTTGGCATCATAGCTGACATACTTTCTTTGAGCAGCAAGGCAGGAAATTGATCCTCATCCGAGACTTCTACCGTAACTAGGCCAAGAGGGACAAGGAGCGGCAGGCAGAGCTCGAGTCCTTGAGAACCGAGGCAGGTCGGAAGGACAAAGAGACCCGGGAGGCTAACCTGAAGGTTAAGACCCTCACAGCCGAGGTCATCGATGCAAGGATCAGGAAGGGGCTCGAGGGAGAGCTCGAGGCGAAGAGGACCCGGTCGAAGGAGCTCCGGGCCGAGTTAGAGGCAGCAAGGGAAAGGGCCACCTCTGCCGAGAAGAAGGCAGTGACCACTGAAAAGAGGGCCACGATGGTGGAGGAGAAGGCTATCGCCGCCACCCATTCCACTGAGACCGCCGAGAAGGGGATGGCGGTGGCAATCCACCAGGCCGAGCGCGCGAGAGAACAGTTGGCCGAGGCGAAGTGCCGGGCGGAGGCCGCAAGGAAAGAGGCCGTCGATGCGATGGCCAATTTCAAGGCCTCCCCCGAATATATAAAGGATTTCAAGGAGGCGGCGATGGACTCCTTTGCCAAGGGGTTCGCCTACTATCGCTCTCAACTATGGGGGATTCTTTCCGAGGAGCGGTTGGTCACGCTCCGGACTCCTAGCAAGAAGGCTCCAACACCGACGCCGGCTGCAGTGGGGTAGGGAGACGCTCCGGTCAGGCCCCTTTCAGAGGTGGCCTCATCTACGCTGGGCCGCATCGAGCCGACCTCGGCGGCGATGACAGCTGGACCAGGGCCATGGGCAAAGGTGGCTGAGTTGGCCCCGGTGGCACCAGTAGCTGACCAAGTCCCCCGACAATGGCCGTCCAAGAAGGTGCCCCCACAGTGGAGGTGGAGTAGGGGGAAGTTACAGTCATGCACCGCCCAGGGAAGGAGCCGGCTCAGTAGAGTAGGACCCCCTGTAAAAACTTTTCTTTTTGTTGGACTGGGCTGCCTGGCTTGTCAGGGCCCGGGAAGTAATGTAATACTTTTTCGAGTAATGAAAAATGATTCAGTCAGTACAACCCTATCTTTCTTTCTTTTGTGATGTGAATTCTTTCTCCCCTCCCCTCTTCTTCTCTCTTTTCTTTCCTTCTCTTTTTTTCTTTTAATGCGGGGAGGTTGGAGAGGAGCTCCATCTTGCATGGGCTCGAGTCTCACAGTCTTGGAGCTGGGCTCGAGGACATGTCGGCTGGAGAGCTGGGCTCCGGGTCTTGGATGCCTTGGAGCTGGGCTCGAGGGTGTGCTGGCCAAAGAGCTGGGCTCTGGGTCTCGGTCACCTGAGGACAAGGCTCAAGAATTATCGTCTTAGAGCAAGGCTCGGAGACGTGCTGGCCGGAGAGCTGGGCTCCGGGTCTTGGTCGCTTGAGGACAAGGCTCAAGAATTATCATCTTGGAGCTGGGCTCGAAGACATGCTGGCCAGAGAGATGGGCTCCGAGTCTTGGATGCTTGAGGATAAGGCTCAGGAATTATCGTCTTGGAGCTGGGCTGGGAGACGTGCTGGCCGGAGAGCTGGGCTCCGGGTCCTGGTCGCCTGAGGACAAGGCTTAGGAATTATCGTCTTGGAGCTGGGCTCGGAGACGTGCTGGCTGGAGAGCTAGGCTCCGGGTCTTGGTCGCCTGAGGACAAGGCTTAGGAATTATCATATTGGAGCTGGACTCGGAGACGTGCTGGCCGGAGAGCTGGTCTCTGGGTCTTGGTCGCCTGAGGACAAGGCTCAGGAATTATCGTCTTGGAGCTGGGCTCGGAGACGTGCTGGCCGGAGAGCTGGGCTCCGGGTCTTGGATGCCTTGGAGCTGGGCTCGAGATTTTGGTGCCGGATAATAGTGGCTCCAGGCTTGAGTGCCTGAGAATAGTGGCTCAGGGCTTGTATGCCTTGGAGCTAGGCTCGAGGCTAAGGTCCCGGCTTTGGGCTCTGAGACCTGGTGCCGGAAGACATCTTTCCGGGCTTTGAAGCCGGGGAGCTAGGCTCGCCGATGCCGGAGCATGGTCCGATCTTTGGTGCCGGAGAATAGTGGCTCCGGGCTTGAGTGCCTGAGAATAGTGGCTCAGGGTTTGTATGCCTTGGAGCTGGGCTCGAGGTTTGGTGCCGGAGAATAGTGGCTCCGGACTTGAGTGCTTGAGAACAGTGGCTCAAGGCTTTTTCTTCCAGAGATTTGGGTCCCGGACTGCTTGGTGCCTTGGAGCCAGGCTCGAGGTAGGCCTCACGGGGAGCTGGGCCCCGGATAACGACATTCCTGTAAGGCAAACAACCCATTGTGCAAAGAAAAGTCTTTATTTTTAATGGAGGAAAAACTTACACTACTGATAGTATCTCCTCAAGTTACAGGCATTCCATGTTCGGGGGAACCTGGCACCATCCAGGTCCTCCAGATAGTAGGCCCCATGCGAGAGGGCCTCGGCCACTTTGTAAGGGCCTTCCCAGTTCGGTGAGAGCTTGCCGCACTCCCGGGGTTGAGAAGCTTCAGCCCAGCGCAGCACCAGGTCGCCTGGTCAGAAAGTCTTCAGCTTCAGCCACGTGTTGTAATATCAAGCAACTCGTTGCCGATATGCCACCATCCGAAGCCGGGCTTTATCCCTTGTTTCTTCTAGGAGGTCTAAATTAAGCAGGAGGTACGCCGAATTTTGCGCCTCGTCGTACTGCTGCAACCGTAGCGTAGGTACGCCGAGCTCAATCGGGATTACTGCCTCAGTGCCGAAGATGAGGTTGAAGGGTGTTTCGCCCGTTGCCGTCCTGGGTGTTGTGTGGTAGGCCCACAGGATGCTTGGAAGCTCCTCTGCCCATCTGCCCTTGGCTTGGTCCAACCTGGTGCGAAGTCCTTGGAGAATGGTCCGGTTAGTCACCTCGACTTCCTCATTTGTCTGGGGGTGAGCGACCTAGGTGAACCGGTGTTGGATGCCGTGTTCGGTGCAGAACCCTTCGAACTCCTGGCTATCGAACTATCGCCCGTTGTTGATGATGATGCAATTGGGAATTCCGAAGCGGTAGATGACAGACTTCCAGAAGAATTATCGAACATTGGCTTCTGTGATTCGAGCTAGTGACTCTGCTTCGACCCACTTGGTGAAGTAGTCTATCGCCACCAGTAAGAACTTTTGCTGCCCTGGCATGGTAGGAAATGCTCCTAGGATGTCCATCCCCCACTATGCGAAGGGCCAAGGGGACGACAGCTGGGAGATCGGTGCCGCCAGTAGGCGCTGTATGTAGGAATGGTGTTGTTATTTCTCACACTTCTTGGTGAAGTCGGTAGCATCTTCCCTCATCGTCTCCCAGAAGTATCCCTGGCAAAGAGCCTTGTACATCAGAATCCTCCCCCCCACATGGTTCCCACAGAGGCCCTTGTGTATCTCCCGAAGCACGAAGGCCGCCTCCGTGGGCCTGAGGCACTTCAAGAGTGGGTAGGAGTAAGATCGGCGGTAGAGCTGACCATCCATTAGAACAAAACGAGTGGCCTTCCTTCTGATGAGGCTAGCTTCTCTGCAGTCCTCTGGTAGGAGCCCGTCCTGGATGTATTTGATGTACTTGTCCATCAAGCTCGACTCGCTGGCTACTTGTTGCACCTCCTCTGGGCTTTCGTAGCTTGGATTCTTAAGATACTCGATGTAGGCATGCCCCAGCGATGAGTCCGGTAGAGTTGCGAGCCTCGACAGTGCATCCGTACGAGCATTTTCTCCGTGAAGGCTGTGGAAAATACGGAAGCAATGGAAGCCTGTCGTGCTCAAACGAACCCTCTCCAGGTACTTCACCATTTGGGGATCCGGGCCTCGTACTCTCAGGAAACTTGTCCGGCAACCAGTTGGGAGTCGGTGAAAACCTTCAAGCTTTGCACGCCCAGCTCGTGGGATACATTTAGGCCTGTGAGGAGCGCTTTGTACTCTACCTGGTTGTTCGTGGCGGCAAACTTAAAGCGGAGAGCGCATTCCGTCACCACTCCATCGAAATTGGCGAGGATGAAGCCTGCTCTGCTTCCACCGGAATTGGAGGCACCATCCACGTGGAGGATCCAAGGGTCCTCCCATGGTCCGAGCTCAGCACGGCTCTCCGGGGCCGTCCGCTCTGGCTTCTCAGGGGGCCCTGTACATTCGATCACAGAGTCGGCTAGGACTTGGGCCTTCTACCATGACCTCAATCGGTACACGATCTCGAACTCGTTCAGCATCAGGGACTATTTAGCCAGTCTCCCAAAAGTTTCGGGGTGGCCCAGTATGGTCCTCAACGGCTGATCGATCACAACCGTGATGAGGTGCGCTTGGAAATAGGACCTGAGGCACTTAGCAAACATGATTAGTACAAAATTGAGTTTCTCGGAGCGAGTATACCTGATCTCCATGTCATGGAGGATTTTGCTGGTGTAGTACACTGGCTTTTGGGATCCATCCTGATCCGTGCTGACAAGAACCGAGCTGACAGCCCCGGGTGTGACCGCCAGATAGAGTAGGAGCTCTTCCCCTTCTTTCGGTCTGGATAGCAGAGGTGGAGAGGCCAGGAATTTCTTCAGCTCTTCAAAGGTCGTCTTGCACTCTTCAGTCTAGGTGAAGTCATGCATTTTGTGCAACACCTTGAAGAAGGGGAGGCAGCGGTCGGCCGACCTTGAGATGAACCGGCTTATGGCTGCAACCTGCCCACTCAGGCGCTGGACTTGCTTCTTAGATGTTGGATGCTCCATATCAAGGATCGCCTGGACCTTCTCTGGATTTGCTTCAATGCCTCTTTGGGTGACCATGAAGCCGAGAAACTTTTCGGCCGCCACCCCGAAAGCGCATTTTGCCGAATTGAGCTTCATTTGGTGCTTCCGAAGATTGTGAAAGGCTTCGACAAGGTTAGCAACGTGGTCCGAGCTTGGCTTGCTCATAACGAGCATGTCGTCCATGTACACTTGCATGTTCCGGCCAATCTGGTCCTTAAAGACCTTGTTGACCAGATGTTGGTACGTGGCCCTAGCATTCTTCAGGCCAAAGGGCATCATCCGGTAATAGTATATCCCTCGGTCAGTAATAAAGGTAGTGTGCTCTTCGTTTCCCGGGTACATCCGGATCTGATTGTACCCGGAGAATGCATCCATGAAGGAGAACAGCCTGTGTCCTGAGGTGGCGTCTACTAACTGGTCTATCTTTGGTAGAGGAAAGCTATCCTTTGGGCACGCCTTGTTGAGATCGGTCTAGTCTACACTGATCCTCCACTTGCCATTGTTCTTCTTCACCATCACCATATTTGCCAGCCAACTCGGGTATTGTACCTCTCGGACAAAACTAGTGGCCAAGAGTTTCTCCACCTCCTCGTTGATGGCCGCCTGCCTTTCCGGAGCAAAGGTCCTCTTCTTCTGTCGAACTGACCTGTGCTTCAGGTCGATGCTAAGCTTGTGGGTGATGATTTCAGGGGGAATGCCTGGTATGTCAGCCGCTATCCAGGCGAACACATCTACATTCGCCCGCAGGAATTCCAACAGCAGAGCCTTCTCCTTCTCGGGCAGCTGGGCTCCGATTTTTACTGTCTTTGTCTGGTCAACTCCGAGCTAGTGAAGAAGTAGGCACTCGACCGGGCCTACTCTGGGATCTTGAATCCTCTGGTCAAGCTCGTCCGCCTTGGAGTCCTCCTCGGGTGCCCGGGCCCCAGGGAGAGTTTGAAAGCATTGCTGCACCAGCTAGGGTACACCCCTCATCTCTCCAATACCATAAGGGGTTGGGAATTGCACAAGTAATCTCTTTGTGGAGACAACAGTGTCGAGGAGGTTCAACCCAGGTCGGCCCAAAATCGCGTTGTAGGTCGAAGGAAGCCTGACAACCGTGAATGTCATCATGACAGTACTCTGCCGAGATGGGATCCCGGTAGTGACTGGGAGAGTGATTTCTCCCTCCACCCTTATGGAGTCTCCTGTGAAACCAACAAAGGGGACATGCACAGGCTTGAGCTGAGCAGAAAAAAGATTCATCCTGGAGAAAGCATCATAGAAAACTACATCCGCGGAGCTTCCACTATCTACAATGATACATTTTACAAGATGCTTTACGATCGTCATCTCGATGATCACAGCATCATTATTTACATTTTTCTCCATGTCTTCCATTTTTCTCATAAAGGGGAGTACAATCTTAGGATGCTCTACCCCCCGAGCCCTCTTGGGTGCGCGCTCGGCTCCCCAGCATATCATCTCCACTGGCTTCTCAGTAGGGCGATTATCGATCGCCGGGACTGATGGGAGGGTGACGAGCGCCTGAGATTCTGCCTAAGATCTGCCCCCCACATATCTTTCGAGGTAGCCCCTCTTGATGAGCTCTTCAATCTCCCACTTGAGATTGCAGCACTCCTCGGTGTCGTGGCCATGGTCACGGTGGAAATGGTAGTACTTCATCTTGTCATGGTTAGAGGACGGTTTCAATGGCGGTGGGCATCTCAGATAGGTCTCGCCTTCGATCTCCATGAGGATCTTCGTTCTCGGGGCAAGGAGGGGGGTGAAACTCCCCTCAGAGATAGGAGCGCTTCTTGGCCTTGATCCCGGTCGGGAGCTCTAGCTGGCAGCCCCGACCTCCGTGTCCCAGGCACCTCGACGGGGTCAGCTTCTTTGGCGGCTTCCCATCGAGCTCCCGCCTTGTACGATCTGCCTCCTCGGCGCTGATGTACTTCTGAGCTCGGGAGAGAAGCTCGGAGTAAGTCTTCGAGGGCTTCTTGTCGAGCAAGTAGGTCAGGCGAGAAGTCCTAAGCCCTTGCTTCAGAGCCAGCATTGCGACCGGCTCCTCCAGGTTGTAGATCTCCAACGCGGCAGCCTTGAAGCGAGCCACATAGTCCCACAGCGGCTCGCAGTCTTGCTGCCTGATGGAGAAGAGGATGTCTGCCTCTCGTGGCATCTTCTGACAGGCATCAAAGTGAGCCACGAATCTCTGCCCTAGCTGGGCAAAGAAGTTGATGCTTTCAGGCTCAAGGCAGGCGAACCACACCCGAGCTGCCTTCCGAAAAGTGGCAGGGAAGGCGACGCACAGAAGAGCGTCAGTGGCCCCCTCGACCCTCATGAAGGCCCGGTAACTTTCCAGGTGGTCCAGGGGGTTGGTGGTCCCGTCCTAAGGATCCACCTGCGGCATGCGGAACTGGCGGGGAATCGGCTCTGCTTGGATCTCCTGGGAGAATGGAGGGCGAACATCGTAGCCCACTGGCTCGCTAGCGTAGCCAGGCAAGTTAGCAAACCGGTGGGACAACTCCACCAGTTTGCGGTCATGCTTTTCCAGGCGCTTCTCCGCCATGTGCCTGATGGCTTCATCCGTCGACCCCTCTATTAAGAGAGGCGGGGAAGGTGACGTGGGTGCGCGGTGCCTGTGAGAGGGGCTTTGCCCTTTCTGCCTTGGCGAGGTTTAGATGCCCCCCGGTCAAGGTGTGGGGAGCAGCTCTCCTCGTCAACGGACCTGGCCCGTTGTCTCTTCGCCGGGGTTTGGCGACTACCCCGGGGGTCAGTAACAGCCCGCGGCTACGAAGGCCTCCCATGAAAGGAACGTAGGCTATCGCGGGGTGCTGCGGTATGGGCCACGGGGGTCTTTGGCTGCTGGTGAGTAGCCAAGGACCGATGCTAATGCTGGAGCTGGTGCACTGCTACAGTGAGAGTGTGTATCTGCTGGGCGAGTGCGGTCAGCTGGACTTCTAGAGAGGCCGGTTGAACTGGAGTAGGTGGTTCCATTCCCGAACCATGCAAGTTCCCGTAGGAAGGGGATTCTTCCGCACAGCTGGGAGAGGTTCTCCTAGCTCGAGTGGTCACCATCCTCCAGATGGGTTATTCGAGCGGGGCTTGAACTGGACCAGAAATTATTCTGCTTCGCGACCCCAATCTATGTTAACTTGATCACTTTTCAAAGATTCCATAGTAGTCACTCTCTGTCTCTTCCCATTAGCTGCCCTTTATACACATACTATTGTTCATTATGCTTTTATAATATTTATATCGCCAGGTCTGAAATTTAAACTATTTATATCATAGCTGTTGCGCCCGGATCGTTGTGGCCCGTAGCTGCTGGTAGCATCGAGGGTCACCCGTCCGCCTACTTGGGATGCCTCCGGTGCCTCAGGACCTACAAGAAACAACGTCAGTGACCCGAGTCGAGGATTCCAGCTAGGGCGCTCTGATGGTCAAGTCGGTGACGATCTGGGAGAACAGGTCCTCCTGGTCGAGCCCCTCGGGATGAGCTCCATGCTAGGAGGAGGGAGTGTAGTGTGTATGGAAGTGAGAGTGGGCTGGGAGAGGTGATGGCCGAGGTGGAGAAGTCCTCCTGTGTGGCCGTTCTCCCTTCTTTCTTTGTTTGCTTACTTTTGGCTTACTCTGGCTAGGTTTTTACCCTAGCTTGCCTCGAGATCTCCCCGTGTCATCAGGCATGTGCGATGAGGTATTGTGCCGTAGACGGGATGCCTCTCCTGTCAGATAGCCGGGGAAGCTTTCAAGCACTCTGACATTCTCTCTGCTTGCCCCCTTCCTAGAAGCCTGGCAGGACCTCGATCGGTGGGCCGCCATTCCCTGGCGGTATGGCAGGTTGGTGGAGAGTATGGCGTCTTGATGTGAGTTTCGTTCCCTTTGGTGTGAGTGACGGCTGTGGGTATTAATTACGGCATGGCGGGCACTGTTGAACGACCCTCGGGAGGCCCGTCATCATCCTTGGAGAGGAGGTGCCGCTTCCTGAGCTGGGAACCGAGCTAGAGAGGTGGGGCCCAACTCCGAGGGGCTCGCCTCGAGGTGACTCAACTGGGCGAAGGAGGGCTGAGCTCGACTCTGGACCAGCGGAACTCGGCTACGGGCAAGATCGACCTGATGGAGGTGGGCGGGGCGCCGCCCAGCCCAAGGGATCTAACCTCGAAGGGGCTTCTCATGGCGGAGGAGACTTGAGCTCGACTCCTGACCACGAGGCCCGATCCTAAGGGGTCCGTCTTGGGTGGGGACTTATACTCGGCTCCGGCCTAGGCGTCCTGACCTGGTGGAGGACGGGGCTCGACTTTGGCGAGCGACCCCGTTGCTCCGGGGGAGCTAAGCCCGGCGAAGGGGCCCATGTTGAAACCCAGCATGGCGTCTGATGGGGACTCCATGTCAGTTTGCCCACCCCACGTCAGCGATCCAGCCACATCAATAGCTATTATAATATGTCACATATTTTGTTGGTCCATAACCTAATGGTCGTAGCTTTATAGATATAGATTCCTCCCCTTGTATGACCTGCATATTATAAAAAGAATAAATTAGAGGAAATTAAAACATATGAAATGACTATGGATGCTTACCAATTGATGGAACCAATATACAAAGTTCTATGAGTGCTGTTGCTGCCAGGATCATCGTGGCTCATAGCTGATGTCAGCGTCGGATTGTCCCTCATCTCCTTAGTGATGTCCTGCTTGTTGGGACTTGTGAAACAAGGGTTAGTGACCCGGGCCAGGAATTCTGGTGGGGGTACTCCGACGGTCAAGTCAGTGACGATCCAGAGGAACAGATCCTCCTGATCGAGCCCCTCTTGATGGACTCCATGCTAGGAGTGAAAATGATGTGAGTAGAGTGAGAGTGGGGGTGCAAGTATACCGGGAAAGGTGGTGGCCGAGGTGGATCGGTCCTCCTGTGTGGCCTCCTTCCCCTCACTTGCTTGGACCTTTACTGTTTAGCTTGAGTTACCTTCTTTCCGAGAGTGTCGAAGGTTCTTTTAAGTCTGGTTGATTGTTGAACGCCTACCTCGGGATCTCCCCCGTGCTATCAGGCGCGTGCGGTGGCATTCCATACCATGGACGGGATGTCTTTCCTGGTTCGTGATAAGGGAAACTAACGTGCATTCTAACATTCCTTCTGGTTGCTCCATTCCGGGATGCCTGGCAGTGTCTTGATTGGGGGGAACTTCTCCCTCTCCTAGTGTAAGTGGCATCCGTAGGCAGTTATTATGATTTGATGGGTGCTTCTTCATAGTCCTCGGTGGGCCCGCCGGTGCTCTTGGGAGGTGGCTCCGCTCCTTTGGTGGCCAGCGGCGTTGTCTGAGATGGTTGCCAAACTGGAAAGCTGGGACTCGGCTCCGGTCTGGGGGGCTCGACCTCCGAGAGGCTTGACCTGGCGAAGGAGGGATGGGCTCGACTCTGGTCCAGGGGGCTCGACCTCCGAGGGGCTCGACCTGGTGGAGGAGGGATGGGCTTGACTCCGATCCAAGGGGCTTGACCCGGGGGAAGAGGGCTCGACTCCTGCTTAGAGGGCTCGACCTCGGAGGGGCTCAACCTGGCGGAGGAGGGCCGAGCTCGACTCCAGCCCAGGGGGCTCGATCTGGCAGAGGAGGTCAGTACACGACTCCAGCCCAAAGGGCTCGACCTCCGAGGGGCTCGACCTAGCGGAGAAGGGCTGAGCTCGACTCTGGTCCAGGGGGCTCAACCTCAGAGGGGCTCGATCTGGTGAAGGAGGTTGCTCAGCTCCGGCTTAGGTGACCCGGGCTTTTGGGTGCCAACCTGGTGGAGGACGAAGCTCGGCTTCGATGGATCAGGGGAGCTCGGCTCAGCAATGGAATCCAAGATGAAGTGTCCATCATGGCAACTTGTCCAACATGGCATCTGATAGGGGTCACACATCAGCTTTCTACCATATCAAGTGCTATTTGAAAATTTCTTACTCACTTATCCTTAGATTATTCCTTCTGGGCATCCCACCATATTACCTAAACATACATTAGATAAGTGTTGGGTTTGCCCTTGATTTTGATGATTAACAAAATGTTGAGTATATATTTTGTACTAATGTTTCACTTATAGTTATAAGTTACAGATACAGGCACCTCAAACTCATAAAGAAAGTATCTTGAAGCTGAGCAAAATTCATGTTTTAAGAAATCTTCTCATCATGAAAAGGGCCTAAAAAATGTTCAATTATGGTTTGCTTAAGTGTATCTAATGTTTAATTGCATATCTTTATATTTTGGGAGTTTTTGGCACTCATTTTGAAAATTTTCAGACCCAAGTGTCAACTCAAGATTGCAAAGTGTCAACACCTGAGTGACTAGCATACAAAAATCCCTGACTGGCATTACCTGAGTTTCAAGTGTCGACACCTGAGATACAAGTGTCGACACCTAGAACCCAAGTGTCAACTTAAGGCCTGAATTTTTTTAAAAAAATACAGAACTTGCCTTTTTGGAGGATTTTTGTGTCAAGTGTCGACACCTAAGCTTCAAGTGTCGACACCTAAAATTCAAATGTCGACACCTAGAAACCAAGTGTCGACACCTATAAGCCAAGTGTCGACTCACGGGTTCTGACAGCTCTAACGAATCTATTTTTTAAGTTGCAGATTTGGTCCTTTCAAGCTCCCAACGGCTAGTTTTGATTCTCCAATGGTCTCAAACTATTTTTTGAAAGTTTTTGAAGTATTTAAGCTTCACCAAACTCATTCATGAAGCATTGAACTTCATTAAATACTCAAAAGTCAATATTCCCTCAAGAACTTTACTTCCAAAATCCATAAAATGAGAGATTCCCTGAAAAAGCCTACAAGCCTATCATTTTATCTTTCCAAAAGTGAGCTTGAAGAGGATTCCAAAGAGAAGACAAGACAAGCATCAACTAGAGCCTCAAAGCTTCCACATTCTACTCTTTGAAGAGAGTTTGATTGTGCTTTCATATTGTACTTTTATCTTTATACTTGTTGACCTAGCTTTCAAGGGTTTCTTGAAAGTAGGTTGTTATGGTTGTTGGTGAACCAAAGGGATAAAACCAACTAAGGTTTGACTTGTGAGCCCGAAGATAAAATAAGTTGTAAAGGTTGTTGGTGAGCCTAGGTGACAACCAACTTGAGTTTTGACTTGTGAGCCTTGTAAAACAAGTTGGCTATAATCTTGGAAAGATTATAGTAGATTTTCCAAGGATAGCTTGGGGAGTAGACGTAGGTGCTTGGTTTGCACCGAACCACTATAAAACTTGTTGTTTGTGTGTGTGATTGCTCTTCTTATTTCTTACTCTTTATTTTTTTGCAAGTAATTCATTGTCTTCTGCAGTATATCATTGAGTTATTCACATTGCTCACAATCATCTCAAAGACCGGCACATAATTGCTTTAATTTTTGAAAAATCCAATTCATCCCCCCTCTTGGACTGCATTTCTGGGCAACAGTGGTATCAGAGCATCGATACTCTACTTATAGGTCCAACGATACTCTAACCGTCCCCCACTGTTTAATGGCACCAACTACACGTATTGGAAGACTCGTATGCAAATATTCATTCAAGCTCTTGATTATAATCTTTGGAGGACTATTATTAAGGGTCCTCATCACTTACTATGTTGATTAATAGTATTCCCACTCCCAAAATGGAAGATGATTGGGATGAGAATGACATTAAATAAATAGAGCTTAATGCAAAGGTTATGAATCTATTATTCTGCGCTTTAGATCCAAACGAATTTAATAAAATCTCAAATTGTCTCTTTGCAAAGGAAATATGGGACGCATTTGAAGTTATCCATGAGGATACACATCAAGTGAAAACCACTAAGGTTAACATGCTCATTCACACAAATGAAATGTTTAAGATGGAACCTACTGAATCTATTAGTGAAATGTATACTAGGTTCACCAATATTCTGAATGGCATGAGAAGTTTAAGAAAGATTATTTCTAATGGTGAACTTGTCAATAAACTCCTCAGGTCTCTTCCGGCTTCTTGTGATGCTAAAGTCACTACTATAGAAGAAGCCAAGGATGTCAACACTCTTCCTCTTGAGCAACTCTTGGGCTCATTGATGACCTATGAGCTCTCCTTGAAACAAAAGAATGTGGACGTTGATAAGAAAAAGAAAGTGATAACCTTCAAGTCCACCACAAGAGAAGAGTCAAGTGATGAGTCCGTAGAAGAAGATGAAGAAGATGAGACGGCTCTCATTGCTAGAAAGTTTAGGAGATTTATGAGAAAGAAGAAGTATAAATTCAAGAAGGAACCTCAAAAGGGAGAGCCTAGCAAAGAGAAGGACAAAGAGAAAGAAAAGGAGCAGCCCACATGATTTGAATGCAAGAAACCTGGCCACTTCAAGATGGACTGCCCCTTACTCAAGAAAAGTAGAAGAAGGTTGAGAAAGAAAGCTATGATGGCAACCTGGAGCGATAGCGAGGATTCAAGCTCCGAAGAAGAACAGCAAGAGGTTGCTAATTTCTGTCTAATGGCCAACAATGATGAGGTAATATCTGAACCTGAAGAAGAGTTTACTTTTGATGAACTGCATGAAGTTTTTGATGAACTCATGATTGAATTTCAAAAACTTAAATTAAAGCATAAAGAACTAAAGAAGCAAAACTTAGATTTAGTTAAATCAAATGATAAGTTTTTAATTGAAAATGATTGCTTGCTCTAACAAAACAAGAAGTTAAACGATAAAATCATTTTTCTTGAAAAAGAAAAGAAAGATTTGAAAAAAAAAATACTGTTGCATCAACTGAAGATTTTACTAAACAAAACATAGAAATTTTGCAAGAAAACAAAAATACAAAGATGAACTTGAAAAATTGAAACCATTTGTTGAAAAATTTACTTATAGTTCTGAAAAACTTAATATGCTTCTGAATAATCAAAGAGCTATTTTCAATAAAGCTGGTTTAGGTTTTAAAACTCAAAAATAGCAAAAGTTTTTCAAGAATTTTTTTGTGCCTTCTTTGATGGGGGACGAAAATAAAATGATAAATGGAGAGTTTTAGCAAGATAACCAGCAAGCAAACTTGAGCAATTAATTATCAAATAAATGGTCTAAATTAATCCAAGAAAAGAATCTTTATAAGGAGACTAGTTGATCTAAATTACAATACCCGAAATATAGATCTAGTTCAAAATAGAGATTAAGATCTTCATGGCAAGGAAACCATCACTACTAGGACAAGTTAACCTTCAAATGATCAGATCTAATGAAACTTAGGAAGAGTTTTCCTACCAACAATGATGGCTAATTATTTGGTGGAAGAAGGAGCTCTCTTCACTCAAGGATTGAGGTCTAAACCATAAGACTAACACTCCCTACCTTTAGGACTCACCTTGGCCATGATCCTTGGCTTGGAGACCTTCATCTTAGACTTGAAAAATTATAGAAAACCTATATCAAATCAGAGATTAAGCATGGAAGGAGAATTCAAAATTGGAATAGAAACAAGAAAAAGAAGAAAGGAAAAATAAGGAAGTAGAAACCGGTGCCTTCAAGGAATGATGCTTGGATCTTGGATCAAGCAAGGAGCACTCCACCTTTCAAGCACTTAAAGGACCTCTCACTCCCTTCTTCAACATGAATTTAAACACTCCAACTTAAAGGACTAAATCACTCCAACTAGAAGAACTAAATCACTCCATACAAGAACTCAAGATAGAACTCAACAAGAAAAAAACCTTCATTAATTCTCAAAATATTTCATACATGGAATCCTTACAAGGGGAGACTTAGGTCCTATTTATAGCCTTAGGGGTCGTCCAAAGTGAGGAGGGGAGGTGGAGTTAGGTTAGCTAACCATTTCTAGTTAAATCCAACTCCTTTGGTTACAGAGTTGCAACAAGAAACAACTTCTAGATAAGAGGTTGAAACAACTTGCTATGTGGCACCTAGGTGGATTTGACATGGCTTCTAATTGCAGATGTGGAGCCCTAGGTGTCATGTGATGTGGCATCCCACTTGGCAAGTTGGTTGGGGGGTTGTTGGGTGAGTGAGGAGTGGTCCCATGCTTCCCCTCAAAATGCTTGATGTGTTGTTTCTCATGTCTCCCAAAATATGTCCCATGTGAAGAATAAAATGGGCTTCTAAAAGATGGCATCATGGGCTTCAAAAGGTGGTATCTTGACTTGCTTGATCTTTGACTTAGGCATGCTTGAAGTTGATCTTGATCTGGATTGAGTCGACTCAAGAGACTGGCGGCCTTCTTTCATGAGTCGGCTTCATGAATTGGTCTTTGTCTTCAAGGGTTTGGTGGGCTTCATTCTAAGGTTCTCATTAATCCCAAGTACACTATTTAGCTAAAAAAAATATCAAGAAAATTAGTTGAAAATTATTTTTTTCTTGTTGATGTCCCATCATTCTTCATCTTTAGTTGTTATTCTTGTGGTACAGTTGGACATAAATCTTATTCATGCAATAAAAGGAAATTAAGTAAAGCTAGAAAAGTTTGGATTTCAAAAGGAACCATCACCACTAACCTTAAAGGACCCAGGATGACTTGGGTACCTAAAGTCTTCACTTGATTTTTATCGTAGGTGTGTCTTGCAACCAATAAAAGAAGATTATGGTACCTCGACAGTGGTTGCTCAAGGCACATGACTGGAGATGTGGAGCAGTTCTCCTCACTTGAGTATCAAAGTGGTGGTAATGTTACTTTTGGTGATAATGAAAAGGGCAAGATTGTTGAAATTGGTAAAGTCCATATCACCCCCTCTACTTATATAGATAATATTTTATATATTGATGGTTTAAAGCATAACTTACTTAGCATTAGCCAATTTTATGATAAATATTTTAAAGCTATTTTCGAATTTTCTATGTGCATTATTTCTAGTCTAGATGATAATGGCATCAAGTTTATTAGTCATAGGTATGGCAATATTTATATAGTAGATCTTGATGATCTACATGTTCAAAATGGTCAATGCCTAGTGGCAATGGAAGCCAAGATCAATGAAACTATTTGGCTTTGGCATCGTAGACTAGGACATGCTAGCATGCATTTGATTTCAAAACTTTGTAAAAAGAATTTGATAAAAGATTTGCCAAAACTTAGTTTCGAAAATGATAAGATTTGTATTGCTTGTCAACTTGGAAAACAAACAAAATCATCTTTCAAACCTAAAGGAGTAGTCTCTACATCTAGACCCTTAGAATTACTTCATATGGATCTCTTTGGGCCAACTAGAACATCTAGTTTGTGAGGTAAGAAATATGGTCTAGTTATTGTAGACGATTTCTCACGTTTTACATGGGAGATGTTTTTAGCACACAAAGATAAAACTTTTTTCTGCATTTATTAGATTTTATAAAAGAGTTTCAAATGAAAAAGGTATTTCAATCATTTCTTTAAGGAGTGATCATGGTATAGAATTTGAAAATTCTGACTTTGAAAAATTTTGTAGTGAAAATGGCATCATCACAAGTTTTCTGCATATAGGATACCTCAACAAAATGGGATGGTAGAAAGAAAAAATAAAACTATTGAAGAAATGGCATGCACCATGCTTTGTGAAAATGATTTACCTAGATATTTTTGGGCAAAAGCCATAAACACTGCATATTATGTTTTAAATCGTGTTTTGATCCGACCTATTTTAAAGAAAACACCTTATGAACTTTGAAAGGGTAGAAAACCTTCAATTAAATATTTTCATATTTTTGGATGCCGTTGTTTCATTTTAAACAATGGCAAGGATATTCTAAGCAAATTGATGCCAAGTCAGATGATGGTATCTTTTTAGGCTATTCTATATCAAATAAGGCATACAGGATCTTCAACAGAAGGATACTTGTTGTTGAAGAATCCATCCATATTGTGTAAATAACCAAAATCTTCTAGAAAAGAAGATATTCTTGATAATGAAACAGGCACCAGAAGAACTGAAGAAGTAAGGAACAATGAAGAATCTACCAAGGAGCAAGAAGATGATCAAAACAATGAAAGAGAACAAGATCAAGAAGGTGAAAACACATCAATGCCTAATCCTCAACCTAAAGAATGGAGGTATGCTCATGAACACCCCAAAAAACTTATAATTGATGATCCATCTAAAGGGATAAGTACCCGTTCATCACTTAGAAATATATGTGATTATTTAGCTTTTGTTTCACAAATAGAACCTAAATCTATTGAAGAAGCTGAAAATAATTGCAATTAGATTAATGCTATGCAAGATGAACTAAATCAATTTAAAAGAAATAATGTTTGAACTTTGGTTGATAAACCCACTAATGTTTCAATAATTGGCACAAAATGGGTTTTTAGAAATAAACTTGATGAAAATGGTATAGTTACTAGAAATAGGCTAGACTAGTTGCCAAAGAATACAATCAGGAGGAAGGGATTGATTTTGATGAAACCTTTACTCATGTTGCTAGACTTGAGGCAATTAGGCTATTATTGGCATTTGCATATTTTATGGATTTTAAATTATTTCAAATGGATGTCAAAAGTGCCTTTTTGAATGGTTTTATCAAAAAAGAAGTTTATGTTGAACAACCCCTGGTTTTGAAAATCATGAATTTCCAAATCATGTGTTTAAACTTCATAAAGTTTTGTATGGTTTGAAACAAGCTCCAGGAGCTTGGTATGATAGATTGAGTTCTTTCTTGCTTAAAAATGATTTTACTAGAGGTAATGTAGATACTACCTTATTTTTAAAAAAGAAAAATGATGTACTCTTAGTAGTACAAGTTTATGTGGATGATATTATATTCGGTGCTACTAACGAGTGTCTTTGTCAAGAGTTTGCAAAGTTAGTACAGGATGAGTTAGAGATGAGCATGATGGGAGAACTTAACTTCTTCCTCGAACTCCAGAGAAAGCAAACAAAAGAGGGGATCTTCATTTACCAAACCAAGTACATAAAAGAAATACTAAAGAAGCTTGGGATGGAGAACACCAAGCCATTAGGTACACCTATAAGCTCCTCTTGTAAGCTTGACAAAGATGAATCAGGTAAACCTGTTAACCAAAAACTTTATAGAGGAATGATTGGTTCATTGCTATATCTAACTGCTAGTAGGCCAGATATTATGTTTAGTGTTTGTATGTGTGCAAGATATCAGTCTATCCCTAAAGAGTCTCATCTTTTGGCTGTTAAATGCATACTTAGATATCTGTCTGGCTCTATAAATATTGGTCTTTGGTACTCTAGAAATTCATCATTTGAATTGATTGCTTATTCTGATGCTGATTTTATTAGGTGTAAACTTGACAGAATAAGTACTAGTGGAACTTGTCAGTTTCTTATAGTCAATTTGATTTCATGGAGTAGCAAGAAATAGAATTCAGTTGCTCTATCTATGGTGGAA
This sequence comes from Areca catechu, assembly GCA_021397845.1. NCBI lineage: Eukaryota > Viridiplantae > Streptophyta > Magnoliopsida > Arecales > Arecaceae > Areca > Areca catechu. The sequence goes on along the minus strand of CM038044.1, from coordinate 117,109,604 downwards.
GCCGAATATATAGTAGCTGGAAGCTGTTGTGCTCAAATTCTATAGATCAAACAACAACTCAAAGATTTTGGCATCAAACTAACTAAGACACCCATAAGATGTGACAATACTAGTGCAATCAATTTAATTAAGAATCCTGCACAACATTCAAGAAGTAAATATATTGAAATAAGACATCATTTTATAAGAAATCATGTGCAAAACTCTAATGTAATGCTTGAATTTGTTGGTACTGATGTTCAGTTAGCTGATATATTCACCAAACCCTTGAGTGAAGAGAGATTTTGTATGATTAGAAGCAAGTTCGATATCATTGACCCATTCTCTTAGAACTCTCTCAAATTCAACTCTACCTAATTTATTGTTGCTAAAAATCACTTTTCTTTAGTCATAAATAATTCCCTTATGTTTCCCTATTTTTTGAAAATTTTTCTAGATTTTATTGGAATTTTCTTGGCCAAGTGTCGACACTTGATCTCTAGCGAAGTGTCGACACCTGACCAAGTGTCGACACTTGACAAATTCGAAGTGTCGACACTCGGACATAAAATTCTATTTTTTAGGGCATCAATCGAACCTTTTATTTTGTCCTTTCTTCTTTCCTCCCATGCCCTAGTGGTCCCCCAACAGTCCTTAGCGCACAGAACAGTGCTCTTCCCTTCGTGCCCTCCAAAAATTGATAAATCTCATCTCTTTTTTCCACGATTTTCATTTAATTCACAGTTTTTCACCGTTCTTCATTGATTTTTTTCATGATTTGTCCCTCTTTTCATCGAAAATCACTATTTTATCAAGTGTTCTTGGGTCATGCTCATTTTTTGATTTTCCCTCCATTTGGACCGATCTTTTGCTGAGTGGATTCGGTTCTTACTCTTGTTTAGTCCGATTTCAATGTTCCCTACCATTTTTCTCACTGTTTTTTTCCCTATTCACTATTGATTTTGAACCAAAACCAGCCCCATTTGCTGTTTCCCTGCTTTGGACCGATCCCTATTTAACTTTCTTCAATTTTTTCCTTGGATTGAATCGACACCGTGCTTCTCCTCCCACTGATTTCTCCCTTTTTGGCTCATTTTCTTGGCCAACCCCCTGATTTTTGGCTCTCTTTTCCCCTTTTCTCCTCATTTCTTCTCCATTTCCTTTTTGTGACCATTCCTAGTTCCATATCTTTACTACTTCCTTTGCCTCCTTTAGTAGTTGTCATGGGACCTAAAAAGCATTTGGCATTTAAAAGGTAACCGGATCAGGCTTTAGCAGAGAGAAGAACAAAAGCAAGAAATGACAGCAACCAGCAGACTGGCAGTACAGTAGCTCCATCTTCTCCTTCAGCAGAGAGAATGTCAGGGAAAGTGCTCGTAGTTGGTCGTCATGTAGATATGGGATTCTTTGACAAACAGGGCTTCTGGATTGAACAAGTTCTTAAGGCTGCTGGGTTGATCCCCTTCTGCACTATACAGGAGAAGTTTTACCCACACCTGATCCAAGAGTACTACGGGAGTCTCGACTGCTGCTGGATGCTTTGGAGTGCGACTGTCAGGGGTATACGCATTCCAGTTTTAAAGGAGGTCCTGAGCCGTATCTGGGAGATCCCGCATCATGGGATCATTATTCCGTCTATAGAGGATCGTGAGGAGGCTTTCAGATGCATCTTAGAGCGCAAGGATGTTCGTGGTGTGGCTACTATCACTGCGAACCAGCTTTCTATGAAAACATGCCTCCTACATCACATCACTGCCCAAATTCTACTGTCGAAGACTGGGAGATTTGACTTCATTGCTGAGCGAGAGTTGATGGTGATGGTATGTTTGGTATAGAGGACAACGATTTGTTGGGAATTGTGTCCCAAAGCCAATCGCCTGGGTTGTAGGCGGTTGTGCTAAGTATTATACTTTTTCAATGAATTAATAAAATATTATTTTTGGCAGCTCATCACATATTGTATTTCCCTGAAATGAACTCTTTCCATGTGATGAAGTCCTTAGGACTACACTGTTTTCGATACAGAGAGGATGTATCGAGTGGTCCTTAAATCCTGCTCACAACCAAAGGATATATTGTACTGGACAGCAATATATCAAGTATAGGTTGTTGTAGTTCACATCGTTTGGTTGTCCTCTTGACCAAAATGAGTGTGGTGACACTGATGTGATCTGCAAGTGGGATATGTGATATCTCATTGAACGTGACTTCGTGCAGTCCCTTTCTGCCAAAGGGATACTCATGATTGGATATGGGTATAAGTGTCCCTCTGATCTGAGGTCATCACGGTAGCTTGCAAGCAACTCCCTGTGCTTTGGTGCCGGACTATCCGGATTTTTAATCCGGTGATGGAAGGTTTCTGGGTACAGGCAAGTACTTGTGGAGCAGTGATGGACCAAGATGGAATTGACCTGTCCAAACAGTTTGGATTGAATGTCTCGCTGTATCTTAATTTAGCAAATCTTCGGCCGGGGTAGCCCTAGTGAAGAGTCACTGGGCTTGCGAGGTTAAGACACGTAGTCGACTGACTCAGTCTGGGTTGGCAGCCCAATCTCAGTCGTCCTGAGCATTAGAGGTCAAAAGGATGAATTATACGATAACCATATGCCAGAGGTTCGATAGTTTGCTCCCTCATCTTCGACCTATCCAGACGCCGGGACCCATTGCTAGATGGTTTTCTATGCTGGTACTAAAAATTGTTCTAGTGCTACCGTTTAGGTTCGAACCTATGAGGTCACACGCCACAGAGGATAATTCTCTGATCCGAATACCGATTACGATTGAGAATCGTCTTGATTTTATGGTCACAGTATTTTTGAGCACTCTTTTCCCCATCTTGCCCTTGTCTATGTCAACCAGAAATTATTCCGGGTTGACCAGGACTGTGCCAGGATTTTTCTGAATCAGTTTTGAACTGATTCGGAGCTCGTTTCGGCCTCCAATTGGTTGTGAACCAATTGAACCAAATCAATTGGCTTGGACCGGTTCAATTGGATTGAACCAAAGGTTTTTTTTTTTTTAATGGGATTGGACCGGTTTTCTTTTGAACCAGTATTTTACTTCTCCCTTGACCGTTTTACACGTAAGAGAGGTTTTATGTTGGATTTTTTTCCAAGCATCAAGAAGCCCATTCGACCGTCCCTTCTTCTCCCTTCACCGGTTGCTCTAACTCCCATTTATCTATTGTTAAATGGAATGGCAGCTGCTGCCTCTTCCTCTCCCAGCCTCTCCATCTCCCTCTCCTTGCTGCCCTATAAATCCATGCAAAGTCCCCTTTTCAATGGATGAAAAATTTTCAGCCGTGCAGAACCTGAGTTTATGCAGCTGTTGTTCCTTCTTTGAGAGTTTGAGAGATCCCTAGATTGAGAGCTTAGACTCTCCTCTTATAGGCTGGGTTTAGGAGGGTGTGAGGGAGAGTTTTCCCATTGTTTCAAGTGCTCCAAAATCCCTGCTGCAGCAATTCTGTTTTGCTGCAGCAACCTGTGACCGTGAACCATCTTTCGGCGGCTAGCACCGCGCGTGGAGAGGGATCGGAGTGCCCCGGGTGTGTCTCCCCTCTAGAGGGAGTATTCTTCTACTCCTCGGAGCAAACCACGTGATCCGGGATCGCTCCAGTTGCCCGAAATCCAACGACGAAGATAGCTACTCTGTTCTGCTACCATTTTCGTGCAGCAGACTTCAACGAATTTTTACGATTTATTGGCTTAGTTTTCTTGCAGAAACCAGTGCCAAATCGAAGAGGACTTCCTTAAGAATCTACAGCTCAAATTTGGGAGCGATCGGAGGTCCGGAAGGTGGCGTTCCGGGAACTTTTCGGAAGCCCAGTTTTCAGCCCAAGGTGGAAGATGACTGGAATAACTTTATTCCAGTTATTCCAGTCTATTCCAGGTTTATCCCAGACTTATTCCAGCTGGGAATAAGGTATGTTTTTGGGTTTTAATTTCGGTGCATGTGTAGATCTAGATTTATTAAAATGTTTATAAACATTATATGTCCTGTATCATGCCAATACATGCATCTTGCATATGCTAGATCCTGTATGGAGTAGGTATTTTTCGCATTTATTAAAAATGTTTTAAAATCTTACCTATTCCCTGTGCTGTTGCATGCTTAGCGTAGGCACCTGCAACCATGTTTTTTACTTTCAGTGGAATCAGAGCCAGGTTCTAGTATAACATATCTTGATGCATGTATAGTAGATTAAATTGTTTAATCTTGGGATTAGAGAGTACTTTTAGGAACCTAGTTGAGACCTTCACCATGGCCGTGTGTCTTTGACACGATGCGGTTCGTCTGTGTTGGCCTCTTCAGAAGGATCCTTTAAGGAAATCAAAAAGAAATTAAAATTATTTTAAATTTTGGCATAATTTATAATTTTGTTATTTGGGTCATATAATATTATAAAAGTATAAATCTAGATATGATGCATAATTTAAGATTTAAAATTATTTTACATAGAGACTTAATTAAAAAATATTTTAATTAAGTATTTGGCTTAATAAAAAATTTTTAGGTTTATGAAATCTAATAAAATTTGCATAAGCCAAATTGGGCAAATTGGGTTAGCTAATTAGTTGGGTCCATCACTGGGTTAGACCTAAGTTTAGTTGAACCGGATTAAAAGAAGATTAAACAAAAGTTGTTTAAGGTCTTTCTTTAGAACTATCTAATAGTTAGATTAGTTGATTCGTTCATCTAAAATGGATCCAATTAGTGGCTCAGTGGACGCCCGAGTCTTTAGGCTAGTCTGATCGAGTCTGGTAAACCGATTGGTGTCGAGGTAGGTTTGGCAATCGTGATCATGGTTGTATGAGGCTACCTCTTTCCTGGCCAACTTGGTTGGTGTCTAGGAAAGATGGTTAATGGCGGATACTCACCCATGATCTCACCTACCTGGCTAGTCGAGTCGACCAGAACTGATTGGAAAAGCTCAATGACTCGAGTTAACCCATGTCACCCAGGTTGATCGTCTGACTGATCAATTAGTGCCCATGGATCAATTGTTGATTTAATTCAACCCTCCTGGAATCTGATTGATTCAGTGGGAGGATGATCCATGTCCTTACCTTTTCTTCTGTCACAAAAAAAAAAAAAAAAATCCTCTAAAATTATTAGGTCCTTAAAAAGACTAAGTCAAGGAGTTGACAGTGTCTTAGCCTCCCATTAAGTTAGATAGAAATGTGTCCACTAGCTTGGTGTGCATCGGCAGTTCCATAGAACGGGTGTACATCCGGCGACCAGAATTTCTATCTGATCGATGATGGTTCAGTGCAACCTCCTTAACGGGACCAGGTGGGCCGGCTATAGTCGGGCTTGGTCTTTAGTTAGCTGGAAGCATTGGATAGTCATTTTAATGGTTGGACCTAACCAGAGACCCGCAATAGGAGGCCCCTAGGCCGATTGGGGTGTTCTCTGGGACAAAATAAAATACTGAAAATTGTTTAGGAAAATAATTGGTTTACGAACCTACCTTTAGGCTCGTATGGGTGAGCCAGCCATAGTCGGGCTCATGCGTGGCCTATGGATTTCAGTACCCACTTGAAAAAGTGTTTTCACGGATTGGAGTTAGAGGCTACCAATCTGAAAAATTAGTGGGAGAAACCTTTAGACTAAAGTCCAAGTCTTTTGGTTAATTTATTAATTCATATACTAATAGGTCTTATTTTCTTTTCAGATGTCTTCCAATTTATCGCTCCGGTCACTTCTCGATAACGAGAAGTTAAAGGGTCACAACTTCGATAGTTTGTATCGAAAGTTGAGAATAGTTCTGGAGCACGAACGGATCCTGTATGTGATAACGGATCCGGCACCTGAAATCCCTCCCGCTAATGCACGGACTACGGTCAGAGACGCTTATCTGAAGTGGGTCTCTGATCGCACTACTGTCCGTTGTATTATGTTAGCGGCGATGAACGACGAGTTCACTCGCAAATTCGAGGAGGCCCAACCTGATGAAATCCTTCAAAAGTTGAAGGAATCCTTCGACACCCCGGATGATGTAGAACGGTACAAAGTATCTTGTGCCATCTACAACTCCAAGATGCCGAATGGCGGTTCAGTCACTGATCATGTATTGTACATGATCGAGCTGATTGAAAAACTGGGCAAACTCGGATGCCCCTTGCACGAGCAGCTCGGCAAGGATGCGATCCTGAATTCTTTTCCCTCCTCCTATCTTGATTTTCTCGATCATTATAGAATGAACAAGCCTACAGTCAACTACCATGGTCTTTTGGGGTTGCTGCAGACTTTCGAGAAAGACCACCAACTGAATAAGGGGGTGGTGAATTAGTGGGAGGTTGTAGAGGTCGTCGTCCCTTTAAGAAAGGGAAGAAGAAAATAAATAAGAAGGGAAAGAAGTACAGAATGCTCCTGGCCTAGTCAGACCAGGAAGTAAAGGCTGATCAGTCTTCTGCAGAGTGCTTCTACTGCAAGAAGAAGGACACGGGAAGAGGAACTGTCCTCTTTATATTGCGTCCCTTGATCCGAACAGGCCGAGAAAGCATAAGTCTGCTGAACAAGGTATTTATATGATAAAACCTTGTAATTACTCAATTGTTGATACTGCTAACTGGGTATTGGATACTGGTAGTCCAATTCATGTTTATAATTCGTTACAGGGACTTCAAGTTAGCAGAAGATTTGAAGATGGAGAATAGTTTCTGAGCGTCGGGATGGAAATCATGTTCCAGTACTGGCGGTCGGAGTCCTGCGTCTTGTCTTTGAGTCTTGTACTGTCGAACTAGTCGACTGTCACTATTGTCCTAGTTTCATTATGAGCATAATCTCTGTAGGCCTTTTGGCCAGTTGTGGTTTTGAACTATCAATAAAAGGAGATTTTTGCAATGTTTTTGAATAACTCTGTTATAATGAAAGCTAGATTAAATAATGGCATATATGTACTATCAAGGCCTGTTAGTGTAATGTACACTTCTAGCAAACCCCAAGGTTAGATAATGTCAACGATTTGTATCTTTGGCACTGTAGGCTAGGTCATATTAACCAAAATAGGATAAACAAAATGCGAGGAGATGGACTCCTCGAGGTCAGTGATTCTGAATCACTGCCCACTTGTGAATCCTGTTTACTTGGTAAAATGACCAAGTCACCTTTTACTGGAAAAGGTGAACGAGCTACAGAACTTCTAAGTCTAAACATACTGATGTATGTGGACCGATGACAGTTAGTGCTAGAGGAGGATACAAATATTTCATTACTTTTACAGACGACTTTTCAAGGTTCGGTTTGTCTTTTTAATGAGACATAAGTCTGAGTCGTTTGAAATGTTCAAACGATACCGTAATGAAGTAGAAAACCAAACTGGAAAAAGTATTAAAACCCTTCGATCTGATCGAGGGTGGCGAATACTTATCTGGTGATTTTTTGACATATCTTGAGGAGAATGGAATTCTCTCTCAGTGGACTCCTCCAGGAACATCACAGTTGAATGGTGTGTCCGAAAGGAGGAATCGAACCTTGTTGGACATGGTTCGATCCATGATGGGCTTTGCAACTCTACCGCTATCCTTTTGGGATATGCGCTTCCTACAGCCTGTTACTTATTAAATAATGTTCCAAGTAGTCTGTTGTCTCCACTCCGTATGAGATGTGGAATGGACGTAACCATCAATCTCACACCTTCGGGTCTGGGGTTGTCCGGTAACGTAAAGCGTTTAGACTCAAACAAACTTGGTCCTAGGTCTGATCGGTGTTTATATTTGTTGTTTATCCTAAGAAAACCAAAGGGTATTTCTTCTACTTGGAGAATGAACAAAAGGTGTTCGTTGCTCTTAGAGCTATCTTTTTGAAAAGGAGTTCCTTGGAGAAGGAACTATAGCCTCTAAGATTGACTTGATGAAGTTCAGCCAATAGAAGACCTACACACTCTAAGGACATCGTAGAACCGGCTGTGATTGAATCACACCCTGAACCCATTAGGGGATCCGGTAGAATACCGCGTCACCCGGACAGATACTACGGTTTCTTGGTCCGGGACGGTGATCCCATTGAGCTCGATGAGAACAATGAGGATCCGATCACCTATATGGATGCACTTCAGATATCTGACTCTGAGGCATGGCTTGGAGCCATGCGATCCAAATGGAGTCCATGAAAATCAACAATGTTTGGACTTGGTTGATCCGCTTGAAGGAATAAAATCCATCGGGTGTAAATGGATCTTCAAAAGGAAAAGGGGCGCAGATAGGAAGGTAGAGACCTATAAAGCCCGTCTGGTTGCCAAGGGGTATCGTCAGCGGATGGTATCGATTATGACGAGACTTTCTCCCCTGTGGCAATGCTCAAGTCCATTCGGATCATGCTTGCTTTGGTAGCATATTTTGATTACGAGATCTGGCAGATGGATGTCCTAACCGCTTTCCTAAATGGGGAGCTGGAAGAAGGGTGTATATGATACAGCCTAAAGGGTTCACATCCATAGATGAATCAAAAGTATGCAAATTGCAGAAGTCCATCTATGGCTCAAGCAAGCATCTCGAAGTTGGAACTTACGGTTTTATAGGTGTATCAAATCGTACGGCTTCGTTAAGAACGGAGAAGAACCGTGCATCTATAAATGGGTCAATGGTTCTATGATTGTATTCCTAGTACTGTATGTTGACGACATTCTCTTAATCGGGAATGACGTCGCAGCATTAAAGGAATAAAGGTCTGGTTATCATCTCAGTTCTCCATGAAGGACTTGGGTGAAGCTTCTTACATACTAGGTATGAAAATCTATAAAGATAGATCTAAGAAGCTTTTGGGACTGTCCTAGTCTATGTACATTGACACCGTGCTGAAACGGTTCAGCATGGAAAATCCCAAGAAAGGCTATCTCCCGATAGGTTCTGGAATTACTCTTTCCAGAAGATTGTGCGACAACTCCTGAGAAAAGAGAACGCATGAGTAGAGTACCTTATGCTTCTGCAGTAGGCTCTATCATGTATGCTATGACTTGTACTAGACCAGACGTGGCATACTCACTAGGAGTAGTGAGTAGATACCAGTCTGACCCAGGTGAGGTGCATTGGAAGTGGTTAAGTCCATCCTCAAGTATTTGAGAAATACTAAAGATCAATGGCTGATTTATGGAGAACCTGACTTGAAACTTGTGGCCTACACTGACTCCAGTTTCCAGTCAGATAGAGATGATAGCAAGAGTGTGTCAGGATTTGTATTTATCCTGAACGGAGGAGCGGTCTGCTGGAAAAGTTCCAAGCAGGCAACTGTTGCAGACTCGGTATGCGAAGTAGAATACATTGCAGCATCAGATGGTGCAAAGGAAGCTATGTGTTGCGGAAGTTCCTTGGAGAGCTAGGGTGGCACCTTCCCTAGATGGTCCTGTTCCGGTGTACTTGTGACAGCACTGGAGCCATTGCTCAAGCTAAGGAGCCTAAAGCTCATCACTGCACCAAGCACATCCTGCGGTCGCTACCCACCTCGGACGAGAGATCGTGGAACGAGGCGACATCAATCTTCTGAAGATCGATGGAAAAGAAAATCTGGCCGACCCCTTCACTAAAGCCCTCGGAATAAAAGAGTTCGACTATTGTAAAAGGAAAATGGGTATTAGATACTCTTCTGATTGGCTTTAGTACAAGTGGGAGTTGTTGGGAATTGGTCCCAAAGCCATTACCTGGGTTGTAGACGGTTGTGCTAAGTATTGTACTTTTTCAATGAATAATAAAATTTATTTTTGGCAGCTCATCACATATTGTATTTTCCTGAAATGAACTCTTTCCATGTGATGAATCCTTAGGACTACACTATTTCGATACAAGAGGATGTATCGAGTGGTCCTTAAATCCTGTTTACAACCAAAGGATATATTCTGTACAGCAATATATCAAGCATAGGTTGTTGTAGTTCACATCGTTTGGTTGTCCTCTTGACCAAAATGAGTGTGGTGACACTGATGTGATCTGCATGGGATATGTGATATCTCATTGAACGTGACTCCGTGCAGCCCCTTTCTGCCAAAGGGATACTCACGATTGGATATGGGTATAAGTGTCCCTCTGACCTGAGGTCATCACGTAGCTTGCAAGCAACTCCCTGTGCTTTGGTGCCGGACTACCGGATTTTTAATCCGTGATGGAAGGTTTCTGGGTACAGGCAAGTACTTGTGGAGCATGATGGACCAATATGGAATTGACCTGTCCAAACAGTTTGGATTGAATGTCTCGCTGTATCTCAATTAGCAATCCTCGGCCGGGGTAGCCCTAGTGAAGAGTCACTGGGCTTGCGAGGTTGAGACACGTAGTCGACTGACTCAGTCTGGGTTGGCAGCCCAATCTCAGTCGTCCTGAGCATTAGAGGTCAAAAGGATTAATTATACGATAACCATATGCCAGGTTCGATATTTGCTCCCGCATCTTCGACCTATCCGGATGCTGGGACCCATTGCTAGATGGTTCCTGTGCTGGTACTAAAATTGTTCTAGTGCTACCGTTTAGGTTCGAACCTATGAGGTCACACGCCACAGAGGATAACTCTCTGATCCGAATACCGATTACGATTGGATCGTCTCGATTTTATGATCACAGTATTTTTGAGCACTCTTTTCCCGTCTTGCCCTTGTCTGTGTCAACCAGAAATTGTTCCGGGTTGACCAGGACTGTGCCAGGATTTTTCTGAATCAGTTTGAACTGATTCGGAGCTCGTTTCGGCCTCCAATTGGTTGTGAACCAATTGAACCAAATCAAATGGGCTTGGACCGGTTCAATTGGATTGAACCAAGTTTTTTTTTTTTTTTTAATGGGATTGGACGGTTTTCTTTTGAACCAGTAATTTTACTTCTCCCTTGACCGTTTTACACGTACGAAAGGTTTTATTTGGATTTTTTCCAAGCATCAAGAGCCCATTCGACCGCCCTTCTTCTCCCTCACCGTTTGCTCTAACTCCCATTTATCTGTTGGTAAATGGAATGGCAGCTACTGCCTCTTCCTCTCCCAGCCTCTCCATCTCCCTCCCTTGCTGCCCTATAATCCATGCAAATCTCCTTTTCAATGGATGAAAAATTTAGCCGTGCAGAACCTGAGTTTTATGCAGCGCTGTTCCTTCTTTGAGAGTTTGAGAGATCCCCAGATTGAGAGCTTAGACTCTCCTCTTATAGGCTGGGTTTAGGAGGGTGTGAGGGAGAGTTGTCCATTATTTCAAGTGCTCCCAAAATCCCTGCTGCAGCAATTCTGTTTTTGCTGCAGCAACCTGTGACCGTGAACCATCTTCCGGCGGCTAGCACCGCGCATGGAGAGGGATCGGAGTGCCCCGGGCGTGTCTCCCCTCTAGAGGAGTATTCTTCTACTCCTCGTAGCAAACCACGCGAGCTGGGATCGCTCCAGTTGCCCAAATCCAACGACGAAGACAGCTACTCTGTTCTGCTACCATTTTTTGTGCAGCAGACTTCGATGATTTTTACGATTTATTGGCTTAGTTTTTCTTGCAGAAACAGTGCCAAATCGAAGATGACTTCCTTAGAATCTACAACTCAAATTTGGGAGCGTTCGGAGGTCCGGAAGGTGGCGTTCCGGGACTTTTCGGAAGCCCAGTTTTCAGCCCAAGGTGGAAGACACTGGAATAACTTTATTCCAGTTATTCCAGTCTATTCCGGTTTATCCCAGACTTATTCCAGCTAGGAATAAGGTATGTTTTTGGGTTTTAATTTCGGTGCATGTGTAGATCTAGATTTATTAAAATTGTTATAAATATTATATGTCCTGTATCATGCCATACATGCATCTTGCATATGCTAGATCCTGTCGGAGTAGGTATTTTCCGTATTTATTAAAAATATTTTAAATCTTACCTATTTCCTGTGCTGTTGCATGCTTAGCGTAGGCACCTGCAACCATGTTTTTTTACTTTCATGATTGACCTTCCGGCTCCGATACTAGCTCATATGAGAGACGCTGCCACTCAGAGGAGACATTGTCTACCTTATGGCAGGCTCTGACATGTTTGTTTTGAGCTTACTCTATTCCTTTGGAGGGGGAGACCTCCAAGGACATCCTTCATACAGACGTGTATGATGAGCGGTCTCTCCACCGCATGGGGTACAGATGATTTCTGGTTTTTGGGTGCATCGTGAGTCTGGCCAAGAGCCAGATGAGGAGGACGAGATCCGTGAGGCAGAGGCAGGGCCATCTAGGCCTTCAGATACACCTCCTCGATCAGCACCAGCAGCATCCAGTGAGCCTGAGCCTACCACTCTAGCTCCAGCACCCGCAGCTTCACCTGCTCCTCCCTTCCACTTCAGTTGGTACATCCTTTGAGAAGATGGTCAGGCACGAATTTGCAGATATCAAGAGCGAGATGATCGGCTTGGGAGTCCGTACTACTCAGCTACACATAGTGATTAAGGTTCTTAGAGCCCGTACAGTTGAGGAGCATACTGAGATGCAATGGACTATGGAGGCAGGTTTTGCTCGCATTGAGGATTTATTGAGATCACTCCTACCTCCAGCAGCACCATCAGATCCACCCCCTCCTGCGGATGATGATGACGATGGTGACCACCCTGACAGACATGATCACACATTTGATGGTGGTGACCGAGCTGATGATGGTGATGGCGATAGAGTAACAGGTGACAATGATAGTGATGATCGAGCAGATGACTTTGAGTTGGTCAGTTGTGAGGCACAGTCTCCTGCTGATCAGCCTGATGATCCTTGCGACACACCGTTATCGACTGCTCCAATTTTTATGATACCTACTGAGACTCTTCCACCGCCTTCCACTCATTCTTCTAAGGTTGCACCCCGAGTAGGACCTTCGACTAGGACTAGGAGTCATACTATCATGAAGACCCCTAGAACTCTAGTTCCTAGGTCTAGGATCATAGGTCCTATTTCATTTGAGATTCCATCTGATGAGTAGCCTCACAAATGACTATTCTAATGAATGATGATATGTATTAGTTTTTATCTACATTTAGTATCTATGTGTTTCATGTTTATCTATGTTTGATGTTGTACTTGTTATACTTCAGTGTAGCTGATTGCATCAGCAAATTTTGTACTAAAAACACTTTTATATTTTTGCAAACTAGCATTTTCGTTACTTGATTATCAAGCTTGTTTATTTTGCTAGCTTGTTCATTTACTCTAACAATAATTGAATCTATGTGTTTCATGTTTAAACTTTGCTCTGATACCTTAATTTTCTGCTCTGACACTAAGTGCATCAAGACCCTATTGCATCAATTCAAGGGGAGTTTTACTCCCTTTATTCTTTAATGTTGACAAAAAGGGAGAGTAAGGTATACAAGAGTAAGATATATAAGAGATATATAAGATTCCAATTTATTCTTCTTTATGAATTGCTTTATATCTTGACTCACTTAAGGGAGGAAAACTTAACTTCATACTTAACTTATATATCTTCCTTTTCAAAACTATATAGTATGGGTGTGCATATGTTTTAAAGTTCATGTTTATGAGATATCATATTCAAATTGAAAATTGAATGCTTATATACTTAAGGTTTTGTCATCATCAAAAAGGGAAAGATTATTGGTTTTCCTTGATTTTGATGATTAACAAAATGTTGAGTACATATTTTGTACTAATGTTTCACTTGTGGTTATAAGTTACAATATACATGCATCTCAAATTCTCAAAAAGAAAGTATCTTGAAGCTAAGCAAAATTCATATTTTAAGAAGTCTTCTTACCATGAAAAGGGCCTTAAAATATTCAATTATGGTTTGCTTAAGTGTATATAATGTTTAATTGCATATCTTTATGTTTTGGAAGTTTTTGGCACTCATTTAGAAAATTTTCAGACCCAAGTATCAACTTAAGATTGCCAAGTGTCGACACCTGAGTGACTGGCATGCAAAAATCCCAAACTGGCATACCAAGTGTCGACACCTAAGTTTCAAGTGTCGACACCTGAGATATAGTGTCGACACCTAGAACCCAAGTGTCGACTCAGGACCTGAGATTTTTTTTGAAAATACAGAACTTGCCTTTTTGGAGAATTTTTATGTCAAGTGTCAACACCTACGATTCAAGTGTCGACACCTGAAATTCAAATGTCGATACCTAGAAACCAAGTGTCGATACCTAGAATCTAAGTATCGACTCAAGGTTCTGATAGCTCAACGGATCTATTTTCTAAGTTGCAGATTTGGTCTTTTCAAGCTTCCAACGGCTAGTTTTGATCCTCCAACGGTTTCAAATCATTTTTTGAAAGTTTTTGAAGTATTTAAACTTCACCAAACTCATTCACGAAGTATTGAACTTCATTGAACACTCAAAAGTCAATATTCTCTCAAGAACTTCACTTCCAAAATCCATAAAATGAGAGATTCCCTGAAAAAGCCTACAAGCCTATCATTTCATCCTTCCAAAAGTGAGCTTGAAGAGGATTCTAAAGAAAAGAGAAGACAAGACAAGCATAACTAGAGCCTCAAAGCTTCCACATTCCATCTTTGAAGAGAGTTTGATTGTGCTTTCATATTGTACTTTTATCTTTATACTTGTTGACCTAGCTTTTAAGGGTTTCTTAAAAGTCGGTTGTTATGGTTGTTGGTGAGCCAAAGGGACAAAACCAACTCGGGGTTTGACTTGTAAGCGCGAAGACAAAACAAGTTGTAAAGGTTGTTGGTGAGCCTAGGTGACAAAACCAACTTGGGTTTTGACTTGTGAGCCTTGTAAAACAAGTCAGCTATAATCTTGGAAAGATTATAGTGGATTTTCCAAGGATGGCTTGGGGAGTGACGTAGGTGCTTAGTTTGCACCGAACCACTATAAAACTTATTGTTTGTATATGTGATTGCTCTTCTTACTTCTTGCTCTTTATTTTTCTACAAGTAATTCATTGTCTTCTATTGTATATCATTGAGTTATTCACATTGCTCACAATCATCTCAAAGACCGGTATATAATTGCTTTAGTTTTTGAAAACCCAATTCACCCCCCCCTCTTGGACTCCATTTCTAGGCAACAATAAGTATACTATAATAAGTAATTGAAGAGTTGGAATTATGATGGACACTTACTCAACATATGGTCGACCTCCTTGTAGTTTAGCAAAACATGTCTTTACCTATTAAAATTTAGTATCAGTTAATAAAGGAATGATAAAGGAATGATCGCATGAAGATCTATGTGCAGATGGCAATGTTTTTTAAAAAAAAAATGACCCAGATCTGGCATGTGATCCGATCGAGATCTTATCTTGATATATGCCAGATCGTTAGATAATAAATCTAAGAATAAAATATTAATACAAATTAAATCATATATTTATTTAGAGGATAATCTCATTACCTTTGCATAGGTAGACGATCTTCCACAATTTGATGATTGTAGTTAAAGTTCTCTATCAAGCCAAACAGTTGTCCAGCCTCTATAGGTATCCACTTAGGTCAATCTTGGATGTTTTTTTTCAAATAAATCCATCTTCACCAAGAAGGATCAGGGGCTCCTTGATTCCTTAGATTTTCCTTTGCTCTGTTAACACGCGACTAGTTTAGTGCTAGGATAGGATGTGGGATTAAAAGGAAGAGGAAACTCAGAGGGGAGAGGTAAGATGCGGAGGAGGCATTCAAGGGATAGGAGATTTCATGTAAAAATTAATAGATCTAATCTTCAACAAAAATTCCTTTTAAAAAAAAAAAAATCCTCTGCATCATTTATGCATAAAAAATCTCATGAACAACCACTTAGGGAGTGGCCCTCTTTGAATTCCAAATTCAAAGAGGGTGCACGCCCTCTTTCACTCCCTCTTCGTATTTCATCATAACAAGAAAGGGGATGCATGCCCCTTGAATCTTATCCAGAAGAGGGCATGCACCCTCTTTCTGTTTCTCCACCAACAAAAAAGGGGTGCATGCCCCCTGGATCTTATCTAGAAGGGGACAGTGCCCTCTTTCTGTTTCTCATTCAAATTCAAAGAGATGAGGGCATTGTCCTCATCCTTATCCAAAAAATGGCACCTCAAAACCCGTCTCCTCATGCAAAGAAAAACAACGAAAAAAGAAAAGGGGGTGCCAACACTTAGCACCTCCTCATCCTTATCCTGAAATGTGATCTAGGTGGCACCAACTCTTGGTGCCCCTGCAAGCACAATTTAATTGGATCAAACCATTCCAATAAAAAACCAATTAAGAAATAAATATGCCTAACTAGATTAAGTCAAGCCTAATCTAATTAAAAAATCAAATTAAGGAAACAATGCAAGTCCAATTAGATTAGGTCAAGCCTACTAATAAAAAACCTAATCAACGAGAAACATGGGTCTAATCATATGCTAACATAATTTTCTTATACACAATCAGACTATGTGAGTCTAATTAAGCAATCCTAGACTAAAACCCTTATTTGTGTGATCCCATAGATTCAATTATGTTTGATAGTGGGATATATTACTATCTTCATCATTAATATCATCAAAACCTTTTTCTAATGGATCGAAACTCTTTTTAATTTAATTAATTAGAATTATTGATCATCTAAATAATTCTAATTGATCACATAATCTATCAGTGACACCTAGTAGTATATGGTGGCAACCCATCAGAATCAAATAGACGAATCTTTAATTAGGTGCAGTTACCATATAATTGGTTCTTTTATTATGAGTCCTAATAGGATATAGATTAAGGATAACTCATCAAACCCGATCCCTATCATATGTTAGATTCAATCGACTCAAGTCCATTATGAAATCTTATGAAAATATATTTCTATTCACACTACCAAGGCCATAGGCTTTAGGACTCGGTCTTATGATCTACATAAGACTATTTGTCTACCGATATCGATAGATCCTGCTTTGGTACACACCCTATTTCTACAATGAACATACTATAACCAACTTATATCTCAAGGTCCCATATCACTAAGAGATTGAGTTTTGCTGCAATCAAACCATAGCACCCTCATACGAATAGCCGAGGCATCTCAGGTCATATAACTATTCACATTACTACAGCATCGAGTATGACACTGACGAGAAGGTAGACATCCTAGTGAGTACTCATATTTGGTCATGCTCGATATCCTTATTCTTAACAATTAAGAGGAAAGAAAAGATTATTGTTTATTAATCTTATTAATATTAGGGCCTTAGGGGCCTTTAAATAGAATATAGGGTCATCATATATGGTAATATATGATCCTAACATGACTATAATAAGATTCCTGATATGACTAAGATAAAGTAGTTTTTTTAGAAAATAATATAAAATAAGTGTTTTCTTTTCTAATTCTAACACTCTCCCTCAAGCTAAAGCTTACACATCAATTAAGCTAGCTTGAAACATATAGTAGAAAATCGATTGGAGTAGAGAGCTTTGGTGAAGATGTCTATGAGTTGATATGTTGAACTAATGTAAGATATGTAAATCTTACAAAATAGGATGAACTGTCAATAAAGTCTTCAAAGATTGCTCAGTATCCGAAGGACACCTTGTAGGGACAGAAAAGAAAAAGTTTGACAAGGGTTCTACTTGCTTTTTGAAAGGAGAAAAGAATGAAATAGACTTAAAGAAAGTAGTATCAGCCAAAATAAAGTATCATCAAGTAACGAGATCATAACACTTATACCTCTTTTGTATCTGAGTAAAGAAAGCAAGATGAGAGCTATACAATCATTTTCTAGGCTGAGTAAGTAAACAAAATCATATGAGAGCTACATAATTATCTTCCTACCACTTATCCATAAAGTTGGTAACTGTCTCGCTATAAGAGAAGAGAAGGCAGCAAGAAGAACATCTATCTTATCTATAAAGCTAGTTAGGTAAGAGCTATATATCATCTTCCTACCACTTATGAAGATGACACTACAAAGAGCCAAGGATAATGATGACAGCAGCATGAGAAAAGAAAAGTCTAACTCACTACATAGAGGAAATGAAGATCAAAGAAAAGAACTTATCACCAATCAACTTGAAGGCATAGACAACACATACAGAGAATTGCCATTAATATCAAGATTTAGAGCTGGATGGTGTGTGTTGAAAATTATATGTCCCAAAACCAATCATCTAAGTTGTAGATGGTTGTGCAACTCATGTGTATGTATATGAATTGTTGAATTGAATAAAAAGTTTATTATGGTTGTTCATCACATGACATCTTCTTAATTGAACTCGTGTGATGATGTCCTTTGAGCTACCTTATATGCGATGTAGAGAGGATGCATCGTATAGTTCATAAACTAGTTCACGACCAAAGGATATGCTATTTTAGGACAAGTAGGTCGTTAATGTCACATATGTTGGTTGTCCTCTTAACCAAGTAGAATGGGGATGCTAGCATGACATCAGGTGTTGTGTTTGACACTTCACTGAGCGTGACTTCCATGCAAGATTCTCTTTCTATCAAAGAAAAGTTTTGCATTAGAATGTAGACATGAATTATTTCTCAGACTTGAGATCACTATGACAACTTGCAAGAACTCACTATACTTAGATATCGGACTACCCAGATTTCTAATCCGGTAATGAAAGATTGCTGGATCAGTTTAATACTTGTGTAGCGATAGTATGATCAAGATAAAATTGATCTCTCCAAATGATTTGGATTGAATACTTATTATGCCTCAATTGAGAAAGACCTTGGCCAGGGCATTCCTTGTAAGGAGTTACAGGAATTCTTTGTTTGAGACATATTGAGATGGACTGATTAGGGTTGGGCAGTTTAACCCTAAGCCATCCAGAGCATTAAGAGATCAAAGGAATAACTTCAGTGGTATTCCATGTTCGATAGGTTCTTGTTGCTCTACAACCTTCGACCTATTCAGATGCCAAGTGTCATTGCTAAATGACAATTTTGGCTGGTACAAGAAATATTTCTGTGCTACCGATTTAGTGTTTGAACCTATGAGATCACACACCATGGGATTTCTTCTTGATTTGAGGGCTTGGGAACTATTCGGAACCGTTCCGGACTCGTTTGACAAGAAGTTGTCAAACTGCCAATCGAGTCAACCTGAGGCGAGTCGACTCGTCTTACGGACTCTGCTGAATACCGAAAATGCTTCATTAATCCCTATAATCATTATGGGAATTAATGCTTCGCGTTACAGGGTTTTAATCACACCAATTGCTGAATTCCAAAGGTCTTCTAACCTGCAGGAATTCCAAGAGACTCCAAAACTCACCATTAATCTCTCATTGATCTCCCTTTTATGGTTCTAATAAAAAGGGCTACTTTGGTGAGTTGAAGAAGAAGAAGAAGAATTGTTCTCTTTTCACATAGATCAAGATTCTGCCATTTTAGTTGGTTAGAACTCATCCTTGACTTATGAGAGATTGTGAGATCAGATCTCATCATTGGGAAGATAGTGTGAGGTTTGGATTTTGGGATACCTGTGTGCTTACCTTCTGTTGAAGGTTTGTGATAGAATGTTCTGGAAAGGGTTCTTGAATATTTTGTCCCATTTCAGTTCAGCAACCGGATCTTCAAGGTGTTGAAAAAGGAATCCGCTACAGTCACACCATTTTTGGAGAGGCTAGCACCTTGAAGGAAGGAGAAGAATCCCCTTATCCCGATATGAACCACCTATATAGGCAGGATGTCTGTGCTGCTCGCAGAGCCGGTGGTCTTCTTTGGAGTACTCCCCTCACGGTGATCGTCACCTCGCAAAAGGTTTGTACTCCTATCCCATGGGTCTGAAGATATGTTCTTCGGCACCCTTTATGTGATTCATAGAATGGTTCCATGAGTTGCATAATTTGCATGCTTGATTTATACATGTATTACTTAATATGCATAAAGATCTGTGTAGGACCTGTGTTAATTAGATTAACATATTAGATAAAAGTGTTTTATCTTCTTCCACTGTATCATGTAGTTTAGAAAAATTTTAAATTGCATGTATCAAGGGCCCACCTAGGTTTAGCCCAGCAGTGTGGCCATGGAGCTTAAATTGATCACGAGAGAAAGTCTTGAGCCAGTACTTGAGGATGTACTCAACATCCATACGAGGATCAACTCCATGATGGCAATTGGCTTTTTTTTTTTTCATGAAATAACAATTTAGGCTGATATAAAGATAAGATACGAATTCCTGTATGAGATGCATAGAAAAAAATTGAAGAACTTGAGTTTGAGATTTTCTTGGATAATTTTTTGTCCTTGTTTTTTTTGTCCTTTTTTTGACTTCTTTCCGTCTACTTTTTCATTTTTTTCCTATCTCTTTCTTTTCTTTTCTTTTCTTTTCTTTTCTTTCTTTCCTCCTCTTCTTCTTCTTCTTCTTTTTTGATTCACCGATCAATACCATGGGAAGACATCATCATGCTGGGAGAAGGGATACCAAGTGAAGTCTGCAAGAGAGAGGAGTGCCCCAGTTACTGCTGGTGGTCAACTGCTTTTGGTGGGAACTTGTTGGTATTGATCGGTGAGAGCTAGCTCTGCTGCTACTAGAACTGGTTGAGGAAAGCAATTTTGTGTGATGGTGAGAAGACAGACCCTTGATCAAAGTTAGAACCTTGGACCGAGCTTAGCGATGCCTAGCTATAGAGCCAGAGTGAGAGAAGCACAGATCATGAAGAAGTTGCTACACATCAAAATCAGGCATCATCGAGAAATCATCTATTAGCATGTTCCTTGCACTCAGAGATGAGAGCAGCCTACTTGACTGGAGATTGATTCCAGCGAGGTCCAGAGCAGGGATGTTGGGTTGTAGCCAAAACAGTGACGAGTGGGCCATACCATTGGTCGACGGTGACATGGATGGTGTGAATAGTGACATCATTGCAAAAACCAATAAGGGGGATCCAGGCATGAGACCCACCACGCTACCATCTCCTTCGTAGCAGAGGAGGTAGATCGAGGTGATGGCACGGCCGACCCAGTCGACACATACAACGGACGGAGCTCCTCATTCGTGTGAGCAAAGAAGCAGACATGCCGGATGTAGCTAGTTCCATACTTATAGAGATGCACGTGGTACTACACTAGGTGAAGCCAGTACTCAAACACCCCATGAGCATACCCACATAAGTCCCTTTAACGACATGCCCCCTTCCGGACTTAGGGTAGGGAACATAACTACAATGATATTTCCTCGGATCATGTCGCCGGGCATTCTTGCGACCATACAACATGTCGACTTCATCGACAGCCAAGAGGTCATAGTCAAGGGATTGTTGGAAGCCTTCTGCATCATTGTTGGTAGAGAGATCGAGAAGGGTGGAGTCGTCGATGTCGATGGTGAGGTGGTTCTTCTATTTGGCTATGGAGGAGTATCGGGATTGTTCGGATAAGGGAAACGATGAGGGTTTTATGCACTTCGAACGACCGCACATGCTTCGACCTACTAGAGATGGGCTTAGTGGATGGCAGAGTACAACATGAGCTGCTCAAAAATTGGCCATTCATCACAACCTCCATCACTAGATAGCCAAAAATTCATCGATCTAAGAATCCCCCAGGAGGAGGGGCGGGGAGGAGAGCAGTCAAGGGAGAGACAAAGAGAGGCTTTGAGAGGGGGTGGATGGCAGCAGAAGAAAGGGTGTGGTGGAGGAGAGGAAAGGGTGTAGTAGTGCAAAAGTCTTGGTGATGGTGAGTAGGGGGAAGCGGGTTGGCAACGGGGATTTTGGGCTCTCACAGCGGTAGTGGGAGAAGTGACGGTGACCGGTGACAATGAGTTGAGGATCGATGGAGAGAAATTTCTGAATAGGTTGTGAACAATGGCTAATGTTGGCTAGAGTTTGGTCTCAATGGATTTAGAGAAGCCGGGAAGATGAGGAAGAAGGGAGGATAAAACAGAGGAGGAGAGAAAAGTACAGGAGAGGCTTTGGGCCGAGGGGAACACTCACGGGTGGAGGGAAGGCAGACTGCCGGGAGGAGAGAAGAGCAGAGGGGAGGATTGAGGTGAAGGGAACGCTCACGGGTGATTTTTTTTTTTTTTTTCACGAAAGAAAATTAGGGATGGTCGCGAGAAAAGGAGAGATGGTAGAGCGGCTGCTAAGATTACGAAGGAAAGGATCCTCTAATATCATGTTTTAAAAAAAAATATTATTATTTATTAATTTTATTAAAATTAGGATCATAAAATTTTTAAATAGAATACAGGACCATCACATATAATAATATATGATTCCTAACATAACTTTAGTAAGACTTTCGATAAAACTAAGACAAGATAGTTATTCTAGAAAATACTATAAGATAAGTTACTCTCTTTTCTAATTCTAACATTAACAAGCACATGCACCCTTGCTCCAATGTCTCCATACCATAGATTCAAGATTCATCTATCCTAGGAAAGTGATCGTACACCAATCTTTCTGGATCAAATACTATGCTTGTGATGATCCTATGATCAAGAGCAAATGTTGAATTAATTATTAACGATACATGTCTCAAATTTTCAACCTTGAGAATATGTGTCATTATACCTATTAATTCAATAGGTGATTTATATATATTTTGAACTTAGATATGAATGAAAAAATATAATTTATTAATATAAAAAATCAATATTACAAAATATGCACTAAGAAAGTATTACAGGTTTCGATCAATCTAGCTTCTAGGACATATATCTAACAATCTCTCACTTCCACTAAAGCTAATTGGCTATAAATCTAAGTCTCATCTTCTCAAGATAGGCTTTTATCTTTTGCTAATTCAATTGCTTCATCAGTGAGTCGGCCATATTTTCATGGTATCGACCCTCTGCACCCAGACGTATCCCTTCTCGAGGCAATTAAGAATGAGATGGAATCTCTGCTCAATACGCTTGGATTTTTTATGAGACCTCAGCTCCTTAACAATGGCTATGGCACCATTGTTGTTGCAGAAAAATAGAATGGCATCCATGGCATTACACCCAGCTCTGCAATGCACTTCTTGAATTAGAATGCCTCCTTAGCAGCTTCTAATGCGGTAATGTACTTTACTTCCATGGTGGAGTTTGCAATAATAGTCTGCTTGGAACTCTTCCAGCTTATAGCACTATCGTTGCATAAGAAAATACTATTAGATGTTGACTTTTGATTATCAATATCAGACATAAAGTCTGAATTAGTATACCCTAGCACCTTTAGTTCTCCATTTCCAAAGATCAAAGATATATCCTTAGTCTTTCTCAAATACATAAGGATACATTTTATAGAAATCTAGTATTCTTTCTTAGATTCGACTGCTTGTGACACTCATAGCTTGGGGAATATTAGGTCATGTACAAAGCATGGTATATATGAGGCTCCCTATGGTTGAGAAATAAGGGATCTTGCTTATGCATTCTATCTCTTCTAGTGTATTGGGACATGACAAGGGGGTCCACCCTCGGTATCCCGAGGATCCCTAGGATAGATGCCAAGGCAAACAGTCGCCCTCTATCCCTTAGATGAGGCAAAGACCACACTCTGATCCCCCTTGGCCTCCACCACCCTCGATGTTGGGTCTCTCACCCTTGAACTATTTATATACAAAGAATTTGCTCAAGTAGAACATCAACCAAACATCTATGACGAGGCTTATGAGATGAGTTTTTTGATAGAACAACACCAGTTACACGCCATGTTTCTGCATGACTACTCTTCAGGCAACAAGGCCAAGGGTTCACCAATCGAGGCTCATTCCTGTGTCCAAAGCCAACTATATCTTGGGTAGAACGAAGCTAGGCTACCGAGCCCTTTCGTCCGATTGATGCCTAATTATGGCAAAGATCATTACCCCTCCAACATATAGGTCAAGCTCCAGTGCATCAAGATCATTCCCTAAAGGCCTTCATTCCCGGTCGACCCTCAGGCTAGGCGAAAAGGCCAGGTCCGACCCAAGACCCTTAAGCCCTTGGTGAGCTAAAACCCCATAACAGCATAATAACAAGCAACTCAAAGAAGAGTCATCTGATGCTTGTTTTGATATGTACAATTGCATATTTAGAAGATCACATCCTGTCATCTCTTGAAAATTCTCTCAATTAAAAGGGACATGACCTGTTCCAGGCTATAGTCCCTGTCACCATTAAGGAGAGAGCTAGTAATGCAAATAATACATGGATTTCATTAAATGGGAGAAAGACATTCCAAATAAATGGAATGATTCTTGCTAAATCTTTTGACATGATATGATGCCCTACCAGTTCTCACCAAATTCCACTAAGACTTCTGGCATTCCAAAAATGTCCTCATCGCTTACCTACAAAAGGGGGCTCCTTGAGAGATCCTAAGGTATGCACAATATTTTCTCTCTCTATTTTGCTTTACTTTTTTCCTCCTATTGCCTGTTAATTGACTTGATTACTGGAGAGCCCTCACTAAAGCCACCTCTGACAAAGGATTCCCTGTAGGTATAGCCCGCAAGCACTCCCCCTCTAGCACACTCCAATGATAGGATGGAAAATAGTGCCAACAGATAGAGGAAGAGCTAACTGTTCACCCATTTCTAGGAAGAAATACCGAGCGAAGCCTCCATGCCAACTAAGGGTATGTCTACTTAGTGTTCCGGTACCACCACCTCCCAACAAGCTAATCAACTTGCTGGAGGTCCCATTCTAAAGCCTCAGCAAGCACTATTCAGCAAGGAAGCCAACTAGATCACCTCGAACAGTTGTCCTAACAATCCAAGTGCTAACAACCATAATCCAGGTGATCAATGCCAGGGCTAGGTGGTGTCAATAGCTCCACCGATGGCATTGCAATCAAAGGCAGACTAGACAGTACCACCTTGACCCAGCAACACTTGGGATGGTACAATTAGAGCAATAGTGACTTTCTCTCCTATGGAGTCTGAACGGGGGGAGCAAATTTATCCCAATCCTCCATAAAGTCCCAAGCATGTCAGGAGGCAATCTCCTCCGACCCGATCTGACAAGGGTTCGACACTGACCATTTGCCCCCTCGACTCTTCGAGGTGCTTACCATAAGAGATGTGGAAGTTGATCGAAAGCTTCGAAAGCTAGACCTGCGTATCAAAACTTTGAAAGGTCTAGCCCTAGCAAGGGATGAAGGCCTCAACTTTGCCACCAATCCACCATTCATAGCCCAAATTATTTAGGAGCCACTGCCAAAAAATTTTAAGATACTACAATTAAAGATTTATGAAAGATCCATTAATTCGATGGACCATCTAGAAAACTTCAAGGCCCTAATGCTTCTTCATGGGGAAACTAATGGAGTACTATACTAGGCCTTCCCCTTTACTCTCAAAAAATCAATCTGATATTGGTTTTTCAATTTGAAGCTAGGTTTTATCTACTCCTTCGACCAGTTAAGTCAATCTTTTATTTCTCATGTTGCCAGCAACAGGAAGTGCATCAAGTCTCCAACTCCCTGATCAATATCAAGAAAGGGGAGTGGGAACCCCTTCGATCTTATATGAGCCGATTTAATGAGATGGCTCTAGAAGTGTATAACCTGGACCACCTAGTTACTATGCCTACTATGAAATGTGGTCTCTAGCAGTATCCTTTCTTTTTTTCTTTGGAGAAGTAGCCGGTGATGGACTTCTCTAAGATGCCAGCCAGGCTGTGCTCACCATACAACTCTTGTAGATGAGTGATTATATATGACCAAGCAATAGGCGAAATTCCTCATGCTGGCTTTGAACTCATTTGACATCGAAGTCAGTATGTAATACTTAACCTTATTATCATCTTCCATCCATTTCTCTTGTGCTATTATTTGTCAAGCACTTAGATGGTCTAGTAAGATGGGGGTTTCTTGATCAAGTAGAAAGCCCAATTTCTCTAAACTTAAAATAATCTTGAGGTTTTTGAACCAATTCTTGTAGTTAAGGCCAATCAATTGGTTGGACTCAAGAATGCAGGCTAATGGATTTGAGGCTGATGTGGTTCAACTACGAGAGTAGAAATTCAAGTTAGACATTTGTACTCACTTTTTTAATTTATTCTAAAAACTTTAGAAACAAAAATAATACTCTCACTATTTTTACAAATCTCTCACCTCTCCAGTAGAGATGCGAAAACCCTATACAACTAAGGTTTCTAGTGGAAACTGCTGTCCCTCTGATATATGCATAACTCACTTGATAGATTGATAACATGCTATATCGATGAGTGGACAACTATCATCTAATGCTTCTTAAGCATGTTGCAGCGATTCAGTCTTTAACTCATGAAGCCTCACCGTGCCTGGTTATTAGGCCCAACCCTAACATTACCTAGCAACATATCATGCTAATAAGGTGGTTACGTCTTCTAGGTATAACTAACCACTATAACCAGTCAAGAACAATCAATACCAGTAAGACACCCACACTCCTACAACAATGGAAGACCAAGGACTTAATATATAAGGGAAGGTTTGGGTTCATGTCTCATCTAAATTAGCCAGCACAATCTCATATCTAATTAACTAGGTTTAGGTCAGCACAATCTTATATTTGACTAACCTAATCGGCATGGATAAACACGAATCACTAAGCAACCTTATTTAAAACTTAACCAACCAAATTAGCCAGATAGTGAGATCGATGGGAGGCAACCCGATGCTTGCCTTAGACACCATTAGACTGGCTAAGTAAACATGGTCCCATTTAAAATCCACCGATCAAGACTTGCCTTAAACATCAATTGGTCAATTAAAATTTAATAGGTTGGTCTAGCAACTTGGGCTCGATCCACTAAGCCAAATCAGATCTTTAGTTAAACAATTTACATCAAATATGAATCAATATGACCAACTACAACTAAACTCAATCTTGAGCCCCTAACCAATTATTGATTATCTTCAATTATTGATTATATTCAACCAATTGCTCAAGAATTGAAAAAGGGTTCTAACATGATCTAATAAAAAATCCTAATTATAGTCCAGTTACTAGATCTATTTGTTCTAACCATACCCTCATCCATAAACTTAAAATTTAGATCCTAAAAATATTATTTAGGTCATGTTTTGTAAGCTTAGATGTGGTGCTCTCAAGCCTCTGATAGCCAAGAAAAAAGCCAAGGTTTAGACTCCATGGAGCTATCATAAAGATTCTAGGACTAGTTTAGGTCCTAGGATAAAGGTATGTAGCCTTCATGCATCGAAGCCCGAGATTCAGGAATTTTGATGGGCTAACTTGTATTTGGACTAAGTTTGAGCCCAAGAGGGTGAGAACATATAAGACCATAGATGTACATAGGGCTTGGATGAGCGTTTTCATATTTTGAGTTAGTAAGGAGTTTGTTTAGGTAGGGCTTGGAATCATGTATCTAGACTAGACCATGAAAGCCTTTGTATGTATATTGATTCTTGGTGTTTCAATGTATGCAATGAATCATTTTCTCTCAAAATGCTGATCTACCCTCTCTCCTCTCCTCTCCCTCTACTTCATGCATCCCAAGACTATGAGAAACTCTAGCAAGCCATGCGCCCCATCACCCTTTTCTCCCTTCGCATGCATGGCCTCCTTGTGTTGGTACTAAAGAATCCCAATCTCTAGGGACTCTTTCACATCCACGTCTCCCATCCTATGGCCAGCCCTTGCTCTAGAAAAAGGGTAAGTTATGTTTGTTCTAAGGTGGGAAGAACACCAAGAAATCCTCTTTGTACTATGTGCCCTCCCATCCTAAAGTTTAGGCACACAAATTCAGACTTTTATGAAGGAGTCACTAGGGTTTGGAAATCTTGGTTGATCTTGGCCATTTAAACCCCTAACCTTGTAGATCCTTGCTGATTCTAAAAGTCCATGACCTGGGCACGGTGCTCTTAGAGTTGGTATCAGAGCATTAGGTTAGAGGAAGAAGATAGAAGCAAGAAAGTTTGCTAGAAGAAAACTTAGCACACCACCTTCAAGATATTTTTCTTAGATCTACTTAGTTATTTCACTGTTTGCGTAGGATCCAACCATAAAAAGTAGTGTTAAAGTAGATTTCAAGAAATTTGATGGGAAAATTTTTTTTTTCCATATAGAAGGTCAAGGTGAAGGACCTATTTGTCCAACATGAAATAGTTCTGGTATTGAAAAATAGGCTTGATAGAATGAATGATCGACAATGGATGTCTTTGGAGAAACGGGAGTGTGCTGTCATTAGAGGTTGTTTGGCTGATGTGGCATTGTATTTGGTGCTGGAAGAGAGGACTCCAAGAGGATTATGGTCAAAGTTGCATACATTACATATGGAAAAAATATGTACAATAAATTGATGTTGAAAAAATAATTGTACAATCTTCGGATGCATGAAGGTGGAGATGTCATGGGGCATATCTAGAAGTTCAACTAATTAAGCAATGACTTGTTGAATCTTGAATTGAAGATGGAGGAGGAAGATAAGAGCCTTCTTTTTCTATATTCGCTGCCCTCTTTATTTAATCCATTGGTGACTATGCTGTTGTATGGGAAGGAGACCCCGTTCCATGAAGACATCATCTTTGTACTCAAGCTAATGAACAACTAGAAAAGTTAACCAAGGAAGGAGTTCCCCGTGAAGGCTTAGTAGTAGGGGGAGGTCAGAAAGAGGCAGGGATAGGAACAAATCTAGGGGATGATCCAAGTCTCGAAAGGGTAAGAAGGAAGTCAAATGCTACAAGTGCATGAAGTTAGGATACTTCAAGTGGGATGTCCCAGTTTGGAAGAAGAAGCAAGGGGAGAAAGTGGATCTAATTCACTAAGTATGATGGCTGATAGTGAGGTAGAGGATGATCTCTTGGTTGTCTCAAATGGTCACGGGAGCAACGTGGAGATTTGGATCCTAGATTTAGCATGTTCTCACCACTACACCTCGATCTGTATTGGTTCGCTACATATACCAAATTCAATGATGGAGGTGTGAGACTTGGAGTCGATCATGTTTGTAAGGTGGCTAGCACTGGGACTATCAAAGTGAAGATATTCAATGGAATGGTGCAGATCCTCACCAATGTAAAGCATGTCATGAAGCTGAAGAAGAATTCGATGTTGTTGGGCTACTTGGAGAGAAATGGCTATAACTTTAGTAGTCATCCTAGAAGTGGTATTTTGAACATTTCCAAGGAAGCCATGGTCATGATGAGAGGGAGAAGTTTGGTGAATAACTTGCATAGAATGGAGGGGTCTATTATGACAAGAAGATCTGAGATAGTAGCAGCAACATAGGAGTAGTAGGATATATACCGCTTGTGACACTACCGTCTGGGCCACATGGAAGATCGTGGTATGAGGGAGATAAGCAAGAGTAGGATGATCCCTGATCTGGATGGTGGTATTTTAGAAGTATGTGAGCCATGCCAGATGGGCAAATAGGATAGAGTTAAGTTTGCTATCAGTTCAGCCCATAATGTAGGACTACAAGAGCTAGTACACACTGATCTACAAGAGCTAGTACACACTGATCTATGAGGACAGGCCTCAGTTTTAGCCAGAAATGGGTTGAGATATTTTATAATCCTGATAGGTGACTTCTCGAAGAAGGTGTGGCTGTTCTTCTTGAGGGAGAAATCAGATGCCTTCATGAAATTCAAGGTCTAAAAAGTAGAAGTTGAGGAGTAGGGTTATAGTGTGAAGTGCCGCGATTAGATAACGGCAAAGAATTCACTGACAAGGAGTTCCAAAGTTTTTGTGAGGAATGCGACATCAAAAGGCATATCTTAGTTAGGAGAAACCCTTAATAAAATAGAATCGCTGAGGGGATGAACTGAATCCTCCTGGAGAAGGCTAGGTGTATGAAGATCAGGACTTTTCAAGGCTCTTCGAGTGGATACAATTGATATAGCATGTTATTTGGTGAACCAATCATCGCACACCAAGTTAGATGGGAGGATTTCAGATGACCAATGGTCTAGACGGATGGTCGATCTTGGTCATCTCAGGGTGTTTGGGTGCATGACTTCTGTGCATATGGATGCTGGTGAGTAGAGCAAGTTGCATGCCAAGTCAAAGAAGATGTTGTTTCTTAGCTATCCACATGGAGTCAAAGTGTACTGGCTATGGGATCCTTTGAAGAAAGAGGCCACCATTTGTAGGGATGGATCTTTGATGAATTTTCAATCCTAAGGAGGCAAGGAGGCATGGAGAAATAGGAGAGAAACAAGAGGCCCAATAGAAAAAGTTGGGTAGTTAACTTCCTATTCTATTTTATCTTTTACAGGAATACCTGGAGGACATGATATTCAGGTGGAGCACCCTCCCAGAGTGCCTTTACATGTCGGGGGCTGAGATAAGTGATAGAGGCTGTCGGGCCGAGGAGTTCAATGCAATGAGAATGAACCCAGCACCAATACCAGTGTTGCACTGCACAATCTCAAGCGGAACGTGCGACCACCAAAGAGATATAAATTTGGTGAATCGGTGTCCTATGCTCAAATTTGGTGAATCGGTGCCCTATGCTCTGGTGATAGTGAATGGAGACCCTCATACCTATGAGGAGGTAATGGAAAGTCCAACAAAGATAGGTGGGTCCAAGCAATAACTAAAGAGATGCAGTCCCTCTAGAAAAACCAAACTTGGCAGTTGGTGCAGCTGCCAAGTTGGAAAAAATTCATTGGATGTAAATGGGTTTACCAATGCAAGGAGGGGCCTTTAGAGTAGGGGTATCAGATTCAAGGCGAGATTGGTGACCAAAGGGTACTCCTAGAAGGAAGGCATAGACTACAATGAGATATTCTCCCCGGTTATCAGACATATGTCTATCAGGATACTGTTGAGTATTGTAGCAATCCAGGACATGGAATTAGAGCAAATGGATATCAAGATGGCCTTCCTCCATGGAAATTTGGAGGAGAAGATCTTCATGTTCGAAAAACCAGGATCAAAAGGGAAGGTCTGTTTACTATAGCATTTATCATACAGGTTGAAGCAGTCACCAAGGCAATGGTACAAACTTTGACACATATGTGAGGAGTATCAGCCTTTCCAGATGTGAGTATGATCATTGTGTATATATGAAGGTACTTGAGGATAAGTTTGGGCTTTATTTACTTTTGTATGTGGATGATATGTTAATTACATGCAAGAGTTTAAGGATAGTGCAAGACTTGAAGGCAGCATTGTCTCAAAAATTCAAGATGGAGGATTTGGGCCCTGCTAAGAAGATCTTAGGCATAGAACTCCTCAAAGATAAAACCAAAAAGGAGTTGTATTTATCTCAAGAGGGTTACATCAACAAGGTGTTAGAGAAATTTAGCATGGGAGGAGTGAAACCACCAACACTATTGTTGGCCGGTCATGTCAACTTTTGTAAGTCATATCACCTTAGACTAAGACAAAGGCTAAAGAGATGAAGAGGATACTATATGTATGTGGAGTAAGAAGTCTTATGTACGCGATGGTATATTGTAGGCCAAATCTTGCCCATGCAGTTAGTTAGGTTTGCCAGTTCATGGCATGCCCAGGTAAGGAGCACTAGCAAGAACTAAAGGGCATCTTCAGGTACTTGGTGGGTATAATTGAAGTCGACATCTGCTATGGGCTGCAAGGTGATGTTGATAGATGCTCAAACATGTCCAAGGAGGCTCGGGATTAGTTGATTGAGTTTGTGGATGTGAATTGTGGAGGAGATATGGATACTACATAGTATACCCATAGATTTTATGTTTAGCCTGAATGAAGGTCTAGTTTACTGGAGTCTTGCTTGCAACCCATAACAGCCTTATCCATCATTGAAGCAGAGTATATCGGCATTATGGAGGTAGCAAAGAAGGCATTATGGTAGAAAGTTTTAGTGTTGGAGATGGGGCTTGCATAGTAGGCAGACAGGGTTCACTGTGACAGCTAGAGTGCACTGTTCTTGGTCCAAAACTTTGTATATCATGCATGAAACAAGCACATCGATATCAAATATCATCGAATCAAAGAGCTCAAGGAAAAGGGTGAGTTGGAGCAGGTTAAAATTTTGTCCAAGGAGAACTAATGAGGGACGGGATTCTAATATGATGCAGGATGATATGCTAGGGATGAACATGGAGAAAATCATATTAAAGCAAGCAAATATTTTCATATTTGTTTATGGTTTAATTTCCGAAACTAGCCAAGACTAGGTTAGGGTTATCCTGTATCAATTAATATCCTACCCACATGCTAGATCAATCAAAGAGAAAAGAAAACTAGGATCCTAGGACTAAGAAGGCCTATTAGAAGCATGTTTGGCGGGGACACCAGAGGCACCAGAATAAGACAGAGGCTTCTCAACCCTCTGTGGATTACTTAGTAGCATTTGAGTCCATTTGTAATAAAGGCTTAGCCAACTTGAGTTGTCTTTTTATCATTTGAGTCCTGTACCAGTCAGCTCATGTTGAGCTAGTCTTCTTTCTGAGTCTTGTACATATTAGTCCAAGTCCAGTAAAGACTCATACAAGTGAAGACCAAGCCAGACTAAGTGAAGACCAACCCAACTGGAAGCTATGAAGACCATGGAAGGCCTAAGAGAAGAAATCAGGAACCCGAGAGACAAATCAGAAGCCTTGGAGCCCTAGATCACAGCTTGAAGCAAAATGGGCCAGCCAAGGCCCAGGAGGGGAACCAAAGGGTGCCAAGCCTTATGCTCACCACCCCTAGGTCGGCCACTAGGGTCACCTCCTATTGCCTAGTAAGCAACCCAAGAGGGGGGGTAAATTAGGTCTCTAAAAAATTTAACAAACTTAATATTACTTGATACTAACCAATGCAATCCAATTCAACAAATATATTAGCAAGGTACTATCAATTCAATTGTAATGTTCTAAAATAAAAGTGTAGTGGAAATAAAGAACAATAAGTAAAGAGCAAGGAGAGAGAGATCAAGTAATCACAAAGACCAAGAGCTATAGTGGTTCGGTGCTATCCAATGTACCTACATCCACTCTCCAAGATCTTCTTAGGAATTCACTATAATCACAACCGATTACAGCCGATTAGTTTTCCGGGCTCACTAATCAAAACCCGACTTGCTTTCATAAAGCTCACAAGTCAAAACCTTACTTGGATTTATGGGCTAACCAAGAACCTAATTGATTTTCACAAAGCTAACCAACAACCTTCCTTGGTTTTCTGGGCTAACCAAGAATCTTAGTAGTTTTGTGAGCTAACCACCAACCTAATTGATTTTCACAAGGCTAACCAACAACCTCCCTTGGTTTTCCGGGCTAACCAAGAACCTTAGTGGTTTTGTGGGCTAACCATCAACCTAATTGGTTTTCACAAGGCTAACCAACAACCTCACTTGGTTTTATAATAGGATAATCAAGAACCCTTACAAGAAATATGATTTAAAAGTAAAGAACCAATGTAAGCTTTCTAAAACAAAATGGATATCTCTTTGTAGCTCGATGTAGAGTTGCTTTGAACTTATTTAAGCCTTTTGAATACCCAAGAATAGATGATCTTCAATGCTCTTGAAAGTTTTTGAATGCTTGGAGGCTTCCTTTAGCTTGAGAGTGGTTGAAACTTCAATGAATAGGAGTTAAAGCTCACTTTTCTTCTCTCTTCTCAAAACTCTTTAATGTTCTTTAATATGTTCTATTTTGATTTGATTTGGAGCATATAAATACCTTTCCAAGGCCTCAAAATTGATTTCTAGCTATTAGACTTGAAAAACTAGCCGTTGGGGGCAATTTGGACGAGTTCTGTGTTTAAAAAAACTAACTATTACTGTTGTCAGAACTTCATGTGTCGACACTTCCTTAGTTGAGTCGACATATAAGGTCGACACTTGATCTTCTTGAGTCAACACCTAGTTCAAATTGCTCCATTCAGATTCTCTAAAAATCTCATATGTGTCGACACTTCCTCAGTTGAGTCGACACCTTGAGTCGACACCTTGCTTCCATGTGTCGACACTTCAGCTATTCCTTCAACTTCTGTAAGTTCTGTGGCTTGAAAGTCTCAAGCGATGTGTTGATCCATGTATCGATACTTTGAGTCGACACTTCAGGTCCATGTGTTGACACTTCATCTGTGTCATTTAAAACATTGCTGCATATCGACCTGAGTCGACACTTCATCTCCATGTGTCGATACTTCATGTCATGTGTCGACACTTTGAGTCGACACTTCTCTGAAAACTTCACAGAAAGTGCTGAATTTGAGCTGGAACATATTTCTATTTATCTTAGTGTTGCCCAGATATGGTGCCCAAGAGGGGGGGGTGAATTGGGTATTTAAAAATTTAAAGCAATATATGTGCTATCAAGTTTTAAGGTGAAGAGTGATAGTGCTTTAAGAATTATGCAATGGAAGCAATGAAATAAAATGACAATTAAAGAGCTAAAGAAGTTAAAGAGAAAGGCAATGCAAACACACAAGAAATATAGTGGTTCGGTGCACCTAGCACCTACATCCACTCCCCAAGCTCCACTTGGGAATTTCCACTATAATCTTTAGATTACAGCCGACTTGTTTTATCAGGCTCACAAGTCAAAACCTTACACACTTGTTTTGGCTTCGGGCTAACAAGCAACCCTAGTTGGTTTTATCAATTGGATCACCAACAAACCTCACTCACTTGTTTTGGCTTCGGGCTAACAAGCAACCCTAGTTGGTTTTATCAATTGGCTCACCAACAAACCTCACTCTAGTTTCAAATTCCCTTGAAACTAGCTAAAGACAAAAGAGTATGAATACAATGAATTAAAACTAAACAAACTCCTTTTGAGCAATAATAAATTCGTTGAAGCTCTTGATGGAGACTCTTCAAGCCTTTTCCCTTGGAATCTTTGGACCTCACTAAATGCCAAACACTTGAATGTTGGATTCCTCAAAGATGGAAAACTTTTGGCTAGAGAATCTCTTGGTTTTCTCACTCTTTTGGCTTGGAAGTGATTGAAGGCTTTGTACTTTGAATCAACACTTTTCACTTTGTCTCCTTGTCTTTTTTGAAGTTTGGTGGAGGTTAAATACCTCATTCATGCTGAAACAACTCCACAAGACCGTTAGATTCAAAAATATGGCCGTTTATGGCCGTTGGAAATCAAATCAGAAGTTCAGAAAAACTAGCCGTTATGCCATGAGTCGACCTCATGAGTCGACCTCTGGATCAAGTGTCGACCTCCAGTAAAATTTAGGCAAAAGTTCAGAATACCATAGTTCTGCCCATTTGAATTCTCAGGCTATGAGTCGACCTCTGGTGTCGACCTCTGGACAGGTGTTGACCTCTGGTGGTCGACCTCTGAAGCGTGCCACTGAGACTTTGTCGTGCCGGCCATGCTGAACTTTTCTTTTTCTTCATGAGTCAACCTCTGGTGGTCGACCTTTGACAAGGTGTCGACCTCTGGGGGTCGACCTCTGATCTGAATTTTTCTGAAACTCTTGAGATATGCGTGCCATGCTTGAGTTTCTTTAAGCCTTTGTTTCTTTTATCAAATATTTCTTAACAAGAAGGTCCATTATAAGAATTTTGATCTTGTCCAAGGTAGAAGAGCTCATTTCCAAATCAGGTAAACTTAGTTTCATCATTGTCCTTTTGATACTCTTTTTGAATAACCTAAGTCCTGAAACTTTATCTTGAGATTAAACATTAGTCCAAACATATACTCAACCTTTTGTTAATCATCAAAACTAAGGAGTCAAAGCCAACACTTAGCCATCCAATCAACCAACTCTTGAGTGTCCAAGTCTTCTTTGAGCAATATTTTCATTCAAACTTGGCTTTTTTTAAACAATTGGGCTTCTTCAAATTTTGTAGGTACATTTTCAATAGAAACACACTCAAAGCAAATCACTAGTCCTCAACTTATACTTAACTGTTTTGCTTATCATCAAAATCAATTAATGGAGTCAACACCTCCCTTGGCCGACCAAGGCAAGAGAGAGGAGGAGAAATTTAAGGGATTTTTCAACCTAGACCTACCATGTATTCTAGCTAGGGTTTGGATGGGATTCAAATTCCTAGGTAATGACTATTGTAACCTTACTTGAGGGCCAAGTTTAAAAGTCTATTTAAGAGACTCTACTCTCTTGTATTAAGACATTTTTCTCATGAAATATAATTGAGCTCTTCCAATTATTGTGTGCTAAGGGGATTTTGTGTGAGCCCCTCCTCTTCTTCCTTGTGTTCTGTGCCCAGTCTCCAACCACCATCCACCTCTCCAAGCCCTAGCCGCCCACATCAATCCCCTTCTTTCCCTTGCTATTTCTTAATTAATCATCCATCTTTGCTTTGTTTTCTAACCCTAGAATGGCTATTTGTAGGTCCCTCGACTCATACGAATCCAACGACTCTAGCCGGGCAGGGATCGGATTATCGGGTTGAAAGTCGAGAATCCGCGGGTCTCTAGCTTGATTTTTCAGGCCACATCCGGGAGCGAGAGTGATCCCTTCATCTACGATCTGCATCAGGAACATCAACTATTATTAGGTACATCCCTTCTACCTGCCAGTAGCCTTATCAGAGATGAACTAGCCTAATCGAGACTTCTCAGCCTCGACGATCATGTTTCTTATTGCTTTTAGGTTCTACTTTGCATGATGTTATTTCTTACTTGCATAGAATTCTCTACTTAGGTTCTTGGTCTATTCTTCGAGATTTAGATTCATAACTTAACCTAAAAAATACAAAAATATATTTGCTTGCAATTTTAGTTCCACATCATTTGGTATCAGAGCCTGTTTTGGGCTCAGTTCTCTTTGGATATTCAGATCAGGTGCTTCACCATGATCGTCCGATCATGGAGACTAGTAGGGCTGCAAGACCCTCTCTTCCCAATCTACGGGATCTCCTATGGCGGTAGGGTGCCGCTGTGAATTGACTTCTGAAAAAGAATACAAAGAGTTCCATTAGGATTTTTGCATTCTTGGCCTTCTCAGTACATCCCCTATTATTTTAATTATTTCTACCTATATAGAATTTAGAAAAATCTGAAATTTATTTTTATGAATTCCTTATAATTGGAGTTAATTTTCAAGATTTTCTCAGGAATTATTTCAATCTGTGGATTTTCTTCCAGCTGAAACACTGTCTGAGAATAGTTCTGCTCTATTTTGGTAGCAAAGCTAATTTCGGAAAGTTTAGGGTTCTTTTAGTATAATTTTTGCTTATCTTTAATTTTGACATGTTTCCTGCATATTAGGTCATAATCTATAAATTATTTTTCTATTTAAGAAAATACCAAAAAAATACATATATTCATAAAACTCCAAAAATAGCTAAACCCTAATTTGCATTTTCATCTGCCTGCCATCATTGCATAAAATACTTTAAGGGCACTTTCTATATGTCAGATAAGGGGAGGAGTTGATAACCTCTCCTTAGCCCAAAATCACATCCCTTGCATTCGGTCCCAAGCCTAATCTAAAATTAACTAGACTAAATTTGCCCTAGTGGGCTAGAGACACCAATCAGTCGGGTTTGATCATTGTGGGATGACTAGTGCACCCAATTCATCTCCTATTACTGGATTCTAGTGTCTAGGCTAGAGGTACAGTGTCAAAAGACCTAAGCAAATCGGTGGTTCCTTAATTAGGTCCCTACGAGAGCAGGGGGCCCTTGCAGGGACCCTCCCACCATCCCATCTCTTACCTAGCCAGTTGAAGGACTAGGATTTGAGTTGTGTGTAAGTTGATTCAACCCATTATGATTGGCCTTTAAGTCTAGGCAGCTATAGTCGAGTCAGTGTTGAGTCTTGCATGTGTACTAGATAGAGTCCTATTTCATCCACCATCTCCACCTTTGGTTAAATCCATGGACACTCTTGAAGCCCAGATTAAAGCCCTTATTGAATAGCTAGCCCAGGTGAATACCCAGATGACTCAGTTGACCCAGTCCAATACCCGAACCCATTATAGACTTGACCACTTAGCCAATAGGTTTGACCAAGTAGATGTTCGGATAAGAACCCTAGAGAACCCGTAGGACCCAAACTAGATCCAAACCTGAGCCACCTTTACCCACACTACCCAAATTATATGAACCTAGAACCTATGT
Source organism: Areca catechu (assembly GCA_021397845.1). Classification (NCBI taxonomy): domain Eukaryota; kingdom Viridiplantae; phylum Streptophyta; class Magnoliopsida; order Arecales; family Arecaceae; genus Areca; species Areca catechu. The sequence continues at coordinate 117,071,898 of CM038044.1, read as the reverse complement.
ACCCAAAACCTATGAACATAGATCCTATGCACCCACTCCCTGTAAACCTAGTAGACCCATGACCTTTAGATCCGAACCCATAGGCCATCAACCGGAACCCCATAAGGCTAGTATCCCTAGATATAAGCCCAGTAGTAATCCACTATCCCTTAGTCAATCTGAACCCACTAGGAATAGCGCCCATAATCAAAAACTAGGACCTAGCCAATCTTCCCCTAGTTGACTCTCCCCTACCATCCTAGTGGTTCACAAGAGTGATAGTAAAGTAGAAGTGTATGTAGCTGATGTGAGCTTAGTGGATGAGTATGAGGGAGAAGAGAAGACATCTCTAGAAGACCTAGGATTAGTTGACCTGTAGGTACCCAGGTAGAAGCCAATCTAGAGTTAGTTGACCCTGACTATACCTAGCCTAAAGCTGTAGTGGAAGAACAATTAGAGGAAGAGAACCTAGATACTGTTGCTAGAACCTTACTTGAGGAAACCATAGAGGAGAACCAAATTATAGAGTCTAGTCCTAAAATACCTGATCTCTTTGAACCAGTACCCCTAGGATGAGCCCCCTCCTATAGTTCCCATTAAGGACCTCTTCCCTGAGATTAGTAACCCATCCTTCCATTATGCAAACCCTATAGATTTATCTCAACCTCGTAAGGTTAGCCTCATTAGTCTAGGATTAGTCCCTGACATGCCTTCTTATATCCTACTTTATCCAACTAATCCTGAATCTTTCTCCCTACCCTACCAGACTAATTCTGAACCCACCTCTTATTTTCTGCCCTTTCTAGAAACCTTCATTATTTCTAGGATTATTAGATTGCATTTAGTTGAGATTAGCATACTGCATGCATTCATTATGCATGTTAGGTTTGCATCTTACTTCTGGCATACTCTATGAAATTTGCTAGGAGTCCACTATAAATTTTCATGTGCATGTCAAGCTAGGATCAAACCTAGAGAACCTATAGTCTGTATGGTTTAGGTCCAAAGAGTTTAATAAAATTTTCTTCGATAGGAATGCATAGTCGAGTCTATTAGGTGATAGTTTGAGTCCTTTGCATCACTTGTTAGGAGTCTGCATGTGCCCAGCATATTCACCACCTGTACTAATTTTGAAACAAACTGGCTAATTCCTGAAAAAAGGGCCAAGAAATTTAATGTAGTGGATTCTATCTTGGTTAGGCTTAGGCCTAAAAAGAAGCTTCATGCTCGCAGAGCCGGACCTTTTAAAGTGATAGAGAGGGTTGGACCAAATGCCTGTGTTTTAGATTTGCCTCCAAATTTGGGCATTAGTTCTACCTTCAATATCGCAGACCTAGTTGAGTATAGGGAACTGGCAGCGATACCCAGTAAGGCCTTTGGACCTACTCCTTCCATTATGAGTGACCCTAGCCCAGAGTGTCCACCAATTAATTGGCCAAAGAGAGGAGAACGGATCGAGCATATCCTAGACTATGAAGCCATCACAACCCAGGGCCATAGCTATCAACCCTACCTGGTCCAATGGCAAGGCCGACCAAAGTCGGACGATTCATGAATTTCTCAAGAGGACTTACAGCACCTTGGCCTAGACCTTCTCGAGAGATATGTGAGCCAGTGTGACCCTTACTCGACAGGATCGAGTTCCTCCCATCCCGGGAAAATTGGTAGGGACACCAGAGGAACCAGAATAAGATAGAAGCATCTCAACCCTCTGTGGATTACTTAGTAGCATTTGAGTCCATTTGTAATAAAGGCTTAGCCAACTTGAGTTGTCTTTTATCATTTGAGTCATGTACTAGTCAGCTCATGTTGAGCTAGTCTTCTTTCTTAGTCCTGTACATGTTAGTCCAAGTCCAGTAAAGACTCATACAAGTGAAGACCAAGCCAGTCCAAGTGAAGACCAACCAAACTGGAAGCTATGAAGACCATGGAAGGCCTAGGAGAAGAAATCAGGAGCTTGAGAGACAAATCAGAAGACCTGGAGCCCTGGATCACAACCTGAAGCAAAATGGGCCAACCAAGGCCCAGGAGGGGAACCAAGGGGCGCCAAGCCTTATGCTCACCACCTCTTGGTCAGCCACTAGGGTCACCTCCCTTGGCCGACCAAGGCAAGAGAGAGGAGGAGAAATTTAAGAGATTTTTCAACCTAGACCTACCATGTATTCTAGCTAGGGTTTGGGTGGGATTCAAATTCCTAGGTAATGACTATTGTAACCTTACTTGGGGGCCAAGTTTAAGAGTCTATTTAAGAGACTACTCTCTTGTATCAAGACACTTTTCTCATGAAATATAATTGAGTTCTTCCAGTTGCTGTGTGCTTATAGCTGTGTGCTAAGGGGATTCTGTGTGAGCCCCTCCTCTTCTTCCTTGTGTTTTGTGCCCAGTCTCCAACCACCATCCACCTCTCCAAGCCCTAGCCACCCACATCAATCCCCTTCTTTCCCTTGCTATTTCTCAATTAATCCTCCATCTTTGCTTTGTTTTCTAACCCTAGAACGGCTGTTTGCAGGTCCCTCGACTCATACGAATCCAACGACTCCAGCCGAGCAGTGATTGGATCATCGGGTTGAAAGTCGAGAATCCATGGGTCTCCGACTTGATTTTTCAAGCTGCATCAGGAAGAAAGAGCGATCCCTTCATCTACGATCTGTATCGGGTGCATCAACCATTGTCAGGTACACCCCCTCTGCCTACCAATAGCCTTATTGGAGATGAACTAGCCCAACCAAGACTTCTCAGCCTCGGCGATCCTCTTTCTTATTGCTTTTAGGTTCTACTTTGCATGTTGTTGTTTCTTACTTGCATAGAATTCTCTACTTAGGTTCTTGGTCTGTTCTTCGGGATTTAGATTCACAACTTAACCTAAAAAAAATACAAAAATATATTTGCATGCAATTTTAGTTCCGCATCAATGTTCAATCTTCAAGAAATTAGACAAAGAGAGTTAGGAATCAAACTGAACTTACCAAGCAATGATGTCTTGATACCGTAGATGAGATCACTCTACTCGGATCGGTGCCTGGATGATCTAGTTACTTTCCGGCGAATCTGTCAGCTTTTTGTCAGCTTCGTTCAGGGGCAAAGAAGCCATCATCCAAGGGGCATGGCACCGGAGGGATCCTACAAACATCAAAGGTTAGAGACAAACAAGAAGAAAAAAATAAGAAACTGGAGATCGGGTTGACGGATGGTTGGAAGATGGAGTTGCAGAGGATGGTGCTTGTAGCTTTGGAGGGCGCCTGGGTTGATGTGGGCAGCCTGGCTGCTGGTGATGATGTTGGGGCTAGAGTTTCTGGAGGCCTAGGGGCCAGGGGATGCCTAGAAGGGAGATGGAAGGGGCGGCCTGGTGGTGGAGGGGTTTGATGTGGGCAGGTAGATGGAAGATGGGATATATGGGCGGTGGCCAAGGGGCTCAGGGGTAGGGCATCTTAGGGTTTGGGAGGAGGGCTAGAGCGGCTAGGGTTTGGAGAAGAGAGAGAGAGAGAGGCAGGGGCGGCTAGGGCTTACATACACAAGAAAGTAACCACGAGACTCACACCCACTCCTTTCGGAGGAAAAATTGGGTCTCACACCCACTCCAAGTTGGAGGAAACAATTGAATAACTCAATTAATAGTTTATTTCATGAAAAGTTCATTTTTCATACAAGAGGGGAGGGGTGGATATTTATAGTTACCCAGGTCTCTGGACTCCAAAACAGACTAGAACTTCATTACTTGAGGGCTAGGAAACCTTGGTGGACTTGGTCAACAATGGGCTTCTTTCTTGGGCTGGAAAACTTGGCTCCTTGCTGGACTGGGTCAAAGGCCTTGGGAAGGGGTGCCAACATGAATGGGCTTTGGGCATGGTCGCCATTTAAGCTTGGACTGAGAGGGGAGGGCTCCATGGGCTTGGGCTTGGATCTGGATGCCACTTCATGAATTCATGTGGACTGGGGTGCCATCACTTGAAGCTTGGACTGGGCTTGAGGTGCCTAGGGCTTGATATGCTGGGGCACCACTGCTGGGAAGGCCTGAGTAGGGTCCTGGTGTATGAAGTGCTGCTCTAGTGGAGGGGCCTGGTGACTCTCCTCGCCTGGAGACTCTCCTCTTGAATAAAAAATATAAATTACAAGACTCAAAAGACAAGGGACTTACTCGACTCAACTGGACCTGCTTGTCTCAAGTTATTACAGGACTCATTTCCATTATAGGACTCACTGATGGACTTTATTATAGGACTTAAAAAAATTGACCAATACATGACTTAGAGAATAAATTGAAGCTGGAGGTCTTTGTCTGATCTGATGTCCTCATCAAGAACCAAGCTGATGCACTGACAAAGACTCATCCCTGGATAGCTTTGATAGATGTGTGGTATTGATAGATCTGATGAACAGATAAGACTTTGCAGAGGCTATGGGACACCAAGGTAGAGATTGTGGGCTCAGATGTGATACTCCCAAGCCTCTGGTAGCCAAGAAAAAAGCCAAGGTTTAGACTCCATGAAAGTATCATAAAGGTTCTAGGATTGATTTGTAGGAAAACATTTCCAGGAGCGTGGACAACCTTCTATCAGCAACCAACTTCGGAACATTATATTGGAAGTGGCAGCAGCAGGGGATTGAAGCCATCAGCCTAGCAGGGATTCAACCTTCTTGTATAAAAATCTTCTACCTTGTGCAGAGTGTCCTGAACGTTCCAAATATGATATGGATGTGAAACCACCTCTCTTGGGACCTTCAATCAGTGAGGATTCATCCCTCCAACGCTCCTAGTTGAACTCTGAAAGGGTAGAGAGAGGGATGACTCCAAAGATGCTAGGTTCTGGATTTCCTACTTGGACTAGGAGTCCCTAGGCGCTAAGGAATTTTCTCCTTCCTAGGGTATGTCGGCTTGGATGCTGATATTACCCTGATAGAGAGTGACAAACTAGAGAGGAATAGAGGGAGGAAGAAGATGGATATCAGGGAGAAAAGGTTATTTCATTATGATGGCTCTAATCAGTCCCCTATACAAAGTATATATATACTAGGTCGCCATGACCTAACCCTAAAATTTCCATAGGCCAACTTAATGCATAATTGAGTTTTCCAAGCCCAAGTATACCCTTGACTCAGCCTATTCACACATACCTAGGACTCAAAACCAGCCCAATACAAGTTAGCCCCTTAAGGCCCAAGTTGGTGGGGACACTAGAGGCATCAGAATAAGATAGAGGCTTCTCAACCCTCTGTGGATCACTTAGTTACATTCAAGTCCATTTGTAATAAAGCTTAGTTCATCTAAGTTGTGGTTGTACTAGTCAGCTCATGTTGAGCTAGTTTAGTCCAGTCAGCTCATGTTGAGCTAATTTTATTTTTTTTTGAGTCCTGTCCAAGTACACTGAAGACTCAAGACCACATCATACAAGTGAAGACCAAGTCCAACCAGTTTGAAGACATGGAAGTGAAGCCCACATCCAACCCAGCCTGAAGATTTGAAATCCTTAGAGGAGAAATCAGAAGCCCTGAAGTCCTGGACTGCAACTGGAAGCAAATTGCGCCAGTCCAAGCCCAGGAGAGGAGCTAGGGTGCCACTTGCTTATGGGGACCATCCCCTTGGTCAGCCACTTAAAGTCACCCCTCTTGGCCGACCAAGGCAAGGAGAGGGAGAAAAATTCTAGGGATTTTTTTCTACCTATATTTCTTTATTTTGTAGCTAGGGTTTGGGTGGGAATAGAATTCCTAGGTAAATACTATTGTACCCTTACTTGGGGCCCAAGACTAAGAGTCTATTTAAAGGACCCTAGTCTCTTATATGAGAAGTAAATTTTGATATATGAAATAATCTTTGATTCTCCAATTGATGTGTGCTACCCTACTATGTGCTTAAGGGGTTCTGTGTGAGCCCTTCCTCTTCCCGGTGCCCTGCAATTGCTTCCTGCCACCAACCTACTCTCCAAAGCCCTGGCCGCCCACTCCAAACACTCTCTATTCTTTGCTATTTTCTTCTTATTTCTTCTTCCCCTTTAAGTTTTCTAACCCTTGACAGGTCATTTATAGGTCCCTCGACTCCGATGAATTCAACGACTCCAGCCAGGCCACAATCGGACCACCGAGCAGAAAGTCGGGAATCCGCAGGTCTTTGGCTTGGTTTTCCAAGCCGCATCCAGAGTGAGAGCGATCTCTTCGCGTACGATCTGCACCAGGCACTTCAACCATTTCCAGGTATACCCCCTCTACCTGCCAGTCCATTTATTAAAGATGAACGAGCCCAACCGAGACTTCTCAGCCTCGGTAGTCCTCTTTCCTTTGTTTTTTAGGTCCTGTTATGCATGCTGTAGCCTCTTATTTTCATATAGAACTCTTTACATCGTTCCTTAGTCTATTCTTCAGGATTAGTCATACAACTTAATATTAAAAATACAAAAAAAATACTTGCATGCATATATAGGTTCCACATCATCTGGTATCAGAGCTTAGATTATGGCTCGTTCTCTGCACCCTTCACAGTCCGTATATGTACTGTTCTTTTAATTGTTTCTCCCTTCTCAAAACTTCAAAAATTCTAATTTTTATTTTTCTAGATTTATATTAATTCAAAGTATTTTATAGAATTTTTTTAGATTTTATTTCGATATGTGCAATTTCTGCAAGCCAAAATACAGCCTGCAAATTTTTGGCTCTATTTTTCTGCAAGACAACTTTGGAAGGTTTAGGGTTTTGTTTAGCATCTCTTTGCATATCTTTATTTTTAGTATGTTTCTAGCATATTAGGTCATTGGCTGCAAATCATATTTCTGCAAAAGGACAAAAAAAAAATTACATATATAAAAGCTACCTAAAATACTTAAACCCTAATTTTGCATCATCTGTCTGCCATCATTGCATAAACTACCTTTAAGGGCACTTTTGCTATGTCAGATGGGGGGAGGATTTGATCACCTTTCCTTAGCCCAAAATCACATCCCCTGCATTCAGTCCCAAGCCTAACTTAAAATCTATTAGACTTAATTTGTCCTAGTGGGTTAGGGATACCAACTGGTCGGGTTCGGGCTAAGTGTCAGATCACTGTGTCAAGCTAACCTGTATGTGCCTGTGCTTAGTGTCTAGAACGGTGGTTCAGGGATTTAGTCTCGAAGGGCTTATGTGCTGGTCTGCCTACCTAGCCGATCTCTGATTGGTGTCTAGGATTGGCAATCAGGGACCTAACACTCCCTTTACACCTGCCTGGCTGAGTACAAGGTTACTATAGGCTAGTTTGCCACCCTGATTGAGCATCAAGTTTTGGACTCTAGGTCTAGGCAGCTGTAGTCGAGTCAGTGTTGAGTCTTGCAGCTGAGCACTAGAGTGTTGAGTCTTGCATGAGCACTAGATCATATCATCCACCATCTTCTTGAACCCATGGATAAGTTGGAAGCCAAGATTCAAGCCCTTGTAGACCAAATAGCCTAGATGAATACCTAGATGACCCAGATCGATAGCCTCAACCCAACTCAACCTGTGAAACCATGGAGCCCAACCTTAGGAGAACCCAATACTCTGACCCATATAGGGAGTCCAGCCCTAGGAGAACCCAATACTTCGACCCATATAGGGAGTCCAACTCTAGGAGAACCCAATACTCTGACCCATATAGGGAGTCCAATCCTAGGAGAACCCAATACTCTGACCCGTACAGGGAGCCCAACCCTAGGAGAACCCCTTACCATGATCCCTATTTGGAGCCCAACCCTAGGAGAGCCACTAGGTATGTTGTGTTGGTAGCACCTAAATATTGTGATCCTGAGTGTGAGAATTATCTTGCTTGGGAAAGAGATATGGACCTGTATTTTGAACAAAATATGGGTTTCGATTCTGAAAGAGATCAGTTCAAGTTTGGTAAAGCTAAGTTAGTTCACCAGGCCAGGTTAGACTGAGATAATGTTGAGAGAATACTTAGACTAGAAGGCCACGAACCCATAACTACCTGGAGTGATATGAAACTTGAACTAAGGAGAAAGTACCTATCCAAGTCCTATCAGTCCAAGAGACCCATAACCTATAGATCTTATAACTCCAAATCCTATGAACCTAGAACCTATGAGCCCATATCCCATGAGTCCAGTAGACCCAAGACCCATAGAGCACAATCCAAATCCTATGACCCCAGATCCTATAATCCCATGACCCATAGATCTGCGCCCTTGTCCTATAAGCCCAGGGAGCCCATATCCCCTAGGTATCAGTCAATACTAGTCATGTTTTCCCTAGTCAACTTGAACCCTATAGGATTAGTACCCCTAAATATGAGCCCAGTAGTAAGCCACTACCCCTTAGGCAACCTGAACCTACTAAGAGTAGTGCCCATAATCAGAGACCAGAACCTAGCCAATTTTTTCTTAGCCGACCTTCCCCTACCATCCCTTTGATTGACAAGGCTTACATTAACGTGGAAGTGTATGAAGCTGATATGAACTTAGCGGATGAGTATGAGGGAGAAGAGGAGATACCTATAGATGACATACAATTAGCTGACCCAATAGATACCCAGGTAGAAGCCAACCTAGAGGTAGTTGGCCCTAATCACATCCAGCCTAAAGTTGTAGTGGAAGAACAATTAAAGGAAGAGAACCTAGATACTGCTGCTAGAACCTTACCTAAGGAAACCATAAAGGGGAGCCAAATTATAGAGTCTAGTCCTAAAATACAAGAACCAGAAGAATTTATTAAGGACCTGATCTCTTTGAATAAGTACCTTCAGGATGAGCCCCCTCCTATAGTTCCCATTAAGGGCCTCTTCCCTGAGATTAATAACCCATCCTTCCATTATGCAAACCCCATAGATATACCGCAACCCTGTGAGGTTAGCCTCATTAGTCTAGGATTAGTCCCTGACATGCCTTCTTATATCGTACTTTATCCAACTAATCCGGAACCTTTTTCTCCACCCTACTAGACTAATTCTAAACCCAGTTTCTATTTTCTGCCCTTTCCTAATACCTCCAGTATTTCTAGGATCATTAGATTGCATTTAGTTGAGATTAGCATACTGCATGCATTCATTACGCATGATAGGTTTGCATTATACTTATGGCATACCCTATGAAATTTGCTATGAGCCCATTGTAAGTTTTCATGTACATGTCAAGCTAGGACCAAACCTAGAGAACCTATGATCTGTTAGGTTTAGGTCCAAAAAGTTTAATAAAAATTTCCTTCGATAGGAATACATAGTCAAGTATGATAGGTATTAGTCCTTTGCATCACCTGTTAGGAGTATGCATATGCCCAGTATGTTCACCACCTGCACTAATTTTGAAAGAAACTGGCTAATTCCCGAAGAAGAGCCAAGGAATTTGATGTAGTGGATTCTGTCATGGTTAGGCTTAGGCCTAAAAGAAGCTTCATACCCGTGGAGCCGGACCTTTTAAAGTGTTAAAGAAGGTTGGAACAAATGCCTATGTGTTAGACTTGCTTTCGGATATGGGCATTAGTTCTACCTTCAATATTACAGACCTGGTTGAGTACAGGAAACCGGTAGCGATACCTAGTGAGGCCTTTGGACCTACTCCTTCCATTGTGAGTGACCTTAACCCAGAGTGTCCACTAATAAATTGGCCTGAGAGAGGAGAATGGATCGAGCATATCCTGGATGATCAAGCCATTACAACCCGGGGCCGCGACTATCAATGCTTCCTGGTCGATGACAAGGCCAGCCAGAGTCAAACGATTCATGGATTTCTCAAGAGGACTTGCAGCGCCTCAACCTAGACCTCCTCGAGAGATATGTGAGCCAGCCTGATCTTCACTCGATAGGGTCGAGTTCCTCCCACCCCGGGAGAATTGGTGGGGACACCAGAGGCACCAGAATAAGACAGAGGCTTTTCAACCCTCTGTGGATCACTTAGTTACATTCAAGTCCATTTGTAATAAAGCTTAGTTCATCTAAGTTGTGGTTGTACTAGTCAGCTCATGTTGAGCTAGTAGTCCAGTCAGCTCATGTTGAGCTAATTTTATTTTTTTTGAGTCCTATCCAAGTACATTAAAGACTCAAGACCACATCATACAAGTGAAGACCAAGTCCAACCAGTTTGAAGACATGGAAGTGATGCCCAAGTCCAACCCAGCCTGAAGATTTAAAGACCTCAGAGGAGAAATCAGAAGCCCTGAAGCCCTGGACTGTAGCTGGAAGTAAATTGGGCCAGTCCAGGCCCAAGAGAGGAGCTAGGGCACCACTTGCTTATGGTGACCTTCCCCTTGGTCGGCCACTTAAAGTCACCCCTCTTGGCCGACCAAGGCAAGGAGAGGGAAAGAAATTCTAGGGATTTTTTTCTACCTATGTTTCCTTATTTTCTAGCTAAGGTTTGGGTGGAAATAGAATTCCTAGGTAAATAATATTGTACCCTTACTTGGGGCCCAAAACTAAGAGTCTATTTAAAGGACCCTGGTATCTTGTATGAGAAGTTAATTTTGATATATGAAATAATCTTTGATTGTCCAATTACTGTGTGCTACCCTGATGTGTGCTTAAGGGGTTCTGTGTGAGCCCTTCCTCTTGCCGGTGCCCTACGATTGCTTCCTGCCGCTAGCTTGCTCTCCAAAGCCCTGGCCGCCCACTCCAAACACTCTCTTCCCTTTGCTATTTTTTGCTTATTTTTTCTTCCCCTTTGAGTTTTCTAACCCCTGATAGGTCATCTGCAGGTCCCTCGACTCCGACGAATCCAACAACTCTAGCCAGGCCGCAATTGGACCACCGAGCAGAAAGCCGGGAATCCGCAAGTCTCTGGCTTGGTTTTCCAAGCCGCATCCGGAGTGAGAGCGATCTCTTCGCGTACGATCTGCACCAGGTGCTTCAACCATTGCCAGGTACACCCCCTCTACCTGCCAGTCCATTTATTGAAGATGAACGAGCCCAACCGAGACTTCTCAACCTCGGCAGTCCTATTTCCTTTATTTTTTAGGTCCTGTTATGCATGTTGTAGCCTCTTATTTTCATATAGAACTCTTTACATCGTTCCTTAGTCTATTCTTCGGGATTAATCATACAACTTAATATTAAAAATACAAAAAAAATACTTGCATGCATATATAGGTTCCGCATCACAAGTCCCCTGAACCTCAAGATCCGAAGGGCTAACAACTTTTCATCCTAGGGCCCAAACTAGTCCTAGAAATTCCATGACAGCATCATGATTATTGGACCTTGGCCTTAGCCTTGTCCCCTGAGCCTTGGAAGCACCATATGAGATCCAACAATCTCCACCTTGGTACTTCAAGGCTTCAGCCAACTCCATCTTATCCACAAGCTGCATCAGTGCCACACACTTTACGAAAGCTATCTCACGGTAGAACCTTCATCAGTGCATCTGCTGGATTCTCCTTAGTCTGTACCTTCACCAACTCCACCTTGCCATCTTTCATGAGCTCTCTGATCTAATGGTATCTGATGTTGATGTGCTTGATCCGAGCATGATAGATAGAGTTTTGTGCAAGTAGAAGCATACTCTGGCTATCGCAGTGTACCCTGATAGCCTCCTGTTCGAGGCCCATCTCCAATGCTAGACCCTTCAGCCATAAGGCCTCCTTTGCTACCTCTATAACTTCGATGTACTCCACCTCGATGGTTGATAATGCCATAATAGGTTGTAAGAAGGATCTCCATGATACAGGATCTCCATATATGCAGAATATGAAACTCGTCGTCAAACCATGGGTGTCCACATCTCCACCAAAATCCATATCCACGAACACTCCTATCAACCCTTGAGCCTCCTTGGACATGTTGGAGTGTCCCTCAGCACCTCCTCGCTGTCCGTAGCAAATGCCAACTCCAACCATGCCTGCCAAGTACCTGAAGACTCCCTTTAGTGCTCGCCTGTGCTCCCTGCCAGGCTATGCCATGAACCTGCTCATCTGACTGACTGCATGGGCGATATCCGACCTACAACACATCATGGTGTACATGAGACTACCTACACTAGAGGCATATGGTACCCTCTTTATCTCTTAAACCTCCATCTCAGTCTATGGTGCAATGGTCTTCGAGAGTCTGGAGTGTCCGGCTATAGGTAGCTCTATCGGTTTTGCTTCCTTCATCCCATACCTCTCCAAAACCTTCTTTATATAGCCACCTTGAGATAAATGCAGCACTTTCTTGTTTTGATCTCTGAAGATTTCTATGGCTAGGATCTTCCTCGCAAGTCCCAAATCCTTCATCTCAAACTCCTGAGACAAAGCTGCCTTTAGTTCCTACACTGTCTGCTTACTCTTGCATGCTATCAGCATGTCATCCATATACAAGAGTAAGTAGATCCTAGAACCATCATCAAGAGTCCTCACATATACACAAGAGTCATGATCGCACCTGAAAAGTTCAATGCTTTTCATAAAAGTATCGAACCGCTTGTACATTGCCTCGGTGACTGCTTGAGCCCATACAGCGACTTCTGCAGTAAACAAACTTTCTCTTCTGATCCTGGTTCTTTGAAACCTGATGGCTGCTCCATGTAGATGCTCTCCTCTAAGTTTCCATGAAGAAGTTCCATCTTGACATCCATCTGCTCCAACCCCAAGTCCTGAGCTACTGCGATGCTCAGCAGCACCCTGATGGAAGTATATCTAATGATGGGAGAGAAAACCTCGCTAAAGTCTATTCCTTCTCTCTGTGAGTAACCTTTAACAACAAAACAAGCTTTGAATTTGATGCCTCCTTGTTCCAAAGGTCCCTCCTTGCATTGGTAAATCTATTTGCATCCTATGGGTTTTTTTCCCTATGGCAATTGCACCAACTGCCATATGTCATTGTTGTGAAGAGACTACATCTCCTCGAACATTGCTTGGACCCACCTCTCTGTGTCTGGGCTCTCCATAGCCTCCTCGTAGGTATATGGGTCTCCATTGGCTATCACCATGGCATATGACACCATCTCTCCGAAGCCATATCGGTCAGGTTGCCTGATAGTCCTCTTGGCTTGTGTAGCGCAACCCTGATATCTCTCCTAGGTCCAGCCTACTCCCACTGGTCCTCTTGGCCTCGATCATCCATCCGAGCTCTCTCCACATGTTGAGGCACCCTTTGAGAGTGCTCCACCTGAATGTCCAATCCTTTAAATGCACCTGCAAGTAGCAAAATAGAAAATGAGGTAAGCTATCCAGCATGCCCTGCTGGACCTCCTACTGCTCTGGCTGCTCCTCCGTGCCACCTGACCTCTGGAGAACTAACCTCTCATCAAAGGTCACATCCCTACTGATGATGACCTTCTTCTCCAAGGGATCCCACATCCTGTACCCCTTGACCCCTCGTGGATATCCCAAGAATACCATCTTCTTTGACTTGGCATCCAACTTACTACACTCACCAGCACCGATGTGCACATATGCTGTGCACCCAAAAACCCATAGATGGTGAAGCCCAATCCTTCTTCCATACCATCTCTCCTCTAGAATACCACCATCTAACTTTATATGTGATGATCGATTGACCAAATAGCAAGCTGTGTCAACTATATCAACCCAGAACGCCTTAGGAAACCCTACCTGCGGCCTCATGCATCTTGCCTTCTCCATAAGGGTTCGGTTGATTCTCTCAGCCATACCATTTTGCTGAGGAGTCCCTCTGACCGAGAAGTGCCTTTTGATGCCACACTCCTCACAAAAGTGCTGGAACTCCCTGCTGGTGAAGTCACCATCATTGTCGGACCTCAAGCACTTTACACTACGACCTTGCTCCTTCTCAACTTCTGCTTCCATACCTTGAACTTTGAAAAAATCTCTATTTTTTTCCTCATGAAGTAGACCCACACTTTCTTTGAAAAATCATCTATCAAGGTCAAGAAGTACCTCACTCCATTTCTGGCTAAAATTGGAGACGGTCACCACACATCAGTGTGAACTAGCTTCGTGGAGCTACATAGTGGGCTGAACTACTGCTGAACTGAATCCTCCTCTGTTTTCCCATATGGCATGGCTTACAGACATCTAAAACATCACCAACCAAATCTGGAACTGATCCATGCTTGCTCAGTTCCTTCATCCTACGATCTCCATGTGGCCTAAGTGGTAGTGCCACAATCTATAGTCTCCCTGTGGGTCTTGTGCTGCCATTACTATATCAAATTGCCCCATCACAACTGGCCCCTCCATCCTGTAGAGGTTATTGTCCAGCCTCCTACCTCTCATCACAAACATGGCTTTATTGGAGATATTAAGTACTCCACTCTTGGCTCGACTGCTGAAGTTGTAATCGCATCGCCCAGGTAGCCCAGTGATACTAGATTTTTCTTCAGCTCAGGAACATGCTTGACATTGGTCAGTGTCTTCACGATCCCATCAAACATCCTCACTCGTATACTTTCAATATCAGCGACCTTACATGAGTGATCATCTCCAAGTGTCACACTTCCCTCATCGATCTTGGTATAGGTCGAAAACTAAGATCAGTTCGGGATATAATGATGAGAATAGGCTGAATCCAGGGTCTATATATTTGTGTACAATCTATGATCATCTGATAGCACCAAGAGGTCATCCTCCACCTCTTTATCATCCATGGCACTCACCAAATCTGATCCTCCTGTGTCTCCCTTCTTGTTCTTCAACTGAGGACAATCCCATTGCAAGTGCCTAATCATATTGCACTTAAAGCACCTTGTATCTTTCCTACTCTTGCTTTTCCTTCTGGACTTCAACCGTCCTCTCTGCTTGGACCTCTCCCTTCCTCTTCCAGACCTTTCCCCAATGACCAAGCCTTCCTGGGGAACTCCTTCTTTGGTTAGCTTCTCCCTCTGCTCATTGGAACGCAGCACTGAGATCATGTCTTCATACTCCAGGGCCTCCTTGCCATATAGCAGCATAGTAACCAAAGCATCAAAGGAAGGTGCAGCGAGCATAGTAACAGCAAGGACTTATCCTCCTCGAACTTGATCCTAATATTCAGCAACTCGTTACACATCTTGTCAAACTTCTGAATGTGATCTACCATGTTTCTACCTTCCTGCATCCGAAGGCTGTAGAGTCGCTTCTTTAGCATCGCTTGTTGTACATGTTCTTTCCTATATAGAGCAATTCAACTTAGACCAGAGACCTTTTGGAGTCCACTCCTCTATCATGGAATAGAGAGCCACATCCACCAAGCACCCTTTGATCATCGCACAGGCCTTCCTTTTCATGGACATCCATTGCTTCTCTGACACCTCGTCAGGCTTTTCGTCCAAAGCCTAATCTAGTTCCAACTGGACAAGGAGATCTTCAACCCAAACTTTCTACACGGAAAAGTTTCCTTTCCCATCAAACTTCTCAAAATCCACCTTCGTGCTAGTACTCATGGTAGGATCCTAGCCAAATATGCAATAATAAAAAAAAATACCGTAGGATTGAGAAGTACCTTGACAGGCCCTTGCTAAAATTTCAGTAATTGAATATCTGCAACTTCTGGCATCTCCCACAAACCCCATGCAACTCGAGCTCTGATACCACCCGTTGGAGGACATTCCCAGGAGCATGGACAACCTTTTACAAGCAACCAACCTCAGAACATTATATTGGAAGTAGCAGCAACAGGGGATTGAAGCAATCAGCCTGGCAAGGATTCAGCCTTCTTGTACAGAAATCTTCTAACTTGTTCAGAGTGCCCCGAACGTTCCATATATGATATGGATATGAAACCACCTCTCTTGGGACCTCCAACTAGAGAGAACTCAACCCTCCAAAGCTCATGGTCGAACTTTAAAAGGGTTGAGAGAGGGATGACTCCAAAGATGCTAGGTGCTGGGTTTCCTACTTGGACTAGGAGTCCATAGGTGCTAAGAAATTTTCTCCTTCCTAGGGTATGGTGGCTTGGATGCTGATATTACCCTGATAGAGAGTGACAAACCAGAGAGGAATGAGGGAGAAAGAAGATGGATATCAGGGAGAAAAGGTTATTTCCTTATGACGGCTCTAATCAGCCCCATATACAAAGTATATATATACTAGGTCACCATGACCTAACCCTAAAACTCCCATAGGCCAACTTAATGCATAATTGAGTTTTCCAAGCCCAAGTACACTCTTGACTCAATCCAATCACACATACCTAGGACTCAAAATCAGTCTAATACAAGTTGGCCCCTTGAAGCCCAAGTTCCCTGAACCTCAAGACCCAAAATGCTAATAGTCTTTCATCCTAGGACCCAAACTAGCCCTAGAAATTTTATGACAGCATCATGATCATTGGACCTTGGCCTTAGCCTTGGTCCCCTGAGCCTTGGAAGCACCACATGAGACCCAACATGATTTAGGTCCTAGGATGAAGGTATGTAGCCTTCATGTATCAAAGCCTGGGATTCTGGGATTTTGATAGTCTAACTCATATTTGGGCAAGATTTGAGTCCAAGGGGATGAGAATACAAGAGACCATGGGTGTGCATAGGACTTGGATGAGTGTTTTCACGTTTTGAGTTAACATGGAAGTTGTTTGGATTAGGCTTGACATCATGTATCTAGACTAGACCATGAAAGTCCTTGTATGTATATTGATTCTTGGTGTTTCGATTTATGCGACGAATCATTTTTCTCCCAAAACACTAATCTACCCTTTCTCCTCTCCCTCTCCCTCTACTTCACGCATCCCAAGAATATGAGAAACTCCAGTAAGCCATGCACCCCATCACCCCTTTCTCCCTTCATGCATGCGACCTCCTTGTGTTGGCACTAGAGAGTCCCAATCTCCAGGGACTCTCTCTCATCCACATCTCCCATATTGTGGCCGGCCCTAGCTCTAGAGAAAGGCTAGGTTATGGTTATTCTCAAGTGGGAAGAACACTAGGAAATCCTCTCTGTGCTGTGTGCCCTCCTATCCTAAATTCTAGACACACAAATTTAGACTTTTGTGGAGGAGGTGCTAGGGTTTGGAAATCTTGGCTAATCTTGGCCATTCAAAGCCCTAACATTGGAGATCTTTGCTGGTTCTAGAAGTCCACAACCTGAGCAAGGTGTTCTTACATGTTTAAGTATATGAATTAATGGCTATGATCTTGAAATAATTTGAAATCTAAACCTAATATTATATATCACATATATGGTATTTTAGATCTAAAATCTATGAAATATAAATATCACACATATGGTTTTTTAGATCTAAAACTAATATGTCACATATATCATACATTAAAATCAGAAAATAATAATTAAAATAATTTAAAATATTTTTTAAAAATTTGTTCAATATTGTACTAAGATAACCTTTGTACTATAAGGGATTAACTGTATACCATGATAACCTTATGTCCATACAATGCGAACATTAATCATTTTAAGTTTAGATCTAATATTAAAGAAGATATATTTCATATATCTAATTTTATATCTAAAGTTATTAATTAATTTATTTCAAAAATTATTTTCAAAATCGATCAACTTTGTGCTAGGACAACCTTTACAGTATAAGGGATAAACCTTATACGAAGACAATCTTATATCAACACAAAGTTGATTCCATCAATTTAACTTTTAGATTCAAAGAGAAACTAAATCTGAAACTATTTCACGCATGTTAAAACCATGGCTCTGATACTACTATTGGAGTTAAGGTGATTATAGGCATACTGAAAAATTTCAGGTTACGATAACCTAGAGTGAAAGCAAAATTGAAAACTATTTTCAATCTAGCCTGTAGACCTAAAACATAAAGCACTTAAGGATCTTATAACATGATGAGAGATTAATCTTAGACATCGATCTAAAATCAAAAATTTTAAAGAAGGAAGATCGAACATTTACTTGATTCACTTTCCTTCTTCTTTAACATATCATATCCGGTAGATGACCGAGGTTTTCTGTCATAGCTGTGCACATGCCCTACCTCTACTGGTATCCACATAGAGATGGCCTAATCAAAGCACCAAGGCTATCAAAGTGCTAGTGCCTTGCAAACCTCGCTTCAGAAGTTAGATCTAAACATCTTCTTCAAGAACAAAAAGAAGAAGCTCTGTGCGAACTCTTTCGTGCAGATTCAAGAGAGAAGGGGGTAGGTTGTGAAGAGAAGAAGAAACCACTTTTCTTCTTCTCTTCATCTCTCTCTAAGCACTCTTTGGATGTGTGGAAGCAAGAAAGAAGAAGGAGGGACAGTGGAAGGAAGGCTTGCAGCAAGAAAAATAAGATGAAAGAGAGACCCAGGAGAAGTGGGGAGCTACCAACTTGCACCTCCTCTCTTTTTCTTGTGCATGCAAAAGAAGGGGTGTAATTTTCAGCACCCCTTCTCAATTCTTATTGCCCAAAAGAAATAGAAACCCAGTAAAATTGGGCTTAGGCTTCCTATCCTAATTGGCTTTGAAATTAGATTCAATTCGAATCTGATTCAAACTCGATTCGAACTAAATTTAAGAAGGTTGTCAATCCTAATCTAATTAGGATTTGAATCCAAGTCCTACTTGGATTATAAATCCAGCTAACCTTAAATTAAGTCAAGTTTAATTCAATTATATCTAATTTAAATTAATTAAAAGTTGATCCATAATTTAATTAAGCCTAATTGCATTGCAATACTTGTAATTAATTTTCTTTACTAATAATTAGCAATTACTCAATATGTAACCCTACATAATTAGCAGTTTCTAAATTCAAATCATCAATCCAATTAATAATTTAAATATGATCCAAGCTCTTGATCAGGTTTAGCTCCTTTAATATGTGATCCCGCAGATTGTGTTCTATCTAGTAGTGAGACATATAATGATTTCCATTATAGTATCATCAAAACTCCTTCTGATGGACTATAATGATTCCAACTCACTCTAATAAGGATCATTGATCCGAAAATGATCTTAGTACGTTATCACAGTCTACCAATGATGCCTAACAGCATATAATAGCAACCTAGTAGAATAAAAAGATAAACTCTTATATGTAGTTATCATATAATTGAGTTCTTCTATCAAAAGTTTCAATAGGATGCAGGTCATAAAACCTTGTCAAACCCTAAATATCCATCATATATAAGACTTATCTAGCTTGAGATCAATCATAAATCCTATAAAAACTTCTTTCTATTATCATGCTACTGTAGCTAAGGACTTAAGGATTCAGCCTCTTAAATCGTATAGGACCACTCCTTATCGATAAGGCTGAAAGATTTTCTATGAGTGCACACCTTACTCCTACAACAAACCTACTACAGCCAATAAACATCGCAAGGCTCCAAATAGCTAGGGATCATGTTTATATGCTATCAAACTATAGCAATTCCATTATGAGCAGTGAGTCATCGCAGGTCAAAGAACTACTCATACAACTATAGCATCGAGATAGTCACTAACAAGTCAGTAGACATCTAAGTGATTTCTTATTTTTGATCATACTCAGTACCATTGTTCTCTAACTACTTGCACTCTCACTCCAGTATTTTTATACAATAGACTTGAGACTTGTCTATCCAAAAGAGAATCGATTCATGCACTAATCTTGATGGATTAATCACCATCCCCATGATGATCCAACGATCAGAAGCAATTTAGAAGTTAATCTATAATGTCATATATCTCAAATTCTCAACTCTTACGAATGTGTATCATTATCCATTAACTCCTTGGATGATTCACAAACACATTATACATGAATGGATAAGAAAAATATCTATTTTATTAATTCTAATAAATCAAGTATAAAAATATATACTAAAAAATTATAATATGCCATGCTAGTCTAGCTTCTAGGGCATACATCTAACAGCCAGATAATCTCTTAGATGCAAAATAGATAAGATGGATGGCTTATCAATATATGTTACCGAATGGACAACTCTACAAAAGGTCTTTTTCTTTACCTCTATTTTAGTATTTGAAACCCATGGAAGCCGACTATACACTCCAAGAAACTCATGAATGAATATACAAAATTCACTTAGAGGGCAGGTCCTTAGCTTATAAAGCTTTAAGATTAGGATATTATTGCTTTATAATGCAACAAGATGCAATAAATCTTATTGAAATGTATGATCAATGCCAACAATGCAAATATTCAATGACAACTAGCTAGCCAACTGACTTACCTTTCATCCCAATGCCCCTTTATTCAATAAGGTATGAATATCTCAGCACGTTTTTCCCAGCTACAAGTCAAAGGAGTTTCTTATTATTGCCATTAACTATTTCACCAAATGGGTGGAAGTAGAATCCTTGACTCAAATTTTCGAGAGCAAAGTTAAAAACTTTCTATGAAAATTAATCATATATTAGTTTGGATTACCACATGTCATTATAACAGATAATGGATAATAATTTGATAATCGAGCATTCAAGGAGTTCTACATTGAACTTCCTATTGTACATCAATTCATGTCAATTGAGCATCACAAATAAATGGAGAGGTGGAAGTAACTAACCGAGCAATATTACAGGGCCTTAAGATCAAGCTAGATCAAGCCACAGAAAAGTGGGTAGAAAAATTATAGTATTATGGGCATACCGAACAACACCTCAAATATCGATAAATGAGTCAGCCTTCTACTTAGCCTTTGACATCGAGGCAGTAATTCCAATCGAGATTAGGCTATTGATGATGGGGATAAAGAATTATGAAAAGCCAAGCAACTCAAACAATCTAAGAGTCAATCTAAACCTACTAGAAGAAACTTAAAACCAAGCTCACTTAAGAATGGCTACATATTGATAGCGAGTCACTCGGTACTACAATACTCATGTAAAGTGAAAAACTTTCAACCCAAGAGATCTCATTTTACAACGAACAGAGATCTCAAGACCAACTAAATAAGAAAAACTATCTCCAAATTGGGAAGAACCCTACCAGGTAACTGAAATTCTTTGACAAGAAGCCTATAGGATCAAGAATCTCAATGGATCACCCATTTCTCAGACTTGGAATGCCAAGAATCTATGTATGTACTTTCAATAATATACAAATATCAATTCAATTACACAACAAGGCATTTATCAACTAGATATGTGTCTATGCATTAAAACTACATATTGAATGTCAATAGAAAGACTAACTTAGTTGGTTAACATCCGACTAAATAGAATAATAGTCTAGTTAGTCAGTTGACACCCGATTAACAAAATGATGGCAAAAGATAGTTGATTAACACCCAGCTATAAGAAGATATTAAAATGATTGATTAATACTCGATCGTCTAAAGAAAATAGCCAAGTTATTCAATTGACACCTAATTAACAATGGTAACAATCAATTAACACTCGGCTATCAAAAGTTATGATGGTTGACTAGCACTCGATTGTTTAAGAAAAACTATAAAGATAATTAAGCAACAACTATCTATAAATAAAAATATGCTAGGTACTATTGGTGAAAGTTCAACTCCTGTATTCGGAGGAACAATGTTCGACCACAATGGCAACTGATTATCTAACTAAGGTACTTGACAAAATTGCAATTAAAGGAGATTTACAAGACAATATTGGAAGAAGGATATTTTTATTATAGAAAGTTCTTACAAAAATTAGATTTGATCCGAATAAACTAAAAAATATAGAAGAAAAACGACTCCTAAACATGTTCCTCAAAATTGATGCCAGGGATCTTGATTCGATGAAGAGGAAGATTAAGGAGGAGCTCAAAACTTGACAAGAAGATAGCTAATGCTAAAGAAAATTTAGGAGAAAGTGAAGTCTGTGAGCTTTATTTGGCTAGTCCTTCAAGGTTGGCTTCTACTAGCTATTTGGTAGCAGTAACCTCATCAGCATTGGCCCCTTCTATAGTCGTCTTCTCCATCAGCTCTTCAGCAATAGCAACTTCTTTAGTGCTAGCTACCTCTTCCTAGGCAGCTTCTTTCTTGGGTTCTCCATCAATAACAATGTTGCTCATGTCTATCTATAGATAAACTTGAGCAACTTGTTCGTTGAAGTCAAAAAACCGCAGCTGGTAGGCTTTTGCTAGGCCCTCGGTGACCTCTTGCATGAAGTCTGCTGACTCCTTTACTTGTTGATCACCTGGGTGGCAGTGTCTCGGGTGGAGGACTTAGTAGTGGTTGCTTGCTCCTCAGTAACCTAGAGAATAGTCTCGATGTTACTGAGTCCTCCCTCCAACTTAGTGGCATAAGCTCTCTTCTTGATGATGATTTCCTTCTTCTTCACCACCTGAGCTTCCAGCTCTCGAATAATGTTGTGGAAGGACAACTTCTCCCAATGTTTTAATTCCCAATCCTTGACTACCTTTAGGAGTTCTTTGGTGACTTTGGCTTGGGTCTCAGTGGCCTCAACCCCATCATTTAGTGAATGCTAAGTTGGGCAAACCCAGTGAACTCCTCTTGGATAAGGGTGATATCATGAGTCAATTGCATCCAAAAGAAATTTGAAGTTAGTAACTCTACAAAACATTTACTCAAAAACATGAGTATATGATACGATCTACTTACCCCATGAAAAGCTAAGAAGAACAAGGATATAAGCTCATCCAAAGGACGTGACTTCCACTCCTCCCGGTCACGCGAGAGAAGAGTCAACTTGATTGGCTCCTATGCAAGCTAAGCATCATGTAAGGCAAAGTCTTGAGGTCAAGCCTTGACCTCTAGTAGGGTGCATTCCTCCTCTTCATTAAGAGAAGGGGTAGCTTTAACCCTCGAGGATATTTGTGATGCCTTTCCTCAAGATAGACCAGCTGCCCACTGGTTCAAAGGAGCAAATGGAGGGTGCTTGGGGGCGAGTGCTTGAGACGGTGGAGGAGGAGCCACGATGACTACTACTTCATCATCAACTTCAATAGGGGTTGCGGAACCCCTTGACTGTGTCACCGACACAATCACCGGCACCTAGGGACCTCCCAAAGATGGTCCTGCTCATGATTTCTTCGAGACAAGTTTCTTTGACTACCTCACTAAGATGAGGGAGTATATTCCAAATGAAATCAGCTGGATGCCTCATACCTACAAAATCTAAAAGAGCAACTTAGAAATAAAAGCAAAGATGCATGAATGGAAAGAAAAGTTATTTGAAGTTATACCGAGAGAAGCCACTGAACTAATTCTGGCATCATACAAGTTCTGCTCCAACAATAGAACCCTCTAGGATAGAATTTCAAGATCATAAAGTTTTTGAAAATCCTCTTCGACAGCTTTGAGGATCTCATCATTATAGTTTGGAGATTGATCAGGCTCCCTCTAGATCTTGTTAATGCCCCAAGGTTGGTCGAAGAAAATAAAGAAAAACCTATTTTTCCATCCATGGATAGAAGAAGAAAGGCCAGTGATGAAAGAACAACCAATACGAGGATAATGAATCATTAGCCATTGGCCATGGGATGTTTACAGACAATGAAGAAGATGCGAAAGAAAGAGATCCTTAGCCAAATCTTGGTCATGTCACAAAGGACAATGACGAAACAAAGGATGTGGAAGGAATTAGGAGCAAGTTGTACAGGAACGACTCGATACAAATCGAACACATTCCTGATAAATGGATGGAAGGGAAGTCGAAGACTGGCTTGAAAAAATTCTTCGTAAATAGCAATGTGGTCGATGGGACCAGAAATCACCCGATTGTCTAGCCCAGGAGCATAGACTTAGAATAACTCGAGAACCGATACAGTTCCCAAAGTTAAAGAACTTGGGTTCAATCATGTGAGAAAGCTCGCTGGCCAGACCCGAAAGGATAAGGATTGGGCTATTAGATCGACTAATCCGAGAGTTTTTTTAAAGGGATGAAACTTCCATCTCACCCAGGATGAGGGAATCTATCTCCTCCAGAGAAGGTTCCTGGAATCCTAAAGCCAAGAAGCTCAACTAGCCAAATAACTTTTACCTTCGAAAGATGAATATAGATTGAAAGAAGAAAAAAGATCAAGCAATGAAACAAAACTGAAGAAAAATAGGCAAAAAAATCAGCCAGAAGCTTGAAATAGAGATGAAAAGCTACATAAACTATAAGGGAAGAAAACCCTAAAAAAACTAATGGAAAACCTACTAGAAATAAAGATAATACGAAGGAGAACAAGGCCAAACCAATCTAGAACACTAGGAGCATGGGGAGCAAAATAACACAA
Organism: Areca catechu; assembly: GCA_021397845.1. Lineage (NCBI taxonomy): Eukaryota > Viridiplantae > Streptophyta > Magnoliopsida > Arecales > Arecaceae > Areca > Areca catechu. Next base: position 117,047,991 of record CM038044.1, on the reverse strand, counting down.
GAAGCTTCGGGAAAGAATAGGCTCCGTGAAGTCTACAAAGAACAAGAATCCCTATGAAAGTGATAGGGAGGGCCTTATATACCTGTTACGGCCGTAACGATGACATGGCCGGGCTCAGATACCGCCAAATATGATCGAGCCACATGGAGGTTTCTCCGGCCAAGTCATCGCCACATTGCCAAGGCCGAGCTCGGCAAGGCTACTCCGCCAGACGACTTCCTAAGACAAACTGCTCTCGCCGAAGTCGAGCTCGGTTCGGGGCTCCTCTACCACCTCGCCTGGCTCCCACCTAGGAGGGGTCCGCCTAGGCCGAGGTCGGCCGATCCTTCGCTCCTTCGCTAGGTGGCCCCCGGAGACGGGCCCACCTCGGTCGAAGCCAGGCGACCTCCTGCCACCTCGCCAGGTGTCTACCCAGGAGGGGTCCACCTAGGCCGAGGTCGGCCGGTCCTTCGCTCCTTCGCCAGGTGGCCCCCGGAGACGGGCCCACCTCGGTCGAAGCCAGGCGACCTCCTGCCACCTCGCCAGGTGTCCACCCAGGAGGGGTCCACCTAGGCCGAGGTCGGCCGATCCTTCGCTCCTTCGCCAGGTGGCCCCAGGAGACGGGCCCACCTCGGCCGAAGCCAGGCGACCTCCTGCCACCTCACCAGGTGTCCACCCAGGAGGGCTCCACCTAGGCCGAGGTCGGCCGGTCCTTCGCTCCTTCGCCAGGTGGCCCCCGGAGACGGGCCCACCTCGGCCGAAGCCAGGCGACCTCCTGCCACCTCGCTCGGTGTCCACCCAGGAGGGGTCCACCTAGGCCGAGGTCGGCCGATCCTTCGCTCCTTCGCCAGGTGGCCCCCGAAGACGGGCCCACCTCGGTCGAAGCCAGGCCGCCTGTACGGAGAAGGTCCCAGGGAAGGAGGCGCAGGCCCCGAGGTCATCCCTCGGGCCGTACGCATCACAGACGGTAACTCGTACGGATGGCGGTGGCACGCGAAACACCATTTGCATCGGCCCGACAGGTCCCACAGTCGAGAGGCACGATTCTGACAAAGCAGGCCCCATATATGGATGGCGCCCACACTTGGGAAAGAGAGCGCTCTCACTGGGCCCGAGGTCTGACCGGCCGCCTTACCAGCGCCCCCCCCCCTTTCCTAACTTTGCCTTTTCCTTGCTGGGCGGACGAGGTCGGAAAGCCGCCTGGCCCTCCTCACCGAAAACGGGAAAGAGAAAGGGACGGGGGAGGGGAGCCTCCCAGGAGGAGAAGACAGACGAATGACGGGAGGAGATAAAAGGAAGGAATCTGGGGACGACAAGGTAAGCGAACAAGCCTAGGGACAAAGAGGAAAGCAGCGGCAAGAGGCCTCGCTCCGAGAGAGAGAGATCCAAGATCCCGAGAGGGGATAATTCGACGTGAGCTCGGCAAGGAGGCCCGGCCGAATTTCCGGTCCCCAGAGTGCCTTTCTTACTAGTAAACTCGCTAAGTCTGGAACCCATTCGGGGGGTCCGCCTTGGAGAGTCTGTTCCTTCTCGTCGTCTACTGACTTGACCGTCGGAGCTCCCTCGCCGGGATCCCCGGTCAGGGTCTTCTAACTCCTTCTTGCAGGTTCGCAGCAGCCGGGGAGGCTCCCTCGCCAGGCGGTCAGGAAGGATCCACAGACCGGAGCCACGGGCGCGGCGATGAGAGCGGCAATAGATTGGCGCGCCAGGTAGGGGGCAGGACACCAAACCCAAGCGGGGGCCAACTTTCTGCAGGTGTCGCGCTCTCTGACAATGGTGGTCACTCGTGGCCGCGAGGCGTCCACCAGCCGCGTGGGGGAGGTTCACTCCCCTCCAGGGGCCCACAGCCCGGAGAGGGAGCTTCCAGCTCCCCCTCCTCTTCCACCACAGCCTACGCCAACGGACGGACCCCTTGCGGTCGTCATCCAACAGCTGCAGACCTTGACCTCGGCGGTCCGGCAGCTTCAGCATCAGCAGCGGTCCCTGGCCACGCAGCCGCAGCCAGGGACCCCCGCGGCCCGAGCCGCGGGGCAGCGTGGGAGCCTGCGCTCCATCCAGGGCAGGCCATCCCATCCGAGGGCCGTCTCCAACCCCCGGGGGAGCCACCAAGCTCCCGCAAAAAGAAACTACTCCGGTTCGGAGGATCACGAGAGACGATCCCCGGCCAACGAGGCCGAAACGGTGCATCGCAGCAAGCGACGCCGAGGCCTGACTTCGCGCCAAGACCGATCGGCGCCCCCTTCACCCGCAGCCTCGGTGGAAGACTCCACCGATGAAGCCATCAGGCGCCAGGCCGAGAGGCGCCTGGAGGAGCATGAGCGCAAGCTAGCGGAGTTCGCCCGCCGATTCACCGACCTGCAGAACTCGTCGGCAGACCCGGCGGGCTACGACTCCCGCCCCCCTTTCTCTGAAGAAATCCAGGCAGAACCGATCCCAAAACGGTTCCGCATGCCGCAGGTGGATCCCTACGACGGGACCACCGACCCTCTGGACCATCTGGAGAGCTACAAAGCTCTCATGAGGGTCCAGGGGCCACTGACGCTCTTCTGCGCATTGCTTTCCCGGCCACCCTCCGGAAGGCCGCTCGAGTCTGGTTCACCCGCCTCGAGCCCGGATCCATTTGCTCCTTCCATCAGTTGGAAGGAAAGTTCGTGGCACACTTCGACGCTTGCCGAAAGGTGCCGAGAGAGGTGGACAGCCTCTTCTCCATCCGCCAGCAGGACCAGGAGCTGCTCCGGGACTACATCACCCGGTTCAAGATCGCAGCCCTGGAAATCTACAGCCTGGACGAGCCCGTCGCCATGCTGGCTTTAAAGCGCGGGCTCAAGACGTCCCGCCTGACCTACTCCCTGGACAAGAAGCCACCCAGGACGTACTCCGAGCTCCTCCTCCGCACCCACAAGTACATCCGAGCGGAGGAGGCCGAACGCACCCGTCGAGAGTTGGACGGGAAGACTCCGAAGAGGCCGCCCCCAAGAGACACCCCGGGAGCTCGGAAGCCCGGGCCATCTGCCGACCCTCGTCCGAATCCAAGGCCGAGGGGCGAGGCCACTCCCGAGCGGAGGTACACCCCTCTCCTCGCACCTCGGATGAAGATCCTCATGGAAATCGAGGGCGAGCGCTACCTCCGCCGACCTCCTCCTCAGAACCCGAGAGCCATCCCAGACAAATCGAAGTACTGCCAGTTCCACCGTGAGCACGGGCACGACACGGAGGAGTGTCGCAACCTGAAGCGGGAGATCGAGGAGCTGATTAGGAGGGGCTACCTCACGAAGTTCGTCAAGAACGAGGCCCCCTCGGAGGGGCAGTCGCTCGTGACCTTACCGCCCATCCCTGCAATCGATAACCGCCCAACGGAGAAGCCCGTGGGCATGATCTCGCGCGGGGTCGGTCGGGCGGCGAAGAGAGCCCGGGAAGTCAGGAACCCGGAGAATGTAATCCCTCCCGAGGGGGGGGAGGGTAATGACAATGTAAACAACGATGCCGTGGTGGTCGAGATGACCATCGCGAAGCATCCTGTACATCGAATCATGGTGGATAGTGGAAGCTCGGCTAACATACTTTTTTACGACACTTTCTCTCAGATGAACTTGTCCCACGATCAGCTGAAACCAGTGCACACCCCCCTGGTAGGTTTTACAGGGGACTCCATGGGGGTCGAGGGGGAGATCACTCTCCCGGTCACCGCCGGATCCCCACCCCGGCAGGCGACCGTCCTAATAACATTTACCGTCGTCAGGCTCCCTTCGCCTTACAACGCCATTCTCGGGCATCCCGGGCTCAACCAACTGGACGCCACAATCTCCACGAGAAGGCTGTTGGTACAGTTCCCCACGCCTTCCGGGCTTGGGGAGATGAAGGGGACGACCCAGCCAGTCCCGCTCTGCCTCCAGACGGTCCCGAGCGCCCGGGGCGCGAAGCTCGCCCCCGATATCGACGACCTCGACCTAAGAGAGAAGGAACCCAGGGGAGGGCCCGTAGAGCGCCTGCTGATTTTTTCCCTCGGATCGGATCCCCTGAAGACGGTGCAAGTCGGGGCCCAGCTCCCAGAAGAAGAACGGACCCGCCTGCTGGAGTTCCTCCGCATGAACGCTGACGTGTTCGCCTGGTCAGCAGCTGACATGCCGGGCATCCCGCCCGAGGTCATCATGCACAGGCTAAACGTGGACCCAAGTTGCCGCCCGGTCCGCCAGAAGAAGAGAAGCTTCGCCATGGAAAGGCAGAAGGCGATCTACGAGGAAGTGGAGAAGCTCCTCGCCGCCGGTTTTGTGCGGGAGGTCCAGTATCCCAGCTGGCTGGCAAACATGGTCATGGTAAGAAAGAGTAGTGGTAAGTGGAGGATCTGTATGGACTACACCGACCTCAACCGAGCTTGCCCGAAGGACAGCTTCCCTCTTCCAAAGATCGACCAGCTGGTCGACACCACCTCGGGGCATCGCCTCCTGTCGTTCATGGACGCCTTCTCCGGATACAACCAGATCCGAATGAGCCCGGAGGACGAAGAGCACACCGCCTTCATAACTGACTGCGGAACTTTTTGCTACAGGATGATGCCATTCGGCCTCAAGAACGCGGGGGCAACGTACCAGCGCCTGGTCAATAGAATTTTCAAAGACCAGATCGGCCGCAACATGCAGGTGTATGTGGACGACATGCTGGTGATGAGCAAACCCGATTCGGACCACGTGGCCGACTTAGCGGAGACGTTCGGCAACCTCCGACGCCATCAGATGAAGCTGAACCCAGCGAAGTGCGCCTTTGGCGTCTCCGCCGGGAAATTCCTAGGATTTATGGTGACCCAAAGAGGAATTGAGGCCAACCCGGAGAAGGTCCAGGCCATCTTGGACATGGAGCAGCCCGCCTCCAAAAAGCAAGTGCAGCAACTCACCGGCCGAGTTGCGGCCCTTAGCCGCTTTATCTCCAGGTCGGCAGACCGCTGCCGTCCCTTCTTCAAGGTGCTGAGAAAGATGAACGACTTCGCTTGGACCGAGGAATGCCAGATGGCCTTCGAGGAGCTGAAGAAGATGCTTGCATCGCCACCGTTGCTGTCCAGGCCCGAGGAGGGGGAGGAGCTTACCCTCTACCTAGCGGTCACCCCGGAAGCCGTCAGCTCGGTCTTGGTTCGGACCGAAGGCCAGGGGGTCCAACGACCGGTATACTATACCAGCAAGCTTCTCCGCGACGCGGAGCTCAGGTATTCTCGGCCCGAGAAACTCGTTTTTGCACTAATAGTGTCTGCCCAGCATCTCAGGCCTTATTTCCAAGCGCACCCCATCGCTGTCCTGACGGATCAACCGCTGAAAGCAGTGCTCAGCCGACCCGATACCTCGGGATGATTGGCAAAGTGGGCACTGAAGCTCAGCGAGTTCGACATTACGTACAGGCCGAGGTCGGCCATGAAGGCACAGGTGCTGGCCGACTTCTTGGTCGAATGTGCAGGCTTGGGCAAGGAGCCCGAGGAAGGCCCCTCAGGCCAGCCGATGAAGATAGGCACCGATGAGCCCGGAGAGAACGCCTGGATCCTCCATGTGGACGGAGCCTCAAACTCCGGCGGGAGCGGGGCTGGGCTCATCCTAGCCAACAGCGACGGGGTCGTCGCCGAATGCGCACTCCGTTTCCAATTCCCCGCAATAAATAACCAGGCGGAATACGAAGCACTCCTCGCCGGACTGAGAGTCTCCCGCGAGCTGGGCGTAACCAACCTCAAGGCTTTCACTGATTCCCAGCTCGTGGCAGGACAGGTATCCGGGGAGTACGTCGCACATGACCCCCAAATGATGAAATACTTGGAGCTCGTAAAGGCGGGCGCGTCCAGATTCCGGCACTTCAACATCTTCCATATCCCCCGTGGGGAGAACGCCCACGCGGATGCTCTCTCTCGGCTGGCGACCCTGCTGGACTCGATGCTGGGATGCGCTCATGTGGAGCGCCTTGAGATCCCAAGCCTCGAGGCACCGGTGGAGGTCCATCAGGTCAGCCACGAACCCATCTGGATGGACAAGTATGCTGAATACATCACCAATGGCACCCTGCCGGAGGACCGCGAGGCGGCTCGCCTTATCAGAAAGAAGGCCGTGCGGTTCGTCCTGATGGACGGGCACTTGTATCGAAGATCCTACTCCTACCCCCTCCTCAAGTCCGTAGGACCCACGGAGGCCAGGCTTGTGCTCCAGGAGATTCATGAAGGCGTCTGCGGGAACCACGTGGGGGGCAGGGCATTGGCGTACAAGGCCCTCCGTTAGGGCTACTTCTGGGAGACAATGAAGGAAGACGCCTCCGACTTCGTGAAGAAGTGCGACCGGTGCCAGCGTCATGCCACGGTTCAACGGCAGCCCTCCAACCCAATCTCCCAGCTCTCAGCTCCCTGGCCGTTCGCCCAGTGGGGGATGGACCTCCTGGGCCCATTCCCGCCAGCGTCTGGACAACGGAAGTTCTTGGTAGTGGCCATCGACTACTTCACGAAGTGGGTTGAGGCCGAACCCTTGGCGAGGATCACCGAAGCAAACGTCGCCAAGTTCTTTTAGAAGTCCATCATCTGCCGCTTCGACCTCCCCCACACCGTGGTTACTGACAACGGGTGCCAGTTCGACTGCCGGGAGTTCGAAGAGTTCTGCAGCGACCTCGGCATCAGGCATCGCTTCACCTCGGTGGCGCATCCCCAGACCAATGGGGAAGCCGAAGTCACGAACAGGACCATTCTTCAGGGCCTCCGCACGCGGCTGGACCAGGCCAAGGGCAGGTGGGCTGACGAGCTCCCCAGCGTCCTCTGGGCATACCACACCACCCCGAGGACGGCTACCGACGAGACCCCGTTCAACCTCGTCTTCGGAGCTGAGGCGGTCATCCCGGTCGAGCTCAGCCTACCCACGCTGCGTGTGGAGCAATACGACGAGACAGAAAACCCAGCCAGGATGATGCTCAACCTTGACCTTCTCGAGAAAATGAGGGACAAGGCCCGAGTTTGAATGGCGGCGTATAGGCAGCGTGTGGCCAGGTATTACAACTCCCGAGTGCGGCCGAAGGTTTTTCGTCACGGAGATTTGGTCCTCCGGCGCGCTGAAGCTTCCCAACCGCGGGAATGCGGCAAGCTATCGCCCAACTGGGAGGGCCCCTACCGGGTGGCAGAAGCCCTCCCTCACGGCGCATACTACCTGGAGGAGTTGGGAGGTGCCAGGTTCCCCCGGACGTGGAACGCCTCGAACCTAAGAATGTATTATCAGTGATGTAAGGTTCCCTACTCCCGTAATAAATTTCCCTCGCTTCAAACGCTCTCTTCTCACTTTGAAGGAAAATCGGTGCATGGCCCTGGACTCGGCATGACCAATCATAGCCGACGGCCGAAGGAATCAGGAGATCCTGGGCTTCGGCCTGGAAGGTGGCGCAGAACCCAGTTCGGCCACGCAAGCCCGGAGAACAGCTCGGCAAGCCGCGCAAGGCTTGAGGAAGCCTGCGGCCCCGGGGTTCAGTCCGGAGATCCTGGGCTTCGGCCTGGAAGGTGGCACCGAACCCAGTTCGCCCACGCAAGCCCGAAGAACAGCTCGGCAAGCCGCGCAAGGCTTGAGGAAGCCTGCGGCCCCGGGGTTCAGTCCGGAGATCCTGGGCTTCGGCCTGGAAGGTGGCACCGAACCCAGTTCGGCCATGCAAGCCCGGAGAACAGCTCGGCAAGCCGCGCAAGGCTTGAGGAAGCCTGCGGCCCCGGGGTTCAGTCCGGAGATCCTGGGCTTCGGCCTGGAAGGTGGCACCGAACCCAGTTCGGCCATGCAAGCCCGGAGAACAGCTCGGCAAGCCGCGCAAGGCTTAAGGGAGCCTACGGTCCCGGGGTTCAGTCCGGAGATCCTGGGCTTCGGCCTGGAAGGTGGCGCAGAACCCAGTTCACCCACGCAAGCCCGGAGAGCAGCTCGGCTAGCCGCGCAAGGCTTGAGAAAGCCTGCGGCCCCGAGGTTCAGTCCGGAGGTCCCGGGCTTCGGCCTGGAAGGCGGGGCAGAAACTATGTCGCCCACGCGAGTACGAAGGCGATCCCAAAGACGGACCCGCTCAAGGCCTACTCTGACGCCGCGCGGTCTGGGATGTCCCAACCTTCGATTTGAGCAACGGAAGGGACCAGGCCTACGATCATTTCAGCACTCCATATCAACATCACAGAAAACAAAAAAAAAAGGGGAGATGGGGGAGTGGAGAAGAAGATGAACTCGAGGCTTGGTCAAACAGTGTCTTCATTAATCTAAGCAACAGTGCAAGCCGGGAATCCCGATAGGCCGGGACTCCCCAAAAGAAAAAGAAGAAGAAGAAAAAGAAAAACAACTACAACAACGAGGCAGGCGAGAAGACGATGGCTCAGTGTGGTGCGGGGTCGGAGCTCTCCGCCGGGGGCGCAGGCACTGCATCCTCGTCTCCTGCGGCGGCCGGCTCTTGAGACTGCTCCGGAGCCACGGCATCGCTGGTCGACGGGGCCGCAGGAGTGGCGTCGACCGCACCGGAGGCTTTGCTCTCGGCTCCTTGCCTCCTGCCTCCGAGCACCACCCCGCTGAGGTCGAGCTCGGGGAAGAAGGCCCCACTTTCTCCCAGCACATCCGGAACCCCTTCAGGAAGGAGTCCACGGCGGCCTCCCGGACCTCCGACGTGTACTCGTCGGAAGCCCGGAACTTCGGGATGGCCTCCTGCGCCTCCCGCTTTGCGGCCTCCAGGAGTCCGTTGATGTACGCACTCCGGTCCTTCGCCGCGCTCGCGTCTCACCGAGCCTCCTCCAGCTGGCACTCCAGCCACTGGGAGTGGGCCTGCAGGCGAGCCTTCTCCGTCGCGTCCTCCTCCGTGCAACGCTGGTAGGAGAGCCTCTCCTCCGACAAGGAAGCCTCCAGCTCCTTGTTCCGCCCCTCGGAACGCGCCAGGTCGGTCTGGAGGGCTTGGTTGCTGGCTCGCAGCTCGACCCCCTTTTCCATGAGGTCTTTGACGTCGGTCGCGAGCTTGCCGAGCTTCCTCTCCTTCTCGGCGACCCTCTTCGCGTTCCCTACGAGGAAGTTCCTCAGTAGGAGAACGTCATTTCCAATCTGCACCAACAGAGCAACCAGGTTAGGAGAAAAGGCCACTAAATCTTGAAAGAACAGAGAAGAAGGAGCTCGAGCTTACCGTAAAGAGCTGCGGGAGAATCCCGAGCAAGGCGTCCGCATAGTCCCGGCCGCCCCGAGCTCGGTGGTCCCGGGCTGTGGAGGCATACTCCATGACCTTCTCCGCGAGCCCCTTGTCGCGGATGACTGAACACCGGTGGGTGATCACCGGTGGCGGAGCTGTCAGGTCGGCTCCTGCGGTGGCTGTCCCTTCAGTTGGGGCCGCGATCGACGGGCCGGCAGAGGCCACGGGCTGCACCGTCGGGGCAGCAGCAACAATGGGACCAGCGCTGGATGGAGCCTCGGGCGGTGGAGCCCCCTCAGCAGCAGCGCCATCAGGCCGGGCAGTCGAAGCATCAACGGCCCCGCCCTGAGGCAACCTGGGCGGGGGAGTGGTGGCCACTGGGCTGGGCGCGGTCGCCGGCGCGATCTCCCGGCCTGCCTCAGTGCGGGCCCTCTTGGCCGCGGGCTCGTCCACCTCCGGGACGTCTCTCTGGGCCGCGCCCTCCAGAAGGCTCTCCAGTGAGAACTTCATTCCTGCAGTGCAAAAGAACAGAAGGTTAGCCAACTCGGTCATGAAGAAAAAGGGGGCAGAAATCAAAGGAGGGCCGAATCTTACCCGTCTCACGGATGGGACTGATCCCGGCCTCAAAAAGATTCTGCTCCGAAAGCAGAACCTCGAGCGCCGGGACCACGTCACTCAAGAGCTGGGAGTAGGCCTCCTGGTCCGCCGACTTGACCTGAGAGTTTCGGTTCGGGGACCGGTCCGGTTCACTCTAGGCCCAGTCGACATCTTCGACCGAGGCGAAGAAAAACCAGCTCTTCCAGCCCTTGATCGAAGAAGGGAGGTCGAACCGGAGACACCTGGGCCGGGGTGAAATATACCACCAGCCGTCATTGGTGGAGCACTTCTTCAGGGTAAACATGGCCTTGAAGAGGGAGAAACGGGCAACGAACCCGTGAAAGTGACAAAAGACTATAAAGGAGAAGATTACCCGGATGGCATTGGGAGCCAACTAGGCCGGAACAAGCCAGAAATGGCTGAGAAAAGAAAGGAAAAAGGGGTGCAGAGGAAATCGAAGACCCCAAGGAGGAAGTCTTCGAAGAAGGCTATGCGGCCGGGGCCACTCATGGTGACGCGCTCCCCGGACCGCGGAACAGACAGACGAATTGACCCCGGGATACCATAGGCATCCCGGAGCAGAGAAAGATCGCCTTCGGTCATGGTGGAAGCATGACCGGAGGGACCGGCGGGAAGAAAAGGTGGAGTAGGAAGAGAACGAAGGGGCACGGCGGGAGCAACCGGGGGAGACCGGACCCCCCTGGGGATGCCAATGGTGACACCCCCGGGTTGCAGACGCCGACGGATCTCCTCCGGAATCGTTTCCTCCTCTGAGGAGGAAGAAGATGGAGTCCTCGACCGGGATGGACCGGCCTCGTCCGGATTGGAAGAGACATAGCGACGACGCGCCATGGCAAAGAGAAGGACAAGGATTCAGAGAGGAAAAGAGAGAGGGGAACCAGAGAAGGATGGAGGCACTCACCGAAAATACGCCAAGCGAACGTGGGGCAACGGAAGTTAGCCTGCAGCAAACCGCCCATGGAGCAAGGGGAAAGGCCTCATTCTGGAAAGTCCCCTCCTTTTCAAACTCAGTCGACAGCGACCGTACCCGTCATTCCGCCCCGAGCCACTGAGCGATCGCCACGTGGACGCACGCCCGACATCGACGCCTCGTTAGCAGGGTAACGGCCTCTGCCTCGAAGCGACGCATTTATTGCGGGCAAGTGGGCGACGCGTGGCGGCTTCCTATAGGGTTTTAGGCGCATCGAGCCACGGCGACAAGGATCGCGGCAATTATGATGCAAGATCTTCGCCTCCCCATGTCATATCTGCATTTAATCCCGACGTTCCGTTCTACAACGCCCCAACGGAACGGCGGGTTGGGGGGCAACTGTTACGGCCGTAACGATGACGTGGCCGGGCTCAGATACCGCCAAATATGATCGAGCCACGTGGAGGTTTCTCCGGCTGAGTCATCGCCACATTGCCAAGGCCGAGCTCGGCAAGGCTACTCCGCTATACGACTTCCTAAGACAAACTGCTCTCGCCGAAGTCGAGCTCGGTTCGGGGCTCCTCTACCACCTCGCCTGGCGCCCACCCAGGAGGGGTCCGCCTAGGCCGAGGTCGGCCGATCCTTCGTTCCTTCGCCAGGTGGCCCCCGGAGACGGGCCCACCTCGGCCGAAGCCAGGCGACCTCCTGCCACCTCGCCAGGTGTCCACCCAGGAGGGGTCCACCTAGGCCGAGGTCGGCCGGTCCTTCGCTCCTTCGCCAGGTGGCCCCGGAGACGGGCCCACCTCGGCCGAAGCCAGGCGACCTCCTGCCACCTCGCCAGGTGTCCACCCAGGAGGGGTCCACCTAGGCCGAGGTCGGCCGATCCTTTGCTCCTTCGCCAGGTGGCCCCCGGAGACGGGCCCACCTCGGCCGAAGCCAGGCGACCTCCTGCCACCTCGCCAGGTGTCCACCCAGGAGGGGTCCACCTAGGCCGAGGTCGGCCGGTCCTTCGCTCCTTCGCCAGGTGGCCCCCGGAGACGGGCCCACCTCGGCCGAAGCCAGGCGACCTCCTGCCACCTCGCCCGGTGTCCACCCAGGAGGGGTCCACCTAGGCCGAGGTCGGCCGATCCTTCGCTCCTTCGCCAGGTGGCCCCCGAAGACGGGCCCACCTCGGCCGAAGCCAGGCCGCCTGTACGGAGAAGGTCCCAGGGAAGGAGGCGCAAGCCCCGAGGTCATCCCTCGGGCCGTACGCATCACAGACGGCGCCTCGTACGGATGGCGGTGGCACGCGAAACACCATTTGCATCGGCCCGACAGGTCCCGCAGTCGAGAGGCGCGATTCTGACAAAGCAGGCCCCATATATGAATGGCGCCCACTCTCGGGAAAGAGAGCGCTCTCACTGGGCCCGAGGTCTGACCGGCCGCCTTACCAGCGCCGCCCCCCCCTCCCCCCCCTTTCCTAACTTTGCCTTTTCCTTGCTGGGCTCGGCGGACGAGGTCGGAAAGCCGCCTGGCCCTCCTCACCGAAAAGGGGAAAGAGAAAGGGATGGGGGAGGGGAGCCTCCCAGGAGGAGAAGACAGGCGAACGACGGGAGGAGATAAAAGGAAGGAATCTGGGGACGACAAGGTAAGCGAACAAGCCTGGGGACAAAGAGGAAAGCAGCGGCAAGAGGCCTCGCTCCGAGAGAGAGATCCGAGATCCCGAGAGGGGATAATTCGGCGTGAGCTCGGCAAGGAGGCCCGGCCGAATTTTCGGTCCCCAGAGTGCCTTTCTTACTAGTAAACTCGCTAAGTCTGGAACCCTTTCGGGGGGTCCGCCTTGGAGAGTCTGTTCCTTCTCGTCGTCTGCTGACTTGACCGTCGGAGCTCCCTCGCCGGGATCCCCGGCCAGGGTCTTCTAACTCCTTCTTGCAGGTTCGCAGCAGCCGGGGAGGCTCCCTCGCCAGGCAGTCAGGAAGGATCCACGGACCGGAGCCACGGGCACGGCGACGAGAGCGACAACAATACCCAACTTGGACAACTAAGATCAATGCCTTGATCCACCCAAAGCTTTTAGATCTTGACACATGGTGTGATCTACATTGAGAAACATCACACCTCTTTGTATTCAAACCAACTGATAACTTATAGCACTAGGATCTGCATAAATAATTAATAGCCAGCTATCTACCACGTGACAAAGTCCTAATGGTCGAGGAAGATCAATCAAATCTCCCAGGCATTTAAGGAATTAATGGGATATTTTTTGATCACGTCATCCCTAATGATTTACCTTCACCACAATCGAAGTGACAAAATGGCTGGCTTTATTTTTGGAGGAAACAATAAATACCATAGTAGCAAAAAAAGCTCCTGACCTATTATCAAGGCTAATGAAATGTCCTGACTCCCTTTCCCTAAAGTGATAAAGGCCGATTAGTTAAAATAATTAATCAACGAAATCTTGGACTCGGGAGTGGAAGGCAACTATTATGATAACTACTCAGATACTCAACCTCGAAGAATGTCCAAATCAATGACTAAACTAAAGACTACAAATTGTCTACAAAACCAAGTAACTATGATGCTCGGGACTGAGTAACTACAAGTCTAACCAACACGATATCCTCTGATACATAAAGGCCGAATAATTGATCGAACTCAACAACTACCAAGGCAGGAGACAATGAGCGATCCAAAGTATCAGGATTTCATGCGTCAAGGCTATAAAATCAAACCACATACATGATTAATTGAGACACGAACGTAGGTATTTAACCACCTACTAATGTCTTTATAATTCAAATCCATAATACCTAAATAAGATATGCAAAAAAATGGAAAGCGGCTATTTCTAAACATGATAACAGAAAGAGGTTATTTCTAAATAGAAAACGGTTATCTCCAAATATTGCGAGGAAACCGAAAATAGTTATCTCCAAACATTATAAAAGAATTAAGAAGGGGCGATCCAAAAGTAAGGAAAAAATGCTTTGGTTCAACTCCATCTTCCCAGTTTTTGTTTATCCAAATCCTAACTAACTTGATCGTCGAAAGGTCCCCGCTAGAAAATCTCTGATCGATGAACTTTCTTGCAAGAATCACCGAGCACCGCCTACAGACAAGATCCGGGATTTGGCGACAACAAAGCATTACACAAAAGGATCGTTTGATCAATTGTTTAATGTTTGTCCAAAAATTCTCTTAAAACAAATGCAAAATTCCGTTAATAATACTCATAATAGTTGGAATACTTTAAAGAGATCACAACCCTCACTCCTCTCTCAACAACCAATTGGGGATTAGGCGGTGGGCCGCTATAAAGCGCGTGAGATGGAAGCAAAGTTGGCTAGTGTTGGTAGATAAATTGAGCGGTAACAGTCATAAGAGTTATTAATAGGATTCTCTTTCTGTTTTGAGTAGAAAGACTAGATAGACAGTTAATAAAATAATTCCCCTGCCGGGAGGTGTTATCATGACCTTTTCATGTTTATTGGGACATGATCGCTCGATGCATACTAAAATTCTCTAAAATAAATAATCTTTTATTTACAGATAATTGAGACAGTAGCACATTTAAGATATATTTGGTTAGAGAAAGTTGGACCATGTAATGGGAATAAAAATAAGTGATTTCTTCAGCAATAGAAGTATCTCAATCCTCCAAAATAGAATCCTAACTCTCCCATGGTATTTAAATTCCATTTCAATTCCCATTTCGATTCCAGGTAAGAATCAAACTTGTTGGAAATGGTCATTCTGATTTTTTTTTTCAATTAATTTTTATTCCAATTTGATTTCCGGTAGTGAACCAAAAGCACCCTTAATGATAAGAATCTTCAAATTGGAATCACTATATGTAAATGGACCTGCTACATTTTGTGTCAAATCCAATCAGCCTTATGGCAGCCTACGTCCACATGATTATCACCATCTAGCTACTCTAGTGCGCCTCTCTTTTCCCACATCTTCCTCTCTATTATTGTTTTCGCCTCTCTTTTCCCTCCTCTTCTCTATTATCGCAGCCTTTGTGTTGTCACCGCTCATATATGGCCATTTGTTAGTTTGTTTGTCCATTAACACCGATTTTTCTTGCTTAGCTTTGTCAGTTGTAAGCAGTCTTAATTGTTTTATATTAATTCATTATATTTAATTGCGACAATTTCAAAATGCTTAAGGACCACTCTCTAAACGTCAATCAATTCTGCTGCTGGCTAAGCAAGATACCCGACGACCAGAATACAGGCACATGCTCGGCAACAAGGCAAAAAGTTAAAAAGCCGCATTGGAAATAGATTAAAGTGGAAGCCACTTAACCTAATTATTCTTTTCTTTTTCAATCAAATAGTCATTGACGTAGTTGAATTAAATCACTTTATAAGATATTAGAAGAGCAAAATGGATACTTAAGAAAACATGATACAACTTTTGCCTTCTACACTCGACTACCCAAGAAATAAACAATTCCATAAATGCAGGATGAAGTAACTTATTTGTAATAGGCAGGAATAGGTTAACCTATTTACGTTGGGTTAACTTATTCTGCTTCCCAAACGCAGGCTAAAAGTGCTCGAATATTCCTCTGATTCGTCTAACTATAACATCACGACGTCACACCTTGCTCGAAGCTTTTACTTTTGCTTGAAACTCTCTTATAAAACCATAGAGTAACAATCGAAGAAGAGTATTTTCCTCTTGCACTCTTTTATTGCTATTTAATACATCAAATTGTATTCGGTATTAAACTGTCCAGATGAAAATAATACTCATCCCAGGCCCTGGCCTTTAAAACAGGAAAGCAGATACAGGCTTTAGCACAATGGAAAAACTTTAGGTGGGCAAGGTAAACAAACTACATCCATATCCAAGTACAGGTCGGTTCTATGAACAGTCCAGATCTCCATAAGACTTAACTGCCAACATTCACGGTGACATACTCACGGCATGCTAAAACCGCTGTTATATATCACATAAAAGAAATACAATTTTTAGTAAGACCATGAATATTATCTAATCTGAACTTCTGCGATCTCCAAAAGCCAAACAACTCTGACAAAGACGACAACAGAAACAGTATATACAGACCCACAAATACTTCACTCTGAAGAAGAATGCCCGAGTCGTACAGCAGCTTGCATTGATGAGGCAGCACTGAAAAAGTTCCAGCGGTTTTGATTTCGGATTGGTGACTACGGACTACCCCCCTAGTCAAATTTGAACCTTCACGAGGATAAGGAACAGGCTTAGATGGCAGTTCCAATGACCATCCTTCCAGATTTGCAAGAAAATCAAAAAGCACCCATGGCATCACTAGGTGTCATCTGTTCATCTCCTCCTGCCATAGCCATGATAAAACCCACTGGATGAATGGTGCCGCTGCCGTGATCCCATCCTTCCTGCAGCATCCCAATTGCCACGGCCCACTGGCCTACTGCTACCACCACTGCTCCCAACTTGCATCCAGTTTCCGGCCTGGGATGAAATCCCATTCGATTCCTCCTCTTCCCTCTCATTGTACTCCAGGATCCTCCGTTTAATACTCTGCTTCTCCTCCAGCTCTGCAGCCTCTTTCTGCTTTGTGCTCTGCACAAGCGAGCAGTCCTGAGGGATATACATCTGCTTCATCTGCTGCTTGTTCCCCTTCTTAACAAGCACCTTCACTCTCACCTTGTTGTTACCTCCACCACTGCCACCCTCCTCATCTATCGTCTCCTCTCCGCTCTCCCCCTCAATGGTCCTCGAATCTTTGGAACCTTCAAAAACATTCATTGGTATCATCATGTTCAGAGTGGGCCTTGCCCGTAGCTCTAACTTGCGAGACTCCAAACTCTCCTGCGTCAGGGCTCTCAGCTCCCGGTCAAATTCCTCTTCCTCCTTCGGATCAACTTCCACCAACTTCTGCCTAACCTGGACACTGTCTTCTTCATCAGAACCAATGGGTCCCCCATCATCTTCATCATCACCATCCCCTTCAGATCTGTCATCTGATTTGTCCTCATACAACAGATCTTCCTCGTCTTCATGTCCTTCCTGATCAACGCTGCCACTATCTGAATAGCTTTCACTATCTGCTGGTTCTTCATGGCCCCTGCCATTTTCCTCCATTCTGTTTGCTACACTGCTGCCGTTGGCTTTGATGGTAGTTGTTGTTTGGGATGGACCTTTCTGAGATTCACTATCAGAGTGTTTTTCACTGCTGGCCTTCTCAATTGAGGCCATGCGCTCATGTTCTTCAAGTTCAATCAGTGCCGCATTAACTTCCTCAATCGATGAGTACCGAGTCATGTTTGGTCGTAATTCGGCAAACATATCCTGCAAGAATTTTAATTAATGATCATTAAGCACTAAATTTATTAGTGCAGAATAAATACAGAATTTCTTTGTTTCTTCTTCTTTTTTTTTTTGTATTCAAGAATTAAGGTAGGAGGGTCACCTTCAGAATTTCTTTGTTTCTTCTTTTATTTCTTTTTTTTTTTTGTATTCAAGAATTACGGTAGGAGGGTCACCTTCCAGGATCAAACCTGGATTCTCTCCTTGAAGCTAGCAGAAAGGAGAGAGGTGCAAATGACAAAGCAAAATCTAATCAGCCAAAATCTCTACATTTAATTCAGCAATACCATAAACAGAACTTATGTTCATGGTCAAAGCCAAAGGAGAATTTTTCCTTTTCCAAGGCATAAGAATTATGTACATTGTGATGCAGCATAGAGCTCAGTCAATAGGTACTATGACCAGCTAGACCAGAACAAGCATCAAAGGAGGAGCCAGCATACTCAGTAACAAAGACTGCAATAAGTTAATATTTGATTTATTTCCATACCATGAACCAAAGTTTAAATTCCATGGAATGGGATTGTCTGGGTTTTCCAATAGAACAGGATGCGCTGTCATCCCGACTCTTGGAACAGGGGATATTCCAAGATATCCTGATCGGGATACTTAGACACTAGCAGAATGTCCTGTCCCATTCCGATAACCCATGGAACATCCCGCTAGGATCTGAATCCTTACCATGAACAAGAATCTGAAGCTCACTCATGGGATTTAGAGTTTTTGACAGATTTTCTTATAAAGTCCATTAGGCACAATATTGAATTTTAGCTAGATTTTCATATTTGTAGTAGAATGCCTCTAGCATGTTTTCTTATTGTCGGGTCCGATTTCGAGTATGACTCTATATCGAGTTTAATGCTCAAATTAGGGTTGCCGGATCATGTCCTATAAATATGCATATCATACATTATAATAGGTAGCCCTTTGACATATCAATAAATTTTTTGAGACAATTTCCTCCACCAAACAAAGGGTTTTCAATCCAATTTACTTCTATTTGTATTTTAATCTTTGAAATGCAATTCCATCGATCAAATCACAAGAAAAAGAAAGAGTAAAATAGAGTGAAGAGTTTGCACTTTAAAGATCAACGCACAAATAAAGTAAACTAGATTGAAGAATCTTTCGCTTGATGAAGGAAATTATCTCAAGAAATTTTACTAATATGTCCAAAGACTGCTGCTTACAAAGTAGCATGCATAAATTTATAGAACATGATCTCCCAACCCTAATTTGGGCATTAAACCTGATATAGAATCATACTTGAAATAGAACTCGACAATAAGAAAACATGCTAGAGTTATTTTACTACAGATATGAAAACCTAGCTAAAATTCAATATTGTCTCTAATGAAAAATTTATTAGAAAATCTGCCAGAAACCTCCGAATCCAGTGAGCTTCGCACGCTCACTCATGGAATGAAAATAAATCAAAAATTTTCTGACTGCAATCTTCACTTATGAATCTATTGGCTCTTCCAATGCTTGGCATGGTCTAGCCAGTCATAGTACCTATTGGTTGTACGCTATGCTACATCACAATGAATACACAAAGTAATCATACCTACAAAGAAATGGTAACTGCACTGGCAATTCTAAAATAACCTTACATGCTTGGAAGCTCAAAGCAACTTACTGGAAGTAGGAATACCACTATTGGATGAAGAATCATAATTACTTAACAAGTAAACTTTAACTAACCTGAATGTCAAACTCAATATCTAGTGGTATTGGACCTTTGCTAAGGACATATCTCTGAAAATATATCAAAAATCTATCAAGCTTCCTCTTTGAAGAACCTCGATCAAAATAGTGACCACATGTCTGAAGAAGTGTTATTATCATCCTGATCCGGAAGCAGTCTTCTGGTGGATCCAATGCATCTTGCTTTACAACAAGAAAAACAAAAAGAATGGTCTAGTAAGCAAAATTTGGCAAAAAAATACTTCCATAATGTTACATGAAGCAGAAAAATGAATGAAAAGAAACACTTGATTTCATGAACAAGGACAAGTTTGGATTGCAAAGTTAAAATACTATTCATGACACCAAATAACTGAATGAACTAAAACAACATCATGTTGATAATTTTGATGGGTTGAGCTTATTGCAGTCAATCATTGAGTGGTTTCTTGTATCAAATATATGCATCTATCAATTATTATTCTGCCAATATCTAACTTCTGATCTATAAGACATTTTTGTCTTTACCCCTGAGGCTTTAGAAGTTACAATAATAAGATAAGGAAACAACAGTTGGCAATTTGTGCATTCAGAGAATCAGTTCTCTAACCCTCTTTCTTATTCTCCTTCTCTTTGTTGTACTGCCTTTATTTTTACATATAAATAGAAAAGCTGTTGGTTGATCGCCATGTCTAACTTTTAAGTATGTTAATATAGTCCCCATGTACCCCAAAGAACATTTATTGCTTTATACAGTAAGTATGCAAGATATGGATATGCACAAGCAGGATACCATCAGAGGAATTGCACATTATAAATT
Source organism: Areca catechu (assembly GCA_021397845.1). Lineage (NCBI taxonomy): Eukaryota > Viridiplantae > Streptophyta > Magnoliopsida > Arecales > Arecaceae > Areca > Areca catechu. The sequence goes on along the minus strand of CM038044.1, from coordinate 117,028,543 downwards.
TCCACAAGAACCACGTTCAGTCAATATATCAAGGTTAAGCTGAAGTATGCTGCGACCTTGAGTAATGTAGCAGGGTATTCAGTATAGCTCGGCCTCCTTGTCTATAATTTTGAAATTGTGTCTTAGTTACTTTCACCTTAATCAGCCAGCCGAGTGGATCTGGCCAGTCAATCTGATCATTAATAACTAGCAGAAATTCAAATTTCATGACCTCTAATAAACTGCAATAGGACTAATTATCTTCATAAAGTCCATGTATTTTAAAGTTCATTATGCTAGAAGTTAAAGATTTCCACAGTTTACAAATGATGACACCGAATTAGCAGTTTCCATCAGTGGAAATAATGATGATTCCATTGGTTTAGAGTTCTATTAAATGAACTGGACCTCCCAAGTAGGACTCTACAAGCTTGTGCCTCACCAACATCAGCAAAAAAGGTAAATGACATAATTTTTATCTGTTTTTCATCTGTGGTTAATAATTCTTTATGAACAACCTCGAGTCTCAACCTTAGCTTGTTTTAACAATGTCTTGAATGACAAAACTTGATTGCAACAAATTTTCAGATTGTTGAGCCTGTGCAATGCCCAAGCCTGCTCACAAGAAAATGAAACATCACAAAATGAGCAGGAAGTGTCTTGATATATATTGAAGCTAGAAGCTACGTAGAAACATCATGCTTTGGTAATTGGTTACACGGTTACACCAGTGTTATCCTAGTGACCATTTCACATCACATTTTAACATCATGAATAACTGGAACAAAGCTTCCTGTTTCAGTGATCATAACAGTCAGCTTAAAAATGTCCCAAGTAAGAACAATTCCAAATAGCATTACACGGTTAGGCAAGAAAAAAAAACAATAGAGAAACAGCAAAAATAAAATGGTGGTAACTAAAGGGAGAAAAGTGATTAAGTAACATGAAAAGAAAATATTTCTATTACAAATCCATTATCCATGATTTTATAATATTAAATGACATTTCATGATTGTGAAACAAGGATAAAGTCATGCAAGAACATTTGGAACGAGGATCTAGTTAGAACTCGCAATCAAAAGATTTTAAGCTTGAGCACAATTGTTTATTTTTTTGTCCATTTAGATCATTTATCACCGAAATCTAAGAAGCTTTAAGCTTCAAACTTCAAAAGCATCATAGATCAGTCATCTGTATACATGAATCCCTCAAATGCAGGTCAACAAAGTTATCAATTTATAGAACCCAAAACATAATAGACATAAAACCTTGATGAATATACTAATTGATAAAATTCTTTAACCTCTTCTGGTAAGCAAATTAAACAAGGATACAATGCAGCAGAACCGTTAGTCAAATAACTAACCCTTGCTGAATCCCAAAAACCAGATATGGTTTTAACTTTAATCATTCATGTCATGTTTTCTACCATGCCAGCAAAAAAGTTTCTACAGACATTCATGTGAAATTTTAACACTTGAGGTAAGGAATATACAAAATAAGACACAGTACTTACTTCTGGTGTTCCATGGCCGAAAATGATAATCAAGTATAATGTTTCAAAAATTACAGATGAATCAATATGCTCATAGTTGTATAGCTCTCCTAAGAATCGCATGTGAGCAAGGCGCCGCTGCTGCATCCCATAATCATTCAATTCTAACCCGATCCTAATCTCCTCCAAAACCTGGAATTGTTATCATGTTTTTTAAAAAAATAATTAAACAATGATATTTTTAAATGCACCAGCCATTAACTAAAAATAACAAAGCATAGTACCTTTGGGGCCAGAAAATTCTACTATCTTAATAAGAGTTCTGATATTCGGGTTTGAGGGTTGGAAAGCAGAATAGGAGACCAAACAAGATTGATGGTAATGCTGAAACATGATATTGTGGCTCATAGCACTTCGGATGTCTAGGCTTTACACATGTCATTATATTGACAGCTGATATCTTGTTTATCTCTATATTCAGTACATCTAACACACTGCAATTTCCTCTGGCCATCTTTTACATATGGCCCCTCAATACATATTACATATATCATGTGATTACATGACTTACATGTACTCAAAAATATGAACTTCCCTATGAGTTGAAACCACATGAATCTAGAAAGTGCTAAAAGAAAACATGCAATTTGTGAGCAACGATTACATTTAAATGGTAATATATTTAATGACCAGATCACACTGATTTCAAAAGAAACACAGAAATGAGATAAGGCTTAAATGGCCAATGGGACTCCTCATGGTTTCATCAACAAACTCATCACTCATTTAACTCCACCAACAAAACATAAAACTCAAATCCTACATATATCATCATAAAATTGAGAAATCTAAGGAAAGTTTCCATTAATATTATGAAAGCCAGAGGAGTCATTCTTTCCTTATAAAATGAAAGGAACAGAAGTTGCTTGAAATAAAGGCTAAATGAAACATAAAACGACAGCTATTTTTTTTAGAAATTCCAACAAATTATGTTTAATCATTCCATATTTAACAGGCTAAAGGGAAAAAAAAATTTCAAATATAAGGATACTGAAGAGTTTACATATCTCAGGTTCCTAAACGAACATTTGAAGATGGGGATCCCCTTAATTTTTTAAAACCAAAAAAGAACCTTTTGAAGATGAGTACACACTTCCATGAAACTCACCCAGCCAAAATATCCCCGGTCCATAAAAGCAAGATTTGTCATACCGTACCAAACCAAGCAGTATAGGGTGTAACATATTGTAGCAGTTTGGTACCAGCATGCAGTACAGGAGATGTACCAACAGTATACCGAACCATCCCCATACCGAGACAGTAACAGGTTGGCCAGTAATAGAGCCCGGTACCGAGACGGCGAAACTTGCATAAAAGCATACAGCTGATCAAGCTGAGTCAAAATAATCTACTAAACTAGAGTGCTCAATTTTGAAACTATAAAATCCACATGTATCAGATCATGTAGAACTTTATGATACCAGTAGTCAGGAGAGATTTAATATGAACAAGAACATATACTGTTAAGATGAAAGGTACCTCAAGATCCATCAATAGGAGCTTAAATTGGCTTTTGAAGGAAGACAGCCTTGGTTCTTATATTCATAATTAGAAAAAAAAAAAAAAAAAGAACTACAAGGACTCAAATTCCCTAGCAAGAAAACTGACCTCATCCACCACTGCTACTGCAAATTCATCATGATAGCGGCTGAGGCCTGCAGTGAGCAAAGCAATCAGATGAACATGATTGTACTTCCCCTTGTGGACCTTCAAAAAGCACTTTAAGATATATGGTTCACATTCTGCCCAAGGTAACTTGCGCAACTGCCTAAGAACATGCTCAACAGTTGATTTATCGAGGTCAGAGAAAAGCAATTTCCTGATATACTGCAGAAAACAACAATATATTAACTTACACAACTTATTGCAACCGTGTAATCCAAACAAAAAAATTGAAGTACTAATGTAATACCTGATGTAATGGAGGGCGAACTTTAGAAACTCTAGCAGATCGTTCAGGTGGTTTGCACAAGTAGTAAGCATTTTCTACCAGCGTGCTATGACGTGGATCCAAATTTTTGACATTCTTTAACCGCATCATTATTTCCAACATGTTTGCCATGCGTATTGTTGTTTCTGGAGATCGATACAGAAAACGGCCACATGTCTCAAGAAGATTGCAAGCAACATCGATGTTATGATGAGTGAAGTCATCTAAACAGGCCTGAACAAAAAGAGATGACTCTCAGGTAAAACCAATGTTGAAAGCAGCCTATGTTAAGATGGACTATGTGCTCTAGTAAAAGTATCTGCGGGTCACAATACAGATGGCTTATACCCCACTTCGAAACATCAAAACACAGCAGATTAATATAAGAAATATGCACAAAAAGTTGTCAATAGCATTTCAAATATGAGATACTTGTAAAGCCAAGACAGACAAAACAGTGGAAGGCATGGTAAACTCGGTAAAGAAAGTGGAACCTGACAACCAGCAGCATGACATACTCTAGATGTGCAAGTGTAGTAATGTTAAGGCATCTAAAGTCCAGATGGGTGCAACTCTTCTCACTGATGCAAGCATCAATGCAGGATTCCATTACAGCCCGAAATTAACTATTTAAACACCAAAACAAGTTTAAGAACCTTCAGGTTGAAGTTCCTAAAATACTTCAGTCTTCAGTACAATCTGTATCATTTCTTAAGATTTGGGACTACTAGATTTATGGTTGTCTTCTCAGAAATGTAGTTTTGGACTGGAAATTCTATCCCTTTTCTCCACAAAACCCCAGAAGTGGTACAATTGTCATAACAAGAGTTCAATAAATTGTCAGTTTGGAATTACAGATGACTAGCTCATGTATCATAAGGGCATTACATTAAAGAGAACAAAACAAGGTGAGGCATACAGAATCAGGTGCAACCAGGCACCATTACATTACAGACAATAAAACAAGGTCAAGCACAAAATCTTGGGTACAACAGGCTACACATCTACAAAATATTTTTCTCAGTAACCTAAAGTTTGATTGCTAATAATTTGGGTAAGTAAATACCATTTGTCAAGGAACCTCAACCATTCCAAACTAAATTTCCTCAACCTAAGCAGCAGCTGAAAAAGGAAAAAACAGGCTAAGAGATAATTAGGAACCCATATCCATGGTAAGGGGGACACTCCTATATGTACAGAGACCTAAACATACTCATCCTAACACAAAACTAAATATAACTTCCAGACACATTTTATTAAAAATTCCATTCTCACAATGAAAGAACATGTCCATCAACAGAACAATCAATAATAGTTGACCCACAAAATTTACAATAAACCTAATAGTAAACATTTAAACATGTTAAATAAACTTCGCTCTAAAATATTCATGAGTTGAAATTAGTCAACGGAAGCAACTTTTTCCTTCATTGAATGATTAAAAGTAGTATACAATTAAATAGTGAATATTAGCACACTTCATTACATGACTATGGTAATCTTACGTTCTGACATATGAGACCATCAGGCAGTTCTAATCAGTCAATTTACAACTTGATCTCAATGAATAAACAAAAGGTATGATTTTTCTGAATCTTAAATTTGATCTTGAGCCCCTTCAATTTGATCCAGATTCTGCAATTGCATCAACAGTTTACTAAAGGAAAGTCTACCTATCAGGAGGAGTTTTTCTTATCAAGTTTCTCTGTATTTAACAAAGGTTAATTTAACAATTTATACTTCCAACTTGGAGAATCAGCCTTGTAGGGCATTTTAGACCATTAACATGCCAGTCACCAGTTAGTATTCGTATCTATTCAGACACCAGATCCTGGTCTACTAAGCTTTAAGACTGAAAGAAAATGGACTTCTCATCAGTAAATCCATTTAATTATCAGCAATTAGGCTTGTTAAGGACAACTTTTATTGCATGGAGCAGTATGAAAGCATTTTGGACATAACAAAAAGGTACTTCAAGTTAGCTGGAAACCAACAAATTGCAGCACATGATCTTATCAACTTGGCATTAAATGTTAAGTGATGATGAACGACCAAAATTATAAGGTAATAAGGAGTTTTACCAAAATTTTTAGTTTTGTTTATCTGTCTGCATAAATTGTAAATATAATTCGGACTCAAACTGACAAATATTTCTCATGCCATTCATTCTCTGCCTTAATAAAACCCATAGATTGTACCAAGATTTATAAAGGAAAAAAAAAAGGATTAGTGTGATAAAAATAACGAGATTAAGCAAATAGAAGATAAAAACTAAAAAATCAATAGGACAGACCACTGAATGGTAGTTATCCTCCACATCCAACAACTTGGCACTGTAATTCCAAACAAATGTCTAATCTTTGAGGGCTCACTAAAGTTCCCAGCTAAGATACAACAGATCACGTTACATTAACAACATTATCATCTCACAGTCAGACATGTAGATACTTGCTGGTCTGTTGCATTAATACAATCAGATCATAAACTCTATTTCTGGAAACTAAATCAGTCATACCTTGACTACCACAGAGTACATACCTTCAAGCAACTAAAAACAAGTCCTGCAGATGCAATTTAAATTTGCAAAGCTCTCCGATAAACCTGATGTTCTTTATTTTTGTTTCAATGTTTGTTTGATCCTGAAAGAAGATAGTAACAAAAGTCAGTCCCATGAGAATATTCAAAAGCGTACAAAAAAGGGACTGGAGTAACGATGTCCACCATGCATCTGAATATATGCATCGTAATGTTCATCTATCACCAAAAACATATATGCATCGTAATGTTCATCTATCACCAAAAACAAGTCATTTATGGATATTAGCAAAAGGTTTGTACAGATCCAGTATGGTGTCTTTTTCTCTCCACAAAGATCAAGATCAAATGAGTGTTCATTCTTTTTTATTTCGAAGAGATATATTTTGACCTCTCAATGAATAATCATCGAGTAAGACATAACTGCTAATAAAAGTTACAATCCTTCTGGGATTCATATGACAACATCTGTTAGAATGAAGCAGCTGGTGTAACCCTGGGTTGTAGAAAAATAGCACCATTTTATTTAAAAGGAGGCTTCATAGCCCATGACTCATTTAAAATAGATAAATATAAGGGTGTATACTACCTCAAAATCCGTTAAGGACCACTACGTGAAATATCCTAATGTAAAACTGATGATACAACCACATATTGTACAATATATTCTTTTTCAAAAAATATGGGTCTTATGGCTTCTTGATATGTCTGGCCACACAGGTATCGGACATATATAATAGTTAAAATTGAAACAAACCAAACAATAAACTACCTAATGAAAGTATTAGACAAACCTTTTTATTTATCAAAAAGTTGAACTCTTCTTCCAACATTGACAAAAGCATAGTTGGAACATCTTTCATACATGTCGACAATGTTGCTACCATTCGAGAATAGTATGGCAGTAATTCTAAGGAAGTTCTAGGGACATTGAACAAAGCCCTGACAAGTTTCTTTCGATTTGCCTTTGAATTCAAGTAGCAAAATTCTACCTGCAAAAAGTAAAATATTAGTATAACAGATTAGATTGAGACAACATATATATATATATATATATATATGCAAGAAAACCAAGAGGAGATTACCGTCAATTGATCAATAAGATCACGGCTCACACAACCTGGAAGCCTCTGTAACAGACCATCCAAGCTTGTGCCATCGAGGCCTTTAACTTTATCCTTTTCACCTTCTCCTTTCTTTTCCGTGTCCTCCTTCAGTTTTTCTTTTTCAGAATCTTTCATCTTTTCCTTATCTTTGTCCTCTTTATCCTTACCTTTTTCCTCTGCTTTTCCCTCGGGTAAAGGTTCTGAGTCTCCACAGCCCTCAGCAATATCTTGCACTTCCATGTCTGGCTCCACAGCAGATTCCTTTGAAAGATAACTCTCCAACAGTTAATTGATTCCAAAAATAGTATCAAATACAAAGATAAAACAATATAACCATAAAAGGGTGTCAAACATAAAAGAGACTTTTCCAAGGTAACACTGAGGCACTAGCAGTAAATGCCATGGAGCAAGTTAGCAAGGTGTAGGCATGCAGAAAGTATCTCTATTGGACTTGACAAAGAATAATAAGATGGCAAAAAAATAAACCAGATTTTGCATTAAGTGTAAAAAAGGAATAAATCTTGGTTCAAAAAGCATTGCCATTGAGAATATGAATAATTCGAGCATTTGGTCACAAGGGCTAGGCATGGAAGTGCTACAGTACAGCGATGAAAAGGAAAACAAAGAAAACAAACAAATAAATAAGATATAAAATGGATGACGTTTTCAGGTTGGCATTAAAAATTAAAGAAGTTTGTGTGGTAAGGAATTCAAACCATATGACAAGCTTAGCAAGGTTTGGTTGTGTGATTCCCATCAAAAGGCATGATGAAGTAACACACTCACTTAGGTCAAGGATTTAAATAATGAGCAATGAAAACTAACCTAAGATTGGAAAAAACACTTATGGTTGATAACAGCAAAGAAACTTTGAAATGTTAATAGAGTCAGTGCTTTAAAAGACAGTTATAGGGGGATCATACTCCCAAAAGCAAAATAAACACTTATGGTTGATAACAGCAAAGAAACTTTGAAATGTTAATAGAGTCAGTTTTTAAAAGACAGTTATAGGGGATCATACTCCCAAAAGCACAAAAAAAAACAGAGATATAAGGAGGAAACGTAAAGGAGGGCAGCAGACTGTTCATCATTCCTTTTCCTTTTTCTCAAACAAAGACAAGCTGCAATGCTGCATAAAAGTTCAGCTAACTTAATGCAACAAGAAGTGCCCAAAATATGAATAATCAACATGAGATTGGACATAAACAACTAATCAAGAATTGGTAAAACTTAAGTAAGGTGTTTTCACCATTGAAAAGACATGGCTGTTATCAACTAAGATGCCTAACAATTCACATTGACCCACTCAATATCCAAACAGCCCAAAAAGCTAGTTTAAACTTAGCTCGACAAGCTCCCTCTACCTAGGCAAGCCCCTTAAGCATCAACTAAAGCAAGTCAGTTGGACCAAGTAAATCAAAAGAATAATTAAGTTGGTTCTCCCAGCACAATCCATCTAAACCAAAGGAAGTTATGCCAAAAGCATTTTTGTTAAGATCACGTTGTGAACTACACAACATGGTGGCAATGTAATGAATCCACCCACAAGATCCAAAGTCAGTGAGCAGAGCCCTCATCTAAAAAGCAAGTAGAACAAAATGACACTCCTTTTGAGAAAGGATTATCCTATCCGAGGAGATTCTACCAAATCCTCTAGTTTTTTGCTACAAGTCTTCCTAGCCTAACTATCACAACAAATTAGACTGATGTTATTATATAAGTGTTTTGATCAAGGTTCGCCATCTCAGAACCAAACCCCATACAAGCCAGCTGGCAGTACAAGTCACTACGCCTTTATACCGAGCATGAACCAACACAGAAACGAGGGAGAACTGGGGAGGCAAAGAGAGAGAGAGAAAGGGGGGAGGGAGAGGGAGAGGGAGGATGGCAGAGATGCTAGCAAGTCACTGGAGGTCCATAAAGGCCCCTTGGAGGGCCTTCGAGGCTCCGCGATCCTCTGCGAGAGAGCTTATAGAGCTCTAAAGAGGAGGGGAAGGAGAAAAACAAATGGAGGGAAAGGCAGTGGGAAAGTCGCCGGGTGGCTGCTGTGACTGACAGATAGCAAAAACCCATCCTACAGAGCCGCAGGTTCAAAATATGGATGGTGGTCACCCCTATGCATAGATTTTTTAAAAAATCTAACTCATAGTGAAGCTAGCAAATCCATTGCCCACTGGCTTCACTATGAGTCGGGTTTTTAAAAAAATCTGAGCAACTGCCCTCCTTATTTCGAACCCGACGCCCTGCAAAGTGGATTTCCACCGTCCGGCAGCCTCCCCGCCGCCTTGCCCTCCCTCCATTTCTCTCCCTTCCCCTCTCTCTCTCTCTTTCTAAGCTCTCTCGTAGAGGACTGCGGAGCCCCGAAGGCCCTCTAGTGGCCATCGTCAGCATCTTGATCGACCTCCATCTCCTTCCCTCCCCTCCTGTATCCCTCTCTTCCGCCTCATTCATTTTCGTTGGTGTTCCAACTTGAATACCCAAACTGCACCAATTGGACACCGGTATGGTTTGGCACACCCCGAACCGTTTGATTTGGGCCGAATCGACAAACCATGATTTTGATGGAAGGCATGCTCCTAAAAAACTAGGAAAGGTTTGCAAGATGGTCATAGCATAAAAATTTTAAAAAGTTCCATCTTGCGCTCCTCGGTAGATAGGAATGGAAGCTTGTTGATTTTAATTATGATATTGGAAGCAAGGTTCTCCGGATGATACCAAGGATCATAATGGCCGGCGCCAAGGATCGTAATGGCCGCAACCAATTCAGTTTGGTAACGATACATATCGTACCAATCCGACTTATACCGAACCAAGAAGGAGAAGAGGGAGAAGGAAAGGGAGAAGGGGGGGAGAGAGAGAGCCAGGGAGCAAGAGAGAGGGAGGACAGGGAAGAATAGAAAGAGAGAGAGAGGAGAGGGAGTGAGGGATGGGGAGAGAGGGAGAGAAGGGAGCTTGCAAAGAGGGGGAAGAGAGAAGTAGAGGGAAGAAGAGAGAGAGAGAGAGAGAGAGAGAGAGAGAGAAGGGGGGTTTATCTGATCAATAATGGCAGCCGGAACCCCGGAACAATGTTGATCAGCATCAAAGAGGAGAGAGTGCGAGCGAGTGAGCTAGGACAAGTGAGGGAGAGAACCTGTCAAGGATGGAAGGGGGGAAGTTTTATAACCCGAATGGACCAACATTGCCAAACTGTTTTGCCTTGCTAAACTGTCCCAATTTGGTGTCGCTTAAGTTCAGTACAGGCCAAACCACCTGGTTTAGGTCAATTCACCGATCCTTCTTTGGAAAGTATTGAACCAAAGTTGCTACCACCTTGCAAAACTTGGGAGTTAGGACAGTTCAAATTTGCATATGGATCATTTATCATTTGCAATGTCTGTTAAAAGAGAGATTTGGACTTAGGATCACGTGTCACTATGTCTGCTTGTTTGAGTGCATGAGTGCTCTTTTTTAAAATAATAGATGGCTAGGCTTAGATTAACTGGTCACTATACTGGCTGGTTAAAAACATTATCAACATAGACAAGCCAGATTACATCGAAGTAACTTATACACAAACCCAAATGCTGTTAATGCATCTTCGACAATTCAAAAATTATTAAGAGGAATTATTTTTACACTCACATTACAACTACAAATTGTTAAAGAAAGTTTACATCATCTCTTCAGATATATTAGCCCTTTTCTTCCTTCTAGATTTGGACATGTGGAAATCCTAATGGGCTATCATTTCAAAGTTATAATGTTGGGCATTAGGATATGTGCACATCTACAAACACTTTCTAAGGATACTAAGGAAGAACCCCTCGATGCTTATAACAGCTGAAGCACAAGGTCAGGCATCCAAAGACTCAAAATCAAGGATCGCTGAACCGGTACCGGGGGCCATACCGGTCAGCAGACGGTATGGTACGGTATGGTCCGTACCGTACCAGTAATAAAAAAATGAGCTGGAAAAAAGTCTCCCCTTTCTCAAGCAAAAATCGCTGACCAAAGATGAACCGGACCCGAACCGAGCCAAACGAGCCCGAACCGGAGTGTACCGGGCGGTACATATCGGTATGGTACCGTACCATACGGAAATATATTTTTTTAACGGTCCAGTAGCCGGACCATTTTATATGGCTGAACCATACCGGCTCTTGACCGGTACAGTACGGAACGTCCCATACCGGGCGGTATGGGACGATTCCAAGTTCCCTGCTCAAAATAACTAAAATTTGGTTAGTATGTCAAATTACAAGATAATCTAATGATTCCTAGAAATTATTTATCTGGAAAAATAATTTGGAGAAAAATAACTTTTACCATGTTTGGTTGGTGAAAAAAATTTTCCATAAAATGATACTAAAAAATTACTAATTTGATTATTCTATATAAAAATATGATTAAATTTGTAAATATGACTAAAATAGCATTATCATGATATAATCCTTTATATAATGCCATTTATATTTAATTATTTTGTAAAAACTCTTTATTTAATTAATTTGAGAAGATATCAAAATAAATTCAATGACCATAAATGAACTTTATTAGGGATATTTTTTGTCAATGCCACGTTACCATCACTTGGAAATTTACAAAATACCAACTCCCCTATGATATTTGTTTTACGTTCTATCTCAGAAAAGTAAGCATGGAATCTACCATTTTTTTACCATCTCTCTCCTACACTTTTCATATCAAATATGATAATCTAACATGAAATTTATTTTCCTATGCCAGATTACCCCCAACCAAATGAAGCCTGAGGCATAAACAATGAAAGGTAATTTGCTTTGTCTCTCTTTGTATAAAAGGCATTTACAAAATTACTAGAAAAGTTCGAGGAAATTTGAAAAATAAAGCAAATGAATGTTGCATGAGGACTTCATCAAATCAAATTTTGGCAACAGAGGATCTTAACCAACAAACTACATATATGCAGAAAAGATGAAGTACATATTGTGAAGAATGACTCTGTATCACCCATTTTAATATTCATGAAGCTTTAAAACTAAAATTACAGATTTTCTGCTGCAAAGCTCCTCAAAGTTCAAGCAATAGTCCCATCAACGAAAGATGAATAAAAGGGCCACCATTTTACAATTGGCTCAAGCCAAAGGCTGATGTGTGTGCAACTAAAATTACAGATTTTCTGCTGCAAAGCTCCTCAAAGTTCAAGCAATAGTCCCATCAACGAAAGATGAATAAAAGGGCCACCATTTTACAATTGGCTCAAGCCAAAGGCTGATGTGTGTGCAACCAATAAAACGCATGAGTAAGACAAAAGGTTAGCAGCTCAAGTGATTATCCTATGTTATGTGTATTCCATGTGTGTGATACATACATACATACATATATATATATATATATATATATATATATATGGGGGGGGGGGGGGGGGGGGTGGTGCGGTGTGTGTAGAGATTACTCTTGAGAGGAACAGAGTCCATCTCTCTCTCTCTACATATAGTGATAAAATCACTGACTGAAAGCTTTTAATTTCTGTAGCAATTTTTTTTTTACCAAAAAAAAAAAAAAAAAGCTTTTGATCACGTATAGAACATTGAAGAAGTCTTCCCAAACACTATAAATTGCTACAGAAATTAAATAACTCCAGATCCTCAGTATATTCTAAGTGTGGTCCTAGCATTGCCTTAAAATTTGGGATGGAAAAGGATTTCAGTTTGCTCCTTCTCCCTCATTCTCATTTTAGGTTCAATGGGATTTTCCTCCAGAGTCATCACTTAGGTTTTCTGTTTATTTAATGTGGATTTATTAGCATGAGCCTTGCATCCCTTCAAATACACACAGCAGCATTAAAAAAATTGCAAGTGAACATCTCAAAAGAACATATATGCATGTGCATATAAATATATATGTTCCAAAAGTCTTCCCTTGGTGGTTTAAGAACCAGACATTTTGCAAATGTATGCATCCCCACTCCTTTTTATGTCACTAATATTCCCCTATCAATTCTCATTTTTCTACAACTAGGACATGGAAGATGGAACCAAGCTCAATAAAGTCTTCTTAAACAATTAGTTAAGACATCGTTTCAGTTTAATCTTACCATTTTCAGATTGTAACAGATGGACTAACTAACAATGGAAAAATGATGCTAGGGCAATTCACCTTTTAAGTGTAACAATACCCTTAACCCTGAGCAGATTTTTAAGGCTTTTTGGGGAAAAAAAATTTTAAGGCATTTTCAAACACAAAAAAATACTAAATGAGATCTCTGATAGTAAAACCATCATGCTGCATAATGGCTCTACATTCGCTACTTTAGTAACATAACCGCATGATAAGGAGCGCTCAGCTTCTAAGATTATTAGTTCCCTAACATATTTGATTACAGTACTCCATTCTCAAAAATATTAAAGCAAATTTTAAAGCAATATATTCTTTTCATAAACTTTTAAAAACTCATTGGAGAGTTGCCAAAAGATGAACCGTGTATATTCAGGCCTTTGCATCCTTACACTTTGTCGTTCTGCTGTCTTTGGATGTTGCTCATTCAACTTTGGTTCTGCTTCTCCCAATAATACAGCAGGAACAAAAGCTCTGGTTACAAAATTAGCGAATTTGTATCACAAGAACTTCAAAGAAACAGAAACAAAAGAAGTCTCTTACATGGATAAATAAGAACTGTATCTTTAACTGAAAATTCAGAGAGTATAAATTCTATATAAAAGTTCTGAAAGCTAGCATAAACAACACTGGTAAAAGTTTTAACCAACCTCAGATCAGGTAAGGATTCATAAAATGCCCTTGTATCTTCATCATCCCACACAGGTTCAAGCACAGAAGACTCCTTGCCAGAAGCCGAAGATGACACATCTACCCCTGTGGTTAACCTAGTAGTGTGCCCATCATCTGGCATTACGGGAGGTTGCATATCAAGGGCCTCAGCTAAACTGTATACCGAAAAATAGGGGGGGGGGGGAAAGAATGAGCTTGCAGATGGACTCGTAATAATTAAGTTAATGAGAAATAAATAAAAGGCAGGAAGGAAAAACAAAAAGAGAACTTATTACAGGAAGAGAGAAAAGGGGGCAGGGGCACAAAAACATGCAACATCAACAAACTAAAGTTTGGCATATGTCATGCACATGAAAGGAAAAACAGATGGTTATGGTTTCCCATCAGCTAAAAGATTGCTTTCTATTACTTATGAAACTGGATAAATGAACTGCTACCTTAGGCTGACACCTCTTATTTCTCTCCCTCAGAGAAGGGTACAAAATCAAACCTAAGGATGTGCATTTATTAAGACTTTGAGCTCATATAGACATGACTGACAGGTGAAGTAATGACCGAAGGTGAAGCCCACAGGGAGCATTTGCAGTATAGCATGTGAACGGACAACATGTTTTGGACTCCATTCTGAGTGAAAATTTTTCTCCATTGAGACATGCAACTTGAAAAGGATACTCCCCCTATTGGATGGTATAATTCTCCTGTCTGGTCAAGACACAAATGAAGCAAAAGGTTTGTATCCACTAAAGATGAGCATGCATAGTCATGCAAGAATGATGCTGGAAGGTGAAATCAAGCTGAGAGCTTGCAACATAAAATACAATTGTCATCGGCACATGCATGCACATGTGGAAGCATGCATGGTTGTTGGTACCCCTCCTAACTAAAGATTTTTGTAAATTATGTAAATTGATAAGAAAGCTCCCTCATTTAATTGATACATCATACATTCCCTGAACTCTTTCCTTGAACGATAGATAACTGAACCAAAAGAAGTATGTATACTAGAGATAATAGTATACACAGAGATAATGGTCACTCAAAGTGACAGGATAAGACAAAGGCAGGGTGTCAGAGTTTGCGTTACAATATAATAAAGAGATTAATCTACTCATGAAAACAAAAAAGGAAATTAGAATAGAAATTATGAGACGTTAACTTTAAAGCAAAATATCAAGATAAAAAGTTCGGCTAACAATCTTACGAGGAGACACCACGACATAAGTGATCATAAGACTTCCTAAGCTTTTCATATGAAGCTGCATTCTCTTCGCTGAGCTCCCCTTTAGCACTTAAGATCTTTGCATTCTCAAGTTCCAGCATTCGAAGTGACTGCATCATTAGGGGAAAAAAAAAATCGATATTATTCAATCCTTCTGGAAAGTTGTTGCACAAACATGGAAAAACATAAAAGAATTAGGATAATACATCAAAAATGAAGGGTAAAGCAAATGAATTACAATCAAAGCATGCAGCACATACTCGACCAGGCTAAGAGGCATATTCAGATTATGCCAAACTTTTAGAGAGTTCCAAAACTTACATTGTGCTCAGATTGAAGTAGTTCAGCTACAGCATCATAATATGAGTGCAATGCTTTCTTGAAGAACTTCTTTTGATCTGCAGTGACATTAAGGCCCTTAAAGAACTGCAAGACACATGGTAGAAAGTTAACCGAGGGAGAAGGAATCTGCAATCATACAGTTAGAAGATGTATAGATAATACAAACAAGAAAATAAAGGGGACCCTCTAATAATTACCGGAGAAAATAAAAACTAATAAGAATTTAAGAAAGCCTATGAAGAGTAACCTATGTTTAATACATCCAATAGGTCAATCTTACCGTACCCGATATTCTAGCATGCTATTGGAAGCTAAAGAAGATGGAATGGAAAAAATGAGCTTTGACAATTTCTGAACTGTATGTATCTGAAATTAACAGTGTTGCAACCATGCCTTTTATACCACTACAGGTCAATATAGGAGCAAGCTTTTAGGTGCAATTTATTCTTTCTGCCCAATGCGAACATTTTGCGATAAAATGGAACATGAACACAGCTTTCATCATGCATATGAAGAATTCTCACATTTTTGGCAGTGTAATATTAGGTCATCGCACAAACTGAAGATAAGAAGAAATATTCTGGGATGACTAAAATTAACTTATAGCTGAAGTTTGGACAAGCTTTTCAGGAGAAGAAAAAAAGGTAGACCTCCAAAACTGATGGACACGGAATTAAGAGCATCTGCTGAGCGGCTGAACGTATTTATGTCCAATAATTTGTTTATGTACATATAAATGTAGCCATCCAGTACGTGCCAGTTGCCTTCTGGTCAGTCAAAGCTAATAAACTTTCAGTGTTTGTTGGAGCATACTTTTGCTGAATCTAGATATAAACTAACTAATCTTTGACCAGAAAATGGATTTTCTTCATACTTTGGACCTGGATCACTCCATGCATCCTTGTTGCATAGCTGTACATAACAGTTTATTACCAATCTCCTAGGCTGAATCACAAAAATAAATATTTGAGCCCAAGACAATCCTGGTTCAAGCCCTATACGTTTGGTTTTCCATAATGTGATTGTGCATACCTAAACCAAGTATCGTTTACTGAGATAAAATGGACATATTGCTTGCCTGAAGGCATTTCTAGCATAGATAGGGGAAACCAAGGTTACTGGAACGATACTAGAGAGTAGAGACTGTTCTGGCTGGCCGGCGATACAAGTCGATACAGCCCGTACTAAACCGGTGTGAACCGACACAAAAATGAAGGGATAAACTATGGAGGAAAAGAGAGAAAGAGAGGGGAAGAGAGAAAGAGGAGAGGATGCAAAGGGGAGATGATGCTGCCGGAGGGCTGGCAATGGCCTATTAAGGCCGTCATAGGGCCGCGGAGACCTCCGCGGCTCTATATCTTCCACGGCTCAATATTGCTCAGTAGGGCTTTCAATTGAGAAAGGTAAAGAGAAAGGAGGGAGAGCAAAGTTACCAGACAGTGAGGAAAGTGTCGAAGATGGTGGTCAGAGAGTCACCGAGGTTGCTATGGGCATCGGGTGATGAAAGGACTCCCACAGAGCCCCAGCAACTGAACAAGGGCGAGAAACCACTATTCATTGTCCTTTTTTTTAAAAACGAAGATGAGTAGTGATGAAGCCAGCAATGGATTTGCCAGCTTCATTGTTCATCTTTTTTAAAAAAAATCCCGATGAACACGAGCTTCTCACCCCTATTCTAAACCGGCAGAGGCCGCGAGAGCTTTTCTACCACCCGACGACCATGATGACCCCCGACGACTCTCCAGCACCCTCTTCAATGCCTTCCCTGCACTCCAATACCCTTTGTCCCCTCTCTATCTCTCTCGATTAAAAGCCGATAAGGGCAACATGGAACCATGGAGACCTCTGCAGCGCTCTAGTAATCTCAGCAAGCCACCGCTGGCCCTCCTGTAGTGGAGTCCGACTTTTCCCTTCCCTCCTCTCTCTCTCTCTTCCTCTTTTCCTCTTCTCATTCAGTGTTCCGTTTTCCACACCAAAACCATCCTGGTTTGCCACTGGTATGATTTGAAATATCCCGAATCGGCTAGTTCGGTCTGGTTCCCAAAGCCCTAAGGGAGATAGATGCTTAAGCCACCACACAAAAGTCTGGGATCATTATTTAGGATGGATAAGCTAGTCCACATATCATTTTGAGAAAATGGCCATCCAATGCATCAGCCAGTGTATCAAAAACCCTTGCTTCTTCAAACAACACTAAGGAGGTCAGCATGGGAACTCAACCCATGCAAGGTGATACAAAGGAGCAGGAAGACAACGAGAAAGCTCAAACTTTGTATGTCCAATAAGCAGGAAGACAACAGAGAACCTGAATAAGGAGGAACCACAGAGATCCACTTTAGCAGGATTGATCATTCTATATTCATGCTCTGTTCATCTGTTGATGTGTTTCTATAATGCGATGCTCTTAAAAAATGAACAAAACTTCTTGAGATTGAGTTAACCTCAGCATGCATGTTAAATTTAATTGGCAAAGATTATTTTTCAAAGAAATTAATCTTCTTTAAATTTTCAAATCAACTCTAGCTTACATTATTAAACAATAAACAGATTATACAGACTAAAATATATGCATATCATATCACTGCATACCTCTTAACTAATATCGTTAAACCTAATAGCATGCATGATAGCATGAAAATGGGATAGTACAGAGGACATGGTCTGTGTTGCATTGTTCACAACGAATATGGCAAAACAGAAAAAATAAGGGATGGAACTGTAGTCAAGGAAGAGGTTCAACACTCGGAACTAGGCCCGTGCCAGCCAGCCAGCGAGCAGTAGAAGTCAGTACGCTCCCTTACCATCCATGCCCAAACTGATATGGAAATAAGAGAGAACCCAGGATGAAACCAACAATGACCACCAAAGAGACGCCAAAGCCTCAGAGGCTCCGCGATCCACCACAAGAAAAATTAGAGGGAGAGATAGAGAGAGGGGGGGAGGGAGAAAAGCAAAGGGAAAAAAAGGTGGCAAGAAGGCCGCCGAAGAGCCACCAGATGACCGTCGTGGCTACGGACAGCAAAAATCCACCCCATGGATGCCACAGGTTTGAGACAGGGCAGGTCCCTATTCATCATGTTTTTTTAAAAAAAAAATGCAATTCATAATGAAACTGGTAATGAGTTTGCTGGCTTCACTATGAATTGTGCTTTTAAAAAAATGCAATAAGCAAGGACGAGTCACCCTTGTTTCAAACCCATGGCATCTATAGGGTAGATTTTTATTGCCCGACGGCCACCTAGTAGCCCTATAACGGCCTCCCCACCGCCTTCCCCTCTCTCCATTTCTTTCCCCCCTCCTTTTCCTATCTCTCTCGTGGAAGACCAAGGAGCCTCGAAGGCCTCAACAGCCCTACAGTAGCTTTAACAGGTCACCGCCGACCTTTCCATCTCCTTCCCTCCCCTCCTCTCTCTCTTTCTTTCCTCTCTTTCCTTCTCCCTCGCTCACTTTTCACCGGCATTCCGAATTGAATGCCCGAACCAGGCCGAATGACCATCAGTATCGTTCGACATGCCTCGAACCACCCAATTCGGGGCAGTTCGGCAAACAATGGATGTTACGCATGAAGGCACCCAATTAAATTTTAATTAATTGACATGAACGCCACAGGCATGTAATACATAGATTGTTATGGTTGTCATCCTCTGAACCAATCATCCTAGAAATGGAGTGATGGTTCGAACTTCGAAGGGAATCTAGTGAGAAGATTGATCTGTTAAGTAAACACAGATCAGATCATTGAACCCAATTGAAACAAAACATAGCTTGAAAGTTGGCATCTTCCTAGAAGATATTATTTGGAAAATTTCATGTTCTCTTCAACAAAATTATGCAAATTACATTGTCACTATTGCCAAACAATAATGAGAAGTACAACATTCTAATAGCTTTTGGAAAAATTGCAGTACACCTCCACTCTGCATAGGTTGGTGCAAGAAGATTACCAATTTCTCATTGCCCCATAAAGCTACAACCTACAAGTCACCATGTTCGGGCAACATTAACCACTGAATTAGGGGTTTTCATGGATTATCTACTTGATAACATAATCAACTATAAAGGGATATCAGCCACTTCAAGCCCTCCAAAAATGATGTTTTAGGGTATTGAAGCTTCAGTAAATTAAAATATTAAATACAACCACTGACCACAACACATTCCAGTCATGGCTGTATTTAGAAAGATGTCCTATGATGTATATTTTTTGCAGATGATATAGTATTGATCAATGAAAGAAAGATAGATCAAGGATTCAGGTCCCGGCGGGACATTCCATGGGTCACCAGGACGGGATATTATCCCATGCGTCAGGACAGGACATCCCGTCAACATCCCAGTGTCCCAATCGGGACATCTTGGAACATCCCTATCCCGAGTGTCAGGACAGGGCGGGATGCGTCCCGTTCCAGGAAAAAACCGGGACAGCCCTGTCCCACGGGGGATTTAAAACCTTGTGATAGATTAAATACACAAATGGATTTATAAACCTTGTGATAGATTAAATACTCAAATGGATTTATAAAGAATAACTTTAAAGGATAAAGGCTTAAAAACTAGTAGAACAAAAAGAATACATGGAACGTAAATTTAATGAGAATGAAAATGAAAATACATTATCAAATAAGATTGACGGATAAGAGATACCATGAAGTAATAGATTTCATAATTAGGATCTATTATACAAAATTATGAGGAGATAAATGAAGATATATACAACAGAATGAGCTAGTTGGATGAAGTAGAAAGTGCATCTAGGATATTATGTCATAGGTGCATACCTTGGAGACTTGAGGATAAGTTTTATAGAACAACAGTAACACCCACAATGTTGCATGCTAAAAGTGCTGGGCAATTAAGAAGGTGCATGAAAACAAATTGAGTGTAGCACAAATTAAGAAATGAATATATTAGAGGTTGCACAAATTAAGGATAAAGTGATAGAAAATCGATTGAGATGGTATAGTCATGTATAACAACGATCTAAGGAGGCTCCTATAAGGAGAGATACTTTAGTTTGTGTTAAAGGTAGTAAGGAGAGGAAGACCTAAATTAACATGAATGGAGGTTATGAGAAAGGATATGGAGAGATTTGGAATAACATCAGAAGCGGCCCTACAAAAGGATACTTGGTGAATGAGGATCCATAAAGCTGAACCCCAACTAGTTGGGTAGATGATCACTTGATAACATAATCGTCCAGGTATTGAAGCTTTGAGCCCTCTAATGATGATGTTTCAAATTCAAGGTATTGAAGATTCAACAAATTAAATACTAAACACTGACCACAATATATCTAGTAGGGTAAGCGAACTATCAAATATTATCTAGCATATTAAATTTTGAATTACCAAGCACATAAAAGCAAAGCTGCCGCTTACAAGTTTCCTTGAGCTTTGCAAACTATCAAATCAGAATGTTGTATTTACTTGTCCACTTGTTTAATTCCATCTATAAGATGGATTATGCAACCACATACCAGCAAACTTACTCCCAGCAACAAGCCGAAGGTGATATTTATTAGCTATCCAAAATGCAACTTTTTTTACTTTTATTCGTTTCAAAACAATTATGAGCATAGATATATAACAAAGTGAGGATGTAAATCTCACTAGTGCTAAATGGCTAGTATGATCATGTTAATAAACAGTTGGAGTATTCCTATATTTCTTTATATGGAGACTTAGATATTGAGTATTAAATATATCAAAGAAGAAAACAAAATAGTTAGTACTTAGTGTAGAAGCACATACTTATACAAGATTTTAAATATCAGTACCAAAACCCATACTGCTTTTCCATCAGAATGGTAAGGTCTGCTATAAACAGGTACATAACAAAATTAACAGCTTTAGGAAAAATGAAAAACTGTTGGTGTGCCCTGGTACAATTGGTATGATAGTGTCCTTACACACTGGTATGGAGTATGCAGACCAGTACCATCCCGTACCGCCCGATACGGGATATACCATGCTTATCGGTCAAGAGCCGGTACGGTTCACCTATAGAAGATGATCCAGAATGCCGGACCATTGTCCATACTAGTATGGTACGGTACCGTACCGGTGAATACTGTCGGGTTTGGCCCAGTCTGGACTCAGTTCAGGTCTAGTTCGTACCCGATTCGGGTCAAATAATTTTTTTATGGACATGGAAGAGATTTTTTTAAGATTTTGTGGGTCCAGTACGGAATCCGGTATGGTACGGTATGGTACCATATCGTACAGGTCGGTGACCGGTATGGGACCTGGTATCGGTTTGATGCAAACCAGTATGTCTGGTACAAACCAGTACCCAGAGTTTTGGCATGCCAACACCTATAATGATGCTGGTTTTACATCAGAATGGTACGATACTGGTCATATAGTCTCATTCCAAAAGTTTTAAAACCATGTATTCACATATTATAGCAGGTTTTTGATACTAAAATAGATAACACTAATATCCAGATTATTAGATGGCATATGTGTTGGGGAGTGATAAAAATAATGGGGTTCCATTGCCTTTCAGTGAAATAGAACAATATTTACACATAAGCAACAAATATCAAAATTCCCATTAAAAGCTCACCAATCAGGCAGAACAAGACCTAACCATTATCTGTACTTTCAAAAGCAATAGCATAAAAATTTAGCAAATGCCAGTGAGTACCTCATCATGAACATCTTGTCCAGGCTGATGGAGCTGGAGCCCTAAGAAATATCTGCCTTGTCGAGCAAAACTGGTAAGAAGGGACAAATTTGTCTGAGTTGCATCCCGATCCTTTAAATGTTCCAAGCTAGTAAGATCCTTAATAATATTTACGAAAATGCTGGCATCCTCAACAACTCCAACAAAATAAAGTTCCATTAGAAGTTTTAGAGTGCTCCTCTTCTTTATTGCCCTCATGTTTTTATCTGCATCCAAATCATCACCACATTTTCCTGGAAAAAAAACTTTCAGGAGGCCCTGAATAAGGCAAGGAGAGAAGTCTTTGTATCTCTGATGAAGCAACGAACAGACCTACAAACAGGAACGCAAAAATTTAAAAAAAAGGATTATGGCATCAAAACAAGTTAACAGCACTTGCATGTTAGTATCAATGTTTTATGTAAGGATTTATTTCTATGGTATTTATGTAGCCAGACTAAAACACTAAGACTCATCAACCTTCCATGCTGCAGCAGCAGTTCACTTAATGCCTAAATACAAGATACAGCATTACTGCAAGTTTTTACTGTAGTTCTTTTGAGAAAACAAGTTGATCCAACTCCATGTAAGTTTGATTTAAAGGGTAAAAAAAAAATTAAGTCAAAGGACTAATCAGCCCTCCTCTTGCATTCTTCTTTTCTTTTGGCAACCATCACACCACTGAAAGCAGATGAATAAGAGCATAAAACATGCAGTAACAAAAATCTGGCAGCACAGTACAGTAAACAAATAACCAGATGAGACTAACTTGACACAATTACAGTCGAGAAGACATGATTTCATTAATTAAAGCATGTT
Organism: Areca catechu; assembly: GCA_021397845.1. Classification (NCBI taxonomy): domain Eukaryota; kingdom Viridiplantae; phylum Streptophyta; class Magnoliopsida; order Arecales; family Arecaceae; genus Areca; species Areca catechu. The sequence continues at coordinate 117,005,645 of CM038044.1, read as the reverse complement.
ATTTGAGAGTTTTCTGAAAATAAAGTGGAGAAAAAACTGCTACTAGAACCTCTAAAAGATCGGTCAAGAAAAATAATCAAATTGAAAGATAAGTGAATGTTCCCATGTAATAGAATAAAATACCTAAATGTATAAAATTGATTCATGATGTTGCACGATTCTGATCCTTATGGGTCAGTGATTCAACTTTTTTAACCAACAAAATGAGGTGCAACAAAAAACACTTGATATTGCAAGGAAGAACCGCAAAATTATTAATAAGATTATCTTAATTCTGTGGTGTATATTTTACAGCCGTTCTTATTGAATTGTGTACATTGATTATCCCTAAATTATGCAACTGTGCTATAAATAGGTAAATGTAAGAGAAAACATAGGCCATTAAGAGCATCTAGACAACCTCACGTGTGCAAAAGCACATATTGAGGTTTTTATCTGTCAACTCTAACTCATTCCCTTAAAGCTACTCCTAAAACAGGTGTAGAACATCAGAACGAACCTGGAGCTTTAATTTACATCACTGGATAGACCTAGCAACCAGAAGAATAACAAATGACATAAGAAATGTCAAGTTATCCCCTGGGAAAGTTTGATCACCAAGAATAGACTGGTAAAAACAGCCAGTAAGAGAGAAAAAAATAAGAGTTAGGTGATGGTTCTGTTCTTTCAGCCCTTGATGATAAACATATAATGGCAAAATGTATAAGGACAATATGGAAAAAATTGATGAGATGAATGGATGCAAAAGCGGATCTAATCAAGGTTTTCAGAACCGGACTAAACTGCCCAGTTCAGCTCGTACCAAACCCGACTGGGACTAAACCAAGATGGTTCGGTCATGGAAATCGGTCCGGCCTCCAGACCAACCGAAACCATGCCAAACCAAGCAGTTCAGCACAATTTGTGCTGAATTAGGCGGTTCGGCCCGGTTCGAATCATTTATGGTTATTAAAGGGGAGTGGATGAGAGGAGAAAGTCCTTCGTTCATCCGAGGCTTGTTCTCCTCTCTCCAAACTTCCTTCCATAGCAAGAAAACCAAAAAAATGCAAAGAAAACACAAGAAAAATGCGAATCATAGGTGCATACGCTTATTCCCCTCTTTTTCTCCTCTTCCCCTCCATTTTTTTAAAATGTATAAAAAATAAAAAAACAAGAAAAAACCATGTCATTTTTTTTATTTTGGCATGATTTTAGAATATATTGTAGATCTATAGATGATCTACATAATGATACTAAAATCATTTATTTCTATAAAATATTTTTTTTTTAATTAAAAATATATTTTCAGAATAAAATATTTTTAAAAATATTTTTAAAAACTATAAAATCATATTATTATTTAGGGCTTGCAAGCTACTTTTACCATAAATTTGATATACATTTATCCAAGTTTTGATATATCATATGCATAGTGGTCTAAGTCTAAATTTTAAAAAAAAAATAGCATTTATGTAAACCCACTATGTTAGAAAAATATATACAGCATTCATGATAAAATTCTATATGAATCTAAGATCAAATAAATTTTTAATTTCTAATAATTTTAAATTTAAAAATTAATAGAAAATATATAATTAATTTTTAAAATATTTTAAAAATAAATAAATGAAATTTATTATTTTTATATAATTATTGAACTAATGTGCTTGTTCAATCTTCAGGAATAGATCCACCAAGGAAGAAGGATTTATAACACGGCATCGGTTGGGATGAATGAGATAACGCTCTCGAATTAGCATCATTGGAGATATAAATAGTGCAATATAAAATTCAAGAATGATGAGATAACAAAGTTAAAGCAATACTTGGTTGGCGATTATCCTAATATATCTATATGCTAACAGTGTCCATCAAAGGTCCGTCAATTGATGAACAAGCACTTCGTCGATTTCAAAACAGCGAAGTAAAGGACTTCAAAGAACAAGGCAAAGACCGTCAAGCCATAGAACCACTTAGCACTTTAGAGAGCCAGAGGAAGTATCTGTTCCGAATGATGAGGAGGCACATATCAAGGTTGTCATTCAGGCAAGCTTGGATGATCAGTGATAATTAGAGGAGATAGCCAGGCATAGAGGTTGATTTGAGCCATTGCTTATAAGTCAAGGTTAGGCTCAAGGCAGCAGAGTTTGAGACAATTTAGAAGGACCTCAGTTAGAGAGCCCATCGATAAAGGCGTCAGTTATATTGCATCCATATTGAAAACATTTGGCAGTTGAAAGAAGTCATCTAATAACATTCTAGCAAGAGCCACTATCCACGACTTGAATCCACATGTCTTTCCTGGTACAAATTCCAAGCAACAGAAGATTGATACTATATTGAGGAAAGATAAGGATATGTGGTGGGCTATTGGATCCTGATTTTACTTTAATCATATTCCAGAGCACAAAGCAAGCAACCCATATTATCGCTTTGCCATTTCATCTATACAAGCTGCCGGTCTAAATTTAAATCCTCCAAGATCGAGGATTATCTATGGTGAGCTTCTTGACAGTAATATCTAGCTAAAAAAAATGAATTTCCTCGTATCAAAGTAGCCCGTATATAGATTAGCAATAATGTATGATGGTTGAACTGGTCCTACTAGACAAAACATTATCAATTTCTTGACTTGTAATGAAAACATATTTTTTTCAAAAGTCTATTGATATTTCAAATCAGATGCACAATGCTACATCATCAAATTAATGGAATGGATAATTAATCAGATAGGAGAGCAGTGTCATACAAGTTATCACAGATAATGGACCACAGTATAAAGCCACAGGAGAGATCCTCATAAAGCGGCAATCGCATATTTTTTGGATCCCGTGTGTTACACATTATATTGATCTTATGTTAATATAGAACTATAAACGTATCAAGTTTGGATCGGATCCTAGATATCCAAACCTAGACATGGACCCGAATTCCCAACGGCGATAGTCTTGAAGGACCGGACCCATACCCTAATGGGTTCCGAGTATTCGAACCCGGATCCAAGACCGGAAACTCGTATTCAAAGTCGGGGCAATGTTGGGGCAGCAGCAGTGGATGATGTTGGGATAGCGACAGGGGCAACAATGAGAGGTAGTGATGGCAAGCAACAATGAGAGGCAACAATAGCGGCTTGGAACGATGTCGAGGCAATGGCAACCGGCAGCTTGGGTTGATGTCGGGGCAACAAGCGCCGGCTTGGGCGACGTCAAGGCAGCGACGAGGGGATTCACGGATGTGAGGAGGGCAGCAGCGGCCACCTTGGGGTGAAAAGAAGGAGAAGTGCAAGGGCAAAGGGGGAGGAAATCACAGGCAAGGTGGCGGGCGAGGTCTAAGGAGGCGAAGAGCCAGAGAGGGCCAATAGGTGAAGGAGATAGAGGGCGAGGGAGGAGGGGGAGGAGACGGCCGGAGCATGGTTTGCTAGTGAGTGGAGAGGGGGAGAGCCAACAAGAGAGGGAAGCAAGGGCTTGGCTAGCTGTTGGCGCTATCGGAAAGAGTTGAGAGATTAAAGCAAAAATAAAAACCTAGGACTTCTTTTCTTTTGCCTCTAAAAATTTTGAGCCATTAGATCTTGATCTAATAACTTAAAATATTCTTATATCTATATATCTATAAATATATGTATTATTATATTATATTATTCAGATCTTGGGTCAATCAAGTCCGAATATTAAATATCCAGACCAAGGATAGCGATACCATCCCGAACCACCCGGTTCGGAGCATACCGCATCGTACCGACCACGACTTAGGATTTAGCTGAACCGCCCGGTTTACGGTACCGTACCGTATCGGATATTAAATATCCAGACCAAGAGCCAGTACGATTCAGCTATAAAAAACGATCGGAATGCCTAATCATTGAAAAACAAAAAAAATTCTATACCGTATTGGTCCGGTTCGGGCCCGATTCTGCCCGGTTCGGACCCGAATCAGGTCAAACAATTAGCCATAATGAGAGAAAAATATTTTTTAATTATGAGCTCGGTACGACACTGTACCATGCCGTACCGGTCGGTACCAGTATGGAGTACGGTACCGGTTCGATATTCCTTGATCCAGACCCTATCCATTTATATTATAGTTAAACAGGTCCAAGTCCAGGTCCAGGTTCGAGTAAACAAGTCCCATGTTAGTACCTGACCCAGACAAGTTGGGTAAATACCCGCAGGTCTCGGGCCTGAACCCGATCCATTGACAGTTAGTTCTATGTTAATGGATATTGAAAAGATTTGTATGATACAAAAAATAGTGAAATCAGCACATACTATCACCAAATTCCTTTACAACCACATGGGTGTTATCACTGATGCAAGACTATATAACAGGAGATATATTGAGATCAAATGTTACACAGTTCACTACCAATCATATGCCAGTAGATAGTCTTCATGATAAGAAAGTACAACTGCATCAAATATTTGTCAGTCCAATGTAGCGGCAAAGCAGATATGCCAAGACAAACAATGAGGAGAGCAAAGTGAACTTAATAATGAGACAGACATTCTGACAGCGGTCGAAAAGATAATCAAAGCTATCAAGCCTCTATATGAGGTGTTTCGGACCGTAGATTTAGAGTGATACTCCTAGATGAGCTTTCTGTATTACATGATGGAAAAGGCAAAGAAAAAGATCAAGGTGGTAAATTCAACATATGCTGATGAGTGTATCCAAATCATCGATGGATAATGGACCTATCAAATAGGTAGGGAGTTGCATCTAGCAAACATCAAATCAAAATGCTCTGAAAATTTGACTGCTATTATATTTGTATAAATACACTTAACCAATTCCAAAAATCTATGTAGCTTACTATCTCGGTCCAAGATTTCAATACTCCATACCTGGGATTGCCATAAATGATGAGCTTATGTCCACCCTACGCAACGTAATATACAAAATGAAGCTTGATCCAGACATTGCGACTATGTGCCTAACATAAATTGAGACTATTGAATGATGTTTGTTAACTGTAACTTTAACAACACATTATAACAACCATTTTTTTATGGACAATATTTAGGAAGGACAATCATTTGAATCCAGAGCAGTGATCATAAGCAAATCAAAGATGAATCCAGATAGATACTAATAAGTCTAATATCAGATTGGAGAGCATCCACCCTCGCAGCCTAGACAGCTAAAGCGAGGTAGGACGAGGGCAGATAGTTGCTCAGCATAGAGACAAAAAAAGAAAAGGCAGCTGCAACCTCGGTGGAGAAGGTGCACTCAGTTCACTCAGATTCAATACCAGGGAGAGCAGCAAAAGTGGTTCTTATGATGGTCAATGATCTAACGACCAAGAAGAGACCAGAGAACAAGAGATGCAGCCAGTTGATGGTCTTAAATTCATTGATAAGTCCTAATTTACGTACGCCATACAAAAGAGGGACCATAATGTACGAGCTGGTAGAGCCAGTGACAATACAATTTCATATAGACGGCGAGCTTCACGATGTCATTCAGGATACAATACAGCTGCAGATGATCTCGCACGTAGAGTAAGATCTATGGATGTATCAAGTTTATCCTCGTATTTTGGATCCTCTTACCCGCAGACATCGATAGATTATGATCCATATGGATATGAATATAGTTCTTCTATGGACTACTATCCCATGCAATCTAGAACATCTTACAAATCTGACTTTGCCACTAGTATATTCGGATGGACCCCTTCACAGCCATACTATCAATCCCAGAATATCTCTTAGAGTCAGGACCTCAACAAGAGATCTACGATAAGTTACGATCCAGTATGCCTATCTCATGGGATGAGCATAGAGAATTATAATGCTGCTTGGATAGAGGGATAGACTAATATTCTTATTAAATATATTAATGATCCTGATATTTTGAACATCGATACTTGACCAGATTCGATGTGTATTGATTATTTATTTTTAAATTTTGAGCATTTTAAGATTCAATCATATATAATCTATATATTGATCATCTAGAATTACATAATTCAGATCTACATTATACATGATTAAAAGTGTAATAAAATGATACAAATATCAATTAGCATCGACAAACATCAATTTGGACCTACAAACATTCAATAAACCCTAAAAAATTGATTTGAGATCACAAAGAAAAGAAAAACAAAAATAAAAAATGGCATGCCGATTTGACCGGCACGCCAGCTGTATCGAGTATTGGTATGGTATTGTATCATACCGGCCGATAATTGGTACAGGTCTCGATACCGATTCAGAAATCCTTGCACCTAATGGTAGAAGGTATCAGCAAAGTTGCTGGGTTGTGTAAGCAAATCTAAAGGTAAAAGATGCATAAACAAAGTAACTAAGTGGTAAATGTAGAGTGCAATACATAATTAATAAAAAAAGGTCTCGGTCTCTCAGATTAAGAAGTGACACAAAAATAGATTACATCAAGAATACCAAGGCAGGGAAGTTGGAAACTGTAATTAAACAGGCAGCTTTGCATATTAACTTCCTGGCATAAAACATGACTAAGAAAGAAATCCAAACTTAGCAAAGATGGGGGATGAATAGATAGAGTTCTAAGCCATATTAAAAGCATGAACCATAAGGTTGTTGATATCCTTGTAAAATATGATGGGACTATAGAACAATGAAAAAGGACTTTCCTGACCAAAGAGGATTTGCAATAGGAGCAGAGAGTAATGATTCAAATACATTGATGAAGAAGATCTGGCCCAGAAAGTATAACAAAATAATGATTCAGCAAGGACAGAAATGGAAAGATTGAAACCAGACAGATGACAAATAAAGGTGTCTAAATCATTGCATATGTTTGGTGGATCTGATTAAAAAAAATAATAATAATAATAATAGCAACTGATATATTAAAAGTAGGATTAAGTAAAAGAAAATGGATAACACCAATTGTTGTCCGATGAGATTTATGAGTTACAGAATGAAGTTCAGGATGATGGCAAGCTAATATGCATAAATACATAAAACAAGGGTATCAACGGGTCTGATTCAGGTCAATTTCCAGCTGGATCCTTATCAAATATCTACCTGACAATGTGAAGCATCAAATCCACTACTGTTTTGGAACATCTGAGTCAATTTACAAGAAAAGAACAGCATAAGGGGGAAAGACTAATGTGAGTACAAAGGAAACACTATGAGTTGCCCTCTCCTTTAAACTCAGCTTTGCAGAATCTCACACCATGACGGTGATTCAACATCTCCTATATATATCCTTCATCCTTCTTAAAACATCAAACTGCACCACCACCGTACCCCCACTCCTATATGCACTATGCCCCTACCTCTACTTCCACATGCCATAAATGGAAGGATTGGGTGCCAGTAAGGTGCTGCCATAACTCTATCATCATTCCTGCCATGCCATCCCATGCCATTGCTTCGCACAACAGCATAAAAAGTAATGATATGTGGCGGTGTGGCCAATACCATGCTGGTCCTGCATGCTCATAAGGTATTAGCATGATATGTATCATGTTGTGTCATGCCAATCAGCACTTAAATCCATGATATGAAAGGTGATATCCAAACACTTCAAGTTGAATTTCATGAATAATTGAACACTCAAGGCCTGTTTGGGAAGGATAGGACTGGCTCAAATCATATCGGATTTGGCAATCCCAAGTATAAAAAACCTATTCCAGTATTCCTTTTCCACAGGTCATTATTTTTTTCCCACGTTCATCAATCTAACCCCCCCCACCCCGGCGGGCCGCTCTCCCCCATGGAGTCCTCCTCCCCTGCTCTCCGCCCACCTTCACCTCCCCGTCCCATCTCTGCCGCCGCCTCCTTCCCTCCCTTCCCTTCTCCTCCATTGTCACCACCACGTAGGGTTTACGGTACCGTCCTAAACCACCTGGTTCGAGGCGTACCATACCGTACTAGTCAAGAACCGATACGGTTTAATCCTAAAAAATGATTCGGAATCCAAACCATAAAATTTGACCTAAACCAGACTGGTACTGTACGGGTCGGCTCGGTACGGTCCGAGTCGGCGATTCTTGCTTGAGAGAGGGAAGATAATTTTTTTCTTAATTTACCAAGACTGGTACATGTACCAATATGAACTGTACCATATCGTACCATCCCGGTCGTTGACCAGTATAGGTCCCGATACCGATTCAGCGATCCTTGCCACCACCACCTCCTTTCCTCTCCGCGACTGCCCGATCTCTTGTAATTGGCAATTCTACATAGAACTCAACATGTAAGTTTAGTTTACCATTTACCAAAATTTAGCAAATTATCAAGCAATAGATCAATTAGTTGCGAGTTATGACATCCAGACATCTGCATACACATCAAATATATATGCTTTTGGACACCTAGTAACTTGACAGAACATCATGTGCCCCATAACATCAATTCCAAGCTCCATGACAAAAGGATAGTTCAGGTTACCTATTACTTTATAGTAATTTTGTTCTACTTAAAGACAATTACAAGACTAGCTTCAAAATATGGATCAATCTGTCAGGCACTTGAAAGGTTGTGAGCATGCTACAAACAGAACTGAAAAGAAAAGGCTTGGGTAAATGCAGGATCCATAGTCCAAACTAATAGCAACAAAACTAGAAATGAATAATTACAAAAACAAATGTTGTCACACCAAAATTTTCAGAAATGGTTTCCCAAAATGAAATGTTTTCTCACACACACCCAGCAAGGATTAAATAGTTAATCACATTCAAAGATTAGAAAAAAGGGCAACCAAATATGATATCAATAGCAGAAAAATAGAATCCAAGAACAACTCCCAAATCAAAAAACTTGGACACAAAAAAGACCAAAACAAAGCAGGATACATGGAAACAACTGCTAGTATGATGAAATAAATTAATGTTTTTCTTCTTGACTATGCTTCAATAAAAAGCCAAAATCAATCCAAGAAAAAAAAGGCAAAATGTCCACAATCTATGTCTTAGGAATATTATATGGGTATACAATTTAAATATGCACCAATTAAAAGGATAGATCTAAAAGGTCCTAGAATACTATTAAGTTGTCAGTAGAAGTAGGAGATCTTTCTAATAACTAACAAAGTTCAAGCTCGACACAAAGATAAAGACGATATTTGCAAGCAATGCAAGCCTAAAAATGTAAATTGTCAACTCGATACCTGCACAGCAGCTTGTATATCTGAAGTTCTAAGCTTTGCATCACAAATAGCTGCCACAGCTTCACTGACAAATTTGCTTAAGTTGACACTTCTTAATTCATCCATCAACCCTTCTCTTTGCTCATCATTTATCTGTTTAAGCTTTTTAATAACTGCTGTATTGCGCTTAATGCTGGAGTCCAATGTCCTGAGAAAACCGGAGTCTAGAAGAAAAATATCATAATATTATTATGTAAGAGAGACATCTACTCTGATGACTGCACAGGATGAATAAGAATAATAAATTAACTCAAACAGCATTCAAAAGGAAATGAGAGAGAAAATTCAGCTTCACTAGCATCACTAGGGTGAAAACTTATGGTCAACTGTCATGTAAGCAAGGTGTGCATGATGTAATGATAAAACTACCATGGAAATAATTTTTTTCATGCACACCAAAAAAAAAAAAAAAGAGTTCAGCAGATAAAAATAAAATGTAGGTGAACCACATACGGAATATTCAAAGATTTAACACAGGCTGCTACACAGTCACATAGCAGCCCAAATGCAACAGGCCAAATGCCATGGAATTATAAACTAGTGATCTAAAGCAATTGAATAGATTATCTAGGAATCGTATATGTTTAGTCCACCACAGTTCTAGATGAGAAAGATAAGACATGATTTCAGAGGGATTGAAAGAGGCTAGAAAGTCTTTGCCGTACCACCCCAAACCACCCAATATTCCGGTTGTCACAGGCATCATACCAATCCAGACCGAGGTGTACCAAGATGCACCAAGACATACCAGGTGCAGACCAACCCGTACTGCCCAGAATCAGGCAGAATTGTGATAAAAAGTAAGAAAAATGGGTGTGTAGGTATAGGGTGCGTACCCATACCAAACTAATAACATACCCAATACCGAGATTGCAGAATTTGCTAGCACCAATCCCAAGCCTAAAACTTAAAAAGCTTCAACAATAATTCAGTACTTACTTAGAACCTTCAGCCATCTGATCAACATAATTGATGAATAAAAGACTTCCACAGAAGTCAGATTTGCATTATCATTCATAAACATCATATCAAATAAAAATGATCTGTTTTTTGTAAAGAAATATGGGACATTATTTGTCTAGAACTCTAGATATACTTATGAACAATACTTCGTGAATAGTTAATAAGACTTGGTAAATTCAAGAAAAAAGGGAAGGAGGAAAGAAGAAGAGCAAGACAGAGGATATTTAATAGGATGCAGAATCGAGACCGTTGCCAAGACGGGACAAGACAATAGGATATCTCATTCCATAAAGATACCGGGACAACTCCATCCCACAGGATTTAAAACCTTACACTAAACCAACTCATGTTCAATTGCCATTCTAAGCAGTAGCCCTTTAGTTTTTGGAACAGATCCACAATTTTTAGTAGCTAATTGACATCGGGTTTATAGTTGCAACTCAAAGCTATTGCCAAGGGCCTCAATCTCTCCTAAGAGAGATCGACCTCTCTTAGCCAATACGCAAAAACTTCTTGCAAGCGCTTACTAGTTTCTTTGCTTGGGCAGCAATCACAAGGTCAATATGTCCTTGTGTTCTAGAGGCATTAATCATGAACTCCTTGTGATTTATGAACAGATACTCTCTACTGCCCATAGAAGACTTCATCTCAATCCCAAGGATAAAACTTTGACCTAGCAAACATCTAAAGGAATCACTTCACAAACCACTTCATCAATTACCTACAAATAATAACAAATTCAAATGATAGCAAATTCGAAGGTACAATACTTGGTGTTCTTTAGCTCCATATAATTTTGAAACCTTCATAGTCTACAATGTACAAACCAATACAAATAATAACAAATTCAAATGATAGCAAATTCGAAGGTACAATACTTGGTGTTCTTTAGCTCCATATAATTTTGAAACCAAAAGAATATCAGGAAGCAAATAAAGCATAGTCTACTGATAAATTGTACAAACATGTCAATAAAACTATAAAAGTATCAATTTACGGACTAACTGATCTTTATTCCTTAAGAATTGATGCTTTTTCTTGTGTTTTACAGGAAAGATGCTTACCAACGTAAAGAGCCCAATCCACGAGCCTAAAAGAATCAAATAGGATCCAAAATGGAGCTAAAATGGAGCCCAAAACCCAATTTGAAGCCCATCCCACCAAGCCCACAAACTGGCTAGTCCACCATGGACCACCAGCCGGTCCAGAAGGCACTATGACATGGCTTACGAGAACAGTGGATTTTGGTTTATTATCGCGGCACATAGCTGGGGATGGGTTCCTTTGTACCATCGGATGGTTGGCAGTGCATTTTACATGAGATCCGTCGATCGAGAAAAATTTGTCACATATGACAGTGGTGGCCTGCTCGCTTGTGTGCAATCCAACGGCCAGGATGCATCCAATGCATGATCTAATGGCCAAAACTAATTACTGGTGGCTAGGGCTTGATCCGGCCAACATTTTGCGCCATCCAATGGTCCAGTGCTCTCTAGGAGCATGACCAGATGGCTACAAGCAAATCCGACCTCAATTAGAACACGATCACAATAGATCCAGGTGTTTCAATGGTGATCCAACGACCCGACTGACATCAGGGAGTCAAATACAAGTGTAAAAGGAGTTGACCGATTTTGACCAGGATTGGACCTTATTTCGACTCTATTTAAAGGGAACCATGGGAGGCATGGTATCAAACAAGCAAGTAGGTAGCCAGTCTTTTATTTTTTTTATTTTAGTGATGTAAAGTGCTTTAAGGTGAGAGAGGTCAGCAAGGGTTCTTCTTCCTCATCTTTCTCTCGAGAAGAAGAAACTTAAAGAAACCACTATGTACAACTAATCTCCAAGGCTCCAGGGGAGTAGAGGAGGTTCTTTTAATATTTATATTTTAGTTTCTTTTTCATGTAATTAGATCTTGATTGTAATGATCTTTGCTTTCATGATAAAATCTATTTTTATTACTTCAAGTATTATGCTTCTTGTTCAAACTATAATTTAGATTTTTGAATAATCTACGACTACGTAGAGATGAGTCGTGATCTAAAATATAATTCGTGCTTAACAAAATAGATTATGCTCGAAATTTAATTATAGGATATTTTAATTACTTTTATGATTTGAGTCTTTGAATAGCCTATGACTATGTAAGGGCAGATCAAGGTACTCCGATATATACCCAGCAAAATAGATTATGTTCGAGTATCAATCATACTGTTAATAATTACATAATAAAAAACTAATTTATATTTTATTAAAAAATCAAATGCTGAGATATCTTATACTATTTAATCTCCTGCTTGTTCGTTATTATTTTAATTTAATTAGAATTCCTATTTTTAATCATATTCCCACTTTTCTATTTCTAACTTTTGTAATCTAATTAGAATTCTAAACAAATATTCTAATTAAATGTGAACATAACCCTATTGATCCCTGAGGATACAATCCTAACTCATCTAGCCATATAGTTTGAGTTGGTTTTTATTTTTGACTGCCCACAACAGCAATCATCTACCACCCCAATTTTGAAGCAAATTTTCAAAAATAAGATTCTACTTTTTTTCCAAGATCTACAGCTTTAATGATACTATGCTTCAACTAAATACTAAAGTGAGAGAAATCTATAAATCTGTTTCAGTTGCTAACTCAAGTTTTCTCACCATAAAATTCTATTTTGAGTTTCCTTGCTCAAGCTCGGGTAGTTTTTCAAACTCAACCACATTAAGGACCACCTTTTCTTTCTTTTTAGGATCCTCCTTTGGCTTGTTTCCTTTTGGCTGCATCACGAGATGAAGCTTCCAACACTTTCCTACTATATCCACTAATACCCGAGTGGTCACAATATTGTTCGCAAATCAATTTCTTGCTCCTTACTAAGCTCCCCCTTCTAGCCTAGTTTTCCATCATCTTTTCTGGATTTATTACCTTCCAACCTTCCTTGGCCCAATTTTTCTACTCTATTCTATGGCTTCCATGCTAGTGTCATTGATCTCTACAAATTTGAAAAGTTTTGGCTACTTTTAGATGCTCTTATGGAGACTTCCAACATGCTTTATGAAATGTGTGTAATCATTGATAGACATCCCAACAAAGATAGCTTGCTTGAAGAACTCGATCGTATAGTCCTTGTAAAATTGATCAAACTTTTGCTACAAGTACAGACTGTACAGTCACTTGATCTACCGATCTTCCTTATGAGTGATTTAGTAAAAATATTTTTTGATTAAGCTCTTAAATTTGCTCCATGTTAGATGGAAACTATAGTTATTTCTTATATATGAATCTTACTAGAAAAGGGCATTGACAAGAAAGCATGAGAAGGCAAAGCCTATCTTTTGGATGCTAGTGCATCCATAGATAGCAAAATAGGCCTCCAACTAGTCTAGCCAGTTATTCAACTTCTCTACATCCTCCATCACATACAAATATCTCAACTCGAGCTTGGATTTTCAAAGGGTCAAGAGAGAAGTTTTGAGTGACTATATATTGTTCATCCTCCACGCTGGATGGTAGCTTTGTACAAGAGTTGATGGTGCTTAAATTGAAGGCATCGCGAATTAAAATATAGGCTTCGAGAGTTGGGCAATCTTTTCCTCATATTGTATAAGATGTACCTTCATCTCATCATCCGTCACAGTAGTAGTAGCCACTCTCACCTTTATCCATCAATAAACTTCAAGCATCTATCGCGGTCATCTTATCTACTTGTATTGCTTGCACATCTAGATCATAAACTAACCCCTATGGATGTAGACAACTGAAGTTCTAATAACAACTAGAACTAATCAGGAAGAAGAAAGAAATTCCATCAATCTACTCAACTTGAATATCTTTTAAAAGAAAATTTAGAAAATAGGAAAATTGGTGAAAGTAAGATCTAGGTTCCTTCTTTTTTATTTAATGAATAACAAAACTAAGTTACAAAGCCTCTATCCATGCTAATGAGATCCATGTTTAAGCAGTAGGATCCGATTCCTCTTCTAATGAAAAGGGATTACATCTTCCCACATGACCGGTGAAAATAATCATGAAAAACTAAACATCTACATGAGGCTGATCTTGACTGCTATATCAATTTCGTCTTTAGCCGCTTTGCCTAATTCTTCCTAGTTCCTAGATTGAAAGAATTCCTAGTCAAAGCCTTTGACAAAAAGAAAATTTTTGCTTTGACTAGCTCATTTGGAGACCCAAATTATAAAATTTGGCTCTAGTCGCTTTGCTCATCACACCCTTTTTGGGTGGCACCATATTGTAGAGATTGAAACCAGTGATTTCGGACATGGGTCATTCCATCTCATTCTATTGAGATCCTAGCACCTAGGACAGGTGCGGGATCCCAAAACATACTTCCAGCCTTCATCCTAGCATCCCACCTTCATCCTAACCAGATATGCACTGGTATGCCCTAATTTTTTTTCCTTTCTTCAAATAGCTGATTCATTGTCGGGAGGAAGAAGAATAAAGGACTGATGCGTCAGCATCGACGTCATCACCAGAAGGGAGGAGCATGGCCTTCGCTCTTCGATTCCTATTTTCCCATGAAGATAGCAAAGCACACCAAGAGGGAGTACTGCTCGGGAAAGAGAAGAGAAGAGAGAGGACCGAAGGGAGGAGTCATTGAACGTCCCTAAGGCCCTTTTCCCGTGTGGGTTCAGGCTATATCTTTTGCACGATAGAATGATTGATCTTCTTGCATGACATCATCAGTTGGATCATGCCCACACAGCTCTGAAAGTACTCCAATCTGTGGCTTTATGCGATCACCGATTGAAGTGGGTTTGGGTTATATCTTTTGCATAATAGAATAATTGATCTTCTTTTGCAACGTCATCATCCATTGCATCACGACCACACAACTCTCAAAGCACTCCAACTTGTGGCTTTGTGCAATCCCTCAATTGAAGCGAGTTCAAGTTGTATCTTTTGCACGATAGAATGATCGACCTTCTTTCATGACATCATCAATTGGATCGCACCTACACAGCTCTCGAGCACTCTGATTTGTGGCCTTGTGCGATCCAAACATGAATCATTCCTTTACGCGTGTACTAGGGTGTTCAATCAAGATGGCCATTGAGATAAGACAGGATGCAGGGCATCCCTTTCCAAGCAAAAACCAGCACAACCCTGTCCCATGAGATTTAAAACCTTGGTACCAGGATGGTACCGATACAAGATATGATAGCAAAATGGAAAACCTTGCAGCCAAGTTTTGTTCTCTACTGTGTTGCAAGACGCGCATGCTCTCTCCTTTGCCTATCCTTCATGCCTTGCTCTAGCACTTCTTTAGCACTAGAAGATAGAATTGGGATGAAATGGCTTTTAAAGCCCAACCAAACTAAGTTAAGCCCCACTTAAAAATCATTTCCTTCATAACCCATATATTTTTACTCTAGCCTCTACCCGACCTGCAACAGATCCAGGGCAGGAATGCGTGATGGTAAAACCCACCCCATACCCACCCCATACACAACCTAGATATACATGATGAAAAACGATTTGAATGCAAAAAAGAAATCTTGATTTCTATAGCTTCATCCAACTCAATTTGTCCAACTTGCCCAGTCTAACTCTACCTGCCCCAGCTTGAGGCAAGTACAAGGTGGATAAAGTTAATGGCCTACCTGACCCATCGTCATCCCTAACATCAAGTCAACATTTATACATCATTATATCTTTGGTAGTTTTCCTCTTCAAAACATTACCACAATGACATATTAGAAAATTTTATCAAAATATTAACAAGTAGTTGAACAATATAGACTGTAAAGTGATGTGTCACACAATTATTTAGCATGTTTTGTTGGTTTAGAAATGACCTTAAATATTCTTAGTTTCAGACTTTCCATCTGAAAACATTAGAATTACACATTCAATCATTCCAAATAATACAACTTTTTCTCTGGGCATGCTTCCATCATTCCAAATAATACAACTTTTCCCCCTTGGCATTCTTGATATTTTTCCCATTTTTCTCCAAATTTGTTGAAGGAAACAGATAATTCCTGTAACATAAACTGGTGGGCCCAACCAAGGAGGAAAAAAGGTTCCAGAGCCTTTCATTAACCACTGTGTACAAAAGAAATAATTGAGTGGTAAAGTATCCACAAAAAGATGGAAGTTAATTGAGAAGGCTATCCCAGGCCCCAAAAGAGAAAAAAATCAATCTGAAGATGAACAGTACCTAAGGACAGCAAAATTAGGTAACCATTTGTAACACCAAGAACCAATACAGCAATACTTGGTAACCATCAAAGACGAAATATTTTGGCAGCAACATCCGGCCAACCACTTCAAGGACTGACAAAATAATTGAACTCAATATTATTTTTTCTTCTTAAAAATCATGTCCTTTAGGATATAATAAGGATAGCAACCAAGATTAAATCACCAAATAATTGCTACAACAAATCAGCAGAAGGTGTGGGGCTGACAGGCAACCAAAAACACGTAGGAAGGGGGAACAAAGACAAAAACCAACTTACAAGAAGACTATTCTAACCCCTTCAAAATATACCTTGTAAAGAGGCAACCAAAGAATCAGAATCTGCAGAAAAACCTTAGCAATGAAAGAAATCTCGACTAATTTATCTACAGACCTGAAAGTCTTCTAGCAAGTTCTCTAAATTGTCTCAACCTGCAAGTTTTTGTGAGTTGTGGCTGATGAAATGTTAATCACTATATAGATGTTTACAATTTGATTTTATGCTCATACATTGATGTAATAAACATTCTGAGCACCTTCCCTATCATGCAATATCTACAACATATATGTGATGACAAATTATCTACCTGGTACAAGAGTGCACACCTCAATCAAGTGTGCTGACCTCTATAAATGCATAATGACTTTGTATCAGTGTGTTGTGTTTCAATACAGATCAGTACATGCTAGTATGTAGCAGTATGGCCTTATGCTGAATTTTCCTGTTTTAACCCATACCCAATCTAAACAACCTTTTAGTATCCTCGCAAAATTATCTGAAACACTTCATAACTACCTTTTCTGATAGGATTTGAAACTGTGATCAACAATTGAACATAATAACAATAAAAGTCGGCATGTAGTTTGACCAAAGATTATAAATTGGTAGGACATAGTATATTAGCTTTACTTAATACCATTACTAATATGAACTTCCAGGAGTACTGACAATATATTTATAACACAAAATCTGCTATTAATGTATAAAAATAGTTGCATATACTCTCTTGTTATATCATAGACTTGAGCTTATTTGTATTGTAATAGGCGTACAACTGTTGTGAAATGTTAATCTGTGACAAATCAAGCGATGCAAGTGTTAACTCCCAATACGTATAGATATGTAAGGGGATTAAAGCCTTCCAATTTCTATAGACTAATGAAGACTATATTTATTTGTCTAAAACATGTCTAAGCACTAGTACAAAGCAATATAATTGATCTATTTAAAAACAAAATGAATGAAGTATCCTATCCAAGCATGCTTGTTGTGAATCTGCAAACTAGCATATCTTTCCATACCAGCGCATTCTAAGTGGAGGTACAATATTACACCATAATAAGCAATAGCATATCAAGCCAACTGCTGAATGGTGCAGTCTTGGTTGAAACTGCTAACATGATATACACGATAGCCAATTGATGCCAGATTTTTTTTTTTTGGGTGGAGGGCGGGAGACTCAGGTGCACAACTAAGGGATCTTGTACCAGATTTAAAAAAAGACGAACATAGTGGACCACCTCTCTTTCCTACTTCATACATAAGAAGACCAATTTCACTGGAACGCTAAAAGAAAACTGTAATTTTTGTGGGAATCCAAAGTCCATATTTTCTTGCACAGGGACAACATCTAACAGCACCAATAATAAAAATTTGTAGAGACAACACAAAAGTTGTTTTGCTTATCAGTTGTTAAAGAGAGGCCCAGTAAGATCAATTCCCTTCACAATTTTGGGGTTTCACAACCAGAATTTGAAAAAGAAAATAATGTAGTCCAGGTACCTATTAGCTGTTCTGCATGCCATCACCTGCGAAATGAAATATTGCATCTCCTCACCTAAAAATGTTATTAGGTATGTCACTTCCATTTGAGGAGGAAGGGGGGGGGGGGGGGGGGGGGGGGGGGGGCGGGAATTTTGATGTCTGGGTGTCCATAGATGATTTTGTTTTAGTTTAATTAAATGTCAAGATAATAGGGCTCATCTAACTTTTAGACATCTAACACAATCATGAAATATTAGTTGCTAAGCCTAAACTTCAATCCCTAACTTTTTGGCAGAGTGCACTCAAAAAACAACAGAAAATTTATGAAGACGACATGCTTCACTATATGCTTACCAGGCCTTTCAGGATTCAGATTGCTATGACGGAGAGCAAGTTTCACATCAATTGATTTCTTATATTCCTCAAGACGTGCAGCACTTTCCTGCAAAGCAAAAAATTATATTTATAGGTTCAGTTATGTGTTAATTGCATGTTCTGATCTTAAAAACGAGCTGAAGATGATAAAGCAGATTACTAGTAGTCTAGTACCAAATATCTGATTGATATAATTACATGTTCTCATCTTGAAAACGAGCTGAAGATAATAAAGCAGATTACTAGTAGTCTAGTACCAAATATCTGATGAATATCAATCAGCCTATTAGGTTTACAAGAACAAATGGAAATTATAAATTCTGAGTTTACCATGTAAAATTAATTAAAGACAAGAAATTGAATAGGACTATAGTTATTTATCCCTGATGGTACTAGTGTATCAAGTACTCGTAGGCTTGCAGCGTTCCTGGCTCAATGCCACCAAAATGGCACCAAAACATATAATGAATAAGAAAATAGTAACAATTTCCAAATTACCAAGAATTACTTATATATTTTGTTGGCCAAAAAAACCTTTGAGATCTAATCAGGGGAAAAATAATAACAAACTAACCCAATAAATCACAAAATTTATACATTGCTAACTACTCATATTTATTCATGAAATACTCAAGAACTGCATATAACCATGTTATTTGTTTTTGTTGGCGATGGTAGTTATGCCATAGCATGTAAATGTTACCTCTTCCATGTGTCTTTTTGCATAAATCAGTGTGTGAACATATAAATAACTTCACTTATTGTTTTAGTTTATCTAATTTGGTATGAAATTGACCATGACCATCACGCGTATCTTAGTTATTCAGGATCAGTTCACAAATCCTGCCAAACAATCCCTAATAATATTAACCGAAATATTGCAGAATTCTTTATCGAAAACATCATCATAATGACCATTTTATGCTATGTGATTTGTCTCCCCCCCTTTTCTTGACTCTTAGACACAAGTAACTCACAAATGCCTCCTGAAGTCTTTGTGAAAGTCTTAAGAAACTGAAGGCAGAATACAGGCAACCTAGGGTCCTGTTCCTAGGTACCATCCAAGCACCTAGAGGTCAAGGCAGATCAAAAACCACAATTTTAAAAAATATAAGTAGAAATGTAAAGATATGGTTATATCCAAAATATTGATTGAATTACCATACTATACCAGCATATTGCATTGTACCAGTAAGTTACCAGTACAATGCATGGTACATTACCTCACCAACATGTGATTCTACATCTCACTTCCGCTATCATAGCACCTACAGGCATATCAAGTGTGGATTTATGGAACCATAACATACCAGATTGTATCATACCAACATGGCATCAATACTAGCATAGGCACCAAGACTTTAAGTTAAACACTAGTTCAAAAGATGAGAAATGGATATCAAATAAAATCCGGTAAATCAATGGGGATTATCAACTTGGCAATATTCAATGCTAAAAAATGATTTGAAAGAAACAGCCGCTCCTCATGTGAGGGTAAGCTGCATACATCTAACCCACCCCAAACCTCATAGTGGTGGGAGCCTCGTGCACTTGGATGCCCTTTTTTTCTACTAAAAACTAATGTGAAAGTGAGCACCTAGGCATCCTATTCAGCCAAAGAAAGCCTTTACCTTTCTCATGCCCACACCATTTTAGTGTCCTCAATTGACATGGTTCTCATAAGTTCTTAGTACTTATTTGTTAGAGTATTCTTCTAAGTTTTACCAAATGTGACAGCTTTATCATCCCAACCAGGTCCATCATCTATGGCAAGAACTCTTTTCCCAATAGTCAAAACCATATAACATTCATGCCCAGCACTCTCCCAAAACGCCCACCAAACCACTTCCTGTAGCCAAGGTTTTAAATACAGTACCAAACCCCATACCATTTTTCCATTGGAATGGTATGGTAGTGATATAGTATCAATACCAACTAATATGTACCAAAACTGAAAACATCAAAAAGATTAAAAAATTTGTCAAAACCGACCAGTACAGTCAGTACAGTATGTCAATTCAGACTGGTACAAGTGGTATGTATCAGTACATACTGTTTCAGTACCCCAGCAAATGTAATGGTGCCAGTTTCACATTACGACAATGTGGTACCGGTAGTACTGTCCCATTCCAACAGTATTTGAATCCATGTTTAGTTCCATACTTTAATAACCATGAAAAAAAATATTTTCTTGCTTAGTTAAATTCTTTATAATTTCACTAAGCAAGAAACGAGGGATCATTGAACTGGTACGAAATCCATATCAGTACATGTACCGGCCATGGTGAAAGTGAGAAAAAATCCTCCTCTCCCAGAGCTACATTGTCCGACCCAAAACGGGCCGAACTGAATCCGAACCGGACTGAACCAGACGAAACTCACCGGTACGGTAAAGTACAATTCAAGCCAAGCTTTTGGGCCTAATTATAGGATTCATTTGTCTTTTGGACTGGGCTTGGGTATACCTTTGGCCCGGCCAGAGTCCGAACCCATATGTGGCCCAAAATAAAGCCGGAATGACTGGATAAAAGTTTGGTCCGATGCTGTCATGATGGAAACAAGCTCCTGGGATTTCCGATGGGAATCTCTCCCACCCACTCATTCTTGATGGCCATCTGCAATGCCATCCACCGAGAGAGAACAAGCAATATCCCCTCGCAAAGGAAGGATAGCCTGAGTCAAGGCCAAAGGTCCAAACTGGCCATCATTGCTAGCCAATGAGTCCATGGCTTTGCAATCCTCTGATCGTGAGAACCAGCAGGGCTGAAGCGATTGCCAAGGATCTTGGGATGGGATTCCAAGGTAACTGAAGTTCTAGAAGGCCCAAGGAGGCAGCGGTGCCTTTGGTGGTGGAGATTTGTGGTTGTGGGCTAGTTCTTAACGTGGCCGATGTCAAGTTGGGGGTCCAGGGAGGGGGTGAAGGCAAGGGTGGCTGAGATCAGGGATTGCAGCCTGGGTTCTTGAGGGGACCCATGACAACCTAAAGAGCCTAGCGAGGCAGTGGTGGCAACTGCAAGGGTAGCTGAGATCATAGGGTATGGGATGGCGATGAAGGCTACCGAGGTGGTGGATCTTGGTGGTTGTGGGCTGGGTTCTTGAGATGGATGATGATGAGCTGGAGGGTCCACGGAGGCAAAGAAGGCTGGGGTGGCTGAAATCAGGGGTCGCAGCTTGGGTTCTTGAGTAGCCCCACAAAGACTTGGAGGGCCCATTGAGGCAGGCAGTGACTGCGGCACAACAGAGAACAGGAGAGGGGAGCTGTGGGCTGGCCCAAATGGGTTCAGGCCGGGATTGGGCCTAGGTTTTTCTAAAAAGAATCGGGCCTAAGCTTAGCCCAAAGCCTGAAAGAAATTATTGGGGCGGGCTTGAGTAGGGGTAGGGCCCGGCCCAGTTCCAACCCTAATGATTAGGCTTCCTAGTACAAATCCATACTGGTTCTATAATGCTTATGTCATCAATCCTGATCTTTGTTCTCATCATCCTCTCTCATAACTTGCAATGTGAATTAATTCCAGTATGCGGTAGAATTTTGTTCATCAACCTTGTTATTATAGATATGTATAAAAATAGTTCTCCAATCATTTAGCAATTTTCCTGTTTTCAAAATCATATTATTAAAAACTCATTGATTTTGTAGAAGTAGCTGACTTCTTGATTTCCCCTATGATTTTCAAATCCGAAGCAACATCCATCTAGTTTTAATGCTTTTTTACCTATTTGCATCTTTTTCAAAGCTACCTTATGCCAACAGGTTAACAGCATTGTAAGCCAATGTGTGCGCCTTTATATCATCTATATCAACTTGCATCACCATGTACAAGCCTATATTGATGAGTGTCCAAGTGATACACCCTGGATAGTAGCAATGCAAAGTTGCAAACTTTGACACAGCATCGCTATAGAACACAGCATGCAGCAGCATAGGCTTAAACCTTACATTTCCATTTCAGAACCATGCCTATCCCAAACACTTAGCACAATACATATAGCATGCCAGCTTTCAATAGGCGCCAGAACAATATAGAATACTCTTATCATTTCCAAGAAAAAAGAAGACCAAATGCATTTCACAAATATATATTAGTAACTATAATATATAAAACAAAATAGAGATAACTAACTTTTTAAAATCAATGGTCAACTTTAAATAATGCCGCCTAATATTTGCATTTATGGACTACAAAATATCACTAACAAGACGAACTAGACTTACTTCATCATCTTGTTTACCATGATGTTCACCAACCATCCGGCACTCATCTTCTGGATGCTCCATGTCTCCTATATATTACATTATCAAATATCAATTATAATCAAGTAAAACTAAAGTGCACTAAGCATTAAAAAATCAGATCAGTATACAATAATATGTTACACTTTAAGAGTGAGTTTTCAGATCAAACTGACAATGTGACAAAAGCTGTCAATCTACAATAAATTTGGATAATATGCATTAGGCAATTGTACATTGGCATTAGTGACAACTTAAGCAAAATGAATCACTTGCATTTTGAGGTTATTGTAAAAGAATAAATCAGGGTTTGCGGTACCGTCCAATACCGTCCAGTACGGAGCATACCGTATCGGTACGGTTCATGCATTTAAGACGGTCCAGCACTCAGACCGTTAAAAAAATTAAAAAAAATTAAATTCCGTATGGTACATATGGTACTGTAGCATACCGTACCGGTTCGGGCTCGGTTCGGCCTGGTTCGGGTCTATTTCATGTTTCAAACAGAAATCTTTGCTTAAGAGGGAGAAGAAAGATTATTTTTTTAAAAATTGCTTAAGAGGGAGAAGAAAGATTATTTTTTTAAAAAAAAATACCAGTACGCATGCCGATACGGTATGTACTGACCGTACCGTACCAACCGCTGACCGATACAAGTCCCGGTACCGGTTCAGCAATCCTTGGAATAAATTATTAACAAACTGTGGCATACCATTCCTATAGTAGGGAGGAAGGCTCACTCTTTTACCAATGAATCACAAAGGATGTGCATAACAAGGAGGGAAAAAAAGGGTGTCCCGGTGCACAATGCCCAATAAGGTCTTGGGAGGGTCAGATATACGCAGCCTCACCCCCATGCAAAGGGACAGTTTCCATGTTTTAAACCTATGATACCCGAGTCATAGTGGAGCAATCTTTCCATTATACCAAGGCCCGTCCTCTAGAAAATGTGAGAGATACTCCAAATAACTAGTAAGGTTGTTAAAAGTAATAATAAAAATAATACAAACCTCCCATGAACTGAGAGTATGGTGCAATCCATTTTTGTCTCTTATATTTTATAACATTTATGACAAAGCTATCCCAACACAAATTTTCAAGGCCTTCAAAAGTGCTGACTCTCATCTATAATTTATAACCTTCTTACTCACATCAGCTTAAAAGGCAGCATTCGGGATCAAGGTTCGCTGTGCCAATATCGGGGCCTAGACCGGTCAGTCGGTGGCACAATTCGGTATGCTTGCATATCATTCCATGCCAATCTTGAACCACCACAGCAAGGTGAAGGGAAAAAAAAAAAGAGGAAAAGAAAGAGGGCAGAGGGAAGGAGAGGGAGAGAGCTCCAAAAGGCCTCTGGTGCACCACCAAGGCCACTGGAGGGATGGCAAGGAGGGGGGAGTGAGATGGAAAGAGAGGAAAAGAGAGGGGGGAAGCAGGGAAGAAAAGGAGAGAGGGAGGGAGAGCCTCTAGAGACCCACTGAGGCTGGTGGAGGGTAGAGGCGTCCTATTGAAATAGGGGCGAATGCCCCTATTTCATCATCATTTTTTTTCGCAATATCAGGTGCATGTTGGCAACACCATTGCTAACTTCATCAATATTGGCAAAATAAAAAAATTGACTTTTAAGCACAAAAAAATTAAAAGACAAAACAAGAGTATCTGCCCCTATTTTGATCACACGCCTCAACCCTCTAGAGGCGCTCTCTCTCCTCCCCTCTCCTTCCCTCCCCCCCCTCTATTTTCCTCTCTTTCCTTCTCCCTCCTACCTCCTCGCCGACCCTCCAGCAAGTGCGGCAGGCCTCCAAAGGCCCTCTTTTCCTCTCCCTCCTTCCCTCCTCCTCTCTTTTCCTATCTTTCCTTCTCCCCCTCTCTTTTCCTATCTTTCCTTCTCCCTTCCCTCCTAACCAATGTTTTGTTTTGAACGCTGAAACCAACCCGATCGACCAACAGTACAATTCAGCACATCCCAACCAAATCAGGCAATTCAAGAAGGTTTTGCTAACCATTGTTTGAATATTATGTTAATGCAATGATGACACTGCAACATCCATCATTCAAATGATTCTATGAAAGTGTCAAACCTTTTCCTGATTTTATTTTATGATATATTAATTCTTTTCTTACCAAAGGTTATCATTATATTGTCAAAAAAAACCTAACAACCAACATTGTAAACAAATATTGAAAATATACACATATATATTCATTAACATATATCAAGATTCACCAACTTGCAACCAAATCCCGTGCCAACCAGCTAGCCATACAAGTCGGTACACCCCCGTACCAAACTGTATCGGGCCTAATCCAACATGGAAACAAGGGAGAACTGCAAAAGAAAAGAGAGGGGGGGGAGAGAGGGAGAGGGAGGTTGGTGGTCACCATCGGAAGGCCGCAGAGACCACTAGGGCTCCATGGTCCTCCGCAAGCAAGATTCGAGAAAAGGGGGAGGGAGAGATGGAGAGAGAGGAAGGTGGCAAGGAGGCCGCAAAAGAATCGCTGGGTGGCCGCCATGACTGCCAAACAACAAAAATCCACCCAGCAGATGCCATGGTTTGAAACAGGGGCTGTTTCCCTATTCATCATATTTTTTTCAATTGTCGGCTTCATTATGAATGGTGTTTGTTTTTCATCGCAATTTTTCTATTGCCAGCTTCACTATGAATCCCCTTTTTTTAAAAAAAAAGGCAATAAAAAGGGATGGGTCGCCCCTGTTTCAAACCCATGATGTCCACATGATGGGATGTCCATTATCCCACCCAGCAGCCTCCCCACTGCCTTCTCCCTCCATTTCTCTCCCTCCCCACTCTTTCTCCATCTCTCTAATCTTTCTTGCGGAGGGCCACGGAGCCCCAAAGGCCTCGACAGCCCTCCTGCAGCCTTGGTGGGCCACCACTAGCCTTTTCATCTCTTTCCCTCCCCTCCTCTCTCTCTCTTCATCTATTTCCTTATCTCTCACTCTATTTTTACTGACGTTCCAAATTAAATGCCCAAATTGTACCAGTGGCCAACCACACCTCTCACTCTGTTTTCACTGGCCTTCCAAATCAAATACCTGAACTATACCATGCAATTGGCCGCTAGTACAGTTCGAGGCGGTTCGACAAACCATGACATATATATATGTATGTGTGTGAGCACACGCATGTGTGCTCATGCACATGCTTGCAGTAGAATCATCCTTATGTGAGATTTTAAGAGGCCAACATGTTTTGCACATTGAGACACTTGTAACTTAAGTGAGTGCCAAGGCAACATGAACTTCTAGTCTATCAGAAAATGGCCATACTAGGACCTACTTATAGCCATAACCTACATTGTTTGTCTTGATGACTGTTTTAGCTTTCATCAAGAAAATGTTACAGTTAAAACTATATATTAGCACCATTCACATTGCAGCAATAACTTATTTAATTATATTATCATGGATGATCTTCTCCACCTTGATCCAAGATACCAACTTAAATTCTTGCTACAAACCTTCAAGGTTCCTTGTTGCCACATTGGTTCTCCCCCAGCAGTAACCATAACCACACTAATGATATTACAACATCATGCTTGTAAAGGTCATGAATCTTCCCAAACTGCTGCTACTTTTCATTTGGAACATCCATTGATCAAAGCAACGTTCCTTAAACCAGTACTGGAGAGCACACCAGCCAACTACCAATTCAACAAGGTATGTGTCTCTGCCATACCGTTCCATGGGCATACTGAAAACAGGGAGATGGAGGGGAATAGGGAGAAATGGAGAGAGGAAGAGGGAGGAGGGGAAGAAGGCGGTTGAGGATTAAACCCTAACCCTGACCATAGTGAAGCGAGCAAGAGACAGAGAGAGAGGGAGGGAGGAGGGGAAGGGGAGGGCCAAGAGAAACTCAAACCCTAACCCTAGCAGAGCGAGAGAGATAGAGAGAGAGAGAAAGGCATATGGGGGCCACTTACTAGTAATGCCACAAGCAGGGATTGATCAAACCAGGGAGAGTGTTTAATCGATCTAGGGGAGGGTTTAATCGAACGGTTGACATCTGTTCTAAGCTAATAAGACAAACTATCCCAATTCTCAATTACTCCAGTTTGATACACCTCAAAATAGCAACTCAGGGCAATACAGCGAACCTTGAATCAAAGTGCTATATGTTTTTTCACAGATATTTTTCTTTGTTATACTTCTAATAGAAAATCAATTGATTAGCCAACTAGGCCAAATTTCAATAACCTCCTTTCACATTCTTTTGGACTCAAATTTAACTTAGTTCATGGCAAGAAAATACGTTTATTGATTGAACTCTAAATTATCACAAGAAAGTCAAGAACTTAAAATCATGTTTTCTCCAACTAAAAAAGCGAAAAACCCAATATTTAATTAGTCAATAACTTAAAGACATGTTTTCTCCAAAAAAGGGAAAACACCCAACATTAAAGTTCAAGCATGAGTAGGGCATGAGATTTTGGGATAAGCGCATCTACTTATTGATCCATTATAACCATTGATGCATGTGCAATTAGCTCTCATATATACATCCTTAGGGCCTTTGTCGATCCAAAGGTTACTAAGACCACTATATTTAAGACACATTGAAAAGTGAGTTTTAGTTAAACATTTGTTAAATTAGGATAAGAAATGTTTTAGTTTACCAAGTCCTTTGTAAAATACAAAAGCTGGCTTTTATTAAAATATGGAATCTGTATTTTTTTCAAAATGAGACATCATAAAATGCATTTAGTTGATCGCCAAACACTTAATCATGCAGAATTTCAATTCTAACCCACTTATTATCCTTCCTTCCCCTTTCAAAACCATTCCCTTCCCAAATCCCTTTCTTGTCCTCATAGACCTCTACATATTTCCAACCGGATTCACTCACCAAACATTGGTGAAGACCAACTCGGGGCAATATACAATCTTACCTCAACAAAGAGATGATGGCACCTTGAAGTCTGGTATGCCACCTCCTCATTCACTTTTTTATTCTAATGATTCTGCTGGAAAACCAACATGCTTCATTATTCCCTAATAAAAATTCTAAATTTTAGCATATCTTTCTTATAAAATTTTCCTAAAATCAAACTCATCTACCATGTTAAACCAACGTACTTCAAAAAAAAAACCCTCAACAAACCCATATTTCTTCAATAGAACATTTCCCCTAAGTGCTATTCTCATGTTTTTGTACAGAAGTTATGCCTAGCCTTATTGAAGATTGAAAGGGCATGTTTGTTTAATTAATTGGCGGCATTCCCTTTCCTTAGATTACACACTCCTGTATATGACTTTGAGAATTAAAATTCTAATGATTCATTCCACTACAATATCTGAAATTGAGTATGATACTCTGTTCCTGAGATCTTTGGGTCTTTTATATGGTTTTTTGGTACTGGTTTTTCAGTATTTTGAAGTCTGGAACATTTGTGGATGCTAGGGTTTCTACATACGCTGAAGTTTGCCTGTGGAGCTCAAGTTTACTTATGGGGGTAGGGTTCATATCCAAAATGTTGAGATTGAGGTTTTAATCTCAGCAAAGTATGTATTTTCAATTGGGTTTTGATATCTTTGGAATACACATTATGGCCTAGTCTCTAATCTTTGTTGAGCATAGATTTGTGATTTGGTTCACAAGATTATCTCGTTTTCAAGCTCTTTTCTGCTATTTAACTTGTTGCTTCCATTATTGCTTCGAATGGAAGCTTGGCAGGTTTGCACCATCCTTCTCTCCAAAAATAGAAAAAAAAAATACCCAAGTGAAATCTTTGGCAGTTTGGCCTTCCTATGGTTTTCAGATTTCCATATATTATTGTAGTTCATCTACCTACTGTATCTCTGATTTAGACATCATATATTTTCTTTAATTAAATTTTGATATACGACCTGAGCTTTCCTCTATTATGTGTTATCAAATTCACTTTTATTAGTTTTACATACAAAAGTTTCTCAACAAAAATGTCTGCACTTTTGTTCTATAATTTGTCAATATTAGAACTGAAGCTTCTCGGGCACTTGCTTTTGATTTTCACTTTATCTACTAGCTTCTTACTCTCCTAAATCATCTAAAACATCATAAAACATGTTAGTGGATGGGGCAAGCTCATCAATGATGGCTATACCTTCGAAACATGCAAGAAATATCAACAACCAAACAACATCTTTGTAAGTGTGATAAGCACCATTGACTCTTTCCTTATTACCTTAAGTTTTTGGGGTCAATCAGTTAGTTAACAAACACAGTCTACCTGCTGAGATTTGGGTTGACAAAACACAGATCAGCATCTAGATTTACAAAATTGGGATCTGTATAAGTCACTACTAAAACCTGGCTTCAAAAAAATCAAAACGAACATATGAAGTATAGCAAGCAAACAGCCCCTTAGTCTCTCTAGCATTGTTTGATGCATCATATGCCATACCGACCCATATCGATGTGTACCAGTACCACGCTGATACATGGTACAAGGGCATACTAACTATCGCTATGTCAAACCGATTCCAATACCAAGTGCATCAATAATGTACCAAAATAGTACCCATACAGGATCCGATACCAAATTTGTGAATATTGGTTGCAAATACATAAATTGATAAATTTCAGTCAAATCTCAAAAACCAAACTGATGTGTTACTCTCATGACTGAAATTAATCAAATCCACAAATCACAAAGATTTGTTTCAACAATAAAGGTAGACAAAAGAGAAACAGATCATTCAGTCCTTTTTTAACTCAAAATATCTCTAAAAATTGGAAATATAATATGTCCTTAGTCGAGTTTAAGAAGCACCTTGGTACTTAGAAGAGGAGGGTGTTATCAGTATGAGAATAAAATGAACTTGCTCAAGGTGGCTTTCTCCATCACAATGTAGGGAAAACTAAAACTAACTCAAATCTCAACAACTAAAAGGTTAAATCTAACCAAGAATGCCCACATTACCCTTCCTTCCACTCAACAAACGATTACAAGAAGCCTCAATGCACAAAAAAAAGGAGTTTTGCAGCAGCATGCAAATCATGCATCTCAATTCACTGCCACATCATGTTCCATCATAAGTTTGGAATTCCAAATCTTTTCAATGAAAGAAAACATCAAAATATTGATAGAAAAATTGAGAAAAAATATCAAAAAGTTATTAATTAACAACTAAAAGAATTAAGACATCAAACACAACAAAAAATAAAAGAAAAGAAAAGGAAAAGATCCCAAACAACAGGAGAGATGCTAAAAACCTTTCCACTGATTATATTTTTCCCATATTGCAGATGTGAACCATATCATCTGGCTATCTCAGTCAATTCATCTTTTACAATGTTTAACTCTCACCGATCAAAACCGCAACAGAGATTCCTAGCTCCCACTATTTAAACCCGTCTACCCTATAACCATATTTTTTTGGACATGGAAACTCCTATTACAACATCTCCTAAAAGAAGAGTATGATCAACAATACCTATCTTTCCAAAAATTACAATTTAGCATAGACCACTATATCAAACGGTCAGCCAGAAGCAAATCATAAAAAAAGCATAAAGTTTTGATTGGAAAAACAACTGCGAAATACCTTTGGAAGGCTGAACCATTTGGCTCTGCAAAAGGTCTCTAGCCTTCAGAACATCAACTGCAAAAGGTAAGCAACCAAACGTCAGGAGAGCAATGCATTAATCAAAAGAAAACCCTAAAATTTAGGTATCTTGAGCAGTGTTTGGAGGGCTTGAATCCGATTGCGACTAGGGATTCGATTCGACGGGGTCTAGGGCCTGGACTCGATCAGGGCGAGAAAGGCAGAAGGCGAGGGAAGGTGAGGAACCACCGGCGGTGGTGGAGGCGGTGGCGGTGGAGGGTTTGCTGGCTGCGAGCAGCGGCCGTACCTTGGTCGGAGACGGAGATAGCAATGGCGAGGATCGAAGTACAACGGTCGCGAGAAGGCCGAGCCCTAGAAGGCTAGAAACACCGCTTTTGGGCTCGACTAGGGCAGGATGAGAGAGAAAGAGGATCACCGGAAGCCTCCAGAGACAGGAGAGAGAATGGAGCTTATTGGTTTTCTTTTAATAAAAAAATATTGGTCAGGCCCTTTCTACCAGGACCATATAAAAAAAAAACATCGTCCAAAGAATATTTTTTTATAAATATCAGCTGATCAATCATAATTAACGATAATTTTTTACAGCCTAACACTATATTACACAAAGACTATTAATTATCCTATGAGCTGACATGGCCAGATTTTTTGGTTAACTTTAATTATCTCAAACCATAATACTACTTCATCATTTTCAAAATTATTTATTTTTTTATAGAGAAAAAGGAATAGGACGAGGAATATCCCTACTATAGCTAACCTCACATGGTTCCCACCACGCCAAGCCATTTTCAAAATTATTTGCTTTAACTAATATGATCTTTCAAGTAACTTATCTATTTTTCAACTAATTTTAGTTGTTTTAGATTTTTCTATACTAATTTTATATCTCTTTAGTGCACTTTTTTTTTTTTTTAAAAAAAATTCTCTCAATTTCTTTTTTTTTCTTTCCTATATTCAATTTTTATTTTTCTTTAAATGCATAATGTATGTATAGGATTAAAATTGGATCATATATCAATATAGACAAATCCATATTTATTTTACCTGATAAATATGAATATTAATATTAGTTGGATACAAAAATTCATATCTATATTTATTTTAAATTGATTTTGAAAGTATGAAGGTAAGCAGAATAATCAAATTTTATAAAAATAAAATTAAAGATATCACTTAGTAAATAATAAATCAAGTAATAATATATTAATATGATTATATATTTATCTTAAAAGTTGATGGGTACTTTATAAAATTAAATAGAGTTATAATTAGAATCAGATATTTGGATATAAATCAGATAGTTATATATCCATATCTATATTCATTTTTTTTGAAAAGTATGGTTATAGATATTAGTCGAATGTTCAAATTTTTATTAATATTCAGATAAATTTATATATAAAAATGGATCCAGAAGCATATTATCCAATCAACTTTCATCCTTAGCATGTGAGGTGCTAGCATCAGCTCAATAAGAGTGATAAAGCTCTTAATTCCCCGAACTCACAAGTAAAATATTTGTACCATATTTGTCCTTCAACTTATTGAACTTTTTCTTCCATTTTATCTTTGGGTCAAGCTTTATCTAACCGGTTAAAGCTCTTAAATATGACAAAATTATATTAATATCAACTTCATTGAATGGATTGTGATCAACTAGCATGACCCTTTTGTCCTCCTTTGGGAACTTCAACCTACCATCCACAACCACCTTATGAATAATATTACATAGAATAAGGTGTAATGGCTCTATTTATTATGCCATTTACAATACTTTTTTTTTCTTTAGTTATTCTAGCAAGAAAATTTTGTATCTATCGAGCAATTTTATCTGCTTGTCCTTCAAGAAATGATAAAAAAATCTACTCCATCTAAGTAATGTCAAAGATATTTCATATCATCCTTTAGAATCAGGTGCCCTATCACTAGTCAATTTTGTATAGTCAATCTACTTATAATTTTGTAGATGTACATTTTTCTAAATGGGATATCGACCACAACGATTTCATTGCAATTATCTTTATCAAAATTTTGTGTTGCCATCGCAAGAGGTGGTGCTGACTCAGGCTCTACTCAACATGGATGGAGCTGAGGTGATTGCTGACATGGAGCAGGATCTCGTAAGATTCTATCACTAGGAATCGATTCTACAAATAGAAAATGTTAGAAGGCTCATAGCCTAGAGGTTCTCTAATAGCAGACTCTCCAATACCTAAGTTAGTCTCCTGAATAATCAAATAGAAGAGGCTTAGAGTCCCCTCTAAGAAATAAAGAAGGAAAATAGAATGAGATATGTAAAAAGAGGAGCTCTCACTATATATGAGGTCCGTTTCTGAAAAGATAGCACACCAGTGAATGGAGTTGCAAAGACCATGACACTTAGTGGAAGATAAAAGTGGTGCGGGTACCAGAATTCGAAGGAGGCTACACTCAATTCAGATCAACCAACCTCTTTATGGATTACAGATAATTAAGTATTGTCGATCCTATAATTGAATCAAGTTGTTTTCATAAGTTTATGTCATTAAGTCAATGTCTTGTAATTCATTTGAGTCAAGTTCAACTCAAGAGGACCACCAACATAGACCCAAGATAGAATCTTGAAGCATGACAACTAAGAAATGTGAAGCCACATCAATCTTCGTACAAGAATTGACCAAAAGAGGACTCACTCATGATGCCACCTCATCTTCCACAAAAAGCAGGGTCCTACCACATCTTCATGCCAAACAAGAGAGATCCCAAGCATAAAATTCAACTGGGCACCCCACTTTCTTCTCCCACCAACTTGGAAGTTTGTCAAAATTCAAAAGAGGTGCCATACTTGGAAATCTTTGACCCAGCATGAAAGGAAATCCATTTAATTCAAGAGAGGTGCCCCACTTGGAAATCCTTGACCGTCCAAGCATGAAAGACGTCCATTTTTTTTCTCTCCTTATTTTAAGCATGTATTCAAATTTCAAAAGGATCTTGGATGAATGATAAGTACCCCCCTTCCTCTTGTAATGATGAATTATGATGAATGAATGAAAGAGTTTTCTTATATTTCCTTTGCTATTAGCATTGATGCTCCATGAGGGAGAGGGTGTGAGACCCAAACCAACCCAATTCTCTAAGTTCCAAACCCTAATCTCTCCTCCAAGCCCTAGCCATCAATCGTTCTTATTGACTCCATAAGTGATTTTGATGATAACCAAACATTGGAGCATGTACATTTATTTCTGACAACTCTTCAAGTGTTTGACAAGTTTTTGTAGAATGAATAACATGTTCAAACCTCAACTCCTACACTTCTATTTTCTTGGTTGAGTTGTGTTGTAAATATTTTTGTAAAGAAGAACCCAATCAAAATACTAAGAAAAATCAATTAAAAGGGTTACTTCTGTGAGTATGTGTGTGCCATGAATTTTAGTTTGAGTTGGTTTGTGTGAAATTGTAAAAGAGTTGATGAGAGTTTTCTTTAAGTTTTGTGATAAAAATTCTGAAGAAGACACTCGAGCCGACTCCAAGTGATGAAGAGCCAACTCTGCTTACTAGCACGCAGTAATCCGAACCGACTCGATGGAAAGTGAGCCGACTCCAGGAAATCCGAGCCGACTCTTCCAAAGTCCATTTTCTGAAGATTTATGAGAACAGTCAGACGAGCCGACCCGAACCAAAAAGAGCCGACTCTGCCAGACCTAATTCTGAAAGCCTGAAAAAGTGAGCCAACCCGAACTAGATCGAGCCGACTCTTCCAAAGTAAGGTTTTTCGAACCTGAGAAGAAGAGCCGACCCAAGCTGAAAAAAGTCGACTCCTCAAGTTCAAGATTTTCAAGATTCAAGTTCGAGCTGACCCGAGCTACAAAGAGCCGACTCGTCCAAAATGAGGTTTTGCATCCTGAGACAAAGAGCCGACTGCATTGAAGAATTGGCGACTCGATCTATCGACTCGAAGGATCCGAGCCGACTCGAATGACTCTTTTAGGTATCCAACGGCTAGTTCCAGAATTTGTTTTGAATGCTAAAAGGTGCTCCAATGGTCATAAATCATTCTCCAATGGTCTACAACGTTTAGAAATATCTTGGGATGGTGGAAGACTTTAAATTTGAAGGATTTGAACCTTCTTAAGGCAACATTATTAGAGAGTTCTTCAGAGAGAGAGATTCATTGAATATCCTACCCACCAAACAGCAAAAGATCATAAGAGCATTCAAGTCAAGCTTTCAAGTCTTCACCAACTCCAATATGAAGCTTAAAGCAACTTTAGGAAGAAGCCACTGAAGTCATTAAAGCTTATTCAAGTGCATTCAAGTGGACTTCCAACAAGCTGCATCGGCAACTATCCGACAAATTGAGTTTGTCATTCTTGTTGCATTTAATTTTTCAATTCAATCTTTGGATTGTTGGATTTTTGGTGAGCCCGGTTGAAAAACTAAATAGATTCTTGGTGAGCCTTGTTAAAACCAAGGGTTAGGTTCTTGATGATCCTGTGAAAACCAAGTTAGGTTTCTTTGGTGAGCCTGTTAAAACCAAAGGGTGTTGGATTTTCTTTGGTGATCCCGCAAAACCAAAGTGTAGAGGTTCTTGATTGTAATCCTGTAAAACAATCATACTATATTCGGGTGTGAATATAGTAAAAATTCCAAGTGGTATCTTGGGTAGTGGATGTAGGAGCTGGGTTGCTCCGAACCACTATAAATTTGGTATGTTTGTGTTGTGCTTTCTCGACTCTGTTTAGCTTCTGCATTTTATAATTCTATCATGGCACCTACCACTTGCAAAAGATTTTGAATTGCACATTATTTGCTTCAATTTTTTTTAAAAAAAGACCCAATTCATCCCCCTCTTGGGCAGTCACCTAGGCAACAACTGGTATCAAAGTAGTGCCTTTGAATACATTAGAGTAAAGATTGATGGCTCATCCAATGAGTACGTCCTTGGCGGAAGGCCAATCAACTAATAGACCTCCACTTTTCACTGGCATAAATTATGCATATTGGAAAGCTAGAATGAAGATCTATATTCAAGCTGTTGATTTTCAGTTGTGGAAGGTCATTCTAAAGGGTTGTATATTCCCATGGTTAAAATTGATGGCGTGGATGTTCCTAAACTTGAAGAGGATTGGGACGAACACGACATGAAGATGGGAGAGTTAAATGCCAAAGCCATGAACCTGTTATACTATGCTTTGGATAGTAATGAGTTTAATTGAATTTCAATTTGCTCTTCGATAAAAAAATTTGGAATAAACTCGAAGTGATCCATGAAGGAACTTCATAAGTAAAGTCTTCTAAAATTAATATTCTTGTACATGGTTATGAATTATTTAAAATAGGACCAAATGAAACAATCTCTGCCATGTTTTCACGTTTCACTGATATATTAATGGCTTAAAAAGTCTTGGCATGGTATATACTAATGCTAGTCTAGTGCAGAAGATTCTAAGATCTCTTTCGGACAAGTGAGATCCGAAAGTGACTGCCATCCAGGAAGTAAAAGATTTGAATACCTTATTGCTGGATGAACTGCCAGGATCTCTCATCACCCATGAACTGACAATGCAGCACTGAACTGAAGATGATCAAAAGAAAGGGAAATTGGTCGCCTTTAAAGCTACAGTAGATTCTAAAAGGGATGAAGAATTAGAAGAAAAAGGCTCCTCTACTGAAAGCGACATGGAAGACGAAGATGTTGTCATGGTCGTCAGAAAATTCAGAAAGTTCTTGGGAAGAAAGAAAGGAACATATTTTAGAAAATCCCACAATAGCAAAGAGTTAAGTAAGGAGAAGGACAAAGAAAAGGAGAAAGAAAAAGAAGTGCCCACATGTTATGAGTGCAAAAAGCCAGGGCACATCAGACCAGATTGCCCTTTATTGAAAAAGGGTTAAGAAAAAAAAAAGAAAGCAATGGTAGTGACGTGGAGTAACAGCGAAGCGTCCTCATCAAATGAAGAAGAAGAGGCTCCGAAATCTGCGAATCTTTGTTTAATGGGTCTCGAAAATGAGGTATCACCCCTTGAGCTTCAAACGGAATTTACATATGATGAACTGAATTTAGCATTTCATGATTTACTTATCGAATTCAATAAAGCTGGGGTTAAAATTAAGTCCTTAAAGAAACAAAACGATGTTTTATTAAAAGACAAGGATGAGATTTTTGAAAAGAATAATATTTGCAAGAAAAATTGGATAACCTTTCTGAAAATGTTATAGCCTTAAATAATGAAAAAACTGCTTTATATGAGACAAACAATGTTTTAGTTATCGAAAATACTGATTTGAAAAAGGAGGTTAAAAGGCTTAAGCCTTTAGTAGAAAAGTTGACCTTGAATTCAAATAAGCTTGAGTTAATTTTGAAAGAACAAAAAGACTCAAAAAAATAAAGCTGGAATTGGATTTAATACTATAAATACTAAAGGAATTTCAGCAACAAAATTTGTATATTCAAAAGCTTTAACTATAAATGCTAAATTTGAAAAAGGGTTTCCATCAAAATCAATTTCAAATGGCCTGAAATATGTTCCTAATAATACTTTGCAAAAATCCTTCAAATCAAGTATTCCTGTTTCTGCATCTGTTATAATTTCAAAGCATGCATTATTTAAAAATGACAAAATTATTTGTTATGCATGTCATAGATTTTGATATAAATTTATCAATGCAATTTCTTGAAAAACTCCATGATTAGTGCATTGAAATATAGAACCATTTGGGTTCCAAAGGGAATCAATGTTGCTAACTCGAAAGGACCCAAGTTAGCTTGGGTACCTAAAATCACTCCTTGATTATTTTGTAGGATTATCTTGCAGCCCAAAATCAAAGAAAAGATGGTATTTGACAGTGGCTATTCAAGGCATATAACGGGCGACAAGGATCAGTTTATCACCCTACAAATGAAAGGAGGATCAGTTACTTTTGAAGATAATGGCAAGGGGAGAATAATTGGAATCGGTAAGATTGAAATAATCCCTTGTACTTCTATTGAAGATGTGCTGCTAGTAGATAAATTGAAACATAATTTATTGAGTATTAGTCAATTATGTGATAAAGGCTTTAAAGTTATCTTTGAATCTTCTAAGTGTATAGTAACTAACTCTCTTGACTTTAGCAACAAATTCATCGGCTACAGATTCGGAAATATTTATATGGAAGATCTGAATGATCTATTCATGTCTAATAATTCCAGTCTAGTAGCAATGAATGCTAAGACCAAGGAGTCATGTTTATTATGGCATAGAGATTAGGACATGTTGCCGATCTCGCCGCCGCGCCCGTGCCTCGGATCCGTCGATCCTACCGGACCGCCTGGCTCCTGGAGCCTCCTGGCTGGAGTGGACCTGCAAGAGAGAGTCAGAAGACCCTGGCCGGGGATCCCGGCGAGGGAGCTCCGACGGTCAAGTCAGTAGACGACGAGAAGGAACAGATTCTCCAAGACGGACCCCCGAAGGAGTCCCAGACTCAGAGAATTTACTAGCAAGAAAGGTGCTATGGGGACCAGAAATTCGGCCGGGCCTCCTTGCCGAGCTCACGCCAAGCAATCCCCTCTCGGGACCCTAGATCTCACTCTCGGAGCGGGACTTTTAGGCCACTGTCTCTTGCTTGTCCCCAGCTTGATCAGCTTACCTTGTCGTCCCTAGCTTCCTTCCTTTTATCTCCTCTCGCTGTTCGCCTGTCTTTACCTCCTGGGAGGCTCCCCTTCCCATCCTTTTCTCTTTCCCCTTTCGGTGTTGAGGGCCAGGCGGCTTTCCGACCTCGTTCGCCGAGCCCAACGAGGAAAGGGCAAAGACAGAAGGGGGGTGGTGCCGGTAAGGTGGCCGGTCAGACCTCGAGCCCAGTGAGAGCGCTCTCCTTCCCAAGTGTTGGCGCCGTCCGTTTACGAGCCCTGTTTTGTCAGAGCCGCGCCTCTCGACTGCGGACCTGTCGGGCCGATGTAAACGGCGTTTCGCGTACCGTCGCCATCCGTACGGGGCGCCACCTGTGATGCGCACGGCTCGAGGGTCGACCTCGGAACCTGCCCCTCTTTCTTTGGGATCTTCTCTGTACGGGCGGCCTGACCTTGGCCGAGGTGGGCCCCTCCTGGATGGACACCTAGCGAGGTGGCAGGAGGCCGCCCAGCTTCGGCCGAGGTGGACCCGTCTCCGGGGGCTACCTGACGAAGGAGCGAAGAAGTGGCCGACCTCGACCTAGGTGGACCCCTCCCGGGTGGACACCTGGCGAGGTGGCAGGAGGTTGCCTGGCTTCGGCCGAGGTGGGCCCGTCTTCGGGGGCCACCTGGCGAAGGAGCGAAGAAGTGGCCGACCTCGGCCTAGGTGGACCCCTCCCGGGTGGACACCTGGCGAGGTGGTAGGAGGTCGCCCGGCTTCGACCGAGGTGGACCCGTCTCCGGGGGCCACCTGGCGGAGGGACAAGGGATTAGCCGACCTCGGCCTAGGTGGACCCCTTCCGAGTGGACACCTGGCGAGGTGGCAGGAGGTCGCCTCGCTTCGGTCGAGGTGGACCCGTCTCCGGGGGTCGCCTGGCGAAGGAGAGAAGAAGTGGCCGACCTCGGCCTAAGCGGACCCTTCCTGGGTGGACACCTGGCGAGGTGGCAGGAGGAGCCCCGACCCGAGCTCGACTTCGGCAAGGGTGATAATGTCTTCGGGAAGTCGTCTGGCGAGGTAGCCTGGCCGAGCTCGATCTCGGCAATGTGACGCTGACTCGGCTGAAGAAACCTCCACGTGGATCGATCATATCTGACGGTACCTGAGCCCGGCCACGTCATCGATATGGCCGTAACAGTTGCCCCCCTGCCCGCCGTTCCGTTGGGGCGTCGTAGAACGGAACGTCGGGATTTAATGCGGATATGACGTGGGGAGGCGAAGATCTTGCATCATGATCGCCATGATCCTCGTCGCCACTTCTCGATACACCTGGAGCCCTATAGGAAGCCGCCACGCGTCGCCTACTTGCCCACAATAAATGTGTCGCTTCGAGGCAGAGGCCGTTACCCTGCTAACGAGGCGTCTGTGTCGGGCATGCATCCACGCGGCGATCATCCAGTGGCTCGGGGTGGAATGACGGGTACGGCTGCTGTCGACTGAGTTTGAAAAGGAGGGGACTTTCCAGAATGAGGCCTTTCCCCTTGCTCTGTGGGCGGTTTGCTGCAGGCTAACTTCCGTTGCCCCGCGTTCGCTTGGCGTATTTTCGGTGAGTGCCTCCATCCTTCTTTCTAGTCCCCCTTTCCCCCCTCTT
Organism: Areca catechu; assembly: GCA_021397845.1. Lineage (NCBI taxonomy): Eukaryota > Viridiplantae > Streptophyta > Magnoliopsida > Arecales > Arecaceae > Areca > Areca catechu. Next base: position 116,966,206 of record CM038044.1, on the reverse strand, counting down.
CTCTGAATCTTTGTTTCCTTCTTTGTCATGGCGCGTCGTCGCTATGTTTCTTCTAATCCGGACGAGGCCGGTCCGTCCCGGCCGAGGACTCCATATTCTTCCTCTTCAGAGGAGGAAACGATCCCGGAGAGATCCGCAGGCGTCTGCAACCTGGGGGTGTCACCATCGGCATCCCCAGGGGGGTCCGGTCTCCTCCGATTGCTTCCGCTCTTCCTCTTCTTTCTCTTCCTACTCCGCCTCTTCTTCCCGCCGGTCCCTCCGGTCATGCTTCCACCATGACCGAGGGGGATCTTTCTTTGCTCCGGGAGGCCTACGGCATCCCGGGGTCAATCCGTCTATTCGTTCCACGGCCCGGGGAACGCGTCACCATGAGTGGCCCCGGCCGCATAGCCTTTTATGAAGACTTCTTCCTCGGGGGTCTTCGATTCCCTCTGCATCCCTTCTTCCTCTCCTTTCTTAGCCACTTCCGTCTTGTTTCGGCCCAGTTGGCTCCCAATGCCATCCGGGTCATCTTTTCTTTCATAGTTTTTGTCATTTTCACGGGTTCGTTGCCCGTTTCTCCCTCTTCAGGGCAATGTTCACCCTGAAGAGGTACTCCACCGATGACGGCTGGTGGTACATCTCACCCCGGCCCAGGTGTCTCCGGTTCGACCTCCTTCTTCTATCAAGGGCTGGAAGAGCCGGTTTTTCTTTGCCTCGGTCGAAGATGTCGACTGGGCCTGGAGTGAACCGGACCGGTCTCCGAACCGGAACTCCCAGGTCGAGTCGGCGGACCAGGAGGCCTACTCCCTGCTCCTGAGCGACGTGGTCCCGGCGCTCGAGGTTCTGCTCTCGGAGCAGAATCTTTTGAGGCCGGGATCAGTCCCATCCGTGAGTCGGGTGAGATTCGGTCCTCCCTTGACTCTTGCATTCTTTTTCCTTATAACCGAGCTGGCTAACCTTCTGCTCTTTTGCATTGCAGGCATGAAGTTCTCACTGGAGAGCCTCCTGGAGGGCACGGCCCAGAGAGACGTCCTCGAGGTAGACGAGCCCGCGGCCAAGAGGGCTCGCACCGAGGTGAGCCAAGAGGTTGCGCCGGTGACTGTACCTAGTCCAGCGGTCGCTGCTCCCCCGCCCAGGCTGCCTCGGGGCGGGGCCGTTGATTCCTCAGCTGTCAGACCCGGTGGTGCTGCCGTCGAGGGGGCTCCACCGCCCGCAGCTTCGTCCAGCGCTGGCCCTATCATCGCCGCGGCTCCGACGGCGCAGCCCGTGTCCTCTGCCAGCCCATCGGCTGCGATTCCTGCTGGAGGGACAGTCACCACCGGAGCTGACCTGACGGCTCCGCCACCGGTGATCACCCACTGGTGTTCAGTCATCCGCGATAAGGGGCTCGCGGAGAAGGTGATGGAGTACGCCTCCACAGCCCGGGATCGCCGAGCCCGGGGCGGCCGGGACTATGCTGACGCTCTGCTTGGGATCCTCCCGCAGCTCTTTACGGTAAGCCCAAACTTATTTTCTTCTGTCTTCCGTGATCTCGGGTGGTCTTTCTTCTAACCCAATTGCTTCACTTGTGCAGATTGGGAATGACGTTCTCCTACTGAGGAACTTCCTCGTAGGGAGCGCGAAGAGGGATGCCGAGAAGGAGAAGAAGCTCGGCAAGCTCGCGGCCGACGTCAAGGACCTCATGGAAAAGGGGGTCGAGCTGCGAGCAAGCAATTAGGCCCTCCAGACTGACCTGGCATGCGCCGAGGGGCGGAACAAGGAGCTGGAGTCTTCCCTGTCGGAGGAGCGGATCTCCCACCAGCGTCGCACGGAGGAGGACGCGGCTGAGAGGGCCCGCCTTCAGGCCCACTCCCAGTGGCTGGAGCATCAGCTGGAAGAGGCCAGGCGGGACGCGAACGCGGCGAAGGAGCGGACTGCGTACGTCAACGGGCTCCTGGAGGCCGCGAAGCGGGAGGCGCAGGAGGTCGTCCCGAAATTCCGGGCTTCCGACAAGTACACGTCGGAGGTCCGGGAGGCCACCGTGGACTCCTTCCTGAAGGGGTTCCGGATGTGCTGGGAGAAGGTAAGGGCCTTCTACCCCGAGCTCGACCTCAGTGAGGTGGTGCTCGGAGGTAGGAGGCAAGGACCTGAGAGCGGAGCCTCCGGTGCGGCCGACGCCACGCCTGCGGCCCTGGCGACCGACGAGGCCGTGGCCCTGGAGCAGCCCCCTGAGCCGATAGCCGCCGAAGGCGAGGACGCGGAGCGTGCGACCAGGCCGAGGGCTCCGACCCTGCACGGAACTGAGCCTCCTATCCTTTTGCTTTTTGTTGTTGTTGTTGTGCTTTTCTTCTCTCTTTTTTTTTTTTGGGGACTCCCGGCCTGTCGGGATTCCCAGCTTGTACTCCTCCTTGGATCAATGAAAGCTCTATTTGTCTAAATCTTGAGTTCATTTTCTTTCCCACTCTCCCATCCTCTTTTTCTTTCTTGAGATGTCGATGTGGAGTGCCGGGACGAGTGCGGACCTGGTCCCGTCCGTCGCTCAGATCGAAGTTGGGACATCCCGGACCGCGTGGCGTCAGAGAGGCCTTGAGCGGGTCCGGCCTTGCCTTCATGCTCGCGCGGGCGTGGTGCCCCGGCCTTCCAGGCCGAGGCCCGGGATCCGGACTGCCTTCCCTCGCGCGGGCAGTGGTTTCTGCCCCGCCTTCCAGGCCGAGGCCCGGGACTTCCGGACTGAACCCCGGGGCCGCAGGCTTTCTCAAGCCTTGCGCGGCTTGCCGAGCTATTCTCCATGCTTGCGTGGGCGAACTGGGGTCTGCGCCACCTTCCAGGCCGAAGTCCAGGACTTCCGGACTGAACCCCGAGGCCGCAGGCTTTCTCAAGCCTTGCGTGGCTTGTCGAGCTGTTCTCCGTGCTTGCATGGGCAAACTGGGTTCTGCGCCACCTTCCAGGCCGAAGCCCAGGACTTCCGGACTGAAACCCCGGGGCCGCAAGCTTTCTCAAGCCTTGCGCGGCTTGCCGAGCTGTTCTCCGTGGGGCGAACTGGGTTCTGCGCCGCCCACCTCCAGGCCGAAGCCCAGGACTTCCAGACTTCAGGACTTCTGGCACCTCCGAACTCCTCCAGGTAGTAGGCACCGTGGGGGAGGGCTTCTGCCACCCGGTACGGGCCCTCCCAGTTGGGTGAGAGCTTGCCGCATTCCCGTGGCTGAGAAGCTTCAGCGCGCCGGAGGACCAGATCTCCGGGACGAAAAAACTTCGGCTGCACTCGGGAGTTGTAATACCAGGCCACACGCTGCCTATACGCCGCCATCCGAACTTGGGCCTTGTCCCTCGTCTCCTCAAGAAGGTCAAGGTTGAGCATCATCCTCGCGGGGTTTTCTGTCTCGTCATATTGCTCCACACGCAGCGTGGGTAGGCTGAGTTCGATCGGGATGACCGCTTCGGCTCCGAAGACGAGGTTGAACGGGGTCTCGTCGGTAGCCGTCCTCGGGGTGGTGTGGTATGCCCAAAGGATGCTGGGGAGCTCTTCGGCCCATCTACCTTTGGCCTGGTCCAGCCACGTGCGGAGGTCCTGCAAAATGGTCCTGTTCGTGACTTCGGCCTCTCCATTGGTCTGGGGATGCGCCACCGAGGTGAAGCGATGCCTGATGCCAAGGTCGCCGCAAAACTCTTCGAACTCCGGCAGTCGAACTGGCGCCCGTTGTCAGTAACCACGGTGTGGGGGAGGCCGAAGCGGCAACGATCGACTTCCAAAAGAACTTGGCAACGTTTGCTTTAGTGATCCGCGCCAAGGGTTCGGCCTCGATCCACTTCGTGAAGTAATCGATGGCCACTATCAAGAACTTCTGCTGTCCAGATGCCGGCGGGAATGGGCCCAGAAGGTCCATCCCCCACTGGCGAATGGCCAGGGAGCTGAAAGCTGGGAGATTGGGTTGGAGGGCTGTCGTTGCACCGTGGCGTGACGCTGGCACCGATCGCACTTCTTCACGAAGTCAGCGACGTCTTCCTTCATCGTCTCCCAGAAGTAGCCCTGACGAAGGGCCTTGTAGGCCAATGCTCTGCCCCCCACGTGGTTCCCGCAGATGCCTTCGTGAATCTCCTGGAGACGAGCTTGGCTTCCGCGGGTCCTACACACTGAGGAGGGGGTAGGAGTAGGATCTTTGATACAATTGCCCATCCATCAGGACGAATCGCACGGCTTTCTTTCTGATAAGGCGAGCCGCCTTGCGGTCCTCCGGCAGGGTGCCACTGGTGATGTATTCGGCATACTTGTCCATCCAGCTGGGTTCATGGCTGACCTGATGGACCTCCACCGGGGTCTCAAGGCTTGGGATCTCAAGGCGCTCCACATGAGCGCGGCCCAGCATCGAGTCCGGCAGGGTCGCCAGCCGGGAAAGAGTATCCGCACGGGCATTCTCCCTGCGGGGGATGTGGAAGATGTTGAAGCGCCGGAATCTGGACACGCCCGCTTTGACGAGCTCCAAGTATTTCGCCATTTGGGGGTCATGCACGGCATACTCCCCGGAGACCTGTCCCGCCACGAGCTGGGAATCAGTGAAAGCTTTGAGGTTGGTCATGCCCAGCTCGCGGGAGACCCTCAGCCCGGCAAGAAGTGCCTCGTACTCCGCCTGATTATTGGTCGCGGGAATTGGAAACGGAGTGCGCATTCGGCGACGACCCCGTCGCTGTTGGCAAGGATGAGTCCGGCTCCGCTTCCACCGGAGTTCGAGGCTCCATCTACATGGAGGATCCAGGCATCTTCTCCGGCCTCATCGGGGCCCGTCTTCAGCGGCTGGCCTGAGGGGCCTTCCTCGGGCTCCTTGCCCAAGCCTGCACATTCGACCAAGAAGTCGGCCAGCACCTGCACCTTCATGGCCGACCTTGGCCTGTACGCGATGTCGAACTCGCTGAGCTTCAGTGCCCACTTCGCCAATCGCCCCGAAGTGTCGGGTCGGCTGAGCACCGTTTTCAGCAGTTGATCCGTTAGGACAGCGATGGGATGCGCTTGGAAATAGGGCCTGAGACGCTGGGCAGACACTATTAGCACGAAAACGAGTTTCTTGGACCGAGAATACCTGAGCTCCGAGTCGCGGAGAAGTTTGCTGATTAGTACCACCGGCCGCTGGACTCCTTGGTCATCGGTCCCGAACCAGGACCGAGCTGACGGCTTCAGGGGTAACCGCCAGGTAGAGGATGAGTTCCTCCCCCTCCTCGGGCCTGGACAGCAACGATGGCGATGCGAGCATCTTCTTCAGCTCTTCAAAGGCCTCTGGCATTCCTCGTCCAAGCGAAGTCGTTCATCTCTTCTCAGCACCTTGAAAAAGGGACGGCAGCGGTCTGCCGACCTGGAGATAAAGTGGCTGAGGACCGCAACTCGGCCGGTGAGCTGCTGCACTTGCTTCTTGGAGGCGGGCTGCTCCATGTCCAGGATGGCCTGGACCTTCTCCGGGTTGGCTTCAATTCCTCTTTGGGTCACCATGAATCCTAGAAACTTCCCGGCGGAGACGCCGAAGGCGTACTTCGCCGGGTTCAGCTTCATCTGATGACGTCGGAGGTTGCCGAATGTCTCCGCCAAGTCAGCTACGTGGTCCGAATCGGGTTTGCTCATTACAAGCATGTCGTCCACGTACACCTGCATGTTGCGACCGATCTGGTCCTTGAAGATCCTGTTGACCAGACGCTGGTACGTAGCTCCAGCATTCTTGAGGCCGAATGGCATCATCCTGTAGCAAAAAGTTCCGCGGTCGGTTATGATGGCGGTATGCTCTTCGTCCCCCGGGCTCATTCGGATCTGGTTGTATCCAAAGAAGGCGTCCATGAATGACAGGAGGCGAGTGTCCCGAGGTGGTGTCGACCAGCTGGTTGATCTTTGGAAGAGGGAAGCTGTCCTTTGGGCGAGCTCGGTTGAGGTCGGTGTAGTCCACACAGATCCTCCACTTACCACTACTCTTTCTTACCATGACCACGTTTGCTAGCCAGCTGGGATACTGGACTTCCCGCACAAAGCCAGCGGCGAGGAGTTTCTCCACCTCCTCATTGATGGCCTTCTGTCTCTCCATGGCGAAGCTCCTCTTCTTCTGGCGGACCGGGCGACAGCTTGGGTCCATGTTTAACCTATGCGTGATGACCTCGGGCAGAATGCCCGGTATGTCGGCCGCCGACCAGGCGAACACGTCTGCGTTCGCGCAGAGGAACTCCAGCAGGCGGGTCCATTCTTCTTCAGGGAGTTGGGCCCTGACTTGCACCGTCTTCAGCGGGTTCGAACCGAGGGGATAAGTCAACAGGCGCTCTACGGGCCCTCCCCTGGGTTCCTTCTCTCTTAGGTCGAGGTCGTCAACATCGGGGGCGGGCTCCGCGCCCCGGGCGCCCGGGACTGCTTGGAGGCAATACGGGACCGGCTGGGTCGTCCCCTTCATCTCCCCGAGCCCGGAAGGCGTGGGGAACTGCACCAACAATCTTTTCGTGGAAATCATGGCGTCCAGTTGGTTGAGCCGGGACGCCCGAGAATGGCGTTGTAAGGCGAAGGGAGCCTGACGACGGTGAACGTCATCAGGACGGTCGTCTGTCGAGGTGGGGATCCGGCGGTGACCGGGAGAGTGATCTCCCCTTCGACCCCCACGGAGTCCCCTGTAAAACCTACCAGGGGGGTATGTACCGGTCTCAGCTGACCGTGGGACAAATTAATCCGAGAGAAGGCATCGTAAAAAGGTACGTCAGCCGAGCTTCCACTATCCACCATGATTCGATGTACAGGATGCTTCACGATGGTCATCTCGACCACCACGGCATCGTTGTTTACATTTTCATTATCCTTCCCCTCCTCGGGAGGGATTACATTCTCCGGGTTCCCGACTTCCCGGGCTCTCTTTGTCGCTCGCCCGACCCCGCGTGAGATCATGCCCACGGCTTCTCCGTCGGGCGGTTATCGATTGCAGGGGCTGGCGATAAAGCCGTGAGCGGCTGCCCCTCCGGGGGGACCTCGTTCCTGACGAACTTCCTGAGGTAGCCCCTCTTGATCAGCTCCTCGATCTCCCGCTTCAGGTTGCGACACTCCTCTGTGTCGTGACCGTGCTCGCGGTGGAACTGGCAATACTTCGATCTGTCCCGGATAGCCCTCGGGTTCTGAGGAGGAGGTCGGCGGAGGTAGCGCTCACACCTCGATTTCCATGAGGATCTTCGTCTGAGGTGCGAGGAGAGGGGTGAACCTCCGCTCCGGAGTGGCCTCGCCCCTCGGCCTTGGATTCGACGAGGGTCGGCAGATGGCCCGGGCTTCCGAGCTCCCAGGGTATCCCTCTGGGGCGGCCTCTTCAGAGTCTTCCCGTCCAACTCTCGACGGGTGCGGTCGGCCTCCTCCGCCTGGACGTACTTATGGGCGCGGAGAAGGAGCTCGGAGTACGTCCTGGGCGGCTTCTTGTCCAGGAGTAGGTCAGGCGGATGTCTTGAGCCCGCCTTCAAAGCTAGCATGGCGATGGGCTCGTCCAGGCTGTAGATTTCCAGGACTGCGGTCTTGAACCGGGTGATGTAGTCCAGGAGCAGCTCCTGGTCCTGCTGGTGGATGGAGAAGAGGCTGTCCACCTCTCTTGGCACCTTTCGACAAGCGTCGAAGTGCGCCACAAACTTTCCTTCCAGCTGGTGGAAGGAGCAAATGGATCCGGGCTCGAGCGGGTGAACCAGACTCGAGCGGCCTTCCGGAGGGTGGCTGGGAAGGCGATGCACAAAAGAGCGTTGGTGGCCCCCTGATCCTCATGAGAGCTTTGTAGCTCTCCAGAGATCCAGAGGGTCGGTGGGTCCCATCGTAGGGATCCACCTGCGGCATGCGGAACCGTTTTGGGATCGGCTCCGCCTGGATTTCTTCAGAGAAGGGGGGACGGGAGTCGTAGCCCGCCGGGTCCGCCGATGATTTTCTGCAGGTCGGCAAATCGCGGGCGAACTCCGCTAACTTGCGCTCATGCTCCTCCAGGTGCCTCTCAGCCTGGCGCCTGATGATCTCGTCGGTGGAGTCTTCCACCGAGACCATTGGTGAAGGGGGCGCCGATCGGTCTTGGCGCGAAGTCAGGCCTCGGCGTCGCTTGCTGCGATGCGCTATTTCGACTTCATCGGCCGGGGATCGACTCTCGTGATCCGCCGAATCGGAGTAATTTCTTTTTGTTGGGAGCTTGGTGGCTCCCGCGGGGTTTGGAGACTGCCCTCGGATGGGATGGCCTGCCCTGATGGAGCGCAGGCTCCCACGCTGTCCCGTGGCTCGGGCCGCGGGGGTCCCTAGTTGCGGCTGCGTGGCCAGAGACCACTGCTGATTTTGAAGCTGCCGGACCGCCGAGGTCAAGGTCTGCAGCTGTTGGATGACGGCCGCGAGGGGCCCATCTGCTGAGGTCGGCTGTGTGGAAGAGGAGGGGGAGCTGGAAGCTCCCTCTCCGGGCTGTGGGCCCCTTGAGGGAGGGAACCTCCCCCGCACTGCTGGTGAAACAGCCTCGCGCCCACGAGTGACCACCATTGTCGGAGCGCGATACCTGCAGAAAGCTAGCTCCCGCTAGGGGGTGTTGTCCTGCCCCCCTACCTGGTGCGCCAATCTATTGCCGATCTCGCCGCCGTGCCCGTGCCTCGGATCCGTCGATCCTACCGGACCGCCTGGCTCCTGGCCTCCTGGCTGGAGTGGACCTGCAAAGAGAGTCAGAAGACCCTGGCCGGGATCCCGTGAGGAGCTCCGACGGTCAAGTCATAGACGACGAGAAGGAACAGATTCTCCAAGACGGGCCCCCGAAGGAGTTCCAGACTCAGAGAATTTACTAGCAAGAAAGGTGCTATGGGGACCAGAAATTCGGCCGGCCTCCTTGCCGAGCTCACGCCAAGCAATCCCCTCTCAGGACCCTGGATCTCACTCTCGGAGCAGGGATTTTAGGCCACTGTCTCTTGCTTGTCCCCAGCTTGATCAGCTTACCTTGTCGTCCCCCAGCTTCCTTCCTTTTATCTCCTCTCGCTGTCGCCTGTCTTTACCTCCTGGAGGCTCCCCTTCCCATCCTTTTCTCTTTCCCCTTTCGATGTTGCCAGGCGGCTTTCCGACCTCGTTCGCCGAGCCCAGCGGGGAAAGGGCAAAGACAGAAGGGGGGTGGCGCCGGTAAGGCGGCCGGTCAGACCTCGGGCCCAGTGAGAGCGCTCTCCTTCCTAAGTGTTGGCGCCGTCCGTTTACGGCCCTATTTTGTCAGAGCCGCGCCTCTCGACTGTGAGACCTGTCGGGCCGATGTAAACGACGTTTCGCGTGCCGCCGCCATCCGTACGGGGCGCCGCCTGTGATGCGCACGGCTCGAGGGTCGACCTCGGAACCTGCCCCTCTTTCTTCTCTGTACGGGCGGCCTGGCCGAGGTGGGCCTCTCCTGGTGGACACCTTGCGAGGTGGCAGGAGCCGCCCGGCTTCGGCCGAGGTGGACCCGTCTCCGGGGGCCACCTGGCGAAGGAGCGAAGAAGTGGCCGACCTCGGCCTAGGTGGACCCCTCCCGGGTGGACACCTGCGAGGTGGCAGGAGGTTCCTGGCTTCGGCCGAGGTGGACCCGTCTCCGGGGGCCACCTGGCGAAGGAGCGAAGAAGTGGCCGACCTCGGCCTAGGTGGACCCCTCCCGGGTGGACACCTGGCGAGGTGGCAGGAGGTCGCCCGGCTTCGGCCGAGGTGGACCCATCTCCGGGGGCCACCTGGCGAGGGACAAGGGATCGACCGACCTCGGCCTAGGTGGACCCCTTCCGGGTGGACACCTGGCGAGGTGGCAGGAGGTCCCTCGCTTCGGCCGAGGTGGACCCGTCTACGGGGGTCGCCTGGCGAAGGAGCGAAGAAGTGGCCGACCTCGACCTATGGACCCCTCCTGGGTGGACACCTGGCGAGGTGGCAGGAGGAGCCCCGACCCGAGCTTGACTTCGGCAAGGGTGATAACGTCTTCGAGAAGTCGTCTGGCGAGGTAGCCTGGCCGAGCTCGATCTCGACAATGTGACGCTGACTCGCCGAAGAAACCTCAACGTGGCTCGATCATATCTGACGGTACCTGAGCCTGGCCACGTCATCGATACGGCCGTAACAGGTCATATTAGCATGCATACTATTGCCAAATTAATCTCTAAAAATCTAGTTAGATGTTTGCCTCATTTTAAAATTGATATTGATTATGTATGTGATGCTTGTCAATTAGGCAAACAAACTATGGGAGCTTTAAATTGAAAATTGTTATTTCAACAACTAAACCCCTTGAGCTACTTCACATGGACTTATTTGGACCAATTAGGATCACAAGCCTAGGATGAATGAAATATGGCCTTGTGATTATAGATGACTTTTCTAGATTCACATGGATATTATTTATTGCAATAAAGATGAAACTTTTGATGTATTTCGAAAATTTCATAAAAAGGTTTTAAATGAGAAAAATATTTCTATTATTTCTATTAGAAGTGATCATGGAACTAAATTTTAAAATCAATTCTTTGATGAATATTGCACTGAGCACGACATTGATCACAACTTCTCCGCTCCTAGAACACCACAACAAAATGGTGTTGTAGAGAGAAAAAATAGGACTTTGGTAGAAATGGCTCGAACAATGTTGTGTGAAGGTAATCTTCCAAAGTACTTTTGAACAGAAGCCATGAACACTGCCTGTTATATACTAAACGAGTTTTGATGCGACCAATTTTAAAGAAAACCCCTATGAGCTTTGGAATGGAAGAAAACCAAAATTAGTTATTTTCATGCTTTTGGGTGTAAATGCTTTGTGTTAAATAATTGTAAGGATAATCTAGAAAGTTTGATGCAAAATCTGATAAATCTATATTCCTTGGTTATTTATTACATAGCAAAGCATATAGATGTTTAACAAGGGACTCTTACTATATAAGAGTCAATTCATGTTGTCTTTGATGAAGCTAACCCCTCACCATCTAGAAAAGATGAGTGCATAGATAATGATGCAGGTACACTACAAAAAGAAATGGAAGATCTAAACATTCAGGACAAACCAACACAAGATGGAAGTGAGATGGTAAGTAAGGATCATACTGATCTACCAAGAGAATGGAGGTATGTAACTTCACATCCTAGAGATTTAATCATTGATGATCCTTCTCATGGTGTTAGGACTAGGTCAGCACATAGAGATGCACATGACTACCTAGCATTTGTCTCTCAATTTGAACCACATAGCTTAGAAGAGGCTGAAAAGGATCATAACTGGATGATGGCTATGCATGATGAATTAAACCAATTTGAAAGGATTAATGTTTGGTCACTAGTTAGTAGACCTACAGACCATCCAATAATAGAAATCAAATGGGTCTATAGGAACACACTAGATGAAAATGGTTAAGTAATAAGGAATAAAGCAAGGTTGGTAGCAAATGAATTCAATCAAGAAGAAGATATCGATTTTGATGAAACTTATGCACCTATAGCAAAACCTGAGACCATTTGATTACCTCTTGCATTTGCTTGCTACATGAACTTTAAACTTTTTCAAATGAATGTCAAAATGCTTTTCTTAAAGGATTTACTTATGAACAAGTTTTTATAGAACAATCACCAGGCTTTGACAATTATGCTTTTCCAAATCATGTGTTTAAGTTGAATAAAGCTTTATATGGTTTGAAACAAGCACTTAGGACCTGGTATGACAGATTGAGCATGTTTTTACTTAAAAATGATTTCAAAAGAGAAAATGTTGACAAAACCCTTTTATTAAGAACAAAGGAAATGACATGTTAGCTGTACAAATATACATTGATGACATTATCATGGTACAACTAATGAAAGTTTTCATGAAGAATATACTAAGCTAATGCAGGATGAGTTTGAAATGAACTTTATGGGTAAACTCAACTACATCCTGGAATTACAAGTCAAACAAATGAGGGAAGGAAGCTTTATATGCCAAGCTAAGTACATCAAGGAATTAATCAAGAAATTTGGCATGGAAACAAGCAAAGAGGCTAGCACACCCATGAGTCCTACCAGCAGGCTAGACAAAGATGAAAATGGATCCAATGTTGACCAAAAGCTATACAAAGGTATGATTGGATCCCTTTTATATTTGACAGCCAGCAGGCCTGATATCTTATACAGTATATGTGTTTGTGCTAAACTTCAATGTAATCTTAAAGAAATACATATGCTTGCTATTAAAAGAATTTTCAATACCTGAAAGGTACAAATAACTTAAGTCTTTGATATTCTAAAGAATCATCTTTGAATTTAATTAATTTTTCTGACACTGATTATGCTGATTGCAAAATTGATAGAAAGATACACTGAAATTAGGCACCATTTTATATGAGAACATGTTTTGAATATTGATATTACTCTTGAATATGTGCCAACTGAAAACCAACTTGCTGATATCTTCACTAAACCATTGAATTCAGACAAGTTTGCAATAATTAAATGAACTAGGATTATGTGATCCTACTTAGAAACAACTCCAAAGTCTTAAGGACAATGTATCTAGATATCCTTCTAATCCTAATCCCAAAATTTCATGAGCATTTATTGAAATACAAAAATTATTGTCTTTGCTCCCTCTGCTCGAGCCGACTCAAGCAGATAAGTTGTTGGTCGAGTCGGCTCGGATGTCGAGCCGTCTCTTTTTAGTTTGAGCCGTAGGGTTTTGTTTTTACCTTCCTTACTCCTAAACCCTATTCCATTACCTCCAAGAAACTTTCCAAACTTCCATAAACTTCTTCTAAACTTAATTTCTTTGCACAATGGCACCAAGGAGAGTAGTTGGGAAGAAATCTAGGAAAGCTAGTGATTCGGCTCCACAAGAACGAAGAACGAAATTCTGAGAAGATAATGTCTCCCGAAATGAACCACAGCCTGAAGAAGAAGCAAGTCCGGTTTCTCCAAGCCACCAAGTGTCCCTAGGTATGCGTCCAATCATGACTGGCCGACGTATTCTATTCGAATATCTAAGAGAAATTGGTTTCATAATTGGGATCTCATTGAAAATTAGGGTTGGAGGAATTTATGTTCACTGAACATTAAGACCTATCCAAACCTAGTAAGATTATTTTATGAAAATCTAAGATTTGGAGAAAATTTTATTGAGTCCTCAGTTAAAGGAAAGAGAATAATTATTTCTGCCAAAATCCTAGGAAATATTTTGGATATGCCTTTTGAAGGCACATAATATCTTGTACTGAAGGACAGAACAAAGGCTTTGCAGATAGTTTTGGAAAGAGCTGAAGTAAATGAGATTGGGATTCTCAAGGCAAATATGTTGTCAATTAAGATGAGACTCCTACATAACTTCATTAGCCGAATCTTCTTACCTAGAACAGGTCGATTTGACTGGGTAAGTGAAAGGGATTTATATTTTATAAAGCTCTTAATTAATGGAGAAAAGATAAATTTGCCTGCAATTATGATTTGCCAAATGAAGGAGGTAATTAGGAAAGTTAAAGCCTGTTTACCATATGGAATGGTCCTCACAATCTTCTTTCAAAGAGCAAGTTTAGATTTGACAAAAGAAGACAGTAAGGCATTACTTCACACTGACACATACACAGCCAAGACCCTTCAGAGAATGGGATACTTGTTAACAGATGGTACCTGGAAGAAGAAAACTGACACACCTATAGTTGAAGAAACTGAAGAAGCCCAAGAACAAATGGGAGATGTGGCTGGTGAAGCCACCACAGTGGATATCCCTAAGCCACAGCCACAACAGGAATTCCCTGTATAACAGGACTTTGATACTTCTCTTCTAGATATTTCTATTATTGACTTGCTAGACATCCCATACATTACACATATCTTTGATTAGGCTACAGACATTCCAAGTCATGATCAAGCTGCTACTGCTCCTATTTGAACACTTCAATGATACAAGACTTTTTGGCACAATAGATGAATAGCATGTCTGAATCCATTAAGTCTTCTATGGGTGAGATGTTTGGAGTATTTCAAAAATCAGTTGATGACAAGCTAACCCAGTTTGGAGAACAAATAAATGAACTAAAAGGAAGAATTGATAGTATTGAAACCTCCAGAGCTGCAGCAACTAGTACAACTAGCATAACCGTGACAGATGTTCAACCAATTCTTCAGTTAATTACAACAAGTTCAGACTCTATCAAAAGTTCAGTCACTCAAATCTTTGAAGCCTACAGAACAGAAATGGATAACCTGAGGGTCAGAATGGGATCATTTGAGGCAGGAAAAAGAATGGAAGATGATTATACCAAAGGAATTGGTATAATTAGGAGTGAATTTGGAAGACTGCGAGGTTCAGCCGAAGCATTTGCAAATGTTCAAGCTTCAGAAATGCTTACTCTATAAAAAGAAATGGCAGTAATCAAAGAAGAAATGGAAGACTTGGCAACTTCTAAAAGTGTGAAGAAAGTTGAAGCCGAATTGAAATCAATGAATAGCTTTTGGTGGAAGATGATGGGCAAGATTGAAGATATCCTAGCTACTCTCAAAACTCCTTCTAGATCCTTTCCTAGTCACTTAGGCCATCCAAGACAACCTGCCCCACACATTAGGATACCTAGATCTCATGATATTCCATAATATATTCCTCCTATTGCTTCTCTAGCCCCTGGAATTCAAATTCCTGGCCAAGCTACTTCAAGACCTAGCGTAGTTGTAGACAGTGACTAAGTGTATTACCTTTTTGTACTTTGTACTGCACCTTTGAAATGAAATGAAGTACATCTTTTGGCTCATAAATTCTTTAATTTCTCTATGAATTGAATGTTTGATTGTTCTTACAATGATTAATTTTTAATTAGAATTTCAAGATAAATTTGAGAAAGTGAAATTATCTCAAATAATTTTAAATACTTTTTCATTCTATTTTACTTTCTCAATCTATTTCTTATTCTACCTTTTTTGATTAATTGACAAAAGAGGGAGAATGTATTGCATGGAGAAAGTACTGCATGAAAAAGATAAAATAAAATATTGATACTTCAAAGCTTTGATACATATGTGCTACATGTTGCTCTAATACTTGAAAAGAACATGTATTGACATTTGATACTTGAAAAAGAGCATGTATTTTTTTTACAAGTTCTGATACATAATGACTCTGATACAAAATGTTTTACACTTTAATATTTGTTAGCTCTTTTATTCAAAGCTTTTGAGCTTTGAAATGTAAAAGTGGGTGAAAAGTTTGCCAAAACATGGAGTATTTTATTGAGGGAGAGATTATCTCGCTAAGCCCTAATTCTCCTTTTATTGTTTGGCACTATTTGAAGTCAATTTGCTCTACTTGTTCAATACTCTCGCAAATACTATTATACATGTAAAGTGTAAAGAATTTTTCATGCCCAGTATTTTGTCATCATCAAAAAAGGGGAAGATTGTTGACCCCATAAATGATTTTGATGATAACCAAACATTGGAGCATGTACATTTATTTCTGACAACTTTTCAATTGTTTAACAAGTTTTTGTATGATGAATAACATGTTCAAACCTCAACTCCTACACTTCTGTTTTCTTGGTTGAGTTGTGTTGTAAATTTTTTTGTAAAGAAGAACCCAATCAAAATACTAAGAAAAATCAATTAAAAGGGTTACTTCTGTGAGTATGTGTGTGCCATGAATTTTAGTTTGAGTTGTTTTGTATGAAATTGTAAAAGAGTTGGTAAGAGTTTTCTTTAAGTTATGTTATAAAAATCCTGAAGAAGACACTCGAGCTGACTCCAAGTGATGAAGAGTCGACTCTGCTTACTGGCACGCAGCAAGGATTCTGGAACACAGCAATCCGAGCCAACTCGATGGAAAGTGAGCTGACTCCAGGGAATCCGAGCCGATTCCTCCAGAGTCCATTTTCTGAAGATTTCTGAGAACAGCCAGGAGAGCCAACCCGAACCAAAAAGAGCCGACTCTGCCAGACCTAATTCTAAAGCCTGAGAAAGCAAGCCGACCCGAACTAGATTGAGCCGACTCTTCCAGAGTAAGGTTTTTCGAACCCGAGAAGAAGAGCCGACCCAAGCTGAAAAGAGCTAACTCTTCGAGTTCAAGATTTTAAAGATTCAAGTTTGAGCCGACCCGAGCTACAAAGAGCCGACTCGTTCAGAGTGAGGTTTTGCACCCTGAGACAGAGCCGACTGCATTAAAGAATTGGCGACTCGATCTATCGACTCGAAGGATCCGAGCTAACTCGAAGGAATCCGAGCCGACTCGAATAACGCTTTCAGGTATCCAACGGCTAGTTCCAAAATTTGTTTTTGAATGCTAAAAGGTGCTCCAACGGTCACAAATCATTCCCCAATGGTCTACAACGGCTAGAACTGCCTTGGGATGATAGAAGACTTTAAATTTGAAGGATTTAAACCTTCTTAAGGCAACATTATTAGAGAGTTCTTCAGAGAGAGAGATTCATTGAATATCCTACCCACCAAACAGTAAAAGAATACAAGAGTATTCAAGTCAAGCTTTCAAGTCTTCACCAACTCCAATCTGAAGCTTAAAGCAACTTTAGGAAGAAGCCACTGAAGTCATTAAAGCTTATTCAAGTGCATTCAAGTGGACTTCCAACAAGCTGCACCGGCAACTATCCGATAAATTGAGTTTATCATTCTTGTTGCATTTAACTTTTCAATTCAATCTTTGGATTGTTGGGCTTTTGGTGAGCCCGGTTGAAAAACCAAATAGGTTATTTGTGAGCCTTGTTAAAACCAAGGATTAGGTTCTTGGTGATCCTGTGAAAACCAAGTTGGATTTCTTTGGTGAGCCTGTTAAAACCAAAGGGTGTTGATTTTCTTTGGTGATCCCACAAAACCAAAGTGTAGAGGTTCTTGGATTATGATCCTGTAAAACAATCATACTGTATTCGGATGTAAATATAGTGAAAATCTCAAGTGGTATCTTGGGTAGTGGACGTAGGAGCTGGGTTGCTCCGAACCACTATAAATTTGGTGTGTTTGTATTGTGCTTTCTCGACTCTATTTAGCTTCTGCATTTTATAATTCTATCACAGCACCTACCACTTGCAAAGGATTTTGAATTGCACATTATTTGCTTCAATTTTTTTTAAAAAAAGATCCAATTCACCCCCCTCTTAGGTAGCCACCTGGGCAACGGTTCTCTTTCTAGTCTCTAGGCGATAAGCTTCCTTCTCACCAAGACTCTTCCATGCCAAGCCTCATCCACACCAAGATCCATCTTCCATCGCCATCCCCTATCCCCTCTATACTCAAAGTTTTCTTTCCATATCTTTCTCTACTTCAATAAGTCTCTAACTTTTTTGCTTGCAGGATCCCCTGGGTATCTCGATCCGCAGAAGAAGTCCTCCTTGCCTTGGAACCCCTGACTTGAAAGCCGATGAATTCGCAGGAGTAAAGCCTCCTCATCCAGGTGCCAACCCCAAGTGCTGAGAGATCCAACTACGAAGAAGAGATCATTGCATGGTACAAACCCCCTAATATTAGGTCTGACTTGTTGAAAAAGTTACTAGTCCTAATTGTAAGTAGTTTCTTTATCCTTAAGATCATTCTTTTTTTTATTATTTGATTGAGTTTAATTCGTGGGATCGCAATTTTTAATCTTCCTGTGTTCCTTTTTAGTATATTCTTTACTCTTTTTTGAGAAGAAAATGCCATACAAATTTGAATCATTATTCATCTAAGTTTGCTTTCTTTTATATCGATGTCTTCATGTATTTCATCCCGCATCAGTTTGGTATCAGAGCATGGTGATTAAAACTTATTTTGCATAATACTAAAATTTTCTGCATGCTAAAATTCTGCATATCAAGGATTGATTTGAAAGTTCTCTTCATAACTTTCCAGATCCTAGTTTTCATTAGCATTTTTCATTAATATTGCCAGTTCAAAAACCAGGACTGAAATCTTTCTCATAGATTTTAGATTTGAAATTTCAAAAAAAAATATGCATTATTTTCATTATTTGATCTAGGGTTTCACACCTCCTGAACGGGTATGCAAAAGTATACTGCATGACCCATGGGAGTAATGAGCTACGGCCGGATGTGAGATCCTTAGATTAAAGGTTTGATGTACTAATTGCTTGCTTGATGTGTGATCGCATGAATTTGCTTAAGTGATTGCTTAAATTGCATGATTTTTTTTTTAGCACATTGAACATCCCAAAGTTTTCTAGTACATTACAAAACTAAATTGCGTAGATAGTTTAGTTTTCATGATGAGTAGAATTTGCTTGTGCATTCATATTTAAGATGTCTAAAAGCAATTCTATCCAAGATAAGAGAAGGATTTCATCACATTTCCTTGGCCCACAAACAACCATCCTCTTTTACATCGATCCTAAGCCCTAATTAAAATTGAGTAATAACCTAAAGCAAAATTATGGACACTGATAAGTCAAGTTCAAAGTAGCATGTTGAGACCAGTGTATTTTAATTCTTCACTTATGCCTAGAAAGTGGTGTCTAAGGCTAGAGGTCCAACGGCAAACGCCTTAAGTGGAACTATGATTTTTAATTAGGACCTTATGAAAGCAGGAAGAGACTCCCATACTCCCACCTCTTACCTGGCAAGTTAAAAGGATAATTGTAGACTTGATTGTACTCAGTCAATTCATTTTACATTGAGCTTCTAGGTCTAGGAAACCCCTAGAATGAGTCTCTGTACTGCATGACCACTAGATCAGTAATCCCATACCAACATTTCCAAACCCAACCAAGTATCACCATGAATCTAAATCTTGAAACTTTGTTGAGAACCATAACTGAACAAAGCAAACAACTAAACAATAGGCTTGACCAAATGGAGGAGCAAATCGGGACTGTTGAAGAGACTCGTAAGGCCCGTACTAAACCTGAATCTCCTAGACCAACTCTCCTTAGTCCCAAAACTCATCGCCATGATCCCACCCCTGAACATGACCATAGGCACCTACACCAAGACTTCACTGATTCGGAGAAAAGAGCTCTTAGGAACATTCGTCTCAATGCACCCACATTTGATGAAAATCTAAATCCTAAGGGGTACGTTGATTGGGAGAATAATATAGATCAATATTTTGAATGGTATGAGATATCGGAAGAGAGGATGTTTAAATTCACTAAACTTAGGTTAGTTCGACAAGCTAGGTTGTGTTGGAGAAATGTTGAGCGCATTTGTCGTCAGAGAAGAGACATGCCCATAGCCACATAAAAAGCCATGAAGATCAAACTTATGAAAAAGTACCTATGGAGCTGTCAATGGGTCGGGTTCGGACCTGAGACCCACGGGTCTAGACCCAACGGATCTAGGTTTGGATCTAAATTTGGACCCGTATACCCGGACCCGGATCCGGACCTGTTTAGCCATGATTAAATGGATTCGGATCTGGATATTACATATCTAGACCCGACAGGCCCGAGACCCGATTATATAAATTAATATTATATATATTTATATATTTTATATATTTATTTTATTAAGAATCATATCATCATCCAATGGCTTGAAATCGACCATTTAACTTTAAAAGCCCTCCATGCACTAACATCTTCGGTCTTTGAGTGTTTCCCTTCCACAGTTCAACCGAATCCCCCACCCTCCTCAACGGTCGACGCCTCCCCCACCCTCCTCGACGGCGGACGCCTCCTCCCCTTGACCCCTCGATGGTGGACGCCTCCTACCCTCGAGTCCTCGACGGTGGATGCCTCCTCCCCTCGAGTCCTCGATAGTCGATGCCTCCTCCCCTCAAGTCCTCGATGGCCGACATCGGCCTCCGCGGCTCCGCTTGGTGCCTGCTCCACTTTGGCTCCATAATGGACTAACCGCCTGGTGCCTACTCCACTTTGGCTCCATAAATACCCCTCCCCGCTCTCGGCTCCCCCCACTTTGGCCCCCAAAGTAGTGTACAACTCCAAGATCGTGGTCCATGGCATCTTCTTGCCGTTCCCACACCTGTGCCTTGCGGATATGGCAGTGGCGTGGTCTACTGCACCGTAGCCAGAGGACATGATCTTTGAGGCGACGGCATCGATGAGGGTGGCCGTTGGCCGGAGGGGGGCCTGCGGTGCTTCGGGTGATTCCACCGAGTGCTACGACATGGCACCTAGCGTCGCCCCAGCGATCTCAGTGTTTGCTGATCTGGAGGACGAAGGGCTGTGACATGGCAAGTCATCATTTTTTTTTGTAATGCTTGTTCGGGTCCGGGTTCGGGTCTGAATACCTGGAATCCATTCGGGTCCAGGTCTGGTATATTAAAATGAGATCCGTCGGGTATTCGGATCCGGGTCCGGGTCCAATAGTTAAGATCAGGTCCGGGTTTGGATATCTAGGTTTCGACCCGAACCCGACCCGTTGATAGCTCTAAGTACCTACCCATGTCCTATGAGTAGAGGGGATCCATAACCCATCGACCCGAACCCAATAGGATTAGTACCCTTGGATATAAGCCAAGTACTAGTCAAGTTCTCTTTAGCTGACCCATCCCTACTATCCCATTTGTTCACAAGGATGACATTGAAGAGAAAATATACACGGTAGATCCAAAATTAGTTGACTAGGAAAATACTCAGACTGAAACTGTATTGGAAGGATAATTAGAAGAAAAGAACTATGATGAGTATAACACTACTACTGCTAAGGCTTTACCTGAGAAAATACTAGAAGATAATCAAATTAGAGTCTAGTCTTGAAATTCAAAAATAAGAGGAAATTAGTGAGGACATGGTTTCTTCAATTCAGTACCCTCAGAGGAAATTCACTCCTTTAGTCCCGGTTAAAGAACTCTTTCCTGAAATTACCGCTGACTCATCCTTCCATAAAGCAGACCTTTTATCGCCTGTAGATATAAATCAATGTCCAAACCTTAAGGTCATCCCCATTAATCAAGAACTATTCTACGAATTCTCTTATTATTTTTTATCCTATCCTAAGGCTTTCAGTACTTCTAGAACTACTCAATTACACTTTGTTGAGGTTAACAGGTTGCATAAATCCTTTGAGCATGTTAGATTTGCTACCTATTTCTGGAAGACCTTATGGCATTTATTAGGAGTCCATGTAAAATTTGTATCTGCATGTCATCCACCAACCAAGGGTCAAGCACAAAGTTGTAGTTAAAGATTTAATAAATTTCTTTCGATAAGAAGCATAGTCGAATCTGTAATTTATTAGGTGTTGGTACGAGTCATATGCACAACATGTTAGAAATTTGCATCTGAGCAATGAAACTTAAATACTTATGGCTAATTCCCGAAAAACGAGTTAAAGAGTTAGCTAAGGGAGATCATGTGATGATTAGGCTTAGACCTGAATGGTTTCTCCTGAGAACCAAGAAAAAAAAGTTACATGCCCATGGAGCTGGACCTTTCAAAGTGTTAAAGAAAGTTGGATCTAATGCCTATGTGCTCAAGTTACTACCCGAATTTGGCATTAGCTCAACCTTCAACATTTTAGACCTAGTGGAGTATAGGGAGCCAGCGATGATACCTAGTGAACTGTTTAGACCTGACCCAATTCTTGAGAGAGAACCTTCACCCGAGTGTCCACCAATCAATTTACCTGAGCGACGAGAATGGATTGAGCATATTCTGGATGACCAGGTTGTTACTATCTGGAATAGAGGCTACCAGCATTATTTAGTTCATTACCAAGGTCGATCAGAATCTGAGGACTCGTGGATCACTCCAGAAGATCTGCAATGCATTGACATGGACCTATTAAAGTAGTACCAAAGTTAGATTGACCCTTACTCGATAGGATCGAGTTCTTCCCATCCTGGGAGAATTGGTGTGGGCACTAGAATCCGAAAGAGGCTACACTTAATTCAGACTAACCCAACCTCTTTATGGATTACAAATAATTAAATCTTGTCAGTCCTGTAATTGAGTCAAGCTATTTCTTAAGTTTATGTCATTAAGTCAATATCTTGTAATTCATTTGAGTCAAGTTTAACTCAAAAGGACCACCAACATAGATCCAAGATGGAACCTTGAAGCATGACCACAGGAAAGGTGAAGCCCCATCAATCTTCATACAAGAATTGACCCCAAAAGAGGACTCACTCATGATGCTACCTTATCTTCCACAAAAAGCTGGGTCCCACCACATCTCCATGCCAAACAAGGGAGATCCCAAGCATGAAATTCAAATGGGCGTCCCACTTTCTTCTCCCACCAACTTGGAAGAATTGACCCCAAAATAGGACTCACTCATGATGCCACCTCATCTTCCACAAAAAGCAGGGTCCCACCACATCTCCATGCCAAACAAGGGAGATCCCAAGCATGAAATTCAAATGGGCATCCCACTTTCTTCTCCCACCAACTTGGAAGTTTTTCAAAATTCAAAAGAGGCGCCCCACTTGAAAATCTTTGTCCCAGTATGAAAGGAAATCCATTCAATTCAAGAGAGACGCCCCACTTGGAAATCCTTGACCGCCCAAGCATGAAAGATGTCCCTTTTTTTCTCTCCTTATTTTAGGCATGTATTCAAATATCAAAAGATTCTTGGGTGAATGATAAGTACCCCCCTTCCTCCTATAAAGATGAATTATGATGAATGAATGAAAGAGTTTTCTTATAATTCCTTTGCTATTGGCATTGACGCACCGTGAGCGAGAGGGTATGAGATCCAAACCAACCTAGTTCTCTAAGTTCTAAACCCTAATCTTTCCTCCAAGTCCTAGCTGTCAATCATTCTCTTTCAAGTCTCTAGGTGACAAGCTTCCTCCTTACCAAGACTCTTCCATGCCAAGCTTCATGCACACCAAGATCCATCTTCTATCGCTATCCCATACCCCCTTGCTACTCAAAGTTTCCTTTCTATATCTTTCTTTGCTTCAATAGGTCTCTAACTTTGTTGCTTGTAGAATCTCCTGGTATCTTGATCCGCAGAAGAGGTCCTCCTTGTCTTGGAACCCCTGACTTGAAAGCCGGCGAATCCACAGGAATAAAGCCTCCTCATCTATGCGCCAACCCCATGACTGCTGAGAGATCCGACTACGGAGAAGAGATCATTGCATTGTACAAACTCCTAATCTTAGGTATGTCTTGTTGAAAAAGGCACTAGTCCTAATCGTAAGTGATTTCTTAATCCTTAAGATCCTTCTTTCTTTATTACTTGATTGAGTTCAATCCACGGGATCGTAATCTTTAATCTTTTTGTATTCCTTCTTGGCATATTCTTTATTCTTTTTTGGGAAGAAAAGGCCATACAAACCTGAATCGTTATTCATCTAAGTTTGCTTTCCTTTATGTTGATGTCTTCATGCATTTCATCCCGCATCAAAAAGTTTGTAGAAAGGCTTGCAAATGTCTTGATGAACACTCGAAAGCTCACGGAGTTAGGGAACTATTGGTGTACTCTCATGATGATCAGCTCTTCAAAGAGATGTGGGTTCTCAGTTTCACTTTGCTTCGCCACCTTGCTTTTCTCCATTGGCTCACTTACTTAGAGAGTCTCGGAGAACAAGTGTTGCCCAGGTGGCTTCCCAAGAGGGGGATGACTTGGGATTATAAAAAACTTTAGCAAGTATATGCAATTTAAATTCCTTTTAGTGTTGTGGTGAAATATGCAATGCGGAAGCAAGTAAGTAAATGCAATAAAGTAAAATAAGCATAAACACAAATACAAGGAATTTAGAGTGGTTCGGAGCAACCTGCCCCTACCTCCACTACCCAGCACCACTTGGGATTTCCATTATATCTTCCAACCAAAATACAGTCAGATTGTTTTAACAGGCTCATAATCCAAACCTATATACTTTGATTTTACCAGGATCACCAAAGAAAACCCATACTTGGTTTTAACATAGGCTAACCAAGAACCTAAATCCCTATGATTTTTAGAACCGGGCTCTCTAAAGAAAATCCAATCTTGGTTTTATACCGGAATCACGAAGAACCCAATCTTGGTTTTATACTGGGATCACCAAGAACCCAACTTAGGTTTTAAAAGGCTCACCTAAAAACCTTTATCACTCTCTTAAGACATAGCCCCCTTTGCTATTCTTAGAGATAAAACATGATATATCAAAAATGTAAAGCAACTATACAAAAACCAAACTTGTTTGAGTGTTGCCGATGAAGATCAAAGTGAAGCCTAGCTTTGAATGCTCTTTAATGCTCTTCAAGTTGCTTCTTTTTTTCTTTAAAAGGTTGGATTCAATGATGAAGAACAGTTGATGAAGCTTTGAATCCTTTCTTGAATGCTCTTGAAGTGGGTTGGTGAAAGACTTGAAAACCTTTCAACTTCCAAAGAATAATCAATGAATAATCTTTCAAAAATTATTTAATCCTTCATAAATACTCCCTTTTATAGTCTTCCATCAGAAATGGTCATTGTAGGGCCTAGAAAATCGAAATAGAGCCGTTGGAGGATTTTTGGAATTCAAAAATGAAGTTCTACAACTAACCGTTAGACTACAAAAACCCGTCACTTGAGTTGACTCGAGATCCATGAGTTGGCTCGAAGTCTCAGACAATCCAAATAAAAATTTTGTGCAAGTCGGCTCTTCTGGGTTAAGTTGGCTCGAACTCTTAATCAATGAAAAATCAAATTCTGCATGAGTCGGCTCTTTTAGGTTGAGTCAGCTCGAAGTCACAGTCACCAACAGAACAAACTCTGGACGAGTCGGCTCTTCTGGGCTTGAGTCAGCTCGAGGTCTCAGTCACTAAAAACATGAGTTCTTCCTTGAGTCGGCTCTTGAGGCTTGAGCCAGCTCGAGGTCCTAAAACTCTGAAATTTTTTGTGTCATGCCAGAATATGAGTTGGCTCTTACAAAAATTCTTCTTATGCTTCAAAACTTCTCCAAACTTCTTCAATTCAAGATTCCAACAAGAACTAACTTACTTACTCTTACTTTTACAATTTTATAGCCCTTTTACAAGATTACAAATATGAAAAAATTAGGACTTTATAACTTGAAGTATACAAAAGTTCATACAATGTTGGAATACCTTTTAACTAGATAAAAAAACTAACTAATGTAAAGATAAACAATTTCCTGCAAAACTTCTTGAGTGATTGAAAGAATTAGTAAAGCATACATACTCCAATATTTTATAATCATCAAAATCATTTCAGGGGTCAACAACAAGTTTATAGGTATGTACCTTATACTTAGAAAAGGTATGGTATGTCATGCGGGGGAATGGAGTCTAGCACATTCTGATGGTTGCAGGCTTATCCATGGCAGGGGCCATACAATGGTTGGTGGAGTAGGAGGTGGTGACCGATAGGCATATTCCTCTAATAAGGCATCCCTCAGGCGGTAAGCATTTATGGAAACCATTTTTGGAGCACGCGTGACCTAGGTGGATGGGGGACAAACCCGATAATGGTCAATGCCCAGGTAGCGGGTAGGTGAGCAGATAACTTGATATATAAGTGATGAGGCTTAGAAAGATAGCCCAGTCATCTGAGTTGGATAACCCATGCTAGGCACAGATTGGTGCTTTAACGCCATGTTGGACCAATCAAATCCTATCATATTAGTTGCCCTCCATTTCTAAGCCTAGGAGGTTATGCTCCTGGGGCCTTGGGTAAAGGAAGTAGAGTCCACACTGGTCTAGCGAGATATAGAAGACAGTGGTACCATGGCTAGGCTAGTAAAGTTGTTTCAAGGCAAAGCTGCTCACAGCAAGACTAGCAAGACTGTATTAGGCAAGGTAGCTTGCGGTAAGACAAACGAGATTATACTAGGTAAGGTAGCTCACAGTGAGGTAGGCGAGGCTACATTAAGCAAGGCAACTTGCGGTGAGCCAAGCAAGGCTATGCTGATAAGGTAGCTGTAGCGAGGCTATGTTGGGCGAAGTTGTGTGTGGTGAAGCAAGCAAGGCTGCGCTAGGTAAGGTAGCTCACGACGAGGTTGCGCTATGCGAGGCAGCTCGCAACGAGGCAGGCGAGGCTATGCTCTTCAAGATCCATGCTAGGATTGGCACGTGGTGTAGGAGAATAGGCATGGCTTCTAGAAGGTGACATCATACGGAATGGTGGTAGATTTAAAAATTACTATGACAATTCGAACTCCTTAGACGTTACGATGCAACTCCTAGAACAGTGTCTTTAATGACAAATCAACATGGGACACATCGAATGGCGAGGCAAAAATTAGCGCCCCCTCTTCAACGAAATGACATGTCCTTTTGATAAGTATAAGAGCAGAAGTTAGTTAGGCTTCCTCCACCTTTGCAGTGTCTAGATGGTTGAGAGTAACAAAGTGGCAGAAAAAAGAGTCTCTAGGTGATCAGAGAGAAATACTGACGGTGTCTTACGGTGGGTCTCCCCATCCCTTCTTTTTCTTTCTTTTTCTGTGTCCGGTGTGCAATAGTCATGGGGGCAAATAAGCCAGATCTAACACCTAAGATCGTAGCCTCTACCTTGATGGAAGAGAAGGTCTACTAGTTTGCAGAGAAGTTTGGCTTCATGGTGGACATCTCGTTGGAGGTGCCCAGGGAGGATGAGCGGATCACTGACGAAATGCGATGAGGGTCACCATTCATAAGGAGTCCCTGAATGTGGGGCTCAGGATCCCCATGCTCCTGATGATGGCGGAGCTGTTGTGATGGTACTGGTTGTGCCCAGCATAGTTGGTTCCAACACCTAGAGAGCCATCATTGGCTTCTCAACCTAATGGTCCACCATGGCATGGAGTCCATTGCACAGATGTTCCACACTTTCTTCCAAGCAAAGGCCTGTCCCAAGAGAGAAGGGTGGTAGTATGTCTCCTCCCACAAGGGGTTCAATTTTCTGTCCAGCCTGCTGAAGCTTTGCAACTAGAAATCATGATTTTTCTCTATAGCTTTCTAAACGGCATGACCATCCCAGGCTTATGGGGTGAAGTTGAAACCTCACGATTGCTAGAGCTTTCGACGTTATAGGAGTAGGAGCAAATCATGGTGGATGAATCGACATCGGTTCAAGTCCCACCATATGATATTCTTCTCTCAGAAAGTTGGTTAGAGGCTCTTTACATGATGGGAGTCCCTTTGTCCCAAGATAGGTCCTCTTCCAATTGCTAAGCAAATAGTCTTCGACTTTTTGAACATGCAAAATAACTTCATTCCTTGGTTCAGGCTTGGTGATCCAAAGTGGGTTGTAGGTAGCGGTTGATCCGAAGGGGAAGTGGACATGTTCCCCATCTCCTATGAAGGAGGTGGGGCGAAGAAGAGTAAAGAGATATCTCTCCCTTCGGATCTCATTCTAAGCTCCAGCGACGCATTGGTTGTGGAGGTAGAGATAAGGGTCGGGGTGCCTATTGACTTAGGAGGTGCTACCCCAACCAGCACGGGCAAGGCTTCAAAGGGGAGAGAGAAAGGGCCAGTTGCTATTGTAGAGGCCCAGATAAAGGCTGGTGAGGCTCAAGCATCGATGGCGGAGTCTACAATGCGAGTGACCAAGGTAATGGGGCAAGTTGGGCAAAGTCGCTCCTGGGATTAGATCTATGGCATGCTGGATATCCCTAAGAGGTGGAAGGTGGTCTGGCAAATCCTCGGGAAAGACATCCTCAAATTCTTTTAACACAGGTTTAACTTCTTGAGGAGGCTCTGAGGGTTCCGAAGTTCTAAGTTCCTTAGCAGTCAACATCCAGATGGGTGAACCACTATGAATTTCTTGTTCTAGATCCTTAGCACTGATTAGGTTCACTCCAGTTTTCATCTCCTTAACCTTACCGGCTCCTTTAGTTACCTTGTCCTTAGGGGGAACGGAATGGATCGTAATCTTCTTCCCATTGAAACTAAAGACACAGGTATTGGATTTTCCTAAGAGGGTGGCATCATGATCATACAACCAAGGTCTTCCGAGAATTATACTGCTCACCCCCATGGGTAAAACATCGCACCAAATCTTTTCGTGATAAGATTGCATTTGGATTTGGACTTGACATCTAGACTGGATGGGTATGGAGGTAGAATCAACCCAAGAAACCTTATAGGGGTTGGGATAGGGAACTGGGATTAAGCCTAACATCTTGACAGTGCTAGTAGAGATGGCATTTACACAGCTCCCACTATCTATGATGATCTTACATACCTTATCCCCTAATTTAAGAAAAGTCTGTAGGATGTTAGTCCTACACCAATCCTCTTGAACTAGATTCTGGGATAGGATGCATCTTACAACTCCTAATTGGTCAGATTCATTGGGTTCCTCCTCTCCTTCATACTCCTCGACCAAATTCATTCCGGCCTCATAAACTTCTTCTTCAAATTCCTCACTGGGCTCGGAATTATCATTCTCTCCCTCTTCTATGTAAAGGGATCTCCGTGGGCACTGGCTAGCAACATGACCTACCTTATGACACTTGAAACAGGCTATGGCAGTACACTGACTGGAAATGTGACCTGGTTTCTGACACTTAAAACAGGTGATATTTGAACTAGGGGTTCTCTGGGTGTCAGGTGCCTTACCTTTGTCCATGGGCCTAGGGGTAGAAGTACCCTGAAAAGGTTTACTAGGGATAACTTGGCTAGGTCCATTCCTTGGGATTGGGGCACTAACCCTAGAAGGTATAGGTCCTCTCTGAAATTTCTCAGTGTTCAGTGCAATCTGGTAGGCTTGGTCTAGATCAGTAACCTCTCTCAGAAATAGTTCTCTCTTGATATCTTCCCTCAGTCCAGCCCTAAATCTAGACAAAGTGACTTCGTGGGCTTCACTCACATCACATTTCATTAGGTATTCATCAAAAGTAGCTATGTAGTCTGAGACAGATCGGTTTCCTTGTTTCAGGTTTTGCCATTGGTCTAACAGATTTTGCTGGTATGAAATGGGTAGGTATTTATCTCTCAGTTTTTCTTTCATACCCTGCCAAGTGGTTATGGGCTCAACATTCCGTCTCCTAGTGGTTAGCTCAATGTTCCCCCAGTATAACCTAGCTTGACGCACTAATTTCATCTTGGCAAACTTGTATTTCCTCTCCTCAGACATAGCATACCACTCAAAGTATTGGTCCATCTCACCCTCCCAATCAGAATACACCTTAGGGTTCAGACTACCATCAAAAGTGGGTGCATCTAATTTGATGTTCCTGATGAACCTATCATCTCTATCTTCAGGCTCTGGGTCAGGCCTCCTATGATTAGGTTCAGGATCTCTATATAAAGGCCTTCTAGGCTCCTGATGTGGGTGAGGTTGAGGCACATTAAAATTGGGGTCAGGAGTCCAATTCCGATGTCTAGGTTCTTCAAGTACTTGGACTCGGTCCCTAAGTTGGGTAAGATCCTCATGAATTTGAGCGCTAAACTGGGCCACAGTGTTTGTCATATCCTGATTCATTTTAGCCATACTTTCAGTAAGAGTTCTGATCATGGCCTCTAAATCAGGTTGGGTTTGACCAGGTTGATATGGCACTCCGTTTCTGGTAGACATGATGATTCAAGCAAGCACACAAAATGAGACTAGACTAAATCGACTACTGGATCACTAGACCTAGAGTCCAAACTAGATGCCCAATCAGAGTGGCAAGCTAGCCTGTAGTAACTCAAGACTCAGCCAGGCAGGTGTAAGGGGAGTGTTAGGTCCTTGATTGCCAATCCTAGACACCAATCAGTGATTGGCCAGGTAGGCGGACCAGCACACAAGCCCTTCGGGACGTAGTCCCTAAACCACCGTTCTAGACACTGAGTGCTAAGCACACACAGAATAACTCGGCAAACTGACTCAACACTAGCCTAGACCCGACCAATTGGTGTCCCTAGCCCACTAGGGCAAATTAGGTCTAACTGATTTTAAATTAGGTCTAGGTTCGAATGATTGGATGGTGGTTTTGGGCTAAGGAGAGGTAATCAACTCCTCCCCTTATCTTAGATGCTCAATTGCCCTTAAGTAAATTATGAGATGATCACTCCAAAAAGAATTGAATTGCAGAACACAAAAACAGAGTTGCTGTATTTTAATGCTCAGAATTTTTACCGAAACCAATAAATCACAGAAAAATTATGGAAAATAGGTTCAATTATACTGGTTTTAACGAAGCAAAAATCATGAATTCAGAGTTTTATGCAGGGAGAAATAATTCAGACAACAGGGCAATTACGGGCTGCAACTAGATTGTCTTCCCCGTTTATAATCCCTGCTACGAAGTTATAACCCAATGGATCCCCTACACGCCCTAGGAACACCCCGTGGAATGGGAGGAGGAGGCTTGCGCCTCGCTTAGTTCCTAGGACCGGACGTCCTGGGGAGTCTACTTCGAGCAGACAAAATAAAAAGAGAACAATCAAAGCAAGCAAGCAAATCAGAAACCCTAGACTGGGCTCTGATACCAAAAATGATGCAGGACGAAAGCTCTGATACCAAAAATGATACAGAATAAATAAAGGGATGCGATGCGGAAGTAAATTAAGATTAACTAATTTTTTTTTGTTGTTTTTATATGTTTGTAGAAGTTGGCTTCAAATCAAAGAAAAGTTAACCTAACATTGAAAGATACTAATATGATAATTGAAAGCACAATTTTAAGGAAACTAAATTATCAGAGTAGTTCAGAAGCAACGGATCGCTGGGGGTTGAGAAACTCCCAGACCTAGGGTTTCACTCCGAACTTTCAACAGAACAGAAATAAAGAGAAGAGATGGTTTATCTAACCAGACAATGATCTTCACAGATTTTGGTGGAAGAACTCTCCCGAGCAGATTGTTGGATCCTCGGATTTAGATATCTTCATAATGGATCCTCCAATACTGGTCCTTTGGCGGGTTGGCTTCTGCTGAACTCAAGATCTGGAAGAGAAGAAAAACAATTGATGGAATCAGAGAGTCAAGGAAAAGATTTACCAGGTTGATGAACTTGAAGATTGAAATTGCTGAAAACTTGATTCTCCTGGATGTTGATGTGATTTTTCTTGGAACTTGCTCTGGATCTGAAGTAGCCGGACTGGATCTGGATGAAGGTGGACGGCCTGGACTTGTAGAGAGAGAGAGGCCGTGGGAGATGGATGGAGCTAGGGTTTGATGGATTGAAAATAATGAAGGGCGGCTAGGGTTTTGGAATTTCAAGTGGCTAACCTAGGGTTTTGGATAAAGATGGAGATCTCTCACCTCCTCAAGGCTCCAATGGAACCCGGATTACCCCCTCACGGAGCTCAACACTTAGAATAGTGCGGAAGAAGAGAAACCTAGGTCACTCAACACAAGAGAATAGCAAAAATAATTTTTCTTCATTGATTTTTCAAAGTTACAAAGAGAGGTCTATTATATAGACCTAAAATTTTCTCCAAGCTTGTACAAATTTCCATGTGGGACTAAACTCCTCCAACCTCTAGATTAGGTAGAAAATCTTCTCTTTTGGCCGACCAAGAGTTCAAAAAAAATTGGGACGGCCATAAAGGAATTTTTTTTTGGAATTTTTATGGCGCCTCCTTTGGAGTTGGATTTGGATTTGGAGTCCTCTTCTTCTTATGGCATTTCTTCTTTTCTTCCACTCCAAGTTAAGCTCTTTGATTTTGATTTGAACTTCAATTAGGAGTAGGTTGGATGTCCTTCTTTGATTTCTTCTCCAAGAGAAGTCCCATTCCTTCTTTGCTTGGACAAACTTGGCAGGTATGGGTGCCTCCTTTAAATTAGCTTCCAATTTAATTTTTTTCTTCTTTGGATGTGGGGACCATGACACTGGGATGCCTCTGTGGCACCTCCTGGACTCTGGCATGTGCTCGGAGTGTGGCTGGGCGTGTGGCTTGGAGTGTGGCCTCCACTTGCTTGAACCTTGATTTGATTGGAAGACAAATGTGGCACCATTTTGGACCAAATTGAAACCACATCGGGACTTGCACCGAGTCAACATGACTCAACAAAATTTAAATGGTGACTCAAGAAATAAATAAAAATAAATAAACTGGTTGACCAGGTCAACCTTTATTACAAATCCTAATTTCTCGGGCAATGTCAATCAGAGATCCAAATGGAGCTCTGAAGTCTTCTTCTGAGTCTGGTGCCCGCACCACACCTATCCTGATAGATGTTAAGGTGGTGGAGATGGCTTCGATGGTTGCCCCACCTACACTCCCCATCATAGTAGAGGAGGAGTAGGTGGCCAAACTCTTGGCACTTGCATTGTCAGTGAGTCAGCCATCATCGAGGTGGCCAAAGAAGAGGAGCCTGTCACGGCGAGTCTGCCATCAATCGAGGCTGTGGTTGAAGTTCTCCCAGCCATCATCAAGTTGTTGACAGATGAGTCAGTAGGGGAGGCAATAGGCAAGGTGGTAGTAGAAGTAGTGGGCGAGAATACTATAGGTGCCTGCGAAGTGACTGTGCTCCTACCGTAGCATCACCTGAAGTAAGTCGCCTGGTAGGATTGCTCCCGCGGTGACCATGGATAGTAGCAGTCGGCTTCATGGATCTCCACCTCATGCTAGCTAGATGCCCAACCCACTACCTAGGCTCATCCAATGCCTACGGGTAAGTTTGCATTTGTCATTGTCATGAGTCTCTCTCCTTAATTCGATTGCTTCTCTCCCTTGGCAAGAAGTAGAGACTAGCACTATGCGGATTTGGGATGAGACCAAGAGCATAACAGAGGAGCTCGCCTAGGTGAGGTGCAAGTTGGAGGTCACAAAGATTGGGCATGCTAATGCAGAGCGTGACCTATCCGTGGTTGAGGAAGCATGATAGATGGTCGAACATCGGTATAATTGGTGCATGGCTAGGAATGAGGAGCTAATTTGGGAGCTAAAGGCTGGTCATTAGAGGATCGCCAAGCTCATGACTTTCGTAGGGTGGCTAAGGTCTCCCAGGTTGCATAAACGAAGGATCTTGGGG
This sequence comes from Areca catechu, assembly GCA_021397845.1. Lineage (NCBI taxonomy): Eukaryota > Viridiplantae > Streptophyta > Magnoliopsida > Arecales > Arecaceae > Areca > Areca catechu. Next base: position 116,933,591 of record CM038044.1, on the reverse strand, counting down.
TTATGGTTGTTCAATCCATAGGACCTCCAGGGGTGCAGCTTCAATTTGAGGCTTTGGTAGGGGTGACGTGGTGACCCAGGTAGAGGGCACCGGTAAAGAGGGCATGGAACTATATCAGGGAGCCTCACTCTAATAGAAGGTATGCCTTGCAGGCATGATGCATTATCCGGCACTGCTGGTGAGGTTGCAATAGAGGAGGTGCCTTATAAGCAAGGTGCACTGTCCGGCACTACTGGAGAGGTATCTGTAAAGGAGGGCGAGGTGGTTTTCCCTTGGTAGGCAAGGATACGGGCAGTGAAGAAGGTTCACGAAAGATATAGTGGTCTGCCAAGCCTTCCAAAGGCCCACAATGGGAGATCGCTCTCTTGCAGACTATGTTGATCGATGCAGAGGGCATGGGCATGTTTAAGCAGACTACCAAGGTAGATGAGGCCAGGCACCTGGTGGAGCTGTGGGCTCAAGTAGTGGAGACCAAGATAAAAGCCAATCTTTTAAAGGTGGAGCTCACCTATACTATGGAGAATCAGCGAGGAGCGAGCACCACCAAAGGAAGAGCCACTGGGGGGGTGATTTCAGGCTCCTGACCATCATCATGGTTCAGGGTGTTGGGAATTGTGTCCCAAAGCTAATCATCCAGGCTGTAGATGATTGTGCTATCTTGTATCTATATATGATTTTTTTTTGTGAATAAAAGTTATTCCTTTTGGGCTGTTCATCATATTTACATTTTTTTGAAATGAATTCTGTTGCCCAGAAATGAAGCCCAAGAGGGGGGGGATTGAATTGGGTCTTTTTTTTAAAAAAAATTTAAAACAATAATGTGAAGGACTAGTGGTGCTTATGAAATAAAGATAAATTTAATGCAAGAGTTTGAAAGCAGCGAAAAACAATAAGTGAGTAGCAATAATCAAAGAGCAAGAGAGGAAGAGGGCAATCACACACAAACACAAGGTTTATAGTAGTTCGGTGCAAACCTAGCACCTACATCCACTTCCCAAGCCACCCTTGGGAATTTCACTATAATCTAAACAAAATTACAGCTGACTTGTTTTTCACAAAGCTCACAAGTCAAAACCTAAGTTGGTTTTGTCACCTATGCTTACCAACAAACCTTAACACTTGTTTTGTCTTCGGGCTTACAAGTTAACCCTAGTTGGTTTTATCCCTTTGGCTCACCAACAAACCACAACAACCTTCTTTCAAGACACCCTTGAAAGCAAGGTCAAATCACAATATAAAAATAGATATACAATTTTAAAACTAAAACAAACTCTCTTCAAGAGTAGAATGGAATCTTTGAAGCTCAAATTGATGCTTTGTCTTGACTCTTCCTTGGAATATCTTTCAAAGTGCCTCTTTTGGAATGATGTAAGGATGAGCTTGTAGGCTTTTCAAGGAATCAAACTATAAAAGGCTTTTGATGTGAAGTACTTGAGAGAATATGGGCTTTTTGGCTTTTGAATAGACTTGAATACACTTCAATACCCTTGCTTTTTTTTTTGAATGAGGTTGGTGGAGGTTAAATACACCAAGAACCTTCCAAAAAATAGTTTATGACCGTTGAAACCTCGTATATAGCCGTTTAGAGCTTAAAAAGCAAGTTCTGCATGTCAGAAAAATAGATCTGTTAGAGCTGTCAGGCTTCAAGTGTCGACACATGGCTGTCAGGCGTCGACACTTGATCTCTAGGTGTCGATACTTGAACTTTCAAGTGTTGACACTTGGTGCACAGGTGTCGACACTTGACACAAAAATCCTCAAATGATAAAGTTCTGTATTTTCAAAATTCTCAGACCTTGAGTCGACACTTGGTGTCGACACTGAGTTCTGGGTGTCGACACTTGGCATGCCAAGGATTTTTGTTCATGCCAAATGCTGAAGTGTCGACACTTGACTTTCCCGGTGTCGACTTTTGAGACTGAAAAGCACAGATTCAAGTGTAAATTACCCCAAAAACATAAATATAAATTTTGAAACATAAATATAAATTTTGAAACTTAAATGAATCATAAACACATAATAATTAAATATGTAGATGCCCTTTTTTTCATGAAGAGGATGTCCAGATCTGCGAAAAATGCTCCGTGCCATGACGTGCCATGAAACATAAGTTTTTGAGATTTTGAGATACTTTCTTCCTGAAACTCATAACTTGAAATACACATTAGTATACAATATGCACTCAATGTTTTGTTATTCATCAAAATCACTAGGTGGAGCCAACAAACTCTTGCATGATGGAGTCCTTGGAACTACATTGTTTGATATAGAGAGGATATATCAAGTTGTTCTTAAACTGGTTCATAACCAAAGGATACATTGTTATAGGATGATGATGTATCAAGTATAGGTTGTTGTATGTCGTACTTGTTGGTTGTCCTCTTAACCAAGGAGTGTGAAGATACTGGTATGATATGCAAGTGAAATGTGTTACATCTCACTGAACGTGACCATCTGCGGAGCTCCCTTCTACCAAAGGGTTGCTCGTGAAGGGATTTGGATATATGTGTCCCTCAGACCTGAGATCACCATGGTATCTTCCAAGCAACTCACTGTACTTTGGTACCGGACTACTTGGATTTCTAATCTAGTGACGGAAGATTTCTGGGTGCAGTCAAGTACTTGTGGAGCAGTGGTGGATCAAGATGGAATTGACCCCTCCAAATACTTTGGAGTGAATGACTCACTATGTCTCAATTTAGCAAATCCTTGGCTAGAGTTGTTCTTGTGAGGAGTCACAAAATTTGTAAAGTTGAGACATGATCTGGATGGACCAAATTAGGATTGGCAGTCAAACTCTAGGTCATCTTGAGCATTTTGAGGTCAAAGGGATGAATTATGCGATAACCATATGCCAGAGATCCTTGTGAGGTGCTCTACATCTTCGACCTATCCAGACGTCGGGTATCATTGCTAGATGAGGACTTTGACTAGTACTGAAAATGTTCCAATGCTATCGGCTTAGTGTTTGAACCTATGGGGTCACACACCATAGGAGATTTCTTTTTGATCTTAAGGTTGATCGACGATTGAGAATCGTTTGCCATCACCAGAGGTCAATATGATTGACTTTATTCCAAGTGTCGACACTTGGTATTTTGCTTGAGTCGATACTTAGTGATTTTCGTGAGTCGACACTTCCTGTGACAATCAGAATTCTAGAAAGAATTTTTAGAAAGTTTTTTGGGCAAGGTTTGACATGGTTAGAATTTCAAATTCAAACCATTTTTGGCTCCACACTTTCATGGAATGATTGTCATTCCTTTCTAAAGTGTTTGGACCCATTTGGTATGGCCTTGATCCTCTTCTTCTTTCTCTCCCTCCATCTCTCCTCCTTTCTCTTTCTCCCTCTCATGGCTGCCCCTATAAATGAAGGTCATTGTAGTGGTTACTGAAGGTTACAAGAGAGATAATATCAAGAGAAAAGAAAGAGAAGGGTTTGTGAGGTCTAGGGATTGGGTGTGAGAAACCTAGCATTCAAGCTAGGTCTTGGGAAGAGAGTCTCTTGGGAAAGGGTTCCACTTCTCCTCCTTATCTTCCTAGAAGAAGAAGATCAGCCCGAAGGATCCCAAAGAGCTAGCACTCCGAGGGAGTTGATCAGAGTCGAGCCCCGGTATGGATCACCTATAGAGGCCAGACACGTGTGTGGCTCGAGCACCCTCTTCCTTCCATAGCTTTTCTCTAGTATAAAGGTATGATACTTTTATATATGTGTTTCTTTCTTGCTTTGATGTTATGTTGCATGCTACTACATTATGCTAGATCCTGTTGCGGGCAGATCGGTAGATCGTTTAGATCTATCTACCGAGCCTTCCGCTGTGCATATTTTTTAAATAGTTTTAAAATGCATTCTTTCTGCTCTGCTTGCATGAATAGTTTCACCTTCATAGGGCTTTTCTCAAACATCTAGGGTAATGCATTTGCAGAGTCTTGGTGCTTACTCGAAAATTAGCAGCACTATTGATCGGGCTTGCATGCAAGACTTTAATGCTGGCTTCAACACATATCAGTTTATCATGCGGGCATGCTATCCTGAAGCAGGCGAGGTGATAGCACTATCGATTCCCTGCAATGCATTGCTCGAAGAGATTATTAAGTTTGTAATCCAAAGAAAGAAGAGACTAGAAGAGGCATTTAAACTTGCTGGTTCTATACTTCCTCAATTTTTGAAGAAATGAATAAAGATCTCTTTCTTAAGTTTTCATTCCTTTTTGGATGGTGCCTTCTCTCATTTGTTTTGGCTTTCTATAATGTCCTATATGTCTCTACATTGTTTGGGGCAACCTCATCCTGGGTTGGATGCATTGTTGCCTGAAGAATGTCTTTGCTCGAATCCTAGGATACTTTGAGATCTCGAAGCCTGGTTATATGCTCTGGGAAGAAGTAAGAAGGTCCAAATTGTCCCCTAATCACAGGGTGTAATGTGGCCTGGCATGTCGCTTGATGCAAACCTGATCCTGGGAAAGCTTCTGACCGAATGTGATTCTAATGCATTCATAGTGTCACCTTGGTTGGAGTGCAAAGAACCATGAATGTATGATCTCCGAAGGGAATGTCAATCTTGGGAGAGATGCCTGGCACTTCGTCATCCAATTTTAGGAGGAATGTTCACCTGGTTGATGGGACACAGCCACTTGTTGTGTGCTAATTGGCCACTAATGCAGCATCCCTTCCCTCAACCCTTCTATTAAGGGAAGTCGATCATCATCGAGTCCCTCCAAAACTCTGATAATCAAGAGGTTGAGATTCAACTTGAGGCCTTCCAAGTTGCACTGCTCATCATAGCTTCGACCCAGGGTGACGGTAGGCCTACCTCCAAAAGGATGATGGCCTCAGTTCCAAAGGTGAGGTTAAACGATGTCTCGTCTATCAAGAGTTGGTGGGTAGTGCAATAGTTCCAGAGGATGCAATGTAGTTTTTCCACCCAAAGCTCTCCAACTTTATCCAGTCGGGTCTTCAACCCCTGGAGGATCATCCAGCTAGTGACTTCAGCTTCTTTGTTTGTTTATGGATGTGTGACTAAAATGAACTAGTGATTAATCTGTAAGTCCTCGCAGAACTCATCGAAGGATGCATTATCGAACTATCCATCATTGTCAATGATGATAACACGAAGGAGCCCAAAGTGATAGATTAACAACCTCCAAACAAATTTTTGTGCTTCCTACTCAATGATGCAGACTAAGGGCTCGCTTCAACCCACTTAGTGAAGTAGTCAACGATGACAATCAAGAACTTTTTCAAGCTGACAGTCGGTGGAAAATGGTCAAGGGTATTTATCCCCCACAGATCAAAGGGCTAGGGAGAGCTCAATAAGCCAAGGGTACTACAGGTTGATGCTAGATGTTGGCATGCTTCTAGCAATGATCATAGTGCCACACGTACTTAATAGTATCCTTAAGGATGCTTGGCTAGTAGTATCCCCAACTCAAAATTTTGTAGGCTATGGAGTGGCCTCTGATATGGCTGCTACAGATCCCTTCATGGACCTCCTAAATAGCAAAGTCCTCTTCCGAGGAGCAAAGGCAGTGAAGAAGTGGCAAAGAGTAGGCTCACTTATACAACTTTTCATCGATCACCACAAACAAGGTGGACTAATGTTTGAGCTTTCTTGCCTTAGTCACATCCATGGGCAACGCTCCTTCTTGAGATAATGAATTAAGGGATCCATTTAGCAAGGCTTGCAACTCGCCTGCAGGACTGGGGCCAGCTCTTCCTCGATACTTGGCTTCTCGAGATTCTCCAGGTATGTGGTCTTTGGAATATCCACCTAACCGAAAGTGGCTAGCCTTGATAGTAGGGCTACCTAGGCATTCTTTATCCGGGGATCTACATAATTTCAAAAGGGAAAGAAGGACGTGGTGATTTCCCTTGCCCATCAAAGATACTTTTTCATGGTGGGGGCTCTGGTGTCAAATTCTCTAAGAACCTATCCCACTATCAGCTGGGAATCACTGAAAACTTTGAAATACCGAATCCCAAATTCATGGATGAGTCTTAGCCCCACGAGGAGGGCTTCATACTTCATCTCATTATTAAAGGTCCTGAAATTGAAGCAAAGTGCTAGCTCAGTGATAATTTCTTCCAGACTGGTGGGGATCATCCCAGCCTCAAATCCTCCAGCATTGGAAGCACCATTAACATGGAGAGTCCAGGGCTCCTCTATAGGCTTTAGCTCCATCAATGGTACATTCCACAATGAAGTCCATCAAAGCCTGGGCCTTAGTGAAGGGACGAGACTAATATTAGATATTGAACTCACCTAGCTTCATTGTCTATTTGGCGACCCTTCTAGAGGCGTCAACCTTCTATAGTATCTATTGTAGAGGCTATTTGGATAGGATCATGATCGAATATGCTCGAAAATAAGGATGAAGTCACCTTGCCGAAGTCAGGAGGGTGAAGTCAACCTTCTCCATCTTCAAGTATGGGGTCTTTGCATCCTTGAGGACTCGGTTGATGACTGGTTTCTACACTCCATCTTCTTCTCGGACAAGCATTGAACTTACAACTATGGGAGAGACGACTAAATAGAGATAGAGCATTTCCCTTGCAACTAACCTTGTAAAGAGTGGCACGATGGCCAGGTAGGTCTTGAGCTATTCAAAGATGGTTTGACACTCCTCCATCTATTGGAAGTTCTTGATTTGTCTTAAGACCTTGAAAAAGGATAGGCACTTATCACTGGATCTCACCATGAACCGACTTAGTGCAACAACCTATCCGATGAGGCACTGAACCTCCTTTTGGTTTCTAGGCGGTGTCATTTTTAAGATCACCCGGAGCTTCTCAAGATTCACTTTAATTTCATGGTGAGATACCATGAAACCTAAAAACTTTTCTAATAAAACCTCAAAAGTATACTTGTTAGAGTTGAGCCGCATGTGATACTTACGTAGGATCTAGAAGGTCTCTTCCAAGTTCCACCCGTGCTAATCTTCTTTGTCTCTTTTCACTAAGATATCATTGACATAAAGTTTTATGTTATGACTGATCTGGTTGCTAAAGACCTTATTGACGATACACTAGTAGGTGGCTCCTATATTTTTTAAACCAAAGGGCATGACTTTATATCAGTATAGCCCTTGGTTAGCAATAAATATGGTCTTTTCCTCGTCTTCAGGCACCATCTAGATTTGGTTATATCCAGAAAAGGTATCCATAAAGCTGAGAGTCTCGTGCTCGGAGGTCGAATCCATCAATTGGTCAATCTATGGTAGAGGGAAATAGTCCTTTAGGCCAACCTTGTTCAAATTGGTGAAGTTAATGCATGCCCGTCACTTGCCATTGGTCTTTTTTACTAGGACAACATTGGTAGCTAGGTGGGATACTGGACCTTATGAATAAACTTGGCTTCCAAAAGCTTCTTCAGCTCCTATTTGATGGTGCACTAGGATTCTGGGATGAAGCTTTTCTTCTTCTAGCAAACTAGCGAGTGTGTAGGGTCGATATTAAGGTGGTGCACCATGATCATGGGGTCAATACCTAGCATATCAGCTACTGTTCATGTAAAGATATCGATGTTCATATGAAGGTACTCCATCGGCCAAATTTTGGACTGCTCACTCTACTTGTTCTCGATATACACCACTCGAGAGAGTTGGCCGGGTCTAGAGGAATGGAATCAATTCTTTTGCAGGCTCTCCATGCTTCAACTTCTATTGATCCTGGAGGTCAAGGCTCTCAATGGCCATGGCCTTCTTTGGTTTATGCTTGAGGGTCACCATGTAGCATCACCTTGCCAAGGCCTAATCACCTCGTACCTTGTCCATCTCATAGAAGGTGGGGGACATTATCAATAGGTGGTACATTGAGACTATGGCTCGTAGAGTATTCAGATCAAGTCTCCCTAGGACAGCATTATAAGCAATTGGGATCTTGACCACTAGAAAGTCTAGGAGGGTCGTGGTCCTTTTTAGAGCCCGGTTGGCTATCCAGGTAGTGTCACGGTGCCCTCGATGGGAACGACATCCCTAGAAAAACCACAAGGGAGTGTGCGCCCTTTGGAAACAATTCTTGGGCAATCCTATCTAAGAAAAGGCATCATAAAATAGAATATCTACAGAGCTTCTATTATCCACCAGGATTCTCTTCATATTATAGTTGAAAATAGCAAGAGAAATAATCACAAGATCATCATGCGAGAAAAGGCCTCCTTCGGTATCATCAACAGTAAAGGTGATAGACTCCTCCCTAGTCCTCTAGTACTTGGATTGGAGGATTTCCACCTGAACCACCCTGATATATGCTCGTTGCCCAGAGGAGCTTGCCTCGAGTAGCCAGTTCATTAGAGATTATTCTGACATAGATTATGTTCTTTGCAGAGGGTTCGGTTGCTGGCTGGGGTTCCTAACTAGCGACCTTCGAAGCATGGGGCTAATCAACGTAATTGCATAGATAGCCTTGCTAGACCCATGACTCTCTCTCTCTTCAATGTTGATGTACTTTTTTACATTGGCCAAAAGCTCAGAAAGGCTTCATAAAAACTTTTTGGAAAGAGAAGTAAAAGCTGCCTCCACGTAGCTCTCTCTTCAAGGTTGACATGGCAACAGAAGGTTCAAGGCCATGGACCTCTAGCATGATCACTTTAAAATGTCCATTTAGCGACGAAGAGACTTGCCTTCCTCTTGCTGGATTGAGAAAAGGAAGTCAGAGACTCACTCGAGCCTCTTGCTGCTCTGTAACTAGATCGTGAACCTCTGGCCGAATTCTTCAAATGAATGGATCGACCTTAGCTCATGTCAAGTTTATTAGGCTCTTGCCACTTCCCAGAAGATATCTGGGAAGGACTTGCACATAAGGGCATTCGATGTTTCTTGGAGAAGCATGAGGGACCTGAAGCTCTCTAGATTGTTGAATGGATCAGAGGTACCATTATAGACCTTTATAGTAGGGGCCTTGAAGTGGTAGGGCACCAATTTTTCCATAATCTTATGGGAGAATGCGAGGCAAACTATAAACTAGGGCTCATCGCTCGAATCAGATTTTGCTGGTGGAGCTCTCTCAGGTAGCCATCCACCTTCTAGAGCTTATGGGCCAGCTCACCTTGCCCCCAGATTGTTGAACAAAGTAAGGGCTTAATGATCCCTCCGGTGAAGTATCTTGTATGAAGAAAGAGGAAATAAAAATAAAAGAATTAGATAGGTGTGCCTCGCTTGGCTCCTGACTGGAGGGGTGACTCCGAGATACAGTAGATTGAGGTGAGGCTTAAGGGAGAGCTCACCTCGCTCTCTGGGCCGACCACCTCGCCCGAGGAGCATAAGCTCCACAGGAGGGGTGACCCCTATTGCCGACCTTACTGTCGTGGCCTGCAACTATAATGTGGTGCCGAACGTCATGCCCTTTACTCCAGAATCCCGCAGTTTCCGATCTTGTAAAATAGAGTTAGAGACCCGGGCCAGGGATCCTGATGAGCGCACTTTGATGATCAAGTCAGCGGACGGTAAAGAAGAACAGATCCTCCAAGGTGGATTCCACTTTGGTCACCATGCTTGGAGGGGAGTTTTCAACAGAGAATTGAATAAAAGAGGTTAAAGAGGGGGATGCTCGAGTCGTGGCCGTTATGTTCTTTGGGACTCTCTCCAGGAGTCTTTCGGGAAGTCCCCCTGCCTTTCCTTCGCCCGATCTCTCTTTTTTCCGGACTTGTGCCCGTGCTCCCTCGTGGAGTTGCTTATGCTCTCCCCCTCCTTTCCTCTTCAGTGCCCTTTTAGATCACCAGTCCTCCTAGTGCCTCGATTCTCGCCTTGCAGGGGGCTCAGGGGTCAACGAAGCTCGTTGGAAGCGCTCTCGAGGTCATTACCCCTTATAGTAGGAAGTTAAGCTGTGAACCTTGTTTCTCCAATGGGCTATCACCACTGGAAAAATTTTGCAGGGCCTCGATCCGGGATGGCCGCCTTCAGGTCTAAAGTTTCTAATGCGGTCTTCTCTTTCCGGGTGGTTCAGGTTGTCTGCTACAGAATATGATACCTCGATTAGGGCGCCCTTTCCTAACTGGTGCAATGAGGGTAGGCACACCTTTCTAGCTTTGGCGCATCATATTGGGTGCGCTGCACTACGCACGCCGGCTTTGCTGGTAGTCTCGATGCCGGCGCCTTCGTTCTTACTGATGCTTCCAAGGAGCCACCTGGTGAAGGAGCTTGGGAAGATGTCTGACATGGCGACACCTATTTGCCTTCCCACCAAATGGACTCGAGGTGTACTCCACGTCAGCGGTCTTGCTACATCAACCCCAGTCCCAACCTGTGGCCTAAGCTCATCATGCACCATAGGCTATTTGCCCTGCTTGGGGGAAGGTGAGCACAAGGTGGATGGACGGTGGGTGGGCTAAACCTCGAGCCTAGGCAGGGCCTATTGAAGACTCTGTACCAAGATCGTCAATGCCTAAACTTGCTTAGAGAGTTGCTGAAACTGCTCGATGATGATAGTCGAAGCAGCTAAATGCCTTGCCTCACCTCCTTCTAGTGGGAGCAGAGAGGGGGTGGCCAAGGCTACTGATGCCTTGGCCGGGGCGGACATGATGGTCCCCTTTCCATTGGCCATAGCGTGAACCAAGAGCAAAGCATTAGCAGAGGCAAACTCTAATGCTTAATGTAGTTTTCAGGCCCATGGCCCTTCCTCTGGCTCCAATCTATTACACATCCTCTAAAAGGTGGTACTGACTTGGGCTCAGCTCGGATAGGGCTGGAGCAGGGTGGATGCTGACATGGAGCCAAGGGGGCCTCATATGGTTTTATTGTTTAGAGTCGATGATAAAGAAGACCAGAAAGTTCGATACACAAGAGGTGGATTCCCGATAGTAGACCCTCCAATGTTTAAGCCAGTCTTTTGGAGAGGCAAATAGAAGAGGCTTGGAGTTTTCTTTGGGCTTGGAGTAAAAGTGGGAGAAGAGTCAAAGAAGAAGTGAAGGTGAGAAAGAGAAGGACGGAACAAAATTTATGGAAGGAGAGGGATCTCAGTGTGTTTGAGCCCTACTTCTCTAGGGATGGCACACATATGAGTTGAGTCATAGGAGCCAAGGTACTTTGAGGAAATGGAAAGTATGTGTGGACGACCTGAGGATCTCACTCAGGTAGCGAGCTATGGATGACTCAATCTAGGGAGCTCAGGAAGTGCCTGGAAGAAGATGGTTCCTTTATGGTAGAAGGATTTAGCTCTTGAGAGGAGTGGGCTCGTGATTCCATCATCGTCTCTCCCCTTATTCTTCTCCTTATGTCCTTACCATGCCCTTGGTTGACTTACCTGGAGGGTTTCCGAGAACTAGTTTATAGGCATGTACCTGAAGCATAAAGATAAAAAATGATGGCTGGCATGTTCCGACTGCTAAAAACATGCTTGGAGTGGGAGATCATACTATGGTAGTGAGGCAGGGAGTGGTGGCTGGCACAGCATATCCCTGCAGCGGGCATTTCTCAGGTGTCAAACATTAATGAACGCCACACCAAGAGCACAATAAATTTATAGAATTGATAAAAAGGGGAGTATTGATTGTCAAACCGATTCGTTTATTTATAAAAGGGATGGAAATTTTATTATATATCAAATCGTAGGTATTTCATTGATTGATAAAATTAATCACCAAACTAATAAAAAAATATAAAAAAATATAGTTGATAAGAAGAATTTTTATAAATCCATTACAAGGCAAGGCAATATACTTGTAAGGAGACAAAAGTAATTATGATTTCTTTGTTTCTGAAAATATTGTATGTCCTGGACTTCATAGAGAATTGAGAATTCTAATTTATTTTAATTCTCATAATTGAAATTTTGTGGATAGAAATCTAGTATTTTGCAATGAAAGCAACATGAGAAACTTTGAAAAATTTTTGAATGATGACAAGCATTTTAATACTAATACAGATACAAATAAATTTATTAAATATAAATTATTTCTTTGGCCCAATTATCAATTAGAAGATTCAACCTGTATGAATCGTTATTAGTTTAATACCAATAATGGCAGCCATTTCAGTATGTTTAGGATATATATATATATACACACACGCTTTAGAATCTATTAATAATATATTTCCTATATATTTGTGATATTTTTTGGTAAATGAAAGCCGAAGGGTATACATATACATTGTATTACATTTTGGTATATAAAATGGATTTAATGGCGTATCAACTCAATTGAATCTAAGATAAAATCAGCAAAATCCTTGAATGTAGAAATGCATTTTCTCTTTCGTTTCTATTCTATCGAAATCAAATTGAAAATTTGATTTGGATAGAATAGAAAAAATAGAAAAAAACCCAAATTTTTGTGTGTACTAGATTAAAATAATAGGCATAAAGATTATTATTTTTATTTTTCCTGATCGATTTGGTAAAGTAATATAAATCCATGGAAAAGAAAAAAAGATAGAGATTTTTTATGATAAAAAATTTATTTATCTCAATTATTTTACAAGAAGAGTGGTTTGCGTGCATATAGGAGACTGGTGGGCATGCACTTCTAAGTTTATGTGGTGAGGTGTTGGAATGTAGCCTTGTCACTTAAGCTAGTTGACATGTGTCTGGAGAGGTTAGAGCCTGGTTATTATACTGAACTACCCTGACGTATCAACCATCACCTAGGATATTAGGAATAAAGGGTGTGGTTACCCCATTTAGATCAGTCTCATCCAGGATTTTAGAAATAAGGGTTGTGGTAACCCCGCCTAGAATAGCCTCATCCATGACTTTAGGAATAAGAGGTGTTGTTACCTCGCTTAGGACAGCCTCACCCAAGACTTTAGGACAACTTTGCCCAGGACTTTAGAAGATGACCTTAGCATTCACTCTTCACTGTATTCTCTCCTTAGAAGCAAGAAAGGAGATTTTTCATTGAAGAAATCAAGTATAATGTCTATAGGTATGTCTCATTGGTAGTACGGTCAGAGATTATCATAATTCCACGTACGGGCAATGAGGGTGCCATCCAATTGCTCCAAATAGTAGGTACCATATTAGACTACCTCGGTGACATGATAAGGTCCTTCCTAGTTAAGAAAAAGTTTTCCATGCTTTGTGGGATGGCTGGTGGTTACCTTCTGAAGGACAAGATCTCCTGGCCAAAACTACTTCGCCTTCATGCGGGCGTTGAAGTAGCGAGTTGTGCATCACCGGTATGTAGCCATTCGAACTCGGGCTTTATCCCAGACCTCCTCTAGGAGATCAATATTCATTCTTAAATCCTTCGAGTTATGCTGCTCATCATAAGCTTTGACTTAAAGTGACGGTAGGCCTACTTCCAAAGGAATAATGGTCTCTATTCCGAAGGCGAGGTTGGATAGCATCTTGCTATTTGGAAGCCGATGAGTAGTGCAGTAGGCCCAGAGGATGATGTATAAATTCTTTGCCCAAAGTCCTCCGATCTTTCTAGCTGAGTCTTCAAACCTTGAAGAATCATCCATTTGATGACTTTGGCTTCTCCATTTGTCTATTGATGTACAACTGAAGTGAACCATTGGTTGATCAACAAGTTCTCATGGAACTCGTCTATCGAACTATCTGCCATTATCAAAAATGGTGATGCATAAAAGTCTGAAATAATAGATGATAGACCTTAGACAAATTTCTGAGCCTCCTACTTAGTGATCTAGGCTAAAGGTTCTGCTTTAACCTACTTGGTAAAGTAGTCGATGGTAATAATCAGGAACTTTCTTTACCTGGCGACCAGTAGAAAAGGGCTAAGAATGTTTATCCCCCATTAAGCGAAGGGCCATGGGGAACATAGGGAGCTGAGAGGTATTGCTGGCTAGTGCTTATTTTTTATGTGCCTCTGGCGACGATCACAGGATGCTTGGCCAATAATATCCTTACCTCAAGATCTTATAGGGCAAGGCACGGCCTCCTACATGGCTATCACAAATCCTTTTGTGAACTTCCCAACGGGCGAAGATAGTGAAAGAGTGGCATCGAGTAAGCTCACTTGTAGAGCTTCCCGTCGAGTACCATGAATAAGGAGGACCAATACTTGAGTTTTCTCACCTTGGCCTTGTCTTCTGGTAGTGTCCCTTCTTGCAAATAGTGGAATAGGGGGTCCATCTAGCAAGGCTTGCTCCTCACCTGTAGGACCGGGATTAGCTCTTCTTCAATACTGGGATTCTTAAGGTTCTCCAAATAAGCAGTCTTTGGAATATCTTATATCCAGAGGTCGCCAGCCTTGATAGCAGGTCTGCCTAGACGTTCTCTATCATGGAGATCTGTATAATCTAAAAGGAGAGAAAGGATGAAGCAATCTCTTTTACCCGTTTGAGTTATTTCTCCATAGTGGGGGCTTGGGTGTTGAACTCTCCACAGACTTGCCTCATGATCTATTGGGAATTGCTGAATGCTCTGAGATGCTGAATCCCAAGCTCGTGGGCGAGTCTTAATCCCATGAAGAGGGCTTCATATTTTGTCTCGTTGTTAGAGAAATTGAAGTCAAATCGAAGTGCTTGCTCGGTGACGACTCCCTCCATGCTGGCAAAGATCATCCTGCCCCAGACCCTCCAACATTGGAAGCACCATCAACATGAAAAGTCTAAGGCTCGCTCACCGACCTTGGCTTTGGCTCCACCGACTCTAGTCCAGTCTTTGCCCTGTCAGGGATGGTGCACTCCATGAGAAAGTTTGCCAAAGCCTGGGCCTTGTGGAGGGGTAAGGCTGATAATAATGTCAAACTTGCCCAGCTCCACTGCTTAGATTGCAATCCTCTTGAAGGCATTGATCTTTTGCAGGGATTGATTGGATAAGACCATGATATGATATGCTTGGAAGTAGGGATGGAGTCACCTTGCTGAGGTAAAGAGGGTAAAGGTAACCTTCTCCATTCTTGAGTATCAGGTATCTAGATCCTTGAGGATCCAATTGATGTAGTAGACTGGCTTTATACTCTGTCCTCTTGGATGAGTACATAACTTACAGCCACGGAGAAGATAGCCAAGTAAAGATAAAGTGTTCCCCCATGATTGGTCTTATGAGGAGCGGTGCAGTGGCGAGGTAGGTCTTAAGCTACTGGAAGGTGACCTAACATTTCTTTATCCATTGGAAATCTTTAATCTATCTCAAGGCATTGAAGAAGGGTAGTAACTTATTGCCAAACCTCATGATGAACTAGCTCAGTGTGGCAACCCATCCTGCAAGATGTAGAAGGAGTGCAAGATGCTGAACCTCCTTCTAATTCCTACGATGTGTCATCTCCAAGATCGCCCAAAACTTCTCAGGGTTCACCTTGATTCCATAGTGCTAGAAACCTAAGAACTTTTTATAAGAGACTTCGAACATGTACTTATTTGAATTCAGCCACATCTAGTACCTTTATAGTATCTAGAAGGTCTCCTCTAAATTTGCCATGTGTTGGCTTTCCTTGCAGCTCTTTAATAGCATGTCATTGAGGTATACTTCCATATTATGTCCTATCTGGTCCTCAAAGACCCTATTGATAAGGTGCTGGTAGGTGACTCTAGTATTTTTTAGACCGAAGGGCATACCTTTATAACAATACAGCCTCTGATCTGTATAAACATTATCTTTTCTCTGTACTCAGGCACCATCTAGATTTGGTTGTGCCCGAAGAGGGTATCCATGAAGCCGAGGGTCTGCTTAGAGGTTGAATTTACAAGCTGATTAATCCTGTACAAAGAAAAACAATCCCTCAGGCAAGCCTTGTTCAAGTCTATGAAGTCAATGCATGCTCGCCACTTACCGTTGGCCTTCTTTACTAGACCATGTTGGTGAGCCAGTTTGGATATTGGACTTTTTGGATGAAACCAGCCTCTAAAAGCTTCTCCACCTCTTGTTTGACAGCATATTGGTGCTCAGGGACAAAGCTTCTTTTCTTTTGATGAATTAGGAGATACAAGGGGTCGACATTGATATGATGCACAATGACCTTTGGGTCGATGCTTGGTATATCAACCACCATTCATGCAAAGATGTCAGCGTTTACGCAGAGAAACTCCACTAGATGGGCCCTGGACTCCTTGCTCAGCTCGCTCCTGATGTAAACCACATGGGAAGAGTTAGATGAGTTTGGGAGAATAGGAACCGGTTCTTTTGCAGGCTCTCTTTGCTGTAGCTTTAGCTGATCTTGGAAGTTGAGACTCTCGATGGACATGGCTTCCCTTGACTTCTTGTTTTTGAGGGTTATCATGTAGCATCACCTTGCTAAGGCTTAATCGCCTTGGACCTCCCCCTCTATGTGGGGTGTGGGAAAATTTATGAGTATGTGGAAGGTTGAAACTGATATGTTAGGATTCGATTGGTCTAGCTTGGCACCTAGGCTTTGACCCATTATAAACACATGTCAGCCAGCTCAAGCGATAGGGCTACCTTCCTACATCTTGCCATATGGACATGCACTCACCAACTTCTCGCTTATACATTGACCATTGTTGGGCCTACCTCGTCCATCCAGTCATGCGTGCTCCCAGTGCGATAGCCATTAATATTTGCCACCTAAGGAATGCCTTACCAAAGGGATATGCCATGCCAGTCACTACTCCTTACCTCACCAACCATGACATAACCCCCTATTCCGTGCATTCCTGTAATAGCCAAAATATGTTAGCCATTATTCCCTATCTTTAGGTGCAGGTATACGTCTATAAATTGGTTCCCTAAGAACTTCCAGGTAAGCAGAAGAAGAAGCAATAGAAAAGAAGAGGAAGCAAGAAGGAGGAGGTCCCAAAAAAGGGAGGCGAGATCACTTAGAGTTGAGAACTCACTACTAGCCACTCTGAGAGACACACCCTTAGCTCTATAATTTAATGAGTATCCACTTAAGTGTTTATCAAGACATTTATAGGCCTCTTTATACACTTTCTATTATTAATAGAGTGTTCAGACCCTCGCTAATCCACTCACTAGTATACTATCTTCTAGGAAGTGGGTTTTATACTCCCTAAGCACACCTTCCTCCGTAGGCCGCACTTCACCTCGCCACCCTTACCCTTTTCCCTGGCTCTTATGAATAGAGCCATCAACGGGTCGGGTTCAGGTCGGAACCCAGATATCTAGATCCGAACCCGGACTCGAATACCCGACGGGTCTAATTTTGAAATATCAGACCCGTACCCAAATGGATCCCAGGTATCTAGACCCGAACCTAGACCCGAATGGAAAATCATACAAATTACTACCCTAATAAAAATCATACAAATTGCAGTTTCATGATAAAAAACAGGTAAATTTAATTCAAAAAAAATCATACAAATTACTAGCATAAAAATTATGCAGCTTCATGATGATCATAGCTATGTATTAACATAAACCAAAACCAAACATCTAACCGATTTCATATCACTGTGGTAGGGGCTCGGCCGCTCGGATCCAGGGAAGACAAAGTCGCAAAGATCCGAATGATATTGGGATAGGGGTAGCGGCAGCTGGCGAGCCCGAGCAGGGGAAGATGTTTGTGGCAGTGCTTGAGGATGATGAAGGACGAACGATGGCCGGTGGGGCTCGGATCCGAGGAAGACAAAGGATGGGAATGATATCAGGACAGGGCAGCGATAGCCGGTAGGGGACGATCGACGATGTTGGTGGCGGGCAAAGCTTGGATCCAAGAAAGATAGTTACAGGGGGTCGATGTCGGGGTAGTGCCGGCAGGCGAGGCTTGGATCCGATGAAGGCAGTGCCGCTGGAGGATGATGTCTGAGTAACAGCGGCCGGCGAGGCTTGGCTCTGAGGAAGGGAGAGCCAAAGGTGTAGGCCAATGTTGAAGCAGCAGTGCTAGCGAGGGGTGATGCCAAAGTCGTGGATGGCCGGACGGGGAGAGGGTTGATGCAGTGACACCAAAGACCAGACCACCTGTGACGGCTTGATAGGGAGAAGATGGTCGGCGATGGACGCCGATGACCGATCTGGACTAGAGAGGTGCTGAGGGGGGAGGCATCGACCGTCGAGGGGGCACCGGGGGAGGATTTTGGATTTGGGGATTTAATCAAAGACTCGAAGGGGAAAACCTAGGGCAGCGAGGGGCGAGGGGTTTTATATTAAAAACAATGATTAATTTTGAACCCTCAAACCAGGATTTAATGGCCCATGATTATATAAATATATAAATATATATAATATTAACTTATGTACTCAGGTCTCGGGTCTGCCGAGTCTGGATATTACATATCCAGACCCAAATCCATTTAAACATGGCTAAACGGGCCCAGATCTGGGTCTGGGTATACGGTTCCCAACTTAGATCCAGTCCCAGAATCGTTGGATAAATACTCGCGGGTCTCGGGTCTAGACCCGACCCATTGACAGCTCGGCTTCTAAACTCTACTCCACTCTTTAAACCTAGAGGGAACTCCAAGCCTTCTCTTTTTGCCTTTCTAGGAAACTGACTTAGGCATCAGAGGTCCACCACCGGGGACCCACCCCTGGTGTCTCGGACTTTCTAGTCCTCTCTATCTTGCTGGTCTGACTCCTAATGATAGGATCTTATGAGACCCGGCTCCATGACAATAGGCATGTTAACTCTAGTCTTGTCTGAGTCAAGTCTAAGTCAGCACTGTTGGGAATTATGTCCCAAAATCAATCATCTAGGCTGTAGACGGTTGTGCTATCTTGTATTTTGTATATGAATTCTTTAATAAATAAAAGTTATTTTTGGCTGTTCATCATATTTACATTTTCTTGTAAAGAACTCTTATATGATGGAGTCCTTAGAACTACATTGTTTGATATAGAGAGGATATATCAAGTAGTTCTTAAACTGGTTCACAACTAAATGATACATTATTATAGGATGATGATATATCAAGTGTAGGTTGTTATATGTCACATTTATTTGTTGTCCTCTTAACCAAGGAGTGTGGAGATACTGGTGTGACATGCAAGTGAAATGTATGATATTTCACTGAACGTGACCATCTGCGGAGCTCCCTTCTGTCAAAAGATTGCTCACGAAGGGATATGGGTATATGCATCCCTTAGACTTGAGGTCACCATGACAGCTTGCAAGCAACTCACTATACTTTGGTGCCGGACTACCTGGATTTCTAATCCAGAGACAGAAGGTTTCTGGGTATAGTCAACTACTTAAGGAGTGGTGGTGGATCAAGATGGAATTGACCTCTCAAATAGTTTGGAGTGAATGACTCACTATGTTTCAATTCAGCAAAACCTTGGCCAAAGTAGTTCTTGTGAGGAGTCACAGAACTTATGAGGTTGAGACATGATCTGGATAAACCAAATTAGGGTTGGCAGTCTAACCCTAGATCATCCTGAGCATTGTGAGGTCAAAGGGATGAATTATGCGGCAACTATATGCCAGAGGTTCTTGTGAGGTGCTTTGCATCTTCGACTTATCCGGACATTGGGTATCATTGCTAGATGAGGACTTTGACTGGTACTGAAAATGTTCCAATGCTACCGGCTTAGTATTCGAACCTATGGGGTCACACACCATAGAGGATTTTTATATGATCTTTTGGCTAATCAACGATTGAGAATCGTTTGCCATCATCGGAAGTCAATATAATTGACTTTGTTTCAAGTGTCAACACTTAGAATTTTACAGGTGTCGACACTTGGTGAAGTGTCAACACTTGGCAATTTTTGAGTGTCGATACTTCATATGACGAACAGAATTCTGGAAAGAATTTCGTAAGAGGATTTTGAGCAAGTTTTGATCTGGTTTGAATTTTGAATTCAAACAAGTTTTGGCTCCAAGGTTTTATGGTATGAAGGTCATACTTTCCTCTTTGGGTTGGACCCATTTGGTATAGCCTTGATCCTCTCCCCCATTGTCTCCCCTCATCTCTCCTCCTTCCTCTTTCTCCCTCTCCCTGCTACCTCTACAAATGAATGTCATTTTCAGGGGCTGCGAATGGTTAATACACAGATTTTGAGTAAAACTTTGAGAGAGGAAATAGAGAAGGGCTGTGAGAGGTTTTGGAATTGGGTATGAGTAACCTAGTACTCTAGCTAGGTCTTGGAAAGAGAGGTTTCAGAAAGGGGTTCCTGCTCTCCTCCTAGTCTTCTTGGAAGAAGAAGATTGGCCAAAGATCCCGAAGAGCTAGCACTTCGAGGGAGTTGATCAGAGTTAAGCTCAGGTGTGGATTTCCTGTAGAGGCCAGACGCGTGTGTGGCTCAAGCACTCTCTTCCTTCTCACAACACTTCTACTGCTTCTCTTAGAGATATAAAGGTATGGTACTTTTATATATATTCTCTTGCTTTTGATATTATATGCATGCTAGGTCATTATACTAGATCCTGCCGCAGGCAGATCGGTAGATCGTTTAGATCTATCTACCGAGCCTTCCATTGTGCACGATTTAAAATTATTTTAAAATGCATATCCTTCCCCTTTTCTTGCATATTGTATGCTAGGTGTAGGTGTTTTTCACCTTCAAGCACCACCTCCCGGAGTAGTAATAGAAGTTATGGCCTGTAGAGCATTCAAACCAAGTCTTCCCAAGATGGCATTGTAGGTCACTGGGATCCTGACTACCAAGAAATCTAGAAGGATCATAGCTCGTCTTGGGGCTCGGCTAGCTATCACTGGAAAAGTTATGATGCCCACCAT
Organism: Areca catechu; assembly: GCA_021397845.1. Lineage (NCBI taxonomy): Eukaryota > Viridiplantae > Streptophyta > Magnoliopsida > Arecales > Arecaceae > Areca > Areca catechu. The sequence goes on along the minus strand of CM038044.1, from coordinate 116,913,090 downwards.
TGGAACGGTGTTTCCAATAAAACCAATTAAGGAAGAGTTCACCCTTCGGAGGCAATCCCTGGGCAAGTCCATTTGGGAAAAAGCATCATAAAATAAAATATCTATGGAGGTTCCATTATCCACCAGGATTTTTTTTACATCATAGTTCAAGATAGTATGGGAAACAACCACAGGATCATCATGCGGGAACAAAACTTCATCGATGTTAGCAGTGGATAAGGTAATTGGCACCTCCTCCGCCCTCTGGAACTTGGGCTAGGTGACCTCCAACTAGGCCACCCTGGCGTAGGCTTGCCATCCGGAAGAGCTTGCCCCTAATAACCAGTCCACCTATTATAGTGCTGATGAGGATGTTGTTCCCTACAGGGGGTTTAGTTACCGACCGGTGCTCTTGGATAGCAACCTCCGAGGTGTTGGGTTGACTAACGTAGCCATGTAGGTAGCCTTACTAAATCAACAACTTGATCTCTCTCTTCAAGGAGATGTAGTCCTTGGTGTTGTGCCTATAGTCCTGATGAATCTAGTAGTACTTCTTTGGATCCTTCTAGGCCTTCTTGTTCATCTTTCTTAGATATTGGACAATATCCTGATCTTTGATCTTCATCAGGATTTGCCCTTGGAGAGCATTCGGAGGGATGAAGTCCTCACAACAAGACTGCCTAGGACTTCCAAATCGGAGGTGGAACTCTTTGTCCTGCTTCTTCTTCTATTGCTACTGCTATAGCTGAGAAGGAAGAGAAGAATGGGAGCGGTCCTCTCAAGGATGCTTCTAGTCACCCTTTTCCTTTCGCTTCTCCACTATGCCCTCTTGGGCCTTGATATGCTTCTCAACATGGGCCAAAAGTTCAAGAAGACTTCTAAGAAATTTTTTAGAAAGAGAGATGTAGAAAGTACCTTTGTATAGTTCCCTCTTCAAGACTTTTATGGCAATAGAGGGCTCGAGGCTGCAAATCTCCAGCATGGCTACTTTGAAGTGACCCATATAGTGGCGAAGAGATTCACCCTCTTCTTGCTGAACGAAGAAGAGAAAGTCGGAGCCTCGCTCGAGCCTCTTGCTACTCTGGAAATAAGCTGTGAACTAGTGGCCGAACTCCTTGAAAGAATAGATTGATTCCGATGGGAGTTGAGTGCACCTAGATCTCACTGCTTCCCTGAAGGTGGTTGGAAAGGATTTGTAAATGTGGGCGTTAAACATCCCTAGAGAAGCATAAGAGACCTAAAGCTCTCTAGATAGTCAAAGGGATTAGTGGTGTCATCATAGGCCTCCATAGCAAATGCCTTGAAATGGCGAGGCACATGTTCCTCCATAATCTTGCAAAAAAATGAGGGACAAATAGAAAACTGAGACTTGCTACTAGGAGACAAGTTCTGCTAGCGAAGCTCCTTCAGGTGGCCATCCACTTCTTGGAACTTGAAAGCTAGCTGACTTGTCGCCCAGAACGTCGGGTGGGGTGGTGGCTCGAAGACTCCTCTGATAAAATATCCTGCATAGAGGGGGAAGAAACATATTAATACATCTCGTGTAGCTCCCAGCGGAAGCAATGACTACAATATGCTGGGATGAGGCTCATCTCGCACCTCGGGCTGATCACCTTGCCCGAGGGGCCTCTAGCTCGACAGGAATGGCCCTTGGCTTTCCTTGTGCCTTGGGCTGATCAGCTCGCCTAGGGATAGGTAGGTATGCTGGTGACAGATGGTGGACTGGCTCTGCCTCCAACCTTGGTGGGGCCTGCTGTAGGTCCTGCACTAATATCATTAGTGCTGGGGCCTAGTGGATAAGCTACTGGAACTGCTTGATAGTGATGGTCGGGGTAGTTAACGGTCCCACCTCTCCTCTCTCAAGAGGAGCTGGAGATGGGGTTGCCATGGTTGCAGATGCCTCGACGGGAACAAATATGATCATTCTTTTATCTTTGGCCATGACATATACTACGAACGAGAAATGTCTAGAGGCAAACTTCAAACCTCAATAATGTACTTGTGGGCATGGTGGCCCTTCCTTTAATGCCAATTTATTATTATTATGAGAGGTGGTGTTGACTCAGGCTCAACTCAAACAGGGCTGGAGCTAAGGTGGCTACTCACATGGAGTTAGATCTTACAAGGTTCTATCATCGGGAGTCAATTCTGTAAGATGGAAGGTTAGAAGGCTGATCACTATCATAGACGATCAAAAATAAAACTACTCACTACTATAGCTAGTGGTAAGTCAGGATCGTATCTTCGGAGATCAAGGATAATTATTTCACATAAAAGAATAAAAAAATATTAATAGAAGATTAGATTAAGAGTAGTTATTAAAAAATAATAACTAATTAATTAATTAAATCGAGATAGCAAGAGAAGTAACCAGGAATTCGAATCTACCATGCAAATAGGTTTTATCTTCTTTTCTTTATATTGTAATAGCAATAATTCCTGCAAATATAGGGTTAGAATAATTTATCTCTTATCAGACATGGGCCATATTCAAAGATCACGATACATCCGCTTAGAGTATAAACCATCTAATTGATTTGCAAGGTTAGGAGTCTAATCTACCATACTATGATCTATCTCTCTTAGGCAAATACCGTATCCTGAGATCATGATATATCAATAGAGGGTGTATGCCGTATATGCTAGATCAAAATCTTAATCAGGAAATTAACTTAAAAGATATATGTTACAGCCATTATGATGACGAGGCGTGTCTCAGATTCTGCCGGGCGGGGTCCGGACCATGTGGATTTTTTTTGGTTGAGCGGGAGCGGTCCAGCAAGGTAGTAGACGGATCCACCTCGACCGAAGTCGAGCACCTCTCTGCTGCTCCGCCAGGTGTCCACCCAGGAGGGGTCCACCTCGACCGAAGCCGGCGATCCCTTGCTCCCTCGCAGGGTGGCACCCTGAGACGGTCCCACCTCGGTTGAGGTCGAGCCGGGCCTTCCTGCTCCTTCGCCAGGTGGCACCCGGAGACGGGTCCACCTCGGCCGAAGTCGAGCTCCCCTCTGCCGCTCCGCCAGGTGTCCACCCAGGAGGGGCCCACCTCGGCCGAAGCCGGCGGTCCCTTGCTCCCTCGCCGGGTGGCACCCTGAGACAGTCCCAACTCGGCTAAGGTCGAGCCGAGCCTTTCTGCTCCTTCGCCAGGTAGCGCCCGGAGATGGGTCCACCTCGACTGAAGTCGAGCACCCCTCTTCCGCTCCACTAGGTGTCCACCTCGGCCGAAGCCAGCGGTCCCTTGCTCCCTCGCCGGGTGGCACCCTGACATGGTCCCACCTCGGTTGAGGTCGAGCTGGGCCTTCCTTCTCCTTCGCCAGGTGGCGCTCGGAGACGGGTCCACATCGGTCGAAGTCGAGCGCCCCTCTGCCGCTCCGCCAGGTGTCCACCCAGGAGGGGTCCACCTCGGCCAAAGCCGGCGGTCCCTTGCTCCCTCGCCGGGTGGCACCCTGAGACGGTCCCACCTCGGCCGAGGTTGAGCCGAGCCTTTCTGCTCCTTCGCCAGGTGGCACCCGGAGACGGGTCCACCTCGGCCGAAGTCGAGCGCCCCTCTGCCGCTCCGCCAGGTATCCACCCAGGAGGGGTCCACCTCGGCCGAAGCCGGTGGTCCCTTGCTCCCTTGCCGGGTGGCACCCTGAGATGGTCCCACCTCGGCTGAGGTCGAGCTGGGCCTTCCTGTTCCTTCGCCAAGTGGCGCCCGAAGATGGGTCCACCTCGGCCGAAGTCGAGCGCCCCTGTGCCACTCCGCCAGGTATCCACCTAGGAGGGGTCCACCTCGGCCGAAGCCGGCGCTCCCTTGCTCCCTCGCCGGGTGGCACCCTGAGACGGTCCCACCTCGGCCGAGATCGAGCCGGCCTTTTTGCTCCTTCGCTAGGTGGCGCCCGGAGATGAGTCCACCTCGGCCGAAGTCGAGCGCCTCTCTGCCGCTCCGCCTGGTGTCCACCCAGGAGGGGTCCACCTCGGCCGAAGCTGGCTACCCTGCGTGATGAGGCCACCGAGAAGTAGGGGCACGAGTTTCGAGATCGCCCCTCGGACAGCGCGTGCCGCACCTCGAGAGGAGCGCCGGTACGACCGGCAGCAACACGCGAAACTTCATTTACATCAGCCTGACAGTTTCCACAGCCGAGGAGCGAAATCCCGACGAGATAGGGCCCGGTAACGGACATTGTCAACATCTGGGAACGAGAGCGCTGGCCCAAGGCCTGGCTGGTGTCCTCCCTCTACCCTTTCCTCACTAGGCTCGGTAAGCAAGACGAAGAGGCTGCCGGGTTTCTAGACCCGAAGGGGAAAGGGGAAAGGGAGAGGGAGAAGGAGGTGAAAGCGAAGAGGGAGCCCCCCTAGGGCGGGAAGCCAGAGGCAGTGTGATGGATAAAAGGATGGGAAGAGCGGACGACTAGGTAAAGGAAAAAAGGGGCTGGGAAAGGGAAAGACACCTAGAGCAGGATCCAAAGAGGGATCCCTTAGCGCAAGCTCGGTGGAGGAACCTGGCCCAATTTCCATTCTTCCTGAAACCTTCTTTACTAATAGGATCTCTAAACCTGGGACCCAGGCAGGGGCCCACCTTGGAGACTCTATTCCATCTCGCCGTTTTCTAACTTGATCGTCGGAGCCCCCTCACCGGGATCCCCGACCAGGATTTCTGACCTTGTCTTGCAGGATCGGGATTTCGAGACGGCCTGATCGAGTCATCAGCTCTGAAGCTACAGGAGCAGCGGCGAGATCAGCAACAATATATAAAAGAAGAGCATGATTTTTATTACATGAGAATCAAGTACAAAAGGAGAAATAAAATTTGTTTACAGGCTTCATCTTCATCCCAGGTTGAAGAAGTCTAGCTGCGCATCGCTATCGCCAGCATCTCCTCCATAATTTTTCTCTTTTCTAAGCCTAATACAATGATCTAAACACAAGAGTAAGAAAATAAATTAGTACAAAATTTGCTGAAGAAATCGATACCTGGACTATTGTTTGGGGTTCTCTTTTTATAGAGCTCGTCCAGGGCTTTCTTTCAATTAAATTTGGAGTCAGTCAGGCTCAAAATCGACCAAATATCATTGAAAAACTTCACAGCCATCTATTCTGCACCACAGGCCTCAGATTATGCCAAAAATCTTGTGGAATAGTTGCTTCCTTCCTTCTCAGGCAAGCAGAGTTCGAATTGGACTCCTCGCCGAATCCTGGATGCCTAAGTCCCCTTCTTTGACTAGGACTCTTAGAGCTTCCCCCAATTCTGGCAAAGCGGGCAAATAGCAGTGGAAGGCAGCGGCGTGAGGCGATAGAGAGGTGGTGGACGAAATTGGAAAGAACACGATGATGTTTGTCTTGGAACTGAGAGTAGAGGTGGGTGGAAGAAACTCGAAGGGTGATGACTGGGCAACTTCTCAGTGGCATGGAACAGTCTCCAGTGGCATTGATGGTGGGAGAGGTGACGTCCAATGATGAAATTGCTCCATACTGGTCTTGGTATGACAGAAATGAGAGAGCTTGCAAATGGTTGGATCGTGGCTTCTCCGGTGGTTTTTCCAAAGAGGGACGGCTCTCGGTGGCGAGAAGGATGATGGGGGATAGCTCCGATGGTCGGGAAGCATGAAACGACAATGGTAGTCCACGAGCAGGGTCATGGACCAAAAGTTCATGGCCACCATGGACCGCTCCCAGTGTTCGTAGACCGAGCAGCCATCCACCATGGATCGGCTACTCTAAAATTCATGTTTTTCTTTAATAAATTTTTAATTTCAATTTCGGGCTTGTTTGAACTCCAATTTGATTGCTGTATATGCTGTTAGACTCCAAAAATTGAGTTCTTTCAATTCATGAACTCTTTTTTATAAAAAATATTAATAAAAATATTAATTTTTAATAAATACAAAATAATTAATATTTATTTTAATGGTTAAATTGGAATAATTAATAGACTTATTATACCCCCTAACTTAATCATTGCTAGTTTTTTAGTAATGTAATTAAAATAAAATCATGTATCACTAAGAACCTTCTTTGTAAAATTAGATTTAGACAAAAAGTTAAAGAAAGCTAATATCATTAACTAAGTATTGAGTTTCAGAAATAAATTTCGCAGTCAAAACTATTAGAAACTTTTTTAGAGCTCATCCAAAGATCTACTGCTCTTGTGTTTGTGATGGCTAACCTAGCATTTTGGTACTAGCTTGTAAAGAACAATGGTATCTTCACTTATTACCTATTTAGGTCAATTTTCTATACACCCCTACATTAAGCACATGAGTTGAAATAGCTTTCACACTGCTTGATCCTTTTTTTTTGACGATATCTTTACACTGTCTACTTTTTGACATGAACAACAATGCTTACTTAGGCGAAGAAAAGTGGTTACTTGGTGGAAAACCAATATTTAGAACTTGCCTTTTTTTCTTTTCTTTTTTATGCAGGTAGCTCTTTTCTCAAATTCAAGTTTCTCTCAATAGGGTGTATATCAATTATCAATTTTCAATAATAATTGAATCTTCAATTGACCTTATAGTTAATACCTAGTTTATCTCATCGGTGTGCATGTGCGATATAAGTGCTAATAACCTTTAGATGATCTAAGTAGGCTACTAAGAGTCTAAGTAGCTAATCTATTCCTTGGCTCACTATAGTAACTAAAAAGTACTTCTAACTCTATTCCTTTTTCTAGTATGTTTTTTTCAAGATTTTCTTTCCTGGCACATGATTTAAATTTTTTTTTCAAAATTTTCAAAAATTTTTAAGGTGTTTTTAAAATATTTCTTTAAAATTTTTTTGCCTTACCTCTCAATTTAATTTCCATTATCCTCGATGGAGTAAGGAAGAATAGAATAAGGACAGATACCACCTAGATAAAATATGCATCGTATAATGCTAGGAGTGATCGTGCAGAGCAGTCCCTTATTCCTAGAAATAAGAATCATTAAAATAGAGGTCAGAAAATAATAAAAATTTGGGTTGCCTCCCAACAAGTGCTAAGTTTAATGTCTTCAGCTAGAACTCTTAGGATTCTCATCCTATTCCTGCCCGAATCTTGATGTGGGTTTGTAATTCCCTACGTGATTCGGGTTTAGCTTCAGAACATTTCCTGCATGGGATTATTAGGTAGCTAATTTCCCTAATAGCTAACAATTCTTGCTTTATAATTAGATCTAGGTATGACTTCAGTATCGATCGGGGTTGTAAGGGACCTAGATCTATATAATTGATGTGCCAAGTGTATGCTTTAGGATCCTTGTTTGATGCCTCTTCCTTCATTAGCAGAGGTGCAACTAGCATCATGAGGGGTTTAATCAATAATTTAGATTTTAGCGTAAGTCCTTTTTGATCTACAACTTGATACTTTTTTTAAATCAATATCAACCTTATCTCCATACATTGTTTCAACACTATAAATAAATTTTAAAGGTAATTCTCAAAAGTAATGCCAAATATAGAGAAATTAGATATAAAAGTTTTAAATTTGTTAGCTCCCATATGCACAATGTCCCACCCAATAACTTTTTTATATACTTTTAGAACACCTACAATTTAGGCTTCCCAATTTTATATTACTGGTAAGGTATCAGTGGATGCAACATGAAGTGGCTTCAATTATGGGTCAGATGGTGATTCTAACAAGGAAGCTATTAAGGGTTTGGATGATGGCTCATCTTTCTCGATCCAAAGTGGAGTGGTGTTAAGATAAGATGTTTCTACTAGGTCATTCATCTCTAGGGTACATCCTTCTATATCAAGATCATCCACCTTAACGTAAGCCAAACTAGGGTTTAACGAATTATGGAAGAAACTTTCATGTGTAGCTTCCCCTATTGTATTATATATTTGTGATCCTTGGAAAGTCTCAGTTGATTTTATCATTACATCTATTTGTTCTTCCTTCTCATTGAAAATAATGGACGTTTCTAGGGTTCTTGGAATTGGAACCATAAGTAAGTTGGGTGATGATGGAGTGGTTCGTCCCTCCTTCTGATTTTTTTCATATATTTTTACCTTAGTCATATTATCTAGGTTAGTTTTTTTGGTTGTATAGGATTACTTTATGACCAATTCATTTTCAAGAGTCATAATCGATTCCTGAGGGACAATTATAGGGATATTAAAGCTTTGAGCTACGTATTGTCCCTTAGGGTCACTCTCCGGGTTGACTAGGCAGCTCTTCTTCACTAGTAGCTATGGCTAATGATTTCCATTGCATCTCCAAATAGGTAATAATCTTGGTGTTAGGAGCTATATATTGGCCTGTGGTCTACATGAAATTATTCGGGATAGCATTGGAGCACTTAATTGTTGTTTCAAGGTCAGCTTTGGATTTAGCCAGAGCTTCTAGGGATTTTTCCAGAGGACTGAATTCTTTTTCAAGATAGAAACCTGGTTGATTATTCAATACTTGGTTAGGCCTAGGGTAGGGCTGATCAAAGTTATGGGTTGCTAGTGTTGCCTCTTATGACCATATAAAATTGGGATGATTATCCCATCCTAGGTTATAGGTTGGGGCATAAGTTTCAGTTATATATCTGTTATTTGCTACACTCCCCTGTGTAAACCCATTTTGGGTTGGGTGTCTCAAGTAAGGATATTTCATTACAACATGGTCTAGTGAGTCACATGCCGTGCACATAGGTGCTGGCATATGATGAATTGGATATATCCTTTAAATTTTAGGACTTCCTCAATCTTATGGATCATAGATGCTGGTTTAGTTCCTTCAAGTTTTATTGTATGATTGTATGCATCTTTGAATCTCATGAAATTGGGATGTGTATTAATCTGTTATGGTCGGTTCATAGAATTGCTAACTTGGGCTTTCATTCTAAATGGTCGGTTATAGTCAATTTTATACCAATAATCTTGCAAGGTTTAAGGTCATTCAATAAGATTTGGATAACAATAATCCATTAGACTTTTGAATTAACAAGTAAGATCCATGACCTTTTAATATTGTAAGGTCTAAACTGTATCTGACCATCATCTTTTTATCTTAGCAAAAAAAAATTAATTTTTTTATTAGCTATTTTTATATTATATGGAGAAAGAGGGGAGAAGAATAAGGAAGAAAAAGAGAGAAGAAGCCTAAAGGTGAGAACCTAAGGAGTCCTAAATCTAGTGATGATTGAGAAGAGTGTCTTAATTAGGTTAGATTTCTATTAGCCAAACAAGTTATCTAGCAATAAACTCTCTATCCTAAAATTACCCTATATCTAAACAGCTCCTAACTACCAAGGTTGCCTTCGAGCCTTTGAAGTTGGATACTAGCTAGCCATTGGCCAAGTAAGGGTAAGGTCGGTAGGGGTCCTCTGATGCAGACATCGAGATGAATATTGAACCTGATCAGCTGACTCATATATCAGGATAGCCCAGTAATATTTGGCGATGCTCAACCTAGACGTTTCGGTTCAGCTTCCGGCCCATGACGATTTGGGGTCGCCAGCCTCGCCAGCAGGAAACGTGCGCAGGTCCAGACGCCTTCAAGGGAAGCAAGTTTCAAATCTGACCTATTTTTGGGATGAAAACAATTAATTGGGAATTGGGCCAAAGGCCCAATACACTAATTGCGTCCGTGAAGTTTCGGATCCGGGAAAAACACCAGAGTCTTTAGTTTTATTATTATTATTATAATTTTATTAGCGGCGTGATCCCTTGATTTTTTTTTTTTAAAAAAAAAATCCGTTTGAAGAGTTTCACGCAAGAGTCAGCGTTTGGATTTGTTTACATTAGTGTTTAGTTTTTTTTTTTATTATTCCCTCCCTGTTAGTCACGTGGGGGACAACTATACCTTGTATGGCTTTGTTTTCTTAAAACCTGAACCCAAGGAATATAAGGCAGCCTTTTTTTGTTTGGAAAAATTTTGGACGGCGTGTTGTTTTTTGTGTTTTGGGAATAACATTTGCACGGCGTGGAACAATTGGACGTTTTCCTTTTGGGCGTTTTCTTCCATGGAAGGCCGCCGGCCACCTGTTTTTCCCCTTGCGCACACCAGGCCAAAAGCCCGGTTGGGAGAAGACGATTCCGTGAGGAATCTCTTCCTTCCGTTCCAAGTTCCTGATAAAAAAAAAAAAGAAGAAACAGGGACTCACGGTGAGAAACCCATCGTTCGTCCCTTCCAATCGTGAAGACCCGGATTGAAATCTGGTAGAGGGCTGGCAACGTGAGGAATCACGCGGCCCTTCCAACGCTTGATCGTTGCAGGTTTCAAAGGATCTTCTCCATCTTGCTCAATCCTAGCATCCAAGAATTTCCAGAACCCATTCTCGCTGCTTTGGGGTTTTGGTTGCTGCAGGCATTTGACAATCGTCCTGCACCAGCTTGGTATCAGAGCCTTGATCCGTTCTTGATCTGTCCTTGATCCGTTCTTGATCTGTCCTTGGTCCGTTCTTGATTTAAAAAAAAAAAAAATTTCTGCCGGCAACCATGGAGCGGAACAACGGGGAGCCTTCTCTTCGTGACGTTGTGGAGACCCAGTAGCAGATGATGGCTATTTTGCAAGCAATGATTGTACGGTTGGAGGCGCAAGATCGTGCTATACCTCATCAAGATCGTAATGTACCTGATGAACATCGAGAAGGTGATGCCGACCCTTTCCAGAATATTGAAGATCCTCCACCATTGCAAAGAGGGCAGCAACCGTGGCGTGATGTAGTGCTTCCCAGGGATTTCGGACAGCTGCCTATTCATGACAATCAGACTTGTTGGGAGTCCGAGTTTCGGATTGAGATACCGGAGTTCAGAGGTGGTTTGAATCCTGATGAGTATGTGGATTGGACCCCGCAGGTTGATGATATTTTCTGGCTGAAAGAAGTGCCTTTGGACAAGCAAGTGCCGCTTATCACAATTCGATTCCGAGATCGAGCTGCGGCTTGGTGGCATGCACAGCATTACCGGAGGTATATGGATGGGAGGCCACCAATTGCATCATGGGCAGCCTTGAAGCAGGAGATGAATCGGGAGTTCCTTCCTCCGAACCATGAACAGGTCCTTTATTCTAAATTACATGGTTTAACACAAGGAAATCGAAGCGTGGAAGATTATACTACAGAGTTCTACCGACTGGTGGCTCGAAATCGATTGATGGAGTCAAAACCAAGGTTGGTAGCTATGTATTTGCTTAGACTGCGATTCCCGATCCAGGATGCGTTGGCTTTGCATCGAATTGACAGTGTTGGTGATGCGCACATGCGGGCGCAAGCAGTGGAGCGGAGCCTGATGCGGAATAGAGGGTTCCATAGTAGAGAAAAATTATCTGGTCAATTTTCGGGGCAGAGTTCTGGTAGTAGGAGTGCACCTCCTGTGGTGAGGCAACAAACTTCAGCAGTTCCTCCGAGACCTACAGTGCCGAGTGGGGCTTCAGGTACCCAGCAAAGGGTGGGCAGCAATCAAGCCAATATTCGCTGCCATCGGTGTCATGACCTAGGACATTATGCCAATGAGTGCCCCAAGGCGCGTACCCAGTTACTTATGGAGGAGGAGCAGGAAGTTGAATTTTTCGAGGATGAGGAGTTCGAGGATGAGATGTATGTGATTGACCCAGACCACATCCAGGGAGAGAGTCTGATTATTAGGAGGATGTGTCTTGCACCAAGAGCTGGTGGAGATTGGCATCGGCACGATATTTTCTCAACAAAGTGCACTGTAGCTGGTAAAACTTGCAAGGTAATTACTGATTCTGGAAGTTGGGAGAATGTGATTGCTGAGGAAGTTGTGAAGAAATTGGGGTTGATGACTGAGCCCCATCCTCAACCATACAAGCTCGGCTGGGTGAATCGGGATGCAGATATTCAGGTCAGTCGACGTTGTAGGTTGGCCTTGTCTTTTGGTCCTTAACTTGAGACGTCAATAGTAGCTGATGTTGTACCGATGGATGCGACACACATCATTTTGGGATGACCTTGGCAGTTTGATAATAAAGCAGTGTATAATGGTTACACTCATACTTATATACTGTGACCAGATGGGAGAAAAGTGATCTTGAAACTGCTACAAGACATGGCTGAACAGAAGGTAGTAATTTGTTTGCCAAGCATGGAGTTTGAGGCGAGTTTAGAGGGAGAAGATTTCTGTTTTTCCCTGATTAGTAAGCCAGAGGAGTTTGGCCAGAATGGGGAACAGGAGCTACATGATCTTCCTCAGGAGTTGGTGTCAGTTTTGGAGGAATTTCGGGTTGTTGTACGGAGTGAGCTTCCTGCGGGTTTGCCGCCACTTCGAGATATTCAGCATGAGACTGATCTGATTCTGGGTTCAGTGTTGCCGAATAAGGCTCATTACCGAATGACCCCGCAGCAGCATGAGGAGCTGAAGAGGCAGGTTCAAGATCTTTTAAACAAAGGATTTGTATGGAAAGCATTAGCCCGTGCGCGGTACCAGCACTTTTGGTGCCGAAAAAGGATGGTTCATGGCATTTCTGTGTTGACAGCCGGGCAATAAACAGAATTACTGTGAAATAGAGATTTCCAATACCGAGGCTGGATGATTTGCTAGATCAGTTGAGTGGTGCCATGTTCTTTACTAAGATTGATTTGAAAAGTGGGTATCATCAGATCAGAATGAAGCTAGGTGATGAATGGAAGACAGCCTTCAAGACAAAGGAAGGCCTGTATGAATGGTTGGTGATGCCATTCGGGCTATCTAATGCGCCTAGTACATTCATGCGAGTAATGAACCAGGTTTTGCGTCCATTCCTTAGTTTTTTTGTTGTTGCATACTTTGATGATATATTGATATACAGTAAGACAGCACAAGAGCATGTTGAGCATGTTTCACAAGTTCTAACAGTATTACGTGAAAACCAGCTTTTTGCTAACCCAGAGAAGTATATTTGGATGGTAGACAAATTAATTTTTCTGGGATATGTTGTTACTAGTGATGGAATTCTTCCAGATGAAAGTAAGGTGCGAGCGATAGTGGACTGGCCAGCACCTATAACTTTAACTGAATTGAGATCATTTTTGGGTCTTGCGGGTTTTTACAGAAGGTTTGTGAAGAGGTATAGTGAGATTGCTGCATCCTTAACAGACTTGTTGAAATTAAATCAGTTTGGATGGAATGACTCTGCTCAGGAAGCATTTGATGAGATGAAAGTCAAGTTGACCCAAGCACCACTATTGGTTCTTCCAGATTTTAACAAGGTATTCGAAGTGGATTGTGATGCTTCGAAGACTGGGATTGGCGCAGTACTCAGCCAAGATGGAAGACCCGTTGCTTTCTACAGTGAGAAGCTTGGAGGTGCCAAACTGATGTATTCGGTTTATGATTTGGAGCTATACGCCATTGTGAGGTCATTGCAACATTGGCGACATTACTTGATCCAGGAAGAATTTGTGCTGTACTCAGATCATCAAGCATTAAAATTTCTACAGGGACAACATAAGTTAAGCTCCAGACATGCAAAATGGGTAAGTACTCTACAGGAGTATACTTTCAGCATCAAGCATAAGTCAGGCACTTTGAACAAAGTGGCAGATGCTTTAAGTAGACAGAGTTTATTGATTGGTGCTATGCAAGTATATACCCTTGGGTTTGAAAGCATGAAGGACAAAACTGCATGGTTAATTCGTCAACGGTTTTATTGGCCTGGGCTTGACCGAGATGTCAAAACCTTTATGAAGAGATACCGTTTGTGTCAGGAATCCAAAGGAACAGATACAAATCAAGGTTTATATACCCCTTTACCGATTCCAGATGAGCCGTGGCGAGAGGTATCTATGGATTTTGTTGTAGGTTTACCGCGGATAGTGAGAGGTCTAGATTCAATTATGGTAGTCGTAGATTGGTTCAGCAAGATGGCTTGTTTCTTGCCATGCAAAACAATATTTGATGCGTCGAAAGTAGCTGATCTTTATTTTTCTGCAGTTGCTCGACATTATGGGTTACCGTCGTCAATAGTTTCGGACCGAGATAGCAAGTTTATGGGGCATTTCTGGCATGAATTATGGAAAAAGTTGGGTACAAAATTAAAATTCAGTAGTCCCTATCATCCTCAGACCGATGGGCAAACCAAGACTGTCAACCGAAGTCTTGGTAACTTGTTAAGAGCCAATGTGCAAGAATTTAAAAACTGGGATGTATGTTTGCCGAAGATTGAGTTTGAGTTCAATTCTTCAGTGAACCGTTCTACTGGTTTTGCACCCTTTCAGGTATTGTATGGATTTCTGCAAAGAGGAACACTTGATATTTTACCTGTTGATGTGCCAAACAAATCAAGTAAGAAGATAGAAGATCGAGTGGCTGATCTCCGTGAGGTGCACGCAACTGTTAAAGCCAATCTAGAGCAAAATTATGCCAAGTATAAGGCTAAGGCTGATCAGACACGTCGACAGCAGACTTTTGAGGTTGGTGATTTGGTATGGGTCTTCTTGCCAAGAGAACGATATCCACAGGGGGCCTACACCAAACTCAAACCAAAGAAAATTGGTCCTTGTCAGGTGTTGGAGAAATTTAGTGACAATGCCTACCGAGTTGAATTACCAGACGATGTCCTTATTTCTGATGTATTCAATATTTGACATCTAACCCCTTATGCAGGTGATAATTCGAGCTTGAGGACAAGCTTTTCAGAGGAAGGGGAGAGTGATGCAGACATCGAGATGAATATTGAACCTGATCAGCTGACTCATATATCAGGACAGCCTGGTGATAGTTCGGCGAAGCTCAACCCAGACATTTCGGTTCAGCTTCCGGCCCATGACGATTTGGGGTCGCCAGCCTCGCCAGCAGGAAACGGTGCAGGTCCAGACACCTTCAAGGGAAGCAAGTTTCAAATCTGACCCGTTTTTAGGATGAAAATAATTAATTGGGAATTGGGCCGAAGGCCCAATACACTAATTGCATCCGTGAAGTTTCGAATACGGGAAAAATACCGGAGTCTTTAGTTTTTTTTTATTATTATAATTTTATTAGTGGCGTGATCTCTTGTTTTTTTTTTTTTTTAAAAAAAATTCGTTTGAAGAGTTTCACGCAAGAGTCAGCGTTTGGATTTGTTTACATTAGTGTTTAGTTTTTTTTTTTTTATTAGTCCCTCCCTGTTAGTCACGTGGGGGACAACTATACCTTGTATGGCTTTGTTTTCTTAAAACCTGAACCCAAGGAATACAAGGCAGCATTTTTTTGTTTGGAAAAATTTTGGACGGCGTGTTGTTTTTTGTGTTTTGGGAATAACATTTGCACGGCGTGGAACAATTGGACGTTTTCCTTTTGGACGTTTTCTTCCGTGGAAGGCCGCCGGCCACCTGTTTTTCCCCTTGCGCACACCAGGCCAAAAGCCCGGTTGGGAGAAGACGATTCCATGAGGAATCTCTTCCTTCCATTCCAAGTTCCTGATAAAAAAAAAAAGAAGAAGAAACAGGGACTCATGGTGAGAAACCCATCGTTCGTCCCTTCCAATCGTGAAGACCCGGATTGAAATCTGGTAGAGGGCTGGCAACGTGAGGAATCACGCGGCCCTTCCAGCGCTTGATCGTTGCAGGTTTTAAAGGATCTTCCCCATCTTGCTCAATCCTAGCATCCAAGAATTCCCAGAACCCGTTCTCGCTGATTTGGGGTTTTGGTCGCTGTAGGCGTTTGACAACTGCCCTACACCAGCTATTGCTTTCCTTAGATACCAAATGAATTGGCCAGGTTAGACAATAGAACTAATTAAAGAATCACCTTCCTTCAGGGCTACATCATCCTTGAACCCCTTTCCTAGAGATACCGATTAACCAGTTAATTCTGAGCTAGTCCAACTCTCAGGATCTCTTATCCTAGTGAGCTTGAAAATTATTAGGGACCAATATCTAATTAATTTTAAATTAAGACTTAGGTTATGCAGTATGTAGGATAGTGGTTTGTAGGCCAAGGATGGGTAATGAAATTTCCATCTTATATTATTTAGGGTTTATGCCTGTTGCCGCCCGGATCGTCGTGGCCCGTAGCTCCTACGTGGTGTCGGGCAATACCTTCTTTCGCCTGGTGTCTGCTATGCATGCTCGGTCCTATGAAAGAAAGGAGACCTGGGTCGGGGAACCCGACGAGGGTACTCCGACGGTCAAGTCAGTAGCACGATCTAGGAGAACAGATCCTCTCCGATGGATCCCAAGTTGGTTTCCACTTCAGGAGGTAACGAATGAAAGTGATAGAATGGGGACCGGAGAGGAGAAGGAGGTCGCGAGCTGTGGTGGCTATGGTCGTTGGAACTCTTTGGGAGAGTTCTTCGATAGCCGAGATGCTTCAGGTCTCCTGGTGTTCCCTCCTCCTCCTTGCTTACCTTTTCTCGAAGGCCCTATAGGATCTCTTATAGGTGAAAGGCACCGTCAGCATGGTGCCCCCTTCTGGCCTGGCCCTCCAGCCATACCTAGTTGGTTGCAGGCCCTTCCTGGGATGTGAAGGGGCGCATGCCCCATTTTCGATGGGGAGGTATGCCGTGGGTTCCCCCGCTCTGGCAGGGTGCCATGCTTGGGTAAACCCTTCAGAGCCTTGGTTCGGGGGCAGATGCCATAGGATCAAAACCCTCTTCTTTTGGGTGGTGCAGTAGGTTGATAGAGAAGCGCAGTGCCTTGGACAGGGCATTCTTTTCCAGATGGTGTTTATGGTGGCCCGAAGGGGACCTGTCACTTCGACAAGATGCTCCCCCTTAGGTCCACGTACCTTTTCCTCCTTAGGCTTCTAGGCGATGCACTAACATCTGCCATATGTGTCAGCTTTTTTGCACTGTGACTGGGTCCCGATTAGGGTGACGTTGTCTATCGTCACCTCTCCCACCGCCATAGGAGCGCCCACGGGAGAGGTCACATCATCTTATCGATTAATATTTGGTCCATTGGTGAGGTCGACTGTGACCAGGAATGGACCTCGAATAGGGGCTGCTTCGATGGATAGGTCCAGAGAGCGGGAACATGACCTCTATCAGGGTCCGACCTCAGGGGAACCACTCTAGCACGAGGTACGAGGTGGGACTTCTACCAAGATTTGACATCAGGGGAATCGCTCCAGCACAAGGTACTGGGCAGGACCTCTGCCGGGGTTCAACCTCAGGGGAACCGTTTTGGCATGAGGAACGAGGTGTGACCTCATCAAGGTTCGTCATCAGGGGAACCACTCCGACATGAGGTACGAGGCAGAACCTCAGCCAGGATTCAACCTCAGGGGAACCACTCTGGCACGAGGTGCGAGGCAGGACCTCAGTCGGGGTTCGACCTCAGGGGATCCACTCCGGCATGAGGTGCGAGGCAAGACCTCAGTCAGGGTCGATCTCAGGAGAACCACTCCGGCACGAGGTGCAAGGCAGGACCTCAATAAGGGTTCGACCTCAAGGGAACCACTCAGGTGTGAGGTACGAGGCACGATCTCAGTTGGGGTTCGATCTCAGGGGAACCACTCTGGCATGAGGTATGACCTCAGGAGAACCACTCTGGCATGATATGCGATGTGGGACCTCTAACAAAGTTTGACCTCAGGGGAACCACTCTAGCACGAGGTGACCGAAGAGCAGAGCTGAGCTGGTGCCTCTGCCTGCATGGCCACCACTTGGATTGAGAGGGTTTCCATGTTAGTAGCCTTGCCTTATCAGTTGCCCCCAACTCTCAAGCCCCGGTGCGGTACGGCACTCGGGACGAAGGGAGTTATTGTGATACTAACATGGAAAGGCAAATATCTGGTGCCATAAATGCCATGATCACCGTTGATTTGTGAATCGCGCCTTGGAGCCAACGCCGGGATGCCACGTTGATGAATTCGAGAAGGCATAATGGTAGGTGCTGGGCTTAAGGTGACCTTTGGCTAATCGAGGTGCCATATGTTGTCGCCTCCGACACATGGCGCCTTCCGTTGATGAAGGGGCCAAAATGTCATACGGGCATTGGTGTGGATACCAGGGCTATAAAATATCGACAGATTGACATCCCTGTGGATTACTTATGAATAAAGCCTTGGACTCAACCCCTTTTACCATGTAAATATTTTATTTTAATTTATGTTATTTTGGGTTAATTAGGGTTAGCTCCTTTTACCAACTGTAATTAGGGTTTTATTATTTAGCTTATTTAGCCTTTTGGGCTAAATCCTTTTTACCATATTGATCAAAACCCCATTTATTAGTTGTGTCAAACCCTATTGGGCCAAACACTGTTCACCATTCTATTCTTTTTGTTACCTGAGGTTAAGCCTTTTGATCAATTGATCAATTGGGCTTTAGTTATTTGGTTTTGAGTCTTGTAATAATTAGTTATTGAGTCCTATAATACAAGGGGGATCCAATTGAAGACCAATGTGATTTCATGTGCACTCAAATCAAGATCCATGTGAACCTAAATCAAGATTCCATTGACCCATGTGCTAGCTCAAGGCAAGCCATGTGACTCCATGTTCTAGCCCAAGTCACTTGTCATATGTAACCAAGTGTTGGCGCCACCTTTTCAAGAATCTGGATAACACCACATGACTTGTCTGGATACCACTTGCCACTTCATCGGGACAACACCACTTGCCACTTCTTCGGGACAACACTATCTGACTTGTCTGGACATCACTCGCCACATCATCCAGGACATTATCACATGACATGTTACTTATGTTTGGACATCCCACATGCCATGTCTTAAATGAAAGCAAGAATTGGCACCCCTTCTTTTTAAGATGAGTAAAGCAGGAGTCTTCACTCTTAGCACCATTCATCTCAAATAATTGTCTCTAATTCCAAGGGAGAAGTCGGCTAAGAATCCTTCTCTAAGGGGCACCTATCAAAGAGAATTTCAAGGAATTTTCTTACTTCAAGAGTTCAAGGCAATCAAGTCCAGGAAATCAAGATTTCAAGAACTCATGAATCTTACTAAAACTCATAAGTTTTTTTTCTATCCAAATTGAAGAGTCCACTCTCATACAAGAGCCCTCATCATCCATACTCAAGAGTCATAACACCAGAAGAAAGAATTCAAGAGTTGCTGCCCAAGAAGTATTAACTCCAAGTCTTTGAATCCTTTACACCACTGGTTGATGGTCTATAAATATTCCATCAACCCCTCCTTGTAATTATAATTCATTCATCAATAAAGAAAGTTATTCTGCCAAAATTTCTTCCTTTGCTGTGTGCACCATGGGGTTTGAGGCCCTTTTCCTTTGTTCTTCGGAACATCGTGGATTGCGAGGCCCTAGTTATCCTACCTATCCAGCCAACAAGAATCCCTAACCATCATTCCTAACCCTTTCCTTTCCTTCTTTTCCATTTCTTTGCTGATTTCTAAATTTAAATTTTCTTTGTTGAATGTTTGCAGGTGATCAGAAATTGAAGTCAGGTATTCTTGTCTCAGAATCGGCATCGCGCGAAAGATCGGAGCCCGGGAATGAGTTCTTGAAACCCTGCCGCGACAATCTTGAGAGTCCTGCCATATTATTTCAGAAGGACGATTCGGCATTGGTAAACTTTAAACCTCTTCCGTCCTCTTTAATTTCTGAAGAGTTGATAAGTAGACCATAGTTTTGATGATTTCTTAGCCACCAGATCCTGCTTTCCTAGTTATTTTGTTAGGTTTACTTGTGCGGGTAGTTAATTATACTAGTTTCCTTTACTGTCTTCTTTGAGTTTCCTTAAAATCTAAAAAAATAAAAAAATAAAAAAATTTATTATTCTCTACTAATCTTTGTTAATTAAGCTTTAATTATTTGTCTCGTATCAGTTTTGGTATCAGAGTAGGTTAAACTAGGATTTAATCGCTCTTATGCTGATTTAGTTTGTCTTTAAGTACTTGGATCGGGTGCTTCACCATGGCCATTCGGTCATAGAAAAAAGTAGGACAACAAGACCCTCACCTTCCATTCAAAAGGGATTTCTTATGGCGGTGCCACTGTAAATTGACCCTTAAAGAAGAAAACAAAGAGAGGCATCTTTAGGATTTATTTTCTGTATCATGTCCATCACAGTACATAGTATGTTGTTTTAATTCTTTTTGTATGTAGGTAACTCAGAATCACCTAATTTTTATTTTTCTAGATTTATCATATTTGATAGTATTTTTTAGAATTTTCTCATAAATTATTTTAGCCTGTATATTTTCTGCTTACCAGAATACTGCCTTAGAATAGTTCTGTCCTGAATTTCAGCAATTCTAGTTTAAGGTTCTTTTTGCATAAATTTTACATATTTTAAATTCCTACATCTTAGGAATTTTTTTGCAAACTATATCTTTGCTAAAAACAAAAGAACAAAATACAAAAAAATAATTAATTTTATTTTTTTGTTATTTTAATTATTTTAGTTTGATTGCATTTAGGGTTTTATCTTGTGTGTGCATCATCAAGTAACCTAATCTAAGGGCACTTGAGCATCTCAGATCAAGGCAGGAGCTCATCACCTGTCCTGGGCCCACAACAACCTTCTTTGCATCTAAGCCTAACCCTAATTAAAACTTAATTAAACTTAATTGCTCTAGTGAGCTAAGGACACCAACAAGTCGGGTTCCAAGTATTGTGTGTAAGCTAGTGCACCCAATCCTTTGATTATCACTTGAATCTGGTATCTAAGGCTAGAGGTCCAAAGGCAAATGCCCTAAGTAGTTTCGTGGTTTTTAATTAGGACCCTGCGAGATCAGGGGGAGCCTCCCACGTCCCCACCTCTTACCTGGCCAGTGAACAAGATAATTATTGAATTGGCTATAATTTGAGCTGACCCATTTTACTTAAGATCTAGGTCAAGGAAACCCTAGTCCGAGTTGGGTTCGATGTGTTTGCATTGCATAACCCCTAAATTAGGAGACCAATACTTGTAGCCTCAAACCCAACCCAGTCTGGTTTGACCATGGAGTCCACTATGGAAACCTTACTAAGGACCTTCACTGAACAATGTACCCAAATAAACAATAGGTTGAACCGATTAGGTAACCTAGAGAAAAACCGTAAGATCCCTCCTGAACCTAAATTTGAGACTGCATACCCTGACCCATTCCTAGAATCCAACCCTAGGATAGCCCCTTGCCATGACCCAATTTGGGATCTTAGTGCAAGAAGACCCAATTATGACTCCATAGACCATGATGAGAGAGCCACCAGGGACTTTAGGGTAGAAGCACATAAATTTGGTGGTGATCTTGATCTTGAGGATTATCTTGATCGGGAAGAGGTATGGATCTGTATTTTGAGAGGGAACTAGTGTCTGATGAAAGAAAGTTTAAATTTGCTAAGCTTAAATTAGTATGCCAGGCTAGGATTTATTGGGATGATGTTGAAAGAATGATCAAATGAAAAAGAGACATACCCATAACTACCTGGGATGACATGAAACTTAAACTTAGGAAAAAATATCTACCCAGATCAATGAACCTAGTTCCTATGCACCAAGATCCTTTGAACCAAGCTCCTACGAAACTAGATCCACAACCCATAGGTTTGAACCTATATCCTATGAACCCAATGAACCCATAACCTCTAGGTATCAACCAAATGTTAGTCAAGTTTCAATTAGTTGGCCAGAACCCATTAGGATTAGTGCTCCTTATCAAAAATTAGGTTCTGACCAAGTCCACCAGAGTCAACCCAATTCTCATCCGAACCGACTCAACCCTAATCCGAGCCGACGCATCCCTGCTAGCCTAAATCCTAGCCAATTTCTCCTTAACCAACCTACTCCTACTATCCCATTGGTTCACAAGATGCTATTGAAGAAGAAGTGTATGAAGCTGAGATGAACTTAGTGGATGAGTATGAGGGAGAAGAAGAAATATATATGGCTGACCCAGAATTAGCGACCCGGTAGGCACCCAGGCTAAAGCCAGCCCAGAGTTAGTCGACTATGACTGTACCTTGATTGAAACTATACTGGTAAGACCCTTGGAAAAAGAGATCCAAGAGGAACCTAACCCTACTACTAGGACCTTACCTGAGAAAATATTAGAAGAGAGTCAAACCCTAGAGCCGAGTCCTAAGATTCATGAATCCAAAGTAATTAGTGAGGACTTGACTTATTTAGTCTAGTACCCTCAGGATGAATCCCCTCATGTAGTTCTAATTGAAGATCTCTTTCCTGAAATCACTGACCCATTCTTCCATTAAGTAGACTTTTTAGTGCCTGTAGATGTAACCCAATGTCCAAGCCTTAAGGTCAACCCCATTAATCTAGGACAAATCCCTGAACCCTTTTCTTATTTCCTACCCTACCAAGTTATCCCTGAATCCACTTCTTATTTCCTACCCTAGCCTGAAGTTTCCACTCTTTTTAGAGCTACCCGATTATATTTTGATGAAATCAGTAAGTTGCATAAGTTCTTTGAGCATATTCAATTTGCATCAGATTTTTGGAAAACACTATGGCATTTATTAGGAATTCATGCCAAATTTTCATCAACATGTCATACATTAACCAAGGATAAATTTAAGAGAAGACTCAAGGAATACAATAAAAGAGACTTTGTTATAGTTAAACTACGACCTGAGCGGTTTCCACTTGGAACCATGAAAAAGTTATATGCCCATAGTAATGGACCATACAAAGTGATTAGAAAAATTGGATCTAATGCCTATATGCTCAAGTTACCACCTGAACTAGGTATCAGTCCAACTTTCAACGTTTCAGACCTTATTGATTGTAGGGAGCCAACATTGATTCCTAGTGAGCCATTTGGGCCTAATTCAGTCCTTGAGAGTGAACCAACCCAAGTGTGTCCAGCTGCCATACCACCAACCCGGAGAGACAAGATCGAGTGGATCTTGGATGACAAGATCATTGCTATACGGAGGAAAGATTACCAGCAATATCTGGTTCGATGGCAAGGATGACCTGAAACTGATAATTTTTGGATCACCAAAAAGGACCTGCAGAGAGTTGACCCAGACTTGCTAGAATGCTATCATAGCGATGTTGATCCATACTCGACAGGGTCAAGTTTTTCCCATCCGAGGAGTATTGGTGTGGACATTAGGACCAGAAAATATCGGCAGGTTGAATCCACATCCCTGTGGATCACCTGTGAATAAAGCCCTGGACCCAACCCCTTTTACAATATAAATATTTTATTTTAATTTCTATTATTTTGGATTAGTTAGGGTTAGCCCCTTTTACTAATTGTAATTAGGGTTTTGTTATTTAGCCTTTTGGGCTAAACCATTTTTACCACATTGATCAAAAACCTATTTATCGATTGTGTCAAACCCTATTGGGCCAAACCATGTTTACCAATCTATTCTTTTTGTTACATGAGGTTAAGCCTTTTGATCAATTAATCAATTAGGCTTTAGTTATTTGGTTTTGAGTCTTGTAATAATTGGTTATTAAGTCTTGTAATACAAGAGGGACCTAATTGAAGATCCATGTGGCTTCATGTACGCTCAAATCAAAACCTATGTGCATCTAAATCAAGATTCCATGTGACCCATATGCTAGCTCAAGACAAGCCATGTGACTCCATGTGCTAGCCCAAGTCACTTGTCATATGTAACCAAGTCTTGGCGCCACCTTTTCAAGAATCTGGACAACACCACATGACTTGTCTGGACACCATTTGCCACTTCATCGGGACCACCACTTGCCACTTCATCGAGACAACACCACATGACTTGTCTGGACATCACTCGCCACATCACCCAGGACATTATCACATGGCATGTTACTTATGCTTGGACATCCCACATGCCATGTCTTAAATGAAAGCAAGAATTGGCGCCCCTTCTTTTTAAGATGAGTAAAGTAGGAGTCTTCACTCTTAGCGCCATTCATCTCAAATAATTGTTGCCAATTCCAAGGGAGAAGTCGGCCAAGAATCCTTCTCTAAGGGGCACCTATCAAAGAGAATTTCAAGGGATTTTCTTACTTCAAGAGTTTAAGGCAATCAAGTTCTAGGAAATCAATATTTCAAGAACTCATGAATCCCACTAAAACTCATGAGTTTTTTTTCTATCCAAATTAAAGAGTTCACTCTTATACAAGATCCCTCATCATCCAAACTCAAGAGTTATGACACAAGAAGAAGGAATTCAAGAGTTGCTGCCCTAGAAGAATGAACTTTAAATCTTTGAATCCCTTACACCACTAGTTGAGGGTCTATAAATATCCCAACAACCCCTCCTTGTAATTATAATTCATTCATCAATAAAGAAAGTTATTCTGCTGAAATTTCTTCCTTTGCTGTGTGCATCGGGGGGTGTGAGGCCCTTTTTCTTTGTTCTTCGGAACATCGCGTTGTGCGAGGCCATAGTTATCTTACCTATCCAGTCGACAAGAATCCCTTACCATCATTCCTAACCCTTCCCTTTCCTTCTTTCGCTTTTCTTTGTTGATTTCTAATTTAAATTCTTTTTGTTGAGTGTTTGCAGGTGATCAGAAATCGAAGTCAGGTATTATTGCCTCGGAACCAACATCACGTGAAATATCAAAGCTCGGGAACGAGTTCTTGAAACCCTGTCGCGAGAATCTTGAGAGTCCTGCCAGATTACTTCAGAGAGATGATTCAGCATTGGTAAACTTTAAACCTCTTCCCTCCTCTTTAATTTATGAAGAGTTGATAAATAGAATCTAGTTTTGGTGGTTTCTTAGCCACCAGATCCTGCTTTCCTAGTTATTTTATTAGGTTTACTTGTGTGGGTAGTTAATTAAACTAGTTTCCTTTACTGTCTCTTTTGAGTCTCCTTATAATCTGAAAAAAATAAAAAAATAAAAAAAAATATTATTCTCTGCTAATCTTTGTTAATTAGGCTTTAATTATTTGTCCCACATCAGGCATTGTCCAATCATTTGAAAAAAAGAAAAAACTTTCCTCAACTATCTCTCTCGACCCCCCGCGCTTGCAGGCGAACCAGGGTCTCTCCTTTCCCAGTCTGTCTCCTTTTCCTCGAGGCAACCAGGTTAGTCCCTCTTTTCTTGTTCCATTCCTTGCCTCTGGCTTAGGTCATCGAGTCTTACTTTAGAGACCATAAGTTTCTTCTCGTTCATCTTCTGTCCCTCTCATCCATTTTGATGGATGTTCCTGGTTGGAACCGTCCTCCTTCCACCAACCTGGGTGAAGCGGGGCCCTCTTGGCCGAGGACCCCGTCTTCTTCTGATGAAGAGGATATGGTCCCTCTTAGCATCCACAAGTGTCTCCAGCCTGGGGGCATAGTTATATATGGGCCTAGGGCATCTCCTCTCGTCTATGTTCATGCTCCTTCTCCACTCGGGCCTAGGGCATCCCCCCTCGTCTCTGTTCCTTTTCCTTCTCCTATGCCTCCCGGCTCGACCGGTCCGTCTGGCATTGCTTCTGTGATGACCAGGGAGGACCTTTCCTGGCTTCAAGATATTTATGGGATCCCGAATTCCATCCGGCTCTCAGTTCCAGGGCTAGGGGAATGGATCATCTCTAGTGGCCCAGGTCGAATTGCCCTTTATGAGGAATTCTTCAATAGGGGCCTTCGGTTGCCCCTGTATCAATTTTTTCTTTCTTTCCTTGATAACTTCTGCCTAGTCCCGGCTCAGTTGGCCCCGAACGCCGTCAGAGCCATTACTTGTTTCATCATCCTCTACCACTTCCATGAGATAGTGGCACGTTTCTCCTTGTTTCAGACTTTCTTCACTTTGAAACGCCACCCAACTGACGACAGGTGGTGGTTCCTTGCTCCTCGCCCAAAAGGGATTAAATTTGAACTTTCCTCTTCCATCAAGGGATGGAATAATAGGTTTTTCTTTGCCTTCATAGAAGGGGTCGACTGGGTCTAGAGTGATTTAGACCAAATTTTGAATCAGAATCTGCAGGTGGAGCCTGCAAACAGAGAGGTGCGTGACCAACTCGCCACCACTCAAATTCCCTCTCTTGAGGTTCCATTGTTTGAGCAGAATCTATTTGATGCCGGGGTCAGCCCAATCCCGGACTTATGTGAGCTCTTCGGATTGTGTCCCATTCTCCAATTTCTTTTTGATAGAATCTTCTCTGCTAACCCTCACTCTTTCCTTCTATAGGCATGAAATTTAGCATGGATCAGATCCGGAAGATGGCCCGGAAGAGGAGCACATCCCCCAGGCCCAGAGAGGAGACATCGAAGAGGCCCCGAGGTAATCCTGAACAGGGGCCCCGGGTAGGTCCCTCGCTTGGCCCAGAGAGGAGCACTGGGCTAGACCTTACGCCATCTGGGGTGCTGGCTCAGGCTTCGGCTTGTGGGCCAGGTGCTATTGCTCAGGCTAGGCCGGCGAGACCGCCCGTGGAGACCCGCATGGTGGTGGATGTGGATGTAAAGGCGGTGCAAGGGAGTCCATCAGTGCCCGAAGCTGTGGGAGTGGGGATGCAACCTTCGCTGGTTGAGGCTCCCACACAGTCATCCACTGCAGTGCCGGCCCCGAACACTGATGCTACCATGGTGACTAAGTCCAGATCGAGACGGATCTCCGTGTCGATGCCTTTCAACACATCCGCCACCTAGGATGTCGCACTATTGGAGTGGCTGATGATTGGGCCATCCAATAGCATGACCGCTGGGAGAGAAGTGGAAAGCCACTGGCAGCTGCCATCCTGGGCATTTTGCCCTAGCTTTTTGTAGTAAGCTTCCTCTTCCTTTCTTCTTTTTTTTTAAACTTGTTTGTTTCCGCAGATCGCCACCGACATCATCCTTATCTGGGACTTCTGCACATAGTGGGCCAAGCGAGAGGCCCAGGATAAGGCACAGATGGAGGTGCTTGATATCGAGGCCCGGGCCCAGACTGAGAGGGTGCAGGGTATGGAGGAGTGGGCTAGAGCCCACTACTCCGAGATGGCTGACCTGACGGAGAAGGTGGCTAGAGTGGAGAAACGAGCCAGGGGATTGGAGGCAACCCTGGTCACCGAAAAGTAGAAGGTGACCTGCCAGGTGGAAGGGGCCGCCATCGAAATTGCCCGCCTGGTGGGGTTATGCCAGACTCTCCAAGTCAAGTAAGAGGCCACGGTAGCAAGATTGGCGATGGAGGAGGAAAAATCATGGGTGACCGTTGCCCTGATGGAGTCCACCAAGAAGGAAATGATGGAGGTAGTGCCGAAGTTTAAAGCTTTGATAGAATTCATAGAGGAGGTGAGAGAGGGCATGGTGGACTCCTACTTCAAGGGGTTCACTAACTGCAAGCTGAAGGTGGCCAAGGCACATCCGGACTAGGACCTGGGGACCATCGTGCCGGACCTCGTTGAAGCTGATGCCGAGGAAGGGAAGGCTCCATCTAGTGAGGCCGAGGTAGCACTCGCGATGCCTATAGTCCTCGCGATGCCTGCAGTCACCTCTCCACCACCGTAGCAGCGGGAAGGTAGGAGGATGTCGATGATGTTCCCTGTCATCCAGGTAAGGAACCTGCGACGGCACTCGGTGCCTTGTCACTGCTTTTTCCTTTTCATTTCCTTTTCTCTTTTTAAGCTCTTATGAGAGCTTTT
Source organism: Areca catechu (assembly GCA_021397845.1). Lineage (NCBI taxonomy): Eukaryota > Viridiplantae > Streptophyta > Magnoliopsida > Arecales > Arecaceae > Areca > Areca catechu. The sequence continues at coordinate 116,885,821 of CM038044.1, read as the reverse complement.
ATTTGGGGGTCACCAGCCTGTCAGGGGTCCCACCTTCTTTGTAAAGGGTTTTATCTTTTAATGAAATCACAAGTTCCCTTATTGAGGTGTCCACTTCTCTCTTTTCCCTACTTTTTCCTATGTTGCCCTTTTTCTTCTTCTTGTCTTTTTTTTTTTGGGATGTAACTTGTATGACGGTCACTCCCTTTGTTGCTTCTCGATTTTTACCCTCCTTTAGGGACTTCATGGGAAGCGCAGGTGGTCGGAAAGAACATGGGATTTCTTTGAACTACTTCCACCGTGGGGATCTTGCTGAGTGCACTTAGGGATCTAGTGAAGGTGAGCTTCCTACCTCAGGATTGTAAGGTGCTGGTCAAGCCTCTCGAAGAGATCCTGGGGACCTCACGAGTCAGCCCTGCTGGATCTGGGCATCGTTGAGTTGGAGAACTGGGATTTCCAGAACTTTCAACCCACAGTCACTGGCCTGGGAGCCCGGCAAGCATTGCACGGGGCTTCCGGGGTGTCTCGGCTCCGATGTGCGGGGCTTTAGGAGTTTCCTAGCTTCGAGGTGCGGGGCTTCAGGAGTTTCCTGGCTTCAAGGTTCGGGGCTTCAGGAGTTTTCCGGCTTTGAGGTGCGGTAGATAGAACTCCCAACACAAGTGGGAACCATTTTGCGCAAAAAAGGAAACTTTCTATTAACAAAAAGAGATCTTACATTATTGGAAGTACATCCTTAGGTTGCAAGCATTCCAGGCTCGCGGAAACTGGGTGCCATCGAGTCCGACGAGGTAATAGGACCCATGTGGGAGGGCTTCAACTATCCTATAAGGGCATTCCTAGTTCGGGGAGAGCTTGCCATATTCTTCAGGCTATGAGGCTTCGGCCCGTCGCAGGACTTGGTTGCCCGGGTGAAAAGCCTTCGACCTCACACGAGCATTATAATACCGGACCACCTGTTACCTGTAAGCTGCCATGCAGAGTCGAGCCTTGTCTCTCATTTCTTCGAGGAGATCCAAGTTGAGCAAAAGCCGGGCTGGGTTTTCGGCTTCATCGTACTGCTGTATCCATAGTGTGGGCAGGCCTAATTCCATCGAGATCATAATCTCGATACCGAAGACAAGATTAAAAGGTGTCTCACTCGTTGCCATCCTGGGTGTAATGGGATATGCCCAGAGGATGCCGGGGAGTTCATCAGCCCACCGGCCCTTGGCCTGGTCTAGCCGGGTTCGGAGTCCTTGGAGGATAGTTTGGTTGGTTATCTCAGCCTCTCCATTCATCTAAGGGTGAGCCACCGAAGTAAAATGGTGGCAGATTTTGAGACTATTACAGAATTCCTCGAATACCTGGTTATCAAACTATCGTCCGTTATTGGTGACAAGGGAGTGCGGGAGCCCGAAGCGACAGATAATCGATTTCCAGAAGAATGATTAGACCTTGGCTTTAGTGATCCGCGCTAATGGTTCAGCCTCAACCCACTTGGTGAAGTAGTCGATGGCCACTATCAAGTATCTGTGCTACATGGATGCTGGGGGAAAATGATCTAAAATGTCCATTCCCCACTGAGTGAATGGACAAAAGGCCGAGAGCTGGAAGAGGGGTGCAGCCGACTGACATTGTATGCAGTCGTGCCGTTGACAGCGGTCACACTTCTTCATGTAGTCGGTCACGTCTTCCCTCATGGTCTCCTAGTGATAGCCTTGGTGAAGGACCTTGTATGCTAATGCCCTGCCCCCATATGATTCCCACAGATGCCTTCGTGGATTTTCTAAAGAACGAAAGCTGCCTCCGAGGGTCTCAAACATTTTAAGAGGGGGTAAGAGTGAGACCTGCGATAGAGCTGCCCATCCATTAACACAAAGCGCGTAGCCTTCTTCTTGAGGAGACCGACCACCGCACGATTCTCGGGTAGGGTGCCATCGACGATGTACCTGATGTAGTGGTCCATGTAGCTGAGCTTAGGAGTGACTTGCTGGAGCTCGCCGGCGACTTTATAGCTGGGGGTTTGGAGATAGTCAATGTAGGTGCGCCCCAGCATTGAGTCCGGCAGAGTGCAAGCCTAAAGAGGGCATCGACGCGAGCATTCTCTTCATGAGAAATATGGGAGATGCTGAAGTGCCGAATGTCCATGGTGCTCGAATGTACCTGCTCCAGGTACTTCACCATTTGAGGATCTCGGGCTTCGAATTTTCTTGAGACCTGGCCAGCAACCAACTAAGAGTCAGTGAATACCCTCAAGTTGGAGATGCCCAACTCGCGAGACACCCTTAACCTTGCCAAGAGTGCTTCGTACTTTGCTTGGTTGTTTGTAGCTTGAACATGAAGCGTAATGCGCACTTTGTTACAACCCCATCGCGGTTTGTAAGGATGAGGCTGGCTCTGCTTCCTCCTGCATTAGATGCGCCATCCACGTGAAGGACCCAGACCTCCTCGTCTGTTGGTTCTGTTTGGTGTTCTGGGAAAGTCTTCCTTGGTTATTCGCCCATCCCGGTGCACTCGACCAAGAAGTCCACTAGCACTTATGCCTTCTGGGATGGCCTCGGGTGATAAGTGATGTCGAACTCACTTAGCTTTAGCACCCATTTCGCCAGGCACCCCAACGTGTCTGGTCAGTTGAGTATGGTCCTCAGCGGCTGATCAATCAAGACCACGATCGGGTGGGCTTGAAAGTATGGCCTGGGATGCTAAGCAGACATAATGAGTGTGAAATCAGTTTTTCAGAACGAGCATACCTGGCTTCCATGCCTCGGAGGAGCTTGCTCGCATAGTACACCAATTTTTGTACTCCGCTCCTGTTTGTGCGAACAAGCACCGAGTTGACAGCTTCAGGGGTGACTACGAGGTATAAGAGGAGCTCCTCCCCATCTTCTGGCCTGGATAGGAGCGGCAGTGTTGCCAGGAAATTCTTCATCCCCTCGAAGGCTTCCCGGCACTCTTCTGTCCAGACAAAGTTGTGCACTTTGCGCAGCACCTTGAAGAATGGTTGGCAACGATCAGCAGAGTGCGAGATGAACCGACTCAGGGCTGCAATCCGGTTGGTGAAGTGCTGGACTTATTTCTTTGAAGTGGGATACTTCATGTTGATAATGGCTTGGACCTTCTCGGGATTGGCCTCGATCCCTCTCTGAGTAACCATGAAACCCAGAAACTTCTCGACTGCAATGCTGAAGTTACACTTAGCTGGGTTCAGCTTCATCCGATGGAGGCGAAGGTTGTGGAAGGCCTTCACCAAGTCTGCAACATGGTTCGATTCTAGCTTGTTCATGACAAGCATGTTATCCACGTAAACTTGCATATTACGGCCAATTTGATCTCAGAAAACTTTGTTGACTAGATGCTGGTATGTTGTTCTAATGTTCTTCAGATCAAATGGCATCATCTTGTAGCAGTACGTCCCATGGTCTGTGATGAAAGCAGTGCGCTCCTCATCTTCTGAATGCATCTGGATTTGATTATACCTTGAGAACATGTCCATGAAGGTAAGCAAGTGGTGCCCCGAGGTAGCATCCACTAGCTGGTCAATCTTCGGGAGAGGGAAACTGTCCTTCGAGCAGGCTCAGTTTAGATCGATGTAATCTACACAGATCCTCCACTTTTCGTTGGCCTTCTTGACCATGACCATGTTTGCTAGCCAGCTGGGATACTGAACTTCACGAACGAATCCAATCACAAGGAGCTTTTCCACCTCCTCATTGACAGCTCTCTACCTTTTCGGGACAAAGCTCCTCTTCTTCTACCGGACCGGACGGTACTTCGGATCAATATTTAATTTATGGGTGATGATCTTGAAGAGAATCCCTGGCATGTTCGTCACGGTCCAGGCGAACATGTTCGCATTCATCTGAGGAAATCTAGTAGGCGGGCCCTTTCCTCCTTTGAAAGTTGGGTCCCTATACGCATTATCTTCGACGGGTCCACGCCAAGGGGATATGACAGCAGGCACTCGATAGGGCTGCCTCTGGGGTCCTATGCCCTCTAGTCGAGGTCATCAGCATCAAGATCCTCCCCGGCACTCCTTGCTCTGGGCACGGCTTGCAAACAGTGCTGAATCGATCTATGTACTCCCCTCATCTCTCCCATGCCATACAGAGTGGGGAACTACACCAATAGCCACCTCGTGGATATGATCATGTCCAGTAGATTGAGCCCCGTGTGACCAAGGATCATATTGAAGGCTGAGGGGAGCCTAACGACCTTGAAGGTCATCATGACCGTACTCTGTCATGGTGGCGAGCCAGCCATGACCGGGAGGGTAATTTCCCTCTCTACCCCTACCGAGTCTCCGGTGAATCTGACAAGGGGGTATGAACCAGCTTCAGCCGATCATAAGACAACTTCATTTTAGAAAAGGCATCGTAGAAAAGGACATCAGTCGAACTTCCACTATCGACCATAATCTTTTACAGGATGCTTCGCTATTATCATCTCGACAACAACGGCATCATTATTTACATTTTCAGTCTCAACCTCCATCCCCTTTAAAAGGGGAGCACACTTTCTGACTCTTCCTTCGACCTGGTCCTCTTGGAGGCACGCTCCTTTCCCCAAGATATCATACCCACTAGCTTCTTGGTGGGTCGGTTGTCAATAGGGAGAAGTGCCACGAGTGCTAGGGGCTCTACCTGAGCCTTGCCCCCCATGAACTTTCCGTGATAACCCCTTTTAATTAGGTCTTCGATTTTTCTTTTGAGGTGGCGACATTCCTTGGTGTCATGGCCATGGTCGTTGTGGAATTGGCAATACTTTGACTTGTCGTGGCCACCGGATGGTCATAATGGGGGAGGTCAGTGTAGATAATGCTCGTCCTTGATCTCCATGAGAATCTTTGACCTCAGGGCGATGAGAGTAGTGTACTTTTCTTCTAGAGCAGGGGCACCCCTAGACTTTGGGCCTAACCATAGATTCTAGGTTGGTTTGGGCTTCCGCGTCCCGTAGGCTTCTCCTAGGGGCAGCTTCTTCGGTGGCTTCCCGTCTAACTCTCTCCTGGTACGATCTGCCTCCTTCGCGCAAATATATTTATGGATGCAAAGGAGAAGCTCGGAATAAGTCTTTGGTGGCTTCTTATCTAGGGAGTATGTCAGACGGTAGGTTTTAAGCCCCCTTTTCAGTTTCAGCATTGCATCGGGCTAATCTAAGTTGTAGATCTCTAGTGCAGCAACCTTGAAGCGATACACATAATCCCATAAGGGCTCATGATTCTGTTGCCGGATGGAGAAGAGGCTGCCGGTCTCTCGTGGCACCTTTCGATAAGCGTCGAAGTGTGCTATGAACTTTCCTTCTAACTGTATGAAGGAATTGATGCTTTCGAGATCGAGGTGGGTGTACCAGACCCGAGCTACCTTCTGAAGAGTTGCTGGGAAGGTGATGCAAAGAAGGGTGTCTGTCACCCGCTAGACTCTCATGAGAGCCTTGTAGCTCTCCAGGTAGCCTAGGGGGTTGGTGGTCCCGTCGTAGGGATCCACCTGAGGCATGCATAATCGAATAAAAATTGGTTCCTCTTGAATATCTCGGGAGAAAGGGGGTGGGCGTCATAGCTCGCCTGCTCATGAGGGGTGCCTTGTAGGTTAGCAAATTGACGGGACAGCTCAGCCAGCTTGCATTCTTGCTCCTCTAAGCATCTCTCGGCCAGATGCCTGATAGCCTCATCGGTAGAACCTTCTATTGAAGGTGTAGGAGGAGAAGGAGATGACAGCTGAGGAGGGTCGCACCGGGGGGCCTTGCCCTAATGGTGCCTACAACGTCTGGTAGCGGTGCGGTCGAAGACCGGAGACCGGCTCTCCTGGTCGATCGTCACACTCCACTACCTCTTTCTCGAGTCTGCAAGCTTCCCTTGCTATTGGTCACAGCCCGCGGAAGCGACGACCTTCCCTGGAAGGATTGTAGGTTATCGCGGGGTCTGGCAGCACGGACCACAGGGGTCCTTGGCTGCTATTGAGTGGCCAGGGAATGGTGCTGTTAGTGTAGCTATCGCATCACCACAGTCAGGATTTGGACCTACTGGGCGAGCGCGTTAACCTGAAGATTCATCGAAGGCTACAGTGGTGGAGCAAGGAGCTCCTTCTCCGGGCTACTAGGAGCCTTGTGGGGAAGCGAGTCCCCCACATGAATGGTAAAAGCTTTTCGTGCGCGCGTTATCACCATATTGTGGGCAAGACTGTTTGATAGGCGAACGAGTGGAGGAAAGGGGTGTTTGGTCTTTTCATTACCGGTCTCCCCTTCATGGCGCGCCAATTTGTTATAGCCCCGATCGTCGTGGCCCGCAGCTCCTATGTGGCATCGGGCAGTACCTTCTTTCACCTGGTGTCTACCATGCATGCCCGATCCTGCAAAAGAAAGGAGACCCGAGCCAGGAAACCCGGTGAGGGCACTCTGATGGTCAAGTTAGTAGGACGATCTAGGGGAACAGATCCTTCCCGGTCGATCCCGAGTTGGTTTCCATTCCAGGAGGTCATGAATGAAAGTGATAGAATGGGGACTGGAGAGGAGAAGGAGGTCACGAGTAGTGGTGGCTGTGGCCGTTGGAACTCTTTGAGGAAGTTCTTCGGTAGCTGAGATGCTTCAGGTCTCCTGGTGTTCCCTCCTCCTCCTTGCTTACTTTTCCTTAGAGAACCTCTAGGATCTCTTATAGGTGAAAGGCACCGTCAACATGGTGCCCCATTCTGGCTTGGCCCTCCGGTCAAACCCAAATTGGTTGGAGGCCCTTCCTAGGACGTGAAAGGGCGCATGCCCCATTTTTGACTGGGTGGTACACCGTGGGTTCCCCCGATCTAGCAGGGTGCCACGCTTGGGGTAAACTCGCCAGAGCCTCGGTTCGAGGGCAGATGCCACAGGGTCAAGACCCTCTTCTTCCAAATGGTGCAGTAGGTTGGTAGAGAAGTGCGGTGCCTTGGGTAGGGCGTTCTTTCCTAGATGGTGTTTATGATGGCCCGAAGGGGATCTGTCACTTTGGTAGGATACTCCCTCGTAGGTCCATGTACCTTTTCCTCCTTAGGCTTCTAGGCAGCTCTTTAACACCTACTAGACGTGTCAGCTTTTATGCACCATGATTGGGTCTCGATTGGGGTGACAATGTCTATCATTGCCTCTCCCACCGCCATAGGAGCGCCCATGGGAGATGTCACATCATCTTACCGATTAAGATCTGGTCCATTGGCGAGGTCGGCTGTGACCAGGAACGGACCTCGAATAGGGGCTGCTTCGATGGATAGGTCCAGAGAGCGGGAACATGACCTTTTCTGGGGTTCGACCTCAGGGAAACCACTCCGGCATGAGGTATGAGGTGGGACTTCTTCCAGGGTTCGATCTCAGGGGAAACGCTCCGGCATGAGGTACCAGGCAGGAACTTTACCAGGGTTCGACTTCAAGGGAACCACTCCGGCACAAGGTACGAGGTGTGACCTCTACCGAGGTTCATCATCAGGAAAACCACTCTAGCACGAGGTGCGAGGCAATACCTCAGTCGGGGTTAGACCTCAAGGAAACCACTCCGACACGAGGTGCGAGGCAAGACCTCAGCCGAGGTTCGAACTCAGGGGAACCACTCCGGCATGAGGTGTAAGATAGGACCTCAGCTGGGGTTCGACCTCAGGGGAACCACTCTAGCACAAGATACGAGGCAGGATCTCAATTGGGGTTCGACCTCAGGGGAACCACTCTAGCGCGAGGTACGAGGCACGACCTCAGCTGGGGTTCGACCTTAGGAAAACCACTCCGGCACGAGGTGACTAAAAAGCAGAGCTGACCTGGCACCTCCGCCAACATGGCCGCTACATGGATCTAAGAGGGTTTCCACATCAGCGGTCTTGCCATGTCAATGCCCTTAAAGTATTTTATGGAAATGCAATGCAAAACAAACAAGGTATCTAAACAGGTTAGAATGTTTTTAAAGTTTATTATTTATTTTCTTAAATTAATTAAATTTTATGAAAAGTATTGAAGGCCCACGTAGGCAATCCAAGAGGGGGGTGAATTGGGTTTTATAAAACTTTTGTACTATTTAAAGTGTGAACTAAAGCAAGTATATGCTAATGCAATTTAAGTGCTTGTGTATTTCAAATAAATGCAGCGGAAATAATGAAATAAAAGTATAAGGAGAACAATCACACAAATACAAAGATTTATAGTGGTTCGGTGCCAACCAAGTACCTACATCCACTCCCCAAGAATTCCTTGGGAATTCCACTAAGTTTGGTTTTATAACTTAGGCTCACCAACAACCTTTACAACTTGTTTTGTCTTCGGGCTCACAAGTCAAACCCTAGTTGGTTTCAAGGCTCACCAATAACCCCCCTTGGTTTTACGGGATAACCAAGAATCTAAACAACTTGTTTTGGCTTCGGGCTCACAAGTAAAACCCTAGTTGGTTTCAAGGCTCACCAACAACCATTTTGGTTTTCAAGGCTTACCAAAAACCTCTTTAGTTTTCCAAGGCTCACCAAAAACCTTAAGTAAAATAATATAAGAGCAAGTATAAATGAATACAATAAAAGCTTTCTAAAATAAAGCAAATATCTTTTTGAAGCCCGTTGAGAGTTGATGAAGATCTTGTCTTCAAGTTGATGAAGCCTTTGATTGATGCTTGAGGATGTGAACTTTGGATGCTTTCTTTGAAACTTGGAAGCTTGAAGGCTTGAACCACTCAACTCTTGAATCCTTGAAGAATATTCAAAAATCTCACCAAAGGATTACTTCCCCAATTGATTTTTGATGTTTATATAAGCTCCCAACACTTAAATGACCGTTTATAGCCGTTAGGGAAGAAAATATGACTGTTTGGAAGCAAGTTGGAGAAGTTCTGCAGTCCAGAAAACTAGCCGTTACTGTTCAAGTGTCGACACTTCACCTTCAGGTATCGACACTTCAGTTTCAAGTGTCGACACTTTAGTTTCCAGGTGTCGACACTTCACTTCCAAGTGTCGACACTTCAGCTCCAGGTGTCGACACTTCACTGAAAGAGCTTTCTGAAGTTTTCTGTTTGTCTCAGGCCTTGAGTCAACACTTCACTCTTCAAGTGTTGACACTTGTTCCTCAGGTGTCGACACTTCATTTCCAAGTGTCGACACTTGCTTGTGCCATTACTGAAACATCTTCAAATTGAAACTTTAACCTCTTCAAGTCCTTCAATATTAATTCCAAAGTCCATATACTTAATTTTCCATTAATTTAAGGACTTTTTCAACTGAAATACAAGCATTTCTTCATTCAACATGGATGAGTACTAAGATCTGAGAAATACACTTAAACACAATTAGTACTCATATATACTTAAACATTTTGTCAATCATCAAAATCAAGATCAGAGTCAACAAGTATCTTATGGTTTTCTTTGAGGTTATTTAAGGTAAGTTAATTAAAAGGAAAAGCTAATTTGGTTAGGAGTTGGTTTGTAAAAAAGAAAGAAATTTTTTTAATGTTAAGAAGGAAATTTTTTTAATATTAAGAAAAAAAGAAAATTTAATAATTAAGACAACTAAAAAATAATAAACTAAAGAGAGTAATAAATATATAAATATTTTTTTACTTTTTTTTCATGAAATAATCATGCTTGGATCCCCGGTAATGGTGCCAATATTTGATCACCGTCGTAGATGATCAAAAATAAAATCTACTCACTATTATGGCTAGTGGTGAGTCGGGATCATATCCTCAGGGATCAAGGATAATTATTTTATTAAAAAAATAAAAAAAATATTTATAGAAGATTATATTATGAGTAGTAGTTATTAAAAGATAATAATTAATTAATTAATTAAATCCAGACAGCAAGAAAAGTAACCTAGAAATCTGAATCCATCATGCAAACAGTTTTTGTCTTCTTTTTTTTAATGTTATAATAGCAATAATTCTTGCAAATTTAGGGTTAGAATAATTTATCTTTTGTCAGGCACGGGCCATATCCAGAGTCATAACACATCCGCTTAGAGTATAAACTATTTAATTGATTTGCAAGGTTAGGGGTCTAATCTACCATACTACGATCACCTCTCTTAGGCACATACTGTATCCTAAAATCATGGTATGTCAATAGAGGGTGTAGACCATGTATGCTAGATCGTATAGGCCATGTATGCAAGATCAAAACCTCGATCAAAAAATAACTTAAAAGATATATAAAAGAAGAGCATGATTTTTATTTCATAGGAATCAAGTACAAAAAGAGAAATAGAACCCGGTTACAGGCTTCTGTTGGGAATTGTGTCCCAAAGCCAATCATCTAGGCTGTAAACGGTTGTGCTATTTGTATATTGGATATGAATTTTGATATAAATAAAAGTTATCTTTTGGCAGTTCATCACATGTGCATTCTCCTTAATATGAACTCTTGTGTGATGAAGTCCTTAAAACTTCCTTGTACTCGATATAGAGAGGATATATCGAGTAGTTCTTAAATTGTTCATAATTGAATGATACATTGTTACTGGACGACTATATATCAAGTATAAATCATTGTATGTCATATAGGTTGGTTATCCTCTTAACCAAGAAATGTGAAGACATTGGTATGACATGCAAGTAGAGTGTATGACATTTCACTGAACGTGACCCACCTAACGGAACTTTCTTTTCTATCAAAGGGTTGTTCGTGAAGGGATATGGATATATGTGTCTCTCAGATCTAAGATCATTATAGTAGCTTGCAAGCAACTCGCTGTGCTTTGGCACCGAACTCCCCAAATTTCTAATTTAGTCTTGAAAGGATGCTGGGTACAGTCAAGTACTTATGGAGCAATGGTAGGATCAAGATGGGATTGAACTCTTCGAATTGATTGAAGTGAATGATTCACTGATGCCTCAATATAGCAAAACCTTGGCCAGGGTAGTTCTAGAAGGGAAGCATAAGCTGGCAAAAGATATGCATTTTAAAATCTTTTTAACATGCATCGCAGCGAAAGAGTAAAGATTAAACTATTTTAATCTAAACATGATATAGAAACTACTTTCTACATAGCCTACCAATGTAATATGACATGAACAGCAATGTACAATATAAAACATGAACCTACCATATCAAACCTTTTGATGCATACCTTTTAAATAGGCAAAGCAACTCCTTGCAGTAGTGGAAGATGGAATGGATGACGCTCTCAAATCACCAAGTGAAGAGGTGGACGAAGCTCTACCAGCCACATAATCGTTTGGCCTCCATGGGTAGTTCTTACCGGGGACTTGCTTGACCAGCGCTTTCCGAAGTGCTAGCTCCTGAAACTCCTTGGTAGCCGATTCTTTTTTATCGAACATGGAGACTCCTCGCCTCGTCGAAGAACACAATGGAGGTGGGAAACACTCTGGAAACAACCCTTCATAGACTCTCTTTCCCAGCCTAGAGCACTAGGCAATCGCACACCCAATACTCTTAGATCTCTCCTCCTAACTTTTGGTAGAAAACCACTCTAGCTTTTTCTCCTTTTTCTCTTAATTTTTCCAAAGCTTTTTCAGTCAAAAACCTTTCATTTCCTGCATTCCTCCATGTCCTAAAATAGCCCCTATCTTATAGGAGAGAGAGAGAGAGGAAGGTGGGTGAGAGTTATGGGGAGAATTAGTGGGGAGGGAGTTAAGGAGAGCAATTATCCAACCACTAATTTCAAATATCAGGTTAAATTCAAAAATTAAACTGATAATTCAAATTTAATTGATATTTCAGTTTAAAATCTAATTTCCAACTCAAATGGATAAGGTGCACCAATTTTGGTTCAACCTGAGTTGACCCAAAACTAGTCCGAATCAAATCCAATTCGATTCAAGCTAGCAAATTTGTAACTCAATCAAATTGAGTTTAGAAGCAATCATATTGCACATTAGACCTCCAAGACATCATTAACAATTAATAAAAAAATAATTTCATAACTTTTGTGAAGCCAAGTGTTGACTCATGAGTTAAGTCCATGTGTCGACACATTGAAATGTTGACACATTGGTAAAATTTCATCTCATGAAATTTCGACCCCTAGATAATTTCTAATCGTCAATTGGCTATTAGGTCAAGTAGTTACCCCTATGGTGTGTGACCCTATAGGTTCGAACACTAAGCTGGTGGCACTAGAATAATTCCAGTACTAATCGTAGTCACTATCTAGCAATGACACCCGATGTCTAGATAGGTCGAAGTTGCAGAGCAACCATCAAAAATCTCTGGCATATGGTTACTATATAATTCATCCCTTTGACCACTTAATGCTCTGGATGACTTAGGGTTAGACTGCCAACCCTAGATTAGCTCATCTAAACATATGTCTCAATTAGGTTGCGTCATATGCACCTCCTCTTCTAGCTCGTTATTTAGGAAGGCTGTTCGAATATCCATTTGCCAGATTTCATAGTCGAAGTATGCAGCTAAAACAAGCATAATTTGAATAGATTTGAGCATTGCTACAGGAAAAAATGTCTCGTCATAGTCAATACCATAATGTTGACGATACCCCTTGGCAACCAAACGGACTTTGTAGGTCTCCACCCTTCCGTCTGCACCCCGTTTCCTTTTGAAAATCCATCTACACCCAATGGATTTTATCCCTTTAGGTGGATCAACTAATATCTACACATTATTGATCTCCATGGACTCCATTTCAGATTTTATGGATTCTAGCTACTTATCAGAGTTGGACCTTTGTAGAGCATCTATATAGGTGATCAGATCCTCATTATTTTCATCAAGTTCAATGGGATCTCCATCATAGACCAAGAAATCATAGTATCTGTCTGGTTGACGTGGTACTCTATCGAATCTCCTTAATGGGTGCTCAATGTGCTCCAGATTTGAATTAGTCAAATCTGGTTGTGAGGTGTCTCCTAAATGTGTTAGTTTTTCTACCTGTTGAACTTCACTAAGTTCAATCTTAGTGGCTGCAGTTCCTTCACTAAGAAACTTCTTTTATAAAAAGATAGCTCTAAGACCAATAAACAGCTTTTGTTCATCAGACAGGTAAAAGAAATACCCTTTAGACTCTTTCGGATACCCAACGAATAGGCACCGGTCAGACCTAGATCTTAGTTTATCAGTCTACAAATGCTTAACATAGACTGGACACCCCCAGACCTTAAGATGTGAGAGCACTGATTTCTGTTCAGACCATATCTCATATGAAGTCCTATCCATAGACTTGCTAGGAGACCTATTAAAAAGATAACAGGCAGACTCCAAGGCATAACCCCAGAAAGAGATAGGCAGAGTGGCAAAGCCCATCATGGACCGAACCATGTCCAACAAAGTCCTTTCAGACACACGATTCAGATGGGATGTCCCCGGAGGTGTCCATTGAGAGAGAATCCCATTCTCTTGAAGATAAGTCAGAAACTCACTAGAAAGATATTCGTCTCCTCAATCAGATCGAAGAGTCTTTATACTCTTTCCAGTTTGCTTTTCAACTTTATTACGATATCGTTTGAACATTTTAAGTGACTTAGACTTATGTCTTATAAGGTAAACATAACCGTACCTAGATAGGTTGTCTGTAAAAGTAATGAAATAATTATACCCATCTTTAGCACTGACATTCATAGGTCCATATACATCTGTATGTACTAGACTTAGAATTTCTTTGGCTCTTTCACCTTTTTTAGAAAAAGATGACTTGATCATTTTTCCAAGTAAACAAGATTCACAGGTAGACAATGATTCAAAATCATTTACCTCTAAAAGACCTTCTTGTCTCAACTTGTTTATCCTGTTCTTGTTTAAATGACCTAACCTACAGTGCCTGAGATAAGCATCACTGACATTATCTATTCTAGGGCATTTGCTTGTCATGTACATTACATTCACAAGCTGTGACAGCAAGTAAATGCTATTTACCAAACTTCCATTTATTACAACTGAACCATTCAAAGTAATGTTGCAAACATTTCTCTTTATTAAAAGTTCAAAATATTCTTTGGCCAACAAGTCTACAGAGACAATATTTATAAGAAATGTAGGACAATAATGGCAGTCATGTAAAAGATTTTACAAGATTCAAAAATAAGAGAGAATTCTCCTAACGCCAGAACTGGAACTCGACTTCCATCTCCAACATTCAGAAACCTTTCCCCATCCTCGAACCTCCTACTAATTTGAAGTCCCTGCAATTTATTACAAATATGGTAAGGTCTCCCAGTATCAAGTACCCAATTAGCAGTATCATAAAAAGAATAGGTACAGGGATTTATCATATAAATATCTTGAGCATCAACATCTTGCGACTTCCTCTTCTTCGGCCTATTTGGGTCAAGGGATGCAATATACAGAGGACAAATCCTCTTCCAGTGATCCTGCTTCTTACAGTAGAAGCACTTCGTCAGACTCTAGTCTACCTTTTTCTTCCCAGCCTGATTGGCCCCACCAACACTTTGTACATTTTTGGTCTTTTTCTTTTTATTTTTCTTTCCTTTCCCAAGGGGACGATGCACTACCCTATTTCCTCCCACCAAGTACACCAACCCCTTATTGAGGTTATGGTCCCACTCATAGTTCTGTAGTGACCCCAATAGACTGTGGTAGTTCACTACAAGCCTATGCATCCAGAAGTGATCAAGGAAACCAAGATAAAAAGGGGGAAAAGAATTTAATATAGCATCTTTTCCCAGCTGTTCATGCAGGGGACATTCGAGTTTGGCTGGACATTCAAATAACTCGGTCATGTATAATACATGATCAGTTACCGATGCCCTATCTTGCATATGAGTGTTATAGATGGCACAAGAAGTCCTGTACCGCTTTACATCGTCATGCGTGTCAAAGGATTCCTGTAATTTTTGCAAGATTTTCTTTGGTTGGGCCTCCTCGAATTTGCGACTATGAACAAATCCAATTGGGCCTCCTCGAATTTGCGATTGAACTCGTCGTTCATAACCGCCAGCATAATGCAACGTACAGTAGTTCAATCAGAAAGCCACTTTTGATAAGTGTCCCTGACAGATGTACGAGCATTGGCTGCGGGGACCTCAGGTGTTGGATCCGATACAACATACAAGATCCTTTACAACATACAGGATCCTTTCGTGCTCTAAGACAATCTTAAGCCTTCGATACCAATTATCGAAGTTTGGGCTAGAAAGTTTTTCATTATCAAGTAATGAGCGGAGGGACAAGTTGGCAGACATTTTTCTAAAAGGAAAACCATAAGACCAATTAGTATATGAATTTCAATTTTAATCCTAAAAACATGGACTTTAGTCTAAAGGTCCTCCCACATATTTTATTCAGATTAGTAGCCTTTACCTCCAACCCAAGGAATTACACTTAATTCCTTAGTGGGTACTAGAATCCTAAAGGTGCCACATGAGCCTGACTTTGGTCGGCTCACCCACATGAACCTAAAGGTAGGTTCAATTAACCAATTGCTTCTTCCAAGCAATTTCTAGTATTTCAAATTTTGCCCTATGAGCACTTCAATCGGCCTTTGGGCTTCCTGCTAAAGAAGGTCCTGGTTAGGTCCAACCATTAACATGACTAAATTCAGTGCTTCTAACTAATGAATGATCAAGTCCGACTTTGGCCGGCTCACTTGACCACCAATAAAAGAGTTGTATTGAGCCATCATATTATAAACGTCAATTCCAATAGCCTGATGACCAACCATACTTTGGTACTATTGATGATCATCCAACTAAAGGACACATTACCACCCAACTTAATGGGAGGCTAAGACTCAGTTATCCCTATAACTTCATCTTTTTAAGGACCTAATAATTTAGAGGATTTTAAAAAAAGTGACATACGAAGAATACATGGACCATGATCAAGAATTCTCCCACTAACTTGTAGAAGGTTCATAAACATCTTGGTCCATGGGCACCTAAAATCAGACAAATCTGATTATCCTTAGGTGACATGGGTTAATCCAATCTAGTAAGCTTCTCATAAGTCAATTTCGGTTAGCTATATCGACCAGGTAAGCGCGGTCAAGGTATGAGTTCCGGCATTAACCATCTTTTCTTAGATACTAGCTACAAGTGAGCTAGCCAAGTAAGAGGTACCCTTATAACCATAGACCATAAGGCTGCTTGCCTAGACACCAATTCGGTTCACCTTCCTCTACCAAATCAGACTTAAAGAACCAGATTAATCACAGAGCCACAATGGATCCTTTTAGATGTTTGGATCACACTTTCTAACTACTAAAAACTATAGAGAAATGAAACCTAATTCAACTTTTGATTAGTTTCTTATCTTTAATTAATCCAATTCATCTAACCTTAGGTCTAACTCAAATAAGGATCTATTCCTAGCCCATCCCATTTAACCCAAGTTTGGTTCAGATGACTTAAGATCTTCAAATCAAATTCCCAGGTCTCTTTGGTCATTAGAAAACTTAATTCTAAATCAAGTTTAACATTTTTAATCATTAAAACAATTTCAAGATTAATGTCAAATAATTCTATGTCGAATTTTGAACCTTTGATTTTCTGTTTTCTGTGAGTAAACTCAAAACATACGTCTAAAATTGATTCTTCATGTTAAAATAACTTTTCAACATAATCATAAACTCCTTTTAGATCTAATCTAAACCTTTTATGTCATCAAATTTAGAACAAACCAAGATTAAACAATTTTAATCTACTATGTTAGATTAAACTAGCTTTAATTTACAACTCCGTTTCGATTCCTTTTGGCACCCTAACACGCTATAAGAGATCCCCTTGAATGGAAAGTGAGGGCCTTTAAACCCTACTAATCTCCTATAACCAGATGCCCTGATGTTTCCATCTAATACAGGAATCTACTAAGGATAACATGGAATATATTGTACAAAACTAATCATGTCAATATTAACCTCCGCTCTAATACCATTTGAAAGGTTCACATCCATCTCCTATAACCAGATGCCCTGATGTTTCCATCTAATACAGGAATCTACTAAGGATAACATGGAATATATTGTACAAAACTAATCATGTCAATATTAACCTCCGCTCTAATACCATTTGAAAGGTTCACATCCATAGATGAGTCAAAAGGTTTGCAAGCTCCAAAGGCCTATCTATGGACTGAAGCAAGCATCTCGGAGTTGGAATATGTAATTTGATAAGTGTATCAAGTCGTATGGCTTCGTTAAGAATGGAGAAGAACCTTGCATTTATAAGTGGGCTAATGGTTTTGTGGTAGTATTCCTTGTATTGTATGTAGATGACATTCTTTTAATCGGGAATGACATCCCTGCTCTGCAGGGAATAAAGGTCTGGTTATCATCTCAGTTCTTTATGAAGGACTTAGATGAAGCCTCCTACATCCTAGGGATGAAGATCTATAAAGATAGATCTTCGAGACTTCTAGGACTGTCCCAGTAAACATACATTGATACCGTGCTGAAATAGTTCAGCATGAAAAATTTTAAGAAAGGCTATCTTTCGATAGGCCATGGAATTACTCTCTTCAAAAAAATAATGCGTCAACTCCTAAGGAGAGAGAGCGTATGAGTAGAGTCCCATATGCTTCGATAGTGGGATCTATATGTATGCAATGACATGTACTAGTCCAAACGTGGCATACTCACTAGGAGTAGTGAGCAGATACCAGTCTGACCCAGGTTAAGCGCATTGGAAGGTGGTAAAAACCATCCTAAAGTATTTGAGAAATATTAAAGACCAATGGCTTATCTATGGAGAGCTTGACTTAAAACTTGTCAGTTATACCAATTTAAGTTTTCAGTCAGATAGAGATGATAGCAAAAGTGTGTCGGGCTTTGTATTTATCCTAAATGGAAGAGCCGTCTGTTGGAAAAGTTCCAACCAACACATAGTGGTGGACTCGGTTTGCGAAGCAGAATACATTGCAGCATCAGATGCAGCGAAGGAAGTTGGGTGGCTATGAAAGTTCCTAGGTAAGCTGGGAGTGGCACCATCTCTGGATGGCCCTGTTCCGGTATTTTGTGACAGCACTGGAGCTATAGCTCAAGCCAAAGAGCCAAAGTCCCATCTGCTTCATCGTCATTTTAGGTTGAAGGAGTCTAGCTGCGCATCGCTACCGCCAGCATCTCCTCCATAATTTTTCTCTTTCCTAAACCTTATACAATGATCTAAACGTAAGAGCAAGAAAATAAATTAGTACAAAACTTACTGAAAAAACTAATACCTGGACTACTGCATGGGATCCTCCTTTTATAGAGCTTGTCTAGGCTTTTTCTCGATCAAATTTGGAGTCAATCAGTCTCAAAATTTGCCAAATATTGCCAAAAAACTTTCCAGCCATCCATTCTGCATCACAGGTCTCAGATCATGCCAAAAATTATACAGAATAGCTGCTTCCTTCCTTCTCGACATGCAAAGTCTGAACTGGACTCCTCGCTGAATCCTGGATGCCTGAGTCCCCTTCTTTGACTAGGACTCTTAGAGCTTTTCCTAATTTCGATGGAGTGGGTGGACAGCGACGGAAGGTGGCGGTATGAGGTGACGGAGAGGTGGTGAACGAAACTAGGAAGAAGATAGAGATGTTTGTCTTGGAATCGAGAGCAGAGGAGGGTGGAAGAAACTTGAAGGGCGGTAACAGGGCGGCTTCTCGACGACATGGAGCAGTCTCTAGTGGTGTTGATGATGGCTAGAGGTGGCACCCAGTGATGAAATTGCTCCATAATGGTCTCAATATGACAGAGAATAAGAGAGCTTGCAAATGGCAGAATCGTGGCTTCTCCGGTGGTTTTTTCGATGAGGAATAGCTCCCGGTGGTGAGAGAGATGGCGGGGACAACTCCAGTAGCCGGGCAGCATGAAATGACAATAGTGGTCCATGGGTAGAGTCTTGGACTAAAGTTCATGGCCACCATGGATTGCTTTCGGTGTTCGTAGACCGAGCGGCCGATCTACCATGGATCGGCTACTCTAAAATCCATATTTTTTTTTAATAAATTTCCAACTTCGATGCCGAGCTCATTTGAACTCCAATTTGAGCTCCATCTGCATTGTTGGACTCCAAAAATTGAGCTCTTTCAATCCATGGACTCTTTTCTACAAAATATTAATAAAAAGTATCAATTCTTAATAAATACTAAATAATTAATATCTATTTTAATGGTTAAATTAGGATAATTAATAGACTTATCAAAGGCCTATATCCAGGAAAAGTTCCCTGATGATGGACCCTCGATGCCTAAGTCAATCTCCCAAAGAGAGAAACAAAAAGTCTTGAAGTCCCCTTTGGAATTCAGAGTAGAGCAAAGAAAGAAGCCAGAGAAGGAATGAAGGAGGGAGATGAAATGAGATCTATGAAAGAAGGGACTCTTAGTACGTATGAGATCCACTATCAAAGAGATGCAACACCAATGAGTAGAGTTGCAAAGGCCATGACACTTTATCGAAGGTGAAAAGTGTGTAGGAAGGTTACAAATATCTTAATGAATCCCAAGTAGAAGCTCATGGAATTAGGGAGTTGGGGGTATGCTCTCAGGATGATCAGCTTTTAGGAGAGGTGTAGGTTCTTGATTTTGCTTTGCCTTGTTATTTTGTTCTTCTCCGTTGGCTCACTTACCATGACCTTTTTCGACTTATCTAAAGGGTCTCAGGGAACAAGTTTATAGGCATGTACTTTATGCCCGAAAAAGGTAGGTATATGATGCAGGAGAGTGGTGTCTGGCATGTCTTAGTGGCTGCAGGCATGCCCATGATAGGGGCCATACTGTCACTGGTGGAGCAGGAAGTGATGATCGGTATAGTACATTTTTATGATTAGGCATCCTTAGGCGGTGAGCATTTATGACAGCTGCTTTTGAAACATGAATGACTTGTATAGATAGGGGACGGACTCGGTAACGGTCGATGCTCAGGGCAGCTGGTAAGTGAGCATGTGACTTGATGTCTAAGTGACGGGACATGGAGAGCTAGCCCAGTCATCTGAATTAAAGCTTTGACATTATGCTGGACTAACCAAATCCTGTCATACCATTATGCTATTCCAAGTCATCTACTTCTAAGGTTGAGACTTTATATTTTGCATTTCTAACATGCATCCCTTAGAATGCCTTTTTCTATTCCTTTCTTAATGATAGCTTCATACTTCATGGTCCAAGTAGTAAGTTGGAAGGGGTTGGAGTACTGTTATCCAGCAAACTTCTTTCTCAATTCTAAATTTAAGCTATTCTGTGCAATCTTAACATACTTAGCCCCTCGGAGAGAGATATAGCAATGATTTCTAGCCCTTTTAAATATGGTTATGTATCATTCTATAGATTCTTTAGGTTGTTAAATCAACTCAGCAAGATTGGCAGTAGACACCTTGGGCTTGGTGCGATAAAATTATGCATGGAATTAGGGCCTGGTGCGATAAAATTGTGTACAGAATTAGCTTTCCAATTCTTGCGAGTAAAAACAAGATAAGGGGCATGCTAACATACCAAGTAAAGATTTATTTAGTTAATAAGTTAGCAAACAACCTAAGCTTCAAGAAATTGTGACTCACAGCCTTTTTATTATAAACTAAGAATTGTCTAATATGCTCAATTGTTAAAAGATCAACATCTCTTAAAAATCTTAAAAATTCCAGGATTTTATATCCTCTAGGAAACTCATATATATGATCATATTAGTCCCAGTAATGTTTTCAATATATCGGCATCAAAGCTAGACAATAAGCACATCCTAGTTTGGTCTCTAATCACACCAACAAACTGGGTAACATTTGATAGGTTTTCTCTCTTTGGAGCACGAGTATATGGTCGAACAGGCTAAATTGATCCCAGCATCAACTAATATAAAAGGTTTTAGTACAAGATGTTGTAGGCACCTTGGTTAATTTGAGGTTGTCCTTGGACGTACAAATTCAACATGATTAGTTGTTGGAGAGGAGGTGGAGGTCCCACTAGAGCGGTTGCATCCTGGCCTTTGGAATAGAACTGTAATATACTGCACTATAAGTTAGTAGAACTATTATCCATTATCATCGAGATACGACCGACTCCAGTTATCGAAATCTGAGTGGGTGTAACTCCACTAACATGATTGCTTTTAATTGAATCAAGATGGTCGAAGCTTGTCTTAGGCTCGAGTATTGACTTGACATTGACCAAAGAATTGTAGTAGCATGTTTGATTTGACATGTAGATCTCAATTTAGCTGCAGGGTATTCTTTTCGTCACCTCGATCTTTGGATCCCAAGGACTATCTAGGACAATATTTAGCCTTATGCTCACCATAAGTAATCAACTTGTAGAGGTCGGGCTTCTCGAAATCGTAATACTCATGCATTGCATAAACTAGAAAGAGGTATTGGTGATGGTAGATCCTGCTCAAGAACTTATACTGTTGAGGCATTGCCTTCTCGGAGTGGGGGCATCCGGAATTATGAATCTAAACTACGAACCACGGACTAAAGATAAAGTAAGATAAGATAATATAAATAAAAAAAATAAGTATCTGATTTATTGGCCAAAATTTTATCTTTCAAAATTACATTCTAATATTTACACAATTAGTTTTTAACATTCAGACAATTGCCTGTTTCTATTGCTGGCATGAATCTATGCCAAATCTTTACTCCACTTTGGCAATTTTAGTAGTTAAATAGTTTCTACTTTTTGGTAATTGCCCACATTCTATACCATGTATGATTCCCTTGTTAGGCCAAAAGTCTATTTTCTATAAGTCACCATACTTAATTGACTTGAGGCTTGGTACTTTAAGTAACTACAGCTCAGCCTGTACCTTTAAAGTGCACTTCCAATGGTCATTCGGCTTGACTTAGCTAGTATCCCTCTGATTTTACTTAGCCTGTCAAATGCCACATGACATTTTAATTATTTGGAATTACCCTTTTTGATCTATTCAGCTTATCCAGATGGCCTTCATCTAGGTAATCTTTTAAGTTATCAAGATGTGGTGCAAACATCGGGTGAAGCAAGCCTTTTTCTTTTGCTCGATCATCCCATATTCATTGTAATTTATCCAAATTATAAGGCTATCTTAAAGTTGACATCAATTTGCGAGAAAGTTAGAAATCAATCATATTTGTTTCATGGTACTAACAGGAGAGGTGAGAAAAAGAAAGACAATAGAAGTTACATAAATAAAAACCCTACAAATTTCCCTAAATGCAAGGAATTTTAGAGAGAACATGAGCTTGGCACTCCTTTTTTTTTAAAAAAAATTGTTTAATTATAAATTCTTACTCATAAGAACTACACATGACTTTTGCTTATTTAATTCTATCAAGAAAGAAAAAAATTTTGAATTTGAATGAATTGGTCAGTTCTTATAAATAATATTTTAAAACTTGACCTAGACTAACCGATTGAACCACCAACCAATCAGATCTACAGTTTGGGTTGATCCAAACACTAGCCTTTCAAAATTGTTCAATTGAAAGAAAATTAGAAGAACTAGAAGTTTCATCATTGAACCATCGGAACTAGAATGATTTCTCACTAACCAACCGTTCTTTTATTATTACTAAATCATTGGTTTGTAGGTTAGGGATTGAATTAGAGCTTGATGCTATTGAAGAGGCCAGGGGCCAAAGTGACCATTGTGATCTCTTCCCTTGGTTGTTCTTCTTATTCACCTATAGTTGATGGTGGTGGATAATCAATGGACAATGATGAACAACCTAAGTACCCCAATCTCCCTGTTCTTCTTCCTTTCTCTTTTTCTCCTGGTCTCTCTTCCTTCTTCCTCTTCCTCTTTCTCTCTCATTAGCAAATATTGTACCATGGTAGCAATTAGAGTTGCACCACTTTCATACTCTCACTCTCTCATTCTCATCTCTATTCTATAACCTAGTCATAGCCAACACCACTCCCATGGGGTGCATATCTACACTCCTTTTCATTATTGCTTTAAGTTAAATTCTATGCAATAATTTAAGTTCATTTTTTTAGTAGAACTCCCTCTCTTGGCATTTAAGTTCATTTTTTTAAGAGAACTCCCTTTCTTAGCATTTTGTTAATCTATGACATACTTGTATAGGCGAAACATTTAGATCTACCTTGTATGATAATTTATGAGAACCTACTCATGTGATCATATAGCAATTGTTTAATATGACTTTTGATGTTCAAAGTGAATCATGAATTGACCCAAATGACTTCCCTATTACCAGAGTTTGAATAAGAGATAAAGCTAAGCCATAATTTCTCTTTGTTGAATTATTTACCTAGAATTGTCCCAAAAGGCTTGGGTTGCCGAAATCATACAAATTTTCTGATACAAAGAAGAGATGGAAAACTGGCTTGGCTACCATCATTGGAATCAAGTCATTATACTATTCCAATTTTTTTTAAAAAAATCTTATTAGAGGGTAGTTACATTTATTGTTGAATATATTAAATTTCTTTAATACAGAAATTAAGAAATGCTACTAGCAAAATATCGTGACAAGCCCTTTTTCGATAATGCAAGATTTATTTTGGTTGTAAGGTAAGTATCTTGATTTATCTATTTATTTACTTTTTGTTTTTATTTTTTAAAATAAAAGGAACACATCCTGTTAATTTTGATTTTTCTTTATTATCTGATAAAGCTATGGTTTATTGTTTTACGCATTGCATATTATTAAAACAAGGGTAAAATATGGATAGCCATTGGCCAACTACAGCAGTGTAGGTAGTTGTATGTCGTCATTGCTGTTGATAGTTTTAAAGTTCACACGCTTGCACACGCAAATGTATATATATATATATATTTCTTTATTTGTTGCGGTTCAATTCTAGTTAATTCGATTTCGGGTGACAACTCGGATCCTTTTCCGGTGTTAATAACGCTCCGGCGTTGCTCGTAAAACTGAGAACCGCGATTCGGGATGAGTGGTCGCTCATCGCTAGCTCCCACCATCCGTAATTCCACGGTCTTCCTCCTCTTCCTCCACGGTATCCGCCGAGGAGCCGACGCCGCCGTCCGCAGAAGGCGGCCTCCACCACCCCCGCCGTTCTTCCTCAGCGCCGGCGGCCCGCCGCCGGGATCGGGTTGAGGCACCTTCCCTCATCGTAGCACTTATTTACCTAGAGGTCACTTTGAACGCCGGCTTCCGAACCATTCGGATGGAGGAGGAAACTTTCGACCCCGTGAGTCTTTAAAAACCCTTATTTTATCTCCTTCGGTTTGATTCTCCTCCGTGCAACCATAATTTATGAAAAAAATCTCAGCTACTGATCATCTATGTCTCAGGAGCTAATTCATTCCATTTTCAAGCTGGTTTGGAGCAGGAGAGCAGCCGAGAGGAATGAAAGTATTGAAGTGGTGGACCTCGAGGTATGATTTTAAATAATCTGGCAAGAATCTTATAGACGATTGCCATGTATTAGCTGTGTTGAATGAAATCCCCAAGGCTGTGATCGGTTGGGAATAAAGTAGGAATAAGGCCTGGAATAATCTGATCCTGCCAAACAGGTGTATGAGAGAGGAAGAAGGGAGGAGTAGAACTACATTATTCCTGGCATAATTATTCCAAGGAGAAGATGGAATAAATTAGTTCTTAAATAAGACCTTTTATTTCTGCCTTCATTTTTCAGCCAAAAACGCTCAGCTTAGAGTTATTCCTGTTGTGGTGTCTCAATTATCAACCTTGGGAAAGCACTGAGTAAAGTTCTCAGGCTCGCACTTACCAAGCATAAGATGCCACGCAACCTTCTCGAAATTATACCGACTAGTTTCCTAAGCACATGCAGGAACATTAGCGGCATCGAAACCTGCTCGGCTAATTGGTGAATTGCCGATTAGGAACACAACTCCAACTGATTTCCTACATAATATCATAATAGAGCCCCGCGATATCAGAGGACATGGCAGTGGTTGCGATGCATTAATAATGAATTAAACTGCCCACAACTACATGATTGTGGTGGAATTAACCATCTATAAGAGTCCCAATTAAAACCGGTAAATCCCAGAGAGTGAGATTCAAGGAGTAAAGGATCCGCCTCTATAAAGGGAGGTAAGAGGGGGACAAAAGAGGGGGTTCTTTGCCATTTCTTTTTTTCTACTGCTCCCTAAATTTTGGTTAACTTAGGCATTGGACGGTCCTCTGCTAGACACACTCCGATAAGAACTTTTTGGTAGGTATTTGGTGATTGGAAAAAGGCGCATCTACTCGGTGTTTGACTAAGTACTCTCCACTGGAGCTTAGTGGCAATAAATTGGTGCACCAGGTGGGGGGCGATTTTGAAGGAAACAAGGAAAATCATGGCAAGAACTTGTGCGCAAAATATCTCAGCAAATAGAACCATTTTACAAGACCTCAAAACAAGAATAAATCAAGCTAAAAGACTTTGGATGGAAGAATTACCAAGTGTTTTATGGGCATATTGGACCACTCTTCGGATTTTCACTAGGGAAATGTCATTCAACTTAGCTTTTGGAATGGAGGCGATAATCCTAGTTGAGATTGGACTACCAACGACTAGAGTCAAGAGCTATGAAGAAGCAAGTAAACCCGAATGGCGATGCGCCGATCTCGACTTAATTGAAGAAACTCGACAATGGGCTTAAATGAGGATGATGTCATATCAACGATGAATAGCTCGTTACTATAATATAAGAGTCAAGCCAAAAATCTTTCAACTTGGAGACTTTGTTTTGAGACGGACCGAAGCCTCTAAACGTATTGAACAAGCAAATTATTACCGAATTGGAAATGTCCATATATGATTTCTGCTTTCTTTTGCAATTCTTCGACCAGGAGCATATAAGATTGAAAATCTTGGTGGCTCCCAGATTCCTCGAACCTGGAATGCCAAGAATCTTTGAATGTACTATCAATAAACTTTTATTTGATCTATAATTTGATGAAAAATCACTAAGTTATATATTCAATAAATTACTGATTATGTTGGCCGGCTAGTACCCAACCACCATGAACAATAATTGTCGGCTAGCACCTGACTAGTTTGATTGGTTAACACCTAGTTAATGAGTGATTATGATCACATGCTAAGGTTGGCTTACACCTAACCGCCAAAAAGAAAAAGGCCAAATAGTAGCCAATTACAATAGTATACCAACTACGAACTCTTACAACGGGAAGTTTGAAAAGTTTTTGACTGGATATTGACTACAATACTTGGGAAAATTTCTGATTGCATAAAGCTATCTACAACACGGGGTTGACTTCAAGATGCTTTCCCTGTTATATTTACCCAAATTATTGTTATTAAAAGAAGGTATTTGGAATATCGATGACCATTTGACTTGGAAGGTTTTAGCTTTGAAGCAGAAGTTTCTCATTGCAAGAAAAAGTTGTATTTACAAACTTGAAAAAGTCCTGAGTATAAATGTTAAAGTCAGAAAAGACATTACAAGAAGAAAGAAAAAATCCAAAGTCTAATTATTGGCATTGGAGGGAGCAGGTTCAAGGATGACTTCCAGAGCTGCCTTTGGTTTAGTCGGGTTTGCTGCAAGCTCTTCTTTGACCTTCTTTCCGAATTTGCTTAAGTCAATCTCTGGGTACAACTGCGCAACTTGAGCTTTGCAGTTGGCAAAACCTAGTTGATAGGCTTTAGTTGAACCCTTGGTGACCTCATTAGCGAAAGCTTGAGAGTTCTTGAAGTTAGCGATTGCCCATGTAGCAGCATCCTGAGCAGTCTCTTCCGTAGCTACTGCCTTCTCCACGGTAGCTATTCACATTTCCTCCGTGACTTTGAGGGTGGGTTCACAAGGTCAATCTCCAGCTCGAGGTTGGAGATTATTTGCTTCTACTTGGCGGCTGTTTTCTTTTCCTTCACTGATTGTCTTCAGGGTAGTCGACTTCTCATTAATAGATCTAAGTTTGGCTTCAAGTTGAACTCTTTCTTCTTTGCTTTTCCTCTCCCTCTCCTCGGCAACTCAGTGACTTCGGCCCGAGCTTCTGGAGTTTGGACCTTTTCTTTGTACAAATGGCCGAGTCGATCAAAGCCAACTAGCCCCTCATGTAAGAGAGTCGCGTCATGTGCCATCCGCAAAAGAAGAAAAAATTTTAAATAAAGAAACCAGAAATTGACAGAAGAAGAGAGAAAAGAAGAAAAAATATGCTCACCCCAATAAGCGATGCATAGAAAGAAGAAATGATCTTGTCCAAAGGACGAGATTTCCTCTTTGACTAGTCAATTGGCATCAAAATCATTTTAATTAGCTTCTTGGTGAGCTGGTGATTGCGGAGGGCAGAGTCGATGGCGCGGACTCTCATCCCTAAGATGATGAAACCTTCCTCGATAGAGTCGAGAGGAGGGTGGTTAGCAAAAACCTGTGGCGCCTTTCCTCAGGCCGCACCTGAGGACTGATTTGCAGGTGTTGAACTCTATGGCATAGATGAACGCTGGAGCGAAGAAAAAAGAGCCCCGGCTCTGAAGAAGTCAGTGGAGGTGCTAGCGGGGCCGCCCTGATCAAGACGGCCATGTTGACCTCAAGGTCGTCATCAATTTCCACTGGAATTGTATTCGTCCTAGTGGTTGGAGCAAGCGGCAAGGCGGTTCTTAGTTTCGTGGCATTTCTTTGCTCTAGAGGATTCTCGGCCTTCACTCTATTTTTTGGAGGTCGATGTCTCTTGAGAAGAATCTGCTCGAGAAGTCCCTTGTTCACCATTGCACCTCGAGTCATTTCAGCAATTGGCTTCATGGCTGCAAAACTGAATAAAAGAGTCAATGTGAAAAGTATGAACAAGAATTATAGTGAATATGAAAGACCCGAAAAATTATACCAAGTGAATTAATCGGACTTAGGCTGGCATCATAAAAATTTTGCTTGGTAAGAAGCTTGGCTTGAGGCGGCACATTAATGCTATACAGAGTTTCAAAGGCCTCGCGGTTCTCATCGAGGATCCTATCATTTTTATTCGGAAAAATGTTTTGTTCACCCCAGGCCTAACGAAAGCCCCAAGGGTGGTTGGCCGAGACAGAAGAACCAACTTTTCTACCTATGAATTGAAGAAGGGAGCCTGGTGATGAATGAACAATGAATCAGAGGACCGAAGAACCACCAACCCTTCTCCTGAGGATTTTTTTTAAGGATAAAAGAGCTTGGAAAAGAGACGCTCTCAGATTGATATAGAGGATGCCATAGAGCACAATGAAAGAACAAAAGATTCAAAAGGAGTTTGGAGCGAGCTGAGTGGGGATAATACAGTAAAGATTGGGAATGTTACAGATGAAAGGATAAAGAGGAAATTGGAGGTTGGCTTGAAGGAATTCTTCATAGATGGCAAGTCGACCCTTTGGAGTGAGAGTCACTCAACCATTAGGACTAGGAGTGGAGAAATGATATCGACTCGAGACATGTTATTGTTCCCAAAGTTGGTCTACATCCGACTCATGCAATTCTGATGCCATGCTCATCGGACTAAATGAGCACTTGATGATCGAACTTTCTGATCTCTGAGCACACAATTGACCTAGGTGAGACGAGAAGCTCTCATCGGGCAATGCCCAAGGACTATCCTTGGATCCCGCTCGAGAAGGTGGAAATTGAGAAGCTTGGTTTCCTAGGCAGTTCCTGTTTGGAAACTTGTTTCCTGCCTTCAACATGGTGTTTAGGAAATGGGAGATAGAAAAATGAAGGAAAGGAGAAATAGGGGGTTTCGAAAATGAAATTCTAAGCGAAGACCTATGTAAATAAAGAAAAGAGATACCAAGGATGGGAAAATATCCCTGGGAATGGCAAAGAAAGCCAGAAAGAAGGAAGAAGGTGATGGAAATTAGGGGCAGCAGCAGAAATGCTCTCTCTCAACTAGAAATCTTTTCAGCAGAAATGGCAAAGAAAACCCTTAGAGAAAAAGGGAAGGAAACCTTATATTCATTGTTCAGATGATCACAATTGAAGCCACAAGTCCCTTGCTCTATCCCGATTTTGATGCATGGCACATATTGGCATTGTTGGATCTTGCGGTTGTTAATTGCACCTACCTTATGATGATACCATGCAAGATGAATCTAGGAGAAAAAACCTCAATCCAATCGCATCTTGACATGTGGTGAATCATGATCGGCTTAAGAATGATTAGTCGATTGCCCAACCATTTAAATGATAATGATATACTGTTTCGACTTACTCGCTCATTATGATTGTTGCATGACTCGTGAAGCAACAAGACAACTGAGTACTTTTTCAAGATAGCAATAAATGCAAGGTGGCGAAACAAATGACTAATCGATAATGGATAGAAAATTAAGGTTGAGCTTATGATGGTTATACTCCTTGTGCCTGAAATAATTAAATTGTCTCAAGCTTGGAAGTGTTGGGGGGGGGGTGGGGGGGGGCAAAAAAAATTATTGATCTTAGGAAAGCATCGAGTAAAGTTCTCTGGCTCACACCGACTAAGCATAAGATCTCACACAACCTTCTCGACATTATATTGACTACTTTTTTAAGTACATCATGGGAATATTAGCGACACGAAACTTTGCTCAACTGATCAGCGAAATGTTGATTAGGAGCTCGGGCTCCAACCGATTTCCTATAGAATATTGTAACAGAGCCGCATGATATCATGGGACATGGAGGCATTTGCGATGCATTAAAAATGGATTAAACCGCTCATAACTACATGATCATCGTGGAATTAACCACCCATTAACCACCTACAAAAGTCCTAATTAAAACTGGTAACTCTTATGCCCTAGAGGGCAAGCTTCAAGGAGCAATGGTAAGGGATTCGCCTCTATAAAAGGTGGTAAGAGGTGGACAAAAGGGAGGCTTCTGGGTTCTTTGTCATTTCTTTCTTTCTACTGTTCTTTAAATTCTGGCTAATTTAGGCATCGGAGGGTCTCCTGCTAGACACATTCTGGCAAAGACTTTTTGATAGGTATTTGGTGATTGGAAAAAGGTGCATCTACTTGGTGTTTGACCAAGTACTCTCCATAGGAGCTTAGCGGCAACATATCCAAAAAAAACTACTCCAAAATGAAAATAGAAAGAATTTGTGGAATTACTATTCCAAAAGAAAAAAAATTATTTATCAGTTTTGAATGATGCTGCCTAAAAGGTATATCAGTCCTTTTGTTTTTCATCTGTAAAGGTGGAATGATCCGTCAACCATTTCATTAAGAAAAATAAAAAGGTGTATTTCGCACCTTTTTCTCCTTAGAATACTAAGCACTTTCTTTGATGATGGGAAAATATGGAATGGACTGATATGTTTAACCCTCCATTTGTTATGAAGGATGGATTAGAGGAAGGATGGATAAAAGAGAAAGGATGGACGAGGGAGAGGAGGATGGATGGATTCCATCCATCCTCTCATGTGTTTGATGAAATATGGACGGATGGATGGTAATGATTTTTTTCTCTATTTGATATAGGAGGAATGAAAGGAAAGATGAATGATATTTGTATAACATTTTTACTAAATTATCCTTTGATAAAAACTTTTATTATTATCAATTTATAATACTTAAGCAATATATGAACTTATATTCTTTATAATATATAAATAAATAAATTAATTTATAATTTTATTTAAATAGTTCGTTAATTTTATACAAATAGTTAATTAAAAATATTAGATATAAATACAAAATAGAAGATAATTTTAATTATTTAGTTTTATAATTATAAAAAATTTGTACTAAAATTAAAATAATTAGTAATAAAATTTAATAGTATAGATAAAATAAAAATGTAAATAAATAATATGAATGAAAGGGTGAAGAAGTGTTATAGTTTTGTTAAAAAAAATAAATGAGGGGTAATTTTGTCAATGCAGAAATCCACTTCTCACATATTCCATCAATCCTTCCTCATCCTTCCAAATTGGGAGGATGCAAATTGGTAGACCCGAGTGGATGGAGAATCCCTCCTTTTTATTTATCTTTTCTATAACTTTTTGAACCAAATGATGGAATCGTTTCAACGCCATTCATCCTCCCTCTTATGACCCCAACCATGCACAGGGTAAATGCTATAGTATCAGGCAGGTTGTATGTCGGCAATGCATCTTCAGAAGTTAGAACCCTTGTAATGGTTGCACTGGGTTTTATATTTAGATAATAATGCTGATAGGACATAGGAAGTCGCTTGGGCACGATTTAAATGACAGGCATGAAGATGAATATAGAGAGGTAAATGCATGGCAAAATCATAAATGAATAAGATGCAAGTTCAGTTTATGAGTAACCATAGTTGAAGATTAGATGATCAGAATCAATATTATCTATTTCCTTCCTCTTCCTTCACGACGACCACCACCACCACCATCATTTTCTTCTTCTTATGAACTGCATTAGTTGACAACCTCAACTGCACTAGTTGTCACCCTCAATATGTATTGTCTTATTATCTGCATGGAAGACTTAAATAATTTGTGGGGACATGTTGTTAAGGTCTCACTTGAAGTGTGCAACAAGAAATGGATGCTGAGGTTTACTTGGATAGAAGGAATGAAACATCATTATCATCTTCTTCTTCTGCTTCTTCTTCGTCTTCTTAGCAGCTGCACTAGTTGGCTCCCTATAGATATCTTATTATATGCAATGAAGGCAAATTAATTTGTCAAGACATGGTGTTAAGGTTTCATTTGAGGTGTGAAACAAGAAATGGCAGCCGAAGTTTACTTGGATTGAAGGAATGCTATTTTTTTTTGGCGAGGAAGCTTGTTCTAAAAGGGGATATAGATGTATATAGGATTAATCTTCTCTCTTTGATCCAAATAGATGAGACATCTATTGTTGGTTTGATTAAATAGTGAATATGAATAAATGCAAATTTAAAATTACAAAACAACATTTGGAAATCATGTCTGAAAAATGATTGATGGGATTTTGTAACAACAGGTCATACTTGATAGAGTAAAAGGTTTGGAATCATTATGGCTAGAATGTTGATAAGGATGACATTTGTGTTTTCTTTGTTGAGTTGAAAGTTTTTGCCTCAAAGTCTAAGCCAAGATGTTGAGTGAAAATGATTGTTTTGCATCTAACAGTAATGATGAGCATAAATACCAAGATATGCGGTTGTCTTATACATATGATTGGATCTTCAACCATGAAATTGCTTTCAGACCAATTATCATGTACATCGCAACAAATTATCCCACATTCTTGACCTGAATCTTTTGGAAACTCTTCAAACCGATCACCTCTTTGGCTTTATTTGACCACTTATTTTGCTGGGGACTTGGTGTTACTTCCTTTGAAACAATATAAAGAATTTTCCTACAATAATTTCTAACATCTTTTGTTAGGATGCTATCATCCAATGTTATCATGGAAGTTTATTCTCTTGGGTCTTTAAAACAATATAAAGAATTTTCCTACAATAATTTTTTGTTCAATATTAGTTGCTGGGATGCAGAGGATATAATTTCGCGGTAGTACTAATGAATGTGTGCTTGCTGCCATTTTGTTGGAAATTGCACCTTTCACATCCTAATGTCATTGTACTGATCATAATAAGAGTTTATTGGAACCTATGTTAGATCTTGACCTGCTGTTTGCATGCTTTTGTTATTGCTGTTTCCATGAGCATGTAGAATTAAATAGCATCAAAATAGTTTTCACAAGTTTGATCTTTTTTCTTTGGTTTTTGTCATTCAAAATTGTGTTTTCATGTTTGTACTAATATTGTTGCCTGGTTAATTGTTGAATATGTGATTATGGTCTAAATGCAATTTTCTTCCGAGGGTTTAAAGCAAAAGGTTCCCGGTATCGGTACCAGAACTCATACCAGTAGTTAGCTGGTACGATACGGTACCGTGTTTCGGTATGGTGAGAATTTTTTTTTTGTTTTGATCTTTTTATGATTTATTAAATATTTTTATGTCTAAATAGATATTTATTGATGCTAATTGATGTTTGTATTACTTCAAAACATTACGAAATGTTGTCTAGCCTCCAGCCAAGATATATTATTTTTTAAGAAATTTCTATAAAGTAAGATTTCCAGTAATTAATTGAAGTGAAAGGAAAAATATAAATATAATTACATACTGATATTTAGAATCGGGTCAAGTGTCGATATCTATAAATATTGAAATAATTAATATACTTAGTAGGAAGATCAGTAAATCACTCTGACCAGGCAATATGATAATCCTAAAGCTCATCCTAGGAGGTATGCATGATGGATCGTAACTTGTCACAAATTCCTTACTAAGGTCTCGATTCTGAGAGGTATCCAGAGATTGATGAATAGCTGTGCAGGAGTCCATCCAAATATACCGGCAGCAAAATTATATCTATAAAATGCTCTGGGCTGTATAGGATAATAATCACTAGAAGATGATATCTCGGATATACTATATCCATATCATATGGATCACAAACTACTGGTGCTTGTGGGTAAGAGGATCCAGAATATGATGATGATCTCGATACATTCATGGATCCTACTTGCAAGATCCGCAGTCGCATCGTGTCCTGAATGACCTTGCAGAGCTCGTCGCCTATATGGAATCGTATCACCGCGGTCTCTACTTATTGGTGCTCCATGGTCTGTATCCTATATATCATGAGTAAACTGCGACTCACCAGTGAATCCAAGATGAATAACTGGCTGCGTTTCCTGTCCTCGGCTCCTTCCTGATTACTAAATCATCCATTATCTGAACAAGCACTAGTACTACTCTCTTTAGTATCTGAATTTGAATGAATTGAATGCTTTAGTGGAGATGCAATTGCTTTTCTTTTTCTATCTCTGGATCGAATAGAAGGCAGGGAGGGATGATGTGATGATCTGCTAGAGTCTTGTGAAAAATATTGCTTCTTATCTATTGTTCAGCATCTATCCTAGCCTCGCTAGCTATCAAATTGGTTGGTTGAGAAAACAATCTTGGCTCATCAAGCTCTAGCTCCTGTTGTTGACTCACGATCCATCCAATTATCGGATCTTCATCCTCATCAACATAATTAGTTGCAGTAGGATCGGAGTATTTTAGTCCAACTTTCTCAATGTATTTTGGCCTCAACTTTAAATTATAGTATACCTATACAAGATTGTGGAGGCATTTTCTATTTTAGACGGTTTCTCTGCTTGAAATGGATAAGGTCAAAGGTAGATCAGTTACGCTCACATCCACTAGATACCATTTGGGAGAGGATCTTGATAGTAAAATTTTTAAATATTTTGTTAATCCACCAAAATGCACATACTATTTAGCTGCAAAAAATATTAAATCGTTAAAATTTTAGATTCAGCAAAATTCAAAAATCACTTTGAATCTAATATTAGACTAAGTAGTACCTACCAGGATTCATCTTTGATTTACTTTTGATGATTACATTAGATCCAAAAGAATCTATGCCCTTCCTAAAAAATTGTCTAGAAAAAAATTATTGTTATCATGTGTTATTTATTAAAATCAGTGCTAATAAAAATCACTCAACAATTTCGATCTAACTTGTTCTAGGCACATCTGCGATATCTGAATCGAGCTCTATCTCATATATAACATTGCATAGGATAGACATAAGCTGTTTATCCATGATAATGTCTGGTATGGAGTATTGGAATCTCGGATTCAGAGAGTAAGCTGAATACATTTTAATAATTAATCAAGTATATTTGTAAAAATATATTTGAATTTAAAATTTTAGAGCATTTATGATTTATTGCTGCCTGTTAGATGCAAATTCAAACTCATTTGATAACTCCACTGTCCATCAATGATTCAGATATATTCATTGGTATGTGCTGGATCTGTTTCTTGGATTTTTTTCTTTGCTCTTTCTATCATGTAATAAAGGAAGTCTATCTAAATATATCACTCAGAATCCACGGCCCAAAGTACCTCATATAGAGACTTGATAGCTTCCACTATCCTTTCGGTCTATTGCTAGAATGTTTGTCTTGCCACTAAATTTTCTGTAATGCTCCCTTCAGTATTTGTCCTGGTATATCTACTCTGCCACCATTCTTGACTGACAAATATCTGACGTAGCTATACTTTCTTACCAAGAAGATTATCAAGTACAATATAATTTGTAGTAAATCATATGATCTCTAGTCTCAATATTTCTTTTCCATTAAGTTTCTCATCAATAATAAAATCTATATATGGTTACAGATGAATCTGGTAATAGTTTGTGCTAATTCAACTATTTTCTGCGCCCTACGGATTTTTTCAATATCCATTAATATGAAGTCAATACAATGTGCAGCATAAGGGGTTTAGAAAATATGCGGTCGCCGCTGCATCAATAGCTGCCCTGCAGACCATACTATGGTCCATTATTTATGATGATCTGCATTCTGCATAATATTTTGCTCTCACATCTGATCAATCACCTTCATCAATCTGAGGATATAGCTACTGTCGTGCACCTGATCTGAAGTATCAATAGGATTTATGAAAAAAAACTTTCTATCATAATAAGTCAAGAATATGATATTTCGTCTTGTAGGACTAGTCCAACCATCGCACATTACTGTCAATCCATACACGAGCCACTTTGATAAGAAGCAATCCAATTTTCTAGTTCCTTATTGCTGTTCAGAAGTTGATCATAAATATCCTTCGATCATTGAGGATCTATACCCGTACCGGCAACCTGTATAGATGCAAGAGTTGAACGATAATATAGGTTGTCTGCTGCCTGCGTTGGGATATGACTGAAATAAAACCAAAATTTGATAGCCCGTCACATATCCTTCTTCTTATCCTTTTTCAGCATATTATCAATCCTTTATTATTTGAAATCTTTGCTATAAAAGGTATATGGATTGATGTCGTGGATAGTGTTTCCTATTAGAATGTCCTTGGAAGACTTCTTTCTATTACCAGATGCTCCCAATATGTATGCAATATGGTCGCTGCCTTTCCTAATGGGCTCTTTGACTAAGGAGGTCTTAAACTATTTCAGACTCTTCTGCAATACTCCTAAAGCCCGATCCCGATCCCGATTCAAAAGTTGATGACCCAAATCGCTCTCTATGCCTGGCCATCTCCTCTAGCATCTTTGCTCATACAAGCTTGCCTGAATGGCAGTCTCGATTTGTGCCTCCTCATCGAAAGGAATAGATATGCTCCCTCTGATTCCCCGGAGTGATAAAAAGGTGGTTCTGTGGCTTTACGGTTCATCTCTGCCATCTTCTTTAATGTTTTTTTTCTGTTTTAAAATCAATAAAATGCTTCTTTATCAATTGATGGACCTTTTGTGGATACTGCGATATGTAGATACATCAGAATAGCACCAGTCAAGTATTGCTTCAACCTCGTTATCCCATCATCTTTGAATTCTATATTGCACCATTTATACCTCCAATGATGCCAATCCGAGAGCATTTCTTTATACACTCAACCAATATTACACTCCATATCCTTCTTCCTCCTTGATGGATCCATTAATATTTTGTTTACCTAATATTTTTATTTTTATTTAATTATATATATTTTAATTTTTTTAAATAAAAAATATAAAGAATTATAATATTATAAAAAAATAATTTGATCTTATATTTATGTAGGATCCTATCATAAATGCTATATATTTTTTTTAAGATAGTGAGCAAACATGAAAAGCCACTTTTTCTTCAATATTAGATCTAGAGTACTAATCATAAATGTATCAAAACTTGGATATATCGACACGAAATTTATAATGAAAGTAGCTTACAAGTCCTAGAAAAATAATCTATTATTATAATTTTTATAATTAATTATTTTATTTTTATTAATTTTTAATCTAAAAATATTTTTTAATTTTAAAAATATATACTTAACCAAATATCATGATCTTAGCATCATTGTGTAGATCTTTTATAGATCTACAACATACTCTAAAATCATTCCAAAATAAAAAAATTTGACAGCATTTTTTTTTTCATAAATTTTAAAAAAGAGAGGAGCGAGAGGGAGAAAGAGAGAAGGGAAGGTTTTGTATATCTTGAATCCACCTTCTTTCTTACTATTTCGGTGTTTGATTGGCTTGAAATACTAAAAAAAATTATTTTGAAGCCTTCTTTTTCCCTTGTCAAAACTAAGAGCCTGAGAGGCTCTCAGTTGCTTAATATCAATCCCCGTCACTATAGCATATTAAAAAAAATTGAACTGGATTGAACCGGACCGAATCGACCTGTTTGGCACGGTTCTGGCCCAGTTCATTATTATTTTTTTTTAAAATTTGGGAATGAGGAGAACCGATTTTATAAGCCAAACCGTGTCGATTGGGTGCCAGTCCAGTTTGGTTCGGCCTGAACCGGTTGGTTTGGCATGGTTTGGTGAACCTTGGTTTAAAGACTGTTACCTGAATAGGGTTTGAATGGGTAAAGTTTTGGGTAGGGAGTGTTCAATAAGGAATCTTATGTGAAATTTGCTGCCTCTGTTATGTAATCTAGAGTATTTTAGATGCATCATGCTTTGGTACAGCTGATGGAATTTGGCTGCTCCTTTTTGTTACCCTTCCTACTTGGTTATGGAGATCTGGATCATAATATAACTCAGATAAAAACATATATGAACCTATTCGTTTTGAATGACTGAGCTATTTGTTTTCGCAGTAAGGCATCACTACTGAGTATACTACATTAGGGGTCATATAAGGAAGGAGCATCCTCTGAGACCCCACTTTGGGCATTTTGTTGCTCAACTGTTGGATCTGATTGTTATACATATTGATATGTACCATGTAACAAAGCACAAAGGGAGGATGATGGTGCAGGAACTAAATGTGGTCCAAGTAAAATTTCTTTATTCTTCGGTTGTCGCATGAGCACAGGAGGCCTACCCTGATGTGGTTTTGACACTAGGATCTCAACGTTTGAAATCATTCATGTTTGGTACCCAACGGAAAGATAATTGCTTAAACCTAATCCTAAGTATAACTAATATGTGCGCCATTCAGCAAAATTAGGTATGAAACCATGCAAGAAGCATGATTTATGTCTGAACTGATCCCGATTCCTACTCCTATGTTTGTCATAATGGCTTGATCTCTATTGAGATTGGTTTGTTTCTGACATTTTCTATATTTTGAATTGTTTGGTTAACCATATTGTAATACCTTAATAAGCCAAAGTTAGAGTTCAAGAAATTGGTTAAAGCAGGGACTAAAGAAGTTTCTTTTTTTTTTTTGGTATGATTTTTTTTCCTTTTTTTAATGCTTTCTTGCCTTGACACACCAGTAAACCACATTCCTACCGCCTCAGCAAATCTGGGGCCTGATGCAACACCTTGTTCTTGTTCAAATAGAGAATTGTGACTATGTAGTTTTCCTATTGCTTATGCTTCAATTGTTAGTAAGATGGATATGAACTTTGCAATTTCATTCCATTCCATGGTTATTTGTGTTGCAAAACTGCCCACATGCTTAAATAAATCATCTTTTTGTAAATATTTCTGACCGAAAAGTCTCTTTTGTGGCCTTCGTCTTTTTGGTATTAATGCTTTTGAGTCACCACTTTATATTATGACATTCATGATTTAATGTGACAAAATTGTTGGTAACTAGATAATGATGGATCAAAGATTTGCAAGATAGAGCATCTATTTTTTCTATTAGAGAAGTGGTATCATGTTTATACTATTCAGTTTTTAGGACAATAAGAGCACATGAAAAGAGCTATCATATGAAACGTTAGTATTGAACTAACTTGATGCTTCATAAGGTTTATATGACAACATTTGAGACTTTGAGAACTTGTGCATTTTGGGCACGGAGAGGATGAGGAGGAGGTGGATGTTTGGCAAACTCAAGAAATACAAAATTAAATATGAAGACATTAATGGATTCAAAATTGACAGTAATTGACTGCTACTTGATCATGGACCAATATAGTCTTACTTGGGATTGAGGTTGGTTGAAAAGGAATATTCAAATTTGTTTGAATTCTCTAGAAAGAGCATATAGGAATATAGGCATTAAAAAAGATCTGGGTGAAAAAGTAGCATTAGTAAGCTTTCTATGGAAGGGGATCTGAGTCAATATAGGATTAATTGGAGTAGCTTTCATAAATCAAATCCAATTATATGAGACATTCTGGTGGAACTAGGTAGTGCGTGATACTGATTACATAATATTAAAAAATGCACATTATGATGAAAATTGACCATGATGGAACCAAGGTAGACATAGAAGAAACTTGATATGATAGCAGTTAGCACCATAGGCATGTAATATGTGGTGTGTCTCTTTTGTTGAAGTTTTAGGCTGCTAACTGTTAGGCTAGGTGTAATATTACATATTGAATGGCTTCACCGTTTTTACCAGGAATGTAGTAATGCTTTGGAAGTATTTTGAATATATGCTTGAAAAGGGATGAGATTTTTGACACTGTAATGAGTTGAAGTCTTTGTTTGCATAGACAGCGCAAGGTGTCAAGAAATCTATCAAGAGTCTTTATATTTAATGGATGCATGCTTGAAATGTACATGTAGCATTCTTATGTATCAGATTAGGCCTGCTGTTGGATGGTTGGCTGTGACTGAAGTCAGCAGCTATCCTCTTCTGGTAACACAACCTGCAAAATTAACTTGCAACCATTTGAAACTTAAAGAACTTGCTTACTCTTTTAGCTTTCTTTTTTTTTTTAAAAAAAAAAATTAAAGACTTGTACTCTAACTATGAATATCCATATGCCTCTATGGTTTCTAACAATTCCACTTTGAATGATTCACTTTTTGTCGTCAAAATTTCCAATCTTACTCCATAATCATGATATAATATTTTTAGTAACTTTTGGAGACATTTTTGTTAATAAGCTTAGTAGTATATCCTTTTCTTATTTTTGTTGACAAACTTAGTATTATATTTTTTATCTTATTATAGGAAGATGTGAACTTTCATCTTTTGCTAGTTCATTTAATGAACTGTTATTTCTGAGTACCATGCTATTTCCCTCAGATATTCCTTTTCTTTTGGTACAGATGGTATAAACAATTAACATAGTCACTTTCATCTCCCAGACCATGGCTTGCATGCTTCCACTATTTCAACTGCTGTCTTCTTTTGGTGCAGCCACCATAAGCTATTTTTATTCAGTGTTCTTGTTATTGTTAAGCAAGGGAGAAATGGTTGAATTTGTCATGCATACAGCCACTATTGCAATGTTATCTTAATCATAGGGTCTAGTACAAGGTTGGCTGAAAGAAGAGGAGAAATAGATGAAGGCTTGGGATAGGGGAAGAGAGGTTTTTCTTTTGGCATGGGACTGCTACTTTTATTGCATGATTGGGTTCAATTGGCATGAGACTTTACATTGTAGAAAGAGGTCTAGAGTCTGGACCATGGTTTTAAAAGACTGGAGGTGCGTAGCAGCTGACCGGGAGTTACTATTGTATGATTGGGTTCAATTGGCATGAGACTTTATATTGTAGAAAGAGGTCTAGAGTCTAGACCATGGTTTTAAAAGACCGGAGGTGCGAAGCAGCTGATCGAGGGTTACTCAGCACCTAGGAAAGGAAGAGTGAAGAAAGGAAAAAACTTATCATTTGTTAGGTGTATGCCCGAAAGCCAAGTTGGCTTGACACATTTTAATTTTTAGGACATGAACATTGTACTTAATTTTTCTTATTAATAAAAGGGTATTAGTTTCGTTCATATTGATGTGTCTATGAATCGTCCATGGAGTTAATGGACAATGACATATATTCTCAAGAGTTGAGAATCTGAGGCATGTGTCTTTATAGATTAACTTCTAAAAGCTTTCGATTGTTGGAATATCATGAGGACGGTGATTGATCTGTTAAAATCGGTGCATAGATCACTTCCTTTTCTGGGTAGATGAGTCTCTGACCTACAATATGGTGATACTGGAGTGAGAGTGTAGGTAGTTGATAGAGATCAACGGTACTAAGCATGATCAAGTACAGGAAGTTATACGGATGACTACTCACTCATCGATAATTTTCTGATAATGTAGTCATGTAAATAATTCTTTGACCTAGAGTGTTTCAGCTACTCACAATAAGGTTGTTGTAGTTTGACAGACAGCACAAACACATGATTCTTATCCATTCAGGACTTTGCGGTGTTCGTTGGCTACAGTAAGTTTATTGTAGGAGCAAGGTGTTCATTTGTAGGGATTTATCAGCCTTAGTAGTAAGGAATAATCCTATGCAAGCTTAATGAGACAGTCCAGAAGTCTATGGCCATAGCAGGGTGATAATGAAAAGATGTTTTCATTAGTATCATAATTGGACTTGAGTCGATTAAGTTAAGCATATGATTGATGGGTTTGACGAGTTTTCGTAACCAATATCATGTCGGGATTTTTGATAGAGGAACCGAATCATATGGTAACTACCTAGGGGTTCTAATCTTATTCTGCTGGGTTGCCACTACATACTGCTAGGTGTCACTGGTGGATTGTGAGAGCCCATTAGGATCATTCTCTGATCGATGATCCTAATTAAGGTTGAGCACAAATTGTTTCTGTCTATCGAAAGAAGTTTCGATGATGATAATGAAGATTATAGCATGTCTCATTACCAGATAGGATAGGACCTGAGGGATCACACATATTAGGAGCTCAAGTAATCAATCAGCAAATCAATTTGGACCTAATTGTAAGTGTTACAATTAAGATTTGACCTAATTAATTATGGATTGGTTGTTATTAAATTAAATCATATTTAATTTGATTTTAATTGAGCCTAATCCAGTTGGGCCAATAACCTTTTTGAAATGGGTTCAATTAGGTTTAATCTGGCTTCAATTTGTGTGTCAAATTAATTTTGTTTGGATCATGAGTTAGAGTCCAGTTAGACTGGGACTTTCCTTCCTATCTCTTCCTCTCTCTCCTCTGTCCACATGCCAACCATGCGGGGCCCAAGCATTTGGGCGACGAAAGAAGAGATGGCGTGAAATTAAGATGGCACTAATCTTTATTTAGGCATGGAAGAATATGAGGAGTTCTTCTCATTTACTTATCTTAATTTTGGAATTGGAAACTTCCACTGAATCCTATATTGGCATGAAAAACCAAGAGGGCTGCAAATATCTAGCAATCCAGTGCCTTCTATGACTTGGTCATGAAAGCTTTGTATGGATACCAGCAGAGGCCGGGCGATTGCGTGGCTCCAGTAGAATCCGGTTACAAAAGCGGATCAGCACGTTTTTCAGAGCATGCCAGGATAGCGATCCAGGTAAGTTTTTATGTTTAAAATAATTTTATTTTTCAGATCTGATATTTTTTTCATATATTACAGCATGTTAGGAATTTATAATGAATAAATTATATTTATTTATAAATTGTATCATCAGATTTAAAATATTTTTATATCTACTTCCGCTGCGTCAGGTTTTTGATGCTTGATTGATTGCAATATACTGTTCCTGGGAGAAATCCAATACCATTAACTTAGCAACAGTGGATAATGGCAAGTGTTTTGTTTCCCACTTTATAGAAAATAATGCTTGATACTTAACATACAAAAGATGGAGGCATCCAGTGAAGGACCAATATGTCACAGGAGTAAAGGGTTATTACACCACCCCATTCCAGCACTTTCTTAGCAAAAGACCAATCTTGCCACATTGTACTATTTTTACCATAGGGTGCCGATGTAAGGTCTTAATATCAATGGTACCATCGTTCCATTCAAGGCCACTGAAATATCATTGATAAGGCACTTTCCTGCCTTAGGTGATAATGTAGAGTTCGATAAGGAGGAGAAAAGTCTGATTGCTGAGCTATCTATTTAATGGACAACACATGCTTGGTAATTGTGATGTGTTACAAAACCAGCTAAATAACCAGTGGGGGAGACAGAGGTGCTGTTGATCTTAGACTTCATCAATGTCTTATAGTTCATACTCTATCCTTTTGTTGTAATTCTATTCCCCACAATAAATTATTATCTACTCAGGGCTCTTTGGATGACTTGTGGCCTATCTTTCAACACTTTTGGGGTGTACATGTAAGACATAAGAGACAAGTTGCATGGGCAAGCCAGTTACTCGTAGTTGCATCATAACTTTAACTGTAAGAATCCTTTACCAGATCTTGTTGTATGAGCATGTGCTGATCATGTTAGATGCTGTACATTGTGGTAATGTTTACAATAACTGTGTATAAGTTTCTATTAGTTATGTATAATTATGTATAAGTTGATATTAACCATCTTATTTTTACTTCAGCACCCTAACTACACTTAGATTCCCTTCATTGTCACATCTTGATCTCGATGCTTGATGTCTCTTATTTTTTGTCTATCTCTCATTGCAATTAGATATCATCTTTCATCTCCTTCAACAGATTATCATCATTTTTATTGTTATACACACCATCCTCTCCTAAACAATATTATCTATACTTTTCTGTTCATTTTGACAATCCTCTCCTCCCTCTTTTTATACTTTATGCCCATCTCATTATCCTCTTCTTAGCTCTATGACTCACATTTGTAATCTCTATCTTCTCCAATGCCCTTCTCAACCACTGGCACTCCATATTTAGTTCTTTATTTTCTTCCTCTATGAAAGTAATTCTTGTCTCCATCTCTTAATGGCACAATAATTTTTGTCTATTTTTTGTTTTTATGCATGTGATCCTCTTCTCATCTCTACTGGGTGCAATACTATTTCATGTATGCCAATGGTCATGGCTCTATTCTCAAATCATCATCCAGGCCTCTATCATCTTGAACCATCCACCAAGC
This sequence comes from Areca catechu, assembly GCA_021397845.1. Lineage (NCBI taxonomy): Eukaryota > Viridiplantae > Streptophyta > Magnoliopsida > Arecales > Arecaceae > Areca > Areca catechu. The sequence goes on along the minus strand of CM038044.1, from coordinate 116,842,456 downwards.
AAATAAATTACATTAGCTGATATTGGGTTTGCCTTAATTTTCAATAATTGTTTATGATTAAGCATGAAAAATATGTAATATAAAATGAAATGTAGGTGTTTGACTTTACATCATACTTATCTTCTCATTGCTCTTATTCCTTTCTTTGTCAAAGGTGAGATCTTTGCCCTAGGCTCAAGAGTAGGCAATAAATATCCCTCTCCCTTGATTCTAGCTTGAGCTTCACATATGGGAAATATGTAGAAGAGACCTTAGTTACATAGCTTAATATATTCAAAATATGAGGACTGTCAAACTCAGATTTAATGCTTAGCTTGTTGGACTTAATACTATGCAAGTTGTGCAAGATATTGTTGCCTTTTGATAATAAAATGTACCTCATTGTGTAACTCAGGGAAGTTGACTGCAGCACACAACACATGCAATGGTGGGCACATGCTTAGACAACCATCCCTGGTAAAGTGATAAAGTAAACCTCATTTAAACATATAATTGACCGTAGTTGTAATAAGAGATTAATGTGTTTCTTATTGTATCTTTTTATCATTAAAGCTGTGGTGCATCCATCCAAGTAGTTGGTGTTGCCTTTGTCGCTTGTGTCTCACTTATGTATTGCATGTAAAATATGAGGATGTGCTCCATTGAAAGGTCATGGACAAATGCATAGCTACACCTTGTAAGCGTTGAGATACGTGTCATAAGTCATCCACATATGTGAAGAGGGTCTTGGACAGATAATGATTTTCTATGGAGAATAGAATCACAACTAAAGGATATAGTATGAAGATATTGATGCAGTCTAGGACTTGTACCACTATGTTCGCCACTATTTTGTATAGGTGGTTTTGTAGCACATCATTAGGAAGCATATTTTGTCCATTTAATAGACAGGTCAACCAAATGGACTTCTCCATCCCCCTTGTCAAACTCCACTTTATCCCCGAAGATAGGAAGGCCCATAATGATATTTTGGTAGACTTGTATGGAATGGTGGTGCCACGATTCTTTAAACTTTGGTTCTTAGCACACCACAGTGAAAGCTTTGTCTTGCTTGATCAAGGAAGACCAAAAAAGTGATGGAACAGAGTGGTGCATAATTAATAACTCCTATTCCTCTGACATATTGTCAATGAATGAGAGACTGTCCATCTTTTGTATCTGACATATCAAATGTCAACATCTCTATAAAGTGAGATACATAACACCAGCCATTAACCATTATTATTGAGTTCATGATAAGTTTCTTCGTTTCTTTACCCTCTTTAACACTCTAATCATATCTGTAGAGTGCATATGCTCGCATGTGCATTGCATTCTCAATACTAGTATGTATGTACTAGCATCAGGCATGTCTTGTACATGTGAACAGAATTTTTATGTTGAGTTAAAAAACAAAGAAAAATATTTGTTGAAAGTGCTTCTTAGTGGATAAAGCTCTTGTCTGCTGGGTTACGGTTGCACAGCGGAAAACCGGATTTCAAAATTTTTAAATCTTGAAATCCTAGTCAATCAAAACTTTAGACCCAGGATTCCTTGATTATTTCAACTAATAAGGCAATATATTAGGATATAAAAGAATACCTGTAACGCTAATATCCTTTGTTCCACTAAGCACATAAGTGTATGCCCTCTAGAGGTGATCCATACAGGAACTGGATCAAGGAAGTACTCATATTTCTTGTTTGCTTGACTAAAAACTCTTCTCGACAGTCTTTCTTCCTTCGACAGCTTTTCCTTCCTTGTAGGACCTTTTTCCTTTTCAAAGAGCACTTTAAAACCTCTCCGAAAACTCTTTTACTATCATATTGTCCTTTCTAATTATCTTCCTAAGTCCTTGTTTTAAAATGGTGGTGGACTTGTCCTAACAATGGAATGAAGAGAGTTGTCAGGACAAACTTCGGATGATCTGACTTCAATCACCGAAGTCTTTAAATAGTTAGAGGAGGCGCTTAAAGCACTCTTTCATCAGTCCTTAATCTGATATTTAAAATATCAGATAAGACCCTTTAAGTAGGAGTCTCTAGGTGAAAGGTGCTAAGTGAAATCGTAAACATATAGTGTTTCACAAAAATTATGCCAAGAGTTGCTTATTGCAACTTTTCAGAAAAAATGATAATTAGCTTTTAATTTAAAAATTAAGACTTGGTCCAACATCCAATAGGCGTATAAACCAGAGAAGTTTATCTAGAAAAGATGATTGATAAGCAGAATTCTAGTCCATCCCATGCGCTATATATTCCAAGCGTTATCCTTTCATGCGCCCACATGAATTCATGTCCATAATTTATGTATTTGATTGGTCAAATCCAGTCCAAATGGATGTGGATAAGAGAAGATAAGTGCTAAGGTTTTCAGCAAAAAGTGATTTATTTGCAGGACTCTTGGTCCTTCTACGCCCCTTTATGCGCACACCAATATTGGTGCCAAGATTTCTAAACTCTTAGGATTTTTGGTTTAAGACATGGATAAGGGATATAAAATCAGGATAAATCTCAATTTGGCTGTCCCACTTAAGGCTCAACCCAATTTAAGTTCTACTCAAATTAGTTAGCCCAAATAACAAGCATTTAAACCAATCTAATTAGGTTAGGAGTTAGGCTAGCCAACATATGTTAGTATGTTAATTAGCTTGCCAATTAGGATCCCATGACCCTAGTAAAAATATATATAACTTTCTTGATCAATTCCTTAATGTGTGTGACCTTTTAGGCTTCACATCTAGCTAGCATAGGTATAGGTTCATGTCGATTTAGTTTGATTAGAAATCAATTAATTGAATTAGGTCAAATTGAGCTATCCCTAGCTGCCAATTTGAATTATCTTTCAAATTGACTCATGAATTCAATCAATTTAATTCATAAAAATTTACAAGATATATTAACATTTAGCAACATATTATGCCTATCTAGAAGATGAAAAAGTTGGTAGAAATTATCGAAATACAGTTCAATGGCAAGTTACTATGCAATTTAATCCTTCGATCTTTCTTTATCTCGAATAAGTGATGGGTATGAAAAATTGTCAAACCCTCATACTTTATTCATTCAAATATCAAATCATTAATGAAAACTCGACCAATGAAAATTAGAAATCTTTTTTTAATTTTATTCTGCTTTGATCAAAGATTTTTTGAATCATCATTTTATAAGATTACGTAGGATAAATACTTTCACTAGGAGTGATCGATTCATTGTTGACCTATTCATAACCTTCATACATAATTCATTATATCCATGAACATCTCGTACATGACTAAGTCATGAATGAGTATGAACCAAAATATGGATTCATGTGTACAAGATACCATGATGATCTCAGGTCTAAGGATCACTTGCACAACTTTTACTAAAGAATCATCTTTTGATAAGTAAGATTTTTATAAGATGTTCTTATGACGGATTAATTCAGTGAACTCATATCCTGATGAGCATCCACATCCTTATATTAATATCCCTACATCAGTGATTGTGAGACCAAACACTCTCTCCATCGAGCATACATAAGATGTGCTAGTCTTTCGAGAAACATCGATCCCCGATTCAATGATCCTATGACTAGGAATATTGTAGATTAGGGTTTATAAGATCTTAGGTCTCATTGTTACGAACTTCAGCATAATCCTAAATCTATTGTCCTAATATATGGGGTTCATCATAATCTTAAAACAAAAAGGATATAAGACATAGTATATAGTGAATCAAAATGCCTTTTATTAATATAATATCATATATGAGTCAAGAATTTTATAAAAAAGGTTCCTGTTACATAAAAATATGATTGGCTTTCAGGATACTATTCTTTCAATCTCCCACTTGCCCTAAAACCAATCGCCTTTGTATTTAATTCCCATACAATCTAAATAGCGATCAAACTACTGTTGAGAAAGGGTCTTAGTAAATGGGTCTGCTATGTTGTTCTTTGTACCTACTTATTCTATGACTACATCTTGTCTTTCAATGATTCATAAATAAGATGGAAGCACCTTAGGATATGTTTGGACTTTTGATGATACCTAGGTTCTTTAGCTTGTACAATAATCCCAGTGCTATTACAATGAAGTGGCACTGGTTGTATCGCAGGAACTGCACCCAACTCTGAGATGAATTTCTTCATCCAGACAGCTTTCTTAGCGGCTTCATTCGCAATTATGTATTTTGCTTCAGTAACCGAGTCAGCTATAGTTTACTGCTTGATAGTTTTCCAGCTCACTGTATCTCCATACAGAGTAAAGATATATTTTGATATGGATTTACTATCATCTGGATTTGATTGAAAACTAGAGTAAGTAAAGTCTTCTAGTTCTAAATCTAATCCTCTATATATTAGAAAAACATCTTTAGTCCTTTTAAGGTATTTAAGAATGTTTTTCATAGCTTTTCAATGATCTTTCCCTGGATCAGCCTGGAATCTGCTTGCTATGCCTAAGGCATAAGCAACATTAAGCTTGGTACATAACATGGCATACATCATTGATCCTACAGTCGAAGCATAAGGACTCTTACTCATCTTCTGTCTCTCTTCATGTATCTTAGGAGATATCTTTTTAAAAAAATATATGCCTTGACTCATGGGCAAGTAACCCTTTTACTTCTCTCCATATTGAATCTTTTCAATACTAAGTCAATGTACCTGGATTGGGATAAGCCGAGCATCCTTTTAGATCTATCTCTATAGATCTTTATACCTAGTATATAGGATGCTTCTCTCAAATCCTTTATGGAAACTTTTTTAGATAGCCAAGCTTTGACTGATTGCAATATTGGAATATAATTCCCAATGATAAGTATGTCATAAATATACAATATTAAGAAGACAACGGCACTTCCACTTGTCTTCTTATACACACATGGTTCATCCATATTTTTGATGAAAACAAATTTCTTGATTGTTTCATCAAAACGGATATTTCAACTTCTTGATGCTTGTTTTAATCCATAAATAGATTTTTTAAGCTTACATACTTGGTTCGATCTCTCGCTTGAGATAAATCCTTCTGGCTATGACATATAAACTTCTTCCTTGAGATACCCATTGAAAAAGACAGTCTTTACGTCCATTTGCTAGATTTCATAATCGTAGTATCCGACTATAGCAATAAAAATCCTAATAGACTTGAGCATAGCTACTGGCGAAAATATTTCATCATAGTTAATTCCATGTCTTTGTTTGAAATCTTTTGCCACTAGCTTAGTCTTGTAGGTTTCTACTTGGCCATCTGCTCCAATTTTCTTTTTGAAGATCCATTTGCATCATATTGGATTTACTCTTTCAGGTGGATTAACCAAGATCTAAATCTGGTTGGAATACATGGAATCCATTTCAGATTTCATGGCATCAAGATATTTATCAGAGTCTTTACTCTTGACAGCTTCCGTATAAGTCAAAGGATCATCATCTTGAATGATGCTGACTTTACTGCTGCTATTTTCAATGACAAAGCCATATCTGAGAGGTACATTCCGTACTCTCTCTGACTTATGGAAAGGAGATGTGTATTGTGGTTGTACCTAATTAATAGGTACTTGTGGTTGAGGAATTTGAGATTGATTGTCTACAGGAGTAGGTTGTTGGTCTTGAACTTTATTAAGTTCAATTATCCTTCCATTGTCTCTTTCTTGGATAAATTTCTTTTCCAAGAAAGTGGCATATTTACTGACAAAAACCTTTTATTCAGTAGGATGATAAAAGGAGTATCTAATACCCTCTCGGGGATAACCTATAAATTTATATTTATCAGTTTCAGCACTTAGCTTATGTCTAAATACATATCTAACATAAGCAGGGCTATCCCAAGTCTTAAGATATTTAAGACTTGGTCTTTTGCCTTTCCATAATTCATATGGAGTACTAGCTACTAATTTTGAAGGTATTTTGTTTAATATATAAGTAGCAGTCTCTAGGGCATAACCCCAGAAAAATACAGGAAGATTAGTAAAGCCCATTATGGACCTATGTCTAACAAGGTACGATTCCTTCTTTCTACTATACCGTTTAATTACGGTGATATGGAGGTGTCCATTCTGAGAGAATGCCTTTGTCCTTAAAATGATCAAGAAATTCACTAGATAAGTATTTTTCTCCTCTATTTAACTGAAGGATTTTAATACTTTTTTTAATTTATTTCTCAACCATACTTGATACTCTTTAAATTTATCAAAGACTTCGGATTTATATTTCATAAGATACACATATCCAAACTTAGATAAATCATCAGTAAAAGTGATGAAATAAAAGTATCCTCCTTTGACTTGAGTTGACATAGGTCTACATATATCTGTATGTATGAGCTCTAATAACTCAGTTGCCCTATCTCTATGATCAGTAAATGAAGATTTGGTCATTTTACCTATGAGACAGGACTCACAAGTTCTTAATGATTGATAATCATAAGGATTAAAGAATTTATCTTTATATAACTTGTTTATCCTAGACTCAGTAATATAATCTAATCAACAATGCCAGAGAAAAGTGACATTGATATCTTCTCTTTTTCTTTTCTTGTTTTCAACAAGTAAAACTTTATTATTAAGTGAAAGAACTAAAAGACCATTAATAAATAAATCACTTTCAAAAAAATTATTAGAATGAAAAATAGAGCATCCACTGCTCTTTATATTAATTTTAAAATCTTGTTGTAATAATAATGGTACTGAAATAATATTTCTAATAATATTTGGAATAAAGTAACAGTCTTTCAATTTTAAAGTTTTGCTCGAAGGCAATAATAATAAATAGGTGCCCACAGTTTTTGTTTGAATGGCTCACCATTCGCATTATAAAGCTCGAAGTCATCCTTCTTCAAGCTTTTAATTCTATGAAGTCCCTGCAAAGACTTGCATATATGAGACCTACATGCGGTATCCAATATCCATGAATCAAGAGATGAAGTACTCAATGACAAGTTAGTTTGTATCATGTACAAATCTTTTGATGCTCCACCAGCATCAAGTTTCAGACTAGCAAAATATGACTTGCAGTTCTTCCAATGTCCCTGCTTGCCGTAGTGAAAATAGGTTCCATCAATAGAGGGCTTCTTTGCCTTCTCTTTTGAATGCTTTTCTTAGGATTCCACTCTCTTTGAACACTTCTTCATTATTGTTTTCTTCTTCCCATTAATTAGAAGATGAGCCTTATTTTTTTTAAAATAGTAGTCTCAGCTATCTTAAGCATGTTAAGCTACTCAGGTAAGAAAGGTTTAGTTTGTTTATGTGATAGTTCATGACAAACTAAGAGAAGGAATCAGAAAGTGATTGCAGGATCAAGTCCTGATTATGCTCTTCATCCATAACAAATCCTATTTAACCTAATCGAGTGATTAAGTCAATTATCTTTAGTACATGGACTTGAACAGGCGAGTCCTTACTCATACGTGTTCGAAATAATTGCTTCCATATTTCATATCGGGTAGCCCTATTTTGCTCTTTATAAAGCTCTTTAAGATTGAGCAATATGGATCGAGGTTCCATTTCTTCATATTGTCTCTGCAATTCATTGCTCATAGAGTCAACATAATGCACTTGACAGTTAAACTGTCATTCTGCCACATTTTATATGTGGCCTTTTCCTTCTCCATAGCATCATCTCCAATCGGATCTGGATTAGAAAAATCGAGAATGTAGGATATCTCTTGAATTAAGACAATTCTCAGATTCCTTAACCAATCCACGTAATTGAGACCGGTCAACTAATTGGCATCTAAAATATTCCATGGTGATAAAGTAGAAGCCATAATATTAATTTATAAAAATAAAGAACTATAAGCAGATCACTTAAAATGATATACATAACTAGATAAGGACTTATCAATCTAATTGTATATCCCACTATTTTTCTACAAATACCATAGCCCTCATCTATGGTAAGCAAGAAACCCTAATAAGATTTTTTAGTAGTGTTGAGATTCTAATTTTTTATAAATGCCTTGTGTTACACAACAAACATTTATGAGTTCAAGGGTAGGAAATTTTCTTTTCCAATTGCAACCCGTGCAACTCTCAACATGACAGCTATTTCCAAGACACTTACAGTCTTGTATTACACAACAAATTATAATGTCTTAGTTTAGTTAGACATTTCATTTCCATATAGTCATGTTTGAATAATGTTGTCCTTATGTTACACAACAAAGCAATACCATCAATCATGCTATGAAGTATTAGATGCACCAAGACAAATTTCACATCAAATCCTAGAGTAGGCTTTGTGTTACACAACAAACCTACTATAGTTTTTGACATGAATTTGGCTTAGCATGAAGGTAATTAATAGTGTTTTAATCAATTAGCATTTTTCAATTCAAGATCTAAATCAATCAAATTAGCTAGTCAAGTGGGAGAGAGGTAGGAGGTCCCCCGCGCTTACCTTAGATACCAAAAATTTGGTTAGGTAAGCAACAGACCCATTTAAAAACCACCTTCTCTTTACCTTCCCAGAACCACTTTCCTAGACACTAATTGATCAATCAAATCCTAAATAGATTTGCATTATGATTTTATAACACTACGATTAAATATAATTTTTAAAGAGTGTTTTCATGGTCTCATGCACATCCTAATACTACAAACTATCTAACAGGCATATTATATCACAACATCATATGTGCCAAGTATGTCATCATTTTAGAACAACATTACAATATAGCAGACATCCATCGTTATGTTAGGACAACCTTATTCAGAATGATGGCTGAATAATCTAAACAATCATTATGTCGATTAGGATTTAAGTAAAATACCTAATCAGTGGTATACATCAACCAACATATATTACAACTATTATGGTAGATATAATTAGGTAGCATATAATTATTTAGACATTTAATTGACTATTAATTGAATGAATCAAGGTGGCTCTGATACCATTGCTGGGTTACGGTTGTGCAGCGGAAGACGGATTTCAAAATTTTTAAACCTTGAAATCCTATTCAACCAAAATCCTAGATCTAGGACCCTTGATTATATCAACTAACAAGGCAATATATTAGGATATGGAAGAATATCTATAATGCTAATATCCTTTATTCTATTAAGTACACAAGTGTATGCCCTCCAAAGATGATTCACATAGGAACTGGATCAAGGAAGCACTCCTATTTTTTGCTTGCTTGACTAGAAACTCTTCCTGGCAGCCTTTCTTCCTTCGACAACTTTTCCTCCATTATAGGATCTTTTTCTTTTTCGAAGAGCATTTCAAAACCTCTTCGAAAACTCTCTTACTATCCTATTGTCCTTTCTAATTCTATTCTTAAGTCCTTGTCTTAAAATTGTGAACTTGTCTTAAAATAAAAAATTTGTCCTAACTAGGGAACAAAATTGTCAGGATAAACTTTGGATGATTTGACTTCAATCATTGAAGTCTTTAAATAGTTAGAGAGGAGGTACTTAAAGCACTCTTTCATCAATCCTTAATCTGATATTTAACATATCAGATAAGATCCTCCATTCAGGAGTCTCTAGGTAGAAAGGTACTAAGTGAAATCATAAACATATGGTGTTTCACAAAAATTGTGTGCAAAGAGTTGCTTATGGCAACTCTTCGGAAAAAAATTGATAATTAGCTTTTAATTTAAAAATTGAAGACTTGGTCCAACACCCCAATAGACATAAACTAGAGAGGCTTATCTGGAAAATGTGATTGATAAGTAGGACTCTAGTCCATCCCATGCACCATATATTCCAAGCATCGTATCCTTTCATGCGCCTACATGAATTCATGCCCATAATTTCTCCATTTGACTGGTCAAATCCAGTCCAAATGGGTGTGGATGAGAGAGAATAGGGACTAAGGTTTATCAGCAAAAAGTGATTTATTTGTAGGACTCTTGGTCCTTCGTGCCTCTTATTTTGTGCGCACACCAATATTTGGCACCGAGAGTTCTTGGGACTCTTGGTTTAAGACATGGATAGGACTATAAAATCAAGATAAATTCTAATTTGGCTGCCCCATTTAAGGCTCAACCTAATTTAAGTTCTACTCAAATTAGTTAGTCCAAATAACAAATATTTATACCCAATCTAATTAGGTTAGGAGTTAAGCTAGCCAATATATGTTAGTATGTTAATTACTTAGCCAATTAGGATCCTATGACCCTAATAAAAGTATATATAACTTTCTTGATCAATTCCTTAACATGTGTGACCTAGTGGACTCCACATCTAGCCAGCAGTAGGTCTAGGTTCATATTGATTTAGTTCGATTAGAAATCAACTAATCGAATTAGATTAAATCGAGCTAGCTTTAGCTGCCAATTTGAACCATCTTTCAAATTGATTCATGAATTCAATCAATTTAATTCATAAAAATTTACAAGACATGATTGATGTCTAGCAACGTGTCATGCCTATCCAGAAGATGAGAAATTTGGTAGAAATTACCAAAATACCCTTCAATGGCAAGTTACCATGCAATTCAATCATTTGATCTTTTATCTCGAATAAGTGATAGATATGGAAAATTGTTAAATCCTCATATTTTATTCATTTGAATATCAAATTACTAATGAAGACTCGATCGATAAAAGATTAGAAATCTTTTTCTAATTTCATCTTGCTTTGATCAAAGACTTCCCGAGTCATCATTTGATGAGATTGTATGGGATAAATACTCTTACTAGGAGTGATTGATTTCTTATTGACCTACTCATAACCTTCATATACAATTTACCATATCTATGAATATTCCATATATGACTAAGTCATGAATAATATTAACCAAAATATGGATTCATGTGTACAAGATATCATGATGATCTCAGGTCTAAGGATCACTTGCACAACTCTTGCTAAGCGAATCATCTTTTGATAAGTAAGACTTTCATAAGATATTCTCATGACAGATTAATTTGGTAAACTCATACCATGATGAGCAGCCATATCCTTGTATTAGTGTCCCTACACAAGTGGTCGTGAGACCAACCACTTTCTCCATCGAGCATACATAGGATGTGCCTCTCTTTGGAAACATTGATCCCCGACTCGATGATCTTATGACTGGGAATATTTTAGAGTAGGATTTTTAAGATTTTAGATCTCACCGTTATGAACTTCATTGTAATCCTTAATCATTGTCCTAATCTATGGGATTCATCATAATCTTAAAACAAAAAGGTATAAGATACAGTATATGATGAATCAAAATATCTTTTATTAATATAATATCATAGATGAGTTGAAAGAATTTTACAGAAAAGTTCCTATTACATAGAAATATGATTGGCTTTCAGGGCACTATTCTTTCATCGCCACCCTAGGGTTCGGGGAGGGTTAGATATATGCAGCCTTACCCTCAAGAGATTGATTATGTGCTTTGAACCTATGACACCTAGGTTACAATGGAACAACCTTTTGTTGTTCCAAGGCTCCATTGTTTAAAGAAATTTGTTGCAAGATTTTATTTTCATATATGCTAAACTCTTGAGAAAGTTTTCATATCGTGGCTCCATAGACTTCTCAAACTCATCAATTATAATTTTAGGGCACTCTCTAGACCAAATTTTAAAGACTTTCTATATCTCCTGGGTCTCTAAATATTCAAAGTTTATAAATTTTTTTCCCCTTTTTCTGATAGATGCACATTATTGTGTGCATTGTTGGAGTGTCATTTTCTCTTTTGTTGTCAAAAATGCTTGTGCAACTAACAATGTGGCTTAAAAGTCACTCGGTGTGTTGTGTTCTAGTTGCTTCCTTTTAACTGGCATTGTGAAATGTGCCAAAAATGAAGCACAATGAATGGTCCAAGACAGCTGAATTACTTTTTTGAGTGATTTTCTGAGTTACATAACTTTAATCTTTTCCTCTTTCTTGGTTGCATTCGAATTTGGAAACGTACAGAGGACGGTTCATTCATTAATAAGTCTGGCTACAAAACAAAGTATGGTTACAAAGAAAAAGTCAGGTCACCAGAGCCTCTCCCGCTAAACACGTGCGATGTGCATGACAAGATACATGATTTTCTGTGATTTTTTTGATTGTAAAACTATTCAGCAAAATAGGAAGACTGTAATTTTGTTGTTCGAGATGAAGGTAAAGATAGGAACTTACAGATAGCCCTTGGACTTCTGTTTCATTTATTTCATTTTGTCAAAGATCAAATTTATTGGGACTCATTTATTTGTTTCTCCCATCTCTTTTAATTATGTTATAATTCCATTGAAGGCATTATTAATTGTACCCTTCAAATTAGAAAAATCAGGTGACAAAGGATATTTGGTTTACAAAGAAAATCCGGTCCTGAAAGCTTTTTTCATTATAATATGAATGGAATGTGTGATGTGCGTGAAAGACAAACTGTATTTGAAGAGAATTTTAATCCCAATCAGATGTGCTTCTTCGTAATTTTCTTGAGACATTCAGATTTCTTAGTTGATAAGAAATTGCTTTAATTGGAGAAACTTAAAAATCAACCTTTCCATTAGAGTCCATGTGGCCCAAAAATTAAATAACAAAAAAGTTACAGTTCTCAAAATAGCCACACCCCCTCGAGATTGAAGAATGAACTCTGGCCAAAAAGAACTTTCACAGAACTTTAAATAAAGCATATCTTGGTAGTTTTTCTTGGGTCCAGCTATTAGCAGAATTTGGCAACATACCTGGCAGTCGGGCTCTGAAACTTCCTCATAATTGCAGTAGATAGATGTATATTGTATAGATGTAATGAAGCGAGGGTCCTTCTAACAGAAATGTACTCATGTGAACCAATAGAAAGGCATTGAAATTGAAAGTCCACACTATTATACATGATATACATCAGCTAAAGTGCCTTGAAAGAAAAGTTTTGAGGATTTTCTGTTCATGCATCAAGGTTTTATAATAGAAAAAATAGAAATTTTTTTAGTAGGACAACTTTTTGATGTTATTTATTATTTTAAAACATCTGGATCAGTTAAAGCATGATCTATATGAATTTTAAGAAATCTAGATCAAGATCAATAGCTTTCGTTCTTAATCTCTATTGCTTATATATCAGCATGCCATCTCTACTGAAGCTGTCCATTTTATGTCCACATGATGATGGTAAAGGATATCTAGAACACTTTTTTTGTTTTAAGTAATTATTGTAGTTCATGATCAATGGTTTTTAATTAAATGCCCATGATTTATTTTGCATCCATAGGATTAAGGCTTTAATCTTGACCACATGTCATTAACTCTCTCTCTCTCTCTCTCATACACACGCGCACACACACATACACGCAGACGCATTGACAAAAGCATGCATGCACACACAAATACAAACACATTCAAACACATTTGTATATATAAATAAGGGTAATATATGAATTATGAAGAGTTTCAATGTGAATTTCTTGTGAATTTGCAGGTTGGTGACAGAACCAAAAGGAATCGACAAACCACAGGTATCTTCCATCTTTGTTAAATATAGAAAATTGCTTCCTGTTTAATGATGATATTTGTATCTTGATATGTTTTGAAAAAAAAAAAATTATGGTCAGTCTCTTGCTAGCCATAAACAAGTATTTCCTGTTATCTTAAATAGATCATTACCTGAATTGAAATAGTTATCTGCATGATTTCATTCTTGTATCCTTCTTAGATTTTTGTAATTTTTAAATCATGTCATGATATTTGTTTGTTGTGTAAAGATATTCTGGGATCGTATTATCGACCACCTTTGTTAGCCAGAATATTACAATGACTTAAAAGCCTCTAGCTAGAGATGGCCCTATGAAATAAGCACATGTGCAATCAGCGAAGATTTTTAGTGATAGAGCCAGAGTACTTCAATTTTCTGGCCCTGGAGATCAAACGCTGGATTCTATATCAGTAAGGCTTACTTTTCTAGGTTGTTGTTGTATCATGTTAATAATTCTTGTTTTATGCTGAATTCAGTAGCAGTGGTGTGTAATATTTCAAACTTTTGTTACTTCATTTGTAGTTGATTTGATTACAGTTTCATTAAACTAAACTGTTGGTATATAACCATTCCTTTCTCTGTGCAGCTAATTCAAATGCTCTAAAGCTTAGTTGTGAACTCATTCGCATTTTTGTCACAGGTGTGACTATTAAAGTAATTTAAATTTCTGTGTTTCATTTGCAAGGTAGCATTCTCAGGTATGCTACTTCCATTAATTAAGAAATTATCTTTTCTTGACAGAGGCTATGCAACGTTCTGGTATGATAGCTGAAGCAGAGGGTATTAATAAAATTGAACCTACCCATTTAGAGAGAGTACTTCCGCAATTGCTTCTGGATTTTTGAGGTATTCCCCTGCACTGATAACAATTATAATTGTCTAATTGCACCAACAGAAAACTTCCTGTGATCTCTTAAATATTTGGTGCTTGTGCTTTATGGACTGAGAATCTGAACCACTAATTATAATCTAGACATCTGACAACACATATGGAACAAAATTCAGTTAATTTAATGTTGAAGCTTCTGAACTACAAAGGAAATCAATGTTGTCCACTATTAAAATTGTCCACTTTGTTACGATGTGATACTCAATGGGGAAATCTCTGAAACATCTAATTTTTAGTGGCTAGGTATTTTTGATACTGTGGGCTTTTGAATTTTGATACGTATTGATTCAAAACTAGTAGCATTGTGGATTTTTGTATTATATGCACATACACACTTTTGGGTGAGAGGGGTGAGGGTGGGGGTGGGGTGGAGGTGTGGTCATTGGACGCATGTTTGGTTGGCAGGGAGAGCCGGAAGAGAGAGATGGACAGTTTGCGTCATTTTTTTTCTTGTTATTCTACTCTAATACACAAGATAGCATATTATATATACACACTTTTGGGTGAGAGGGGTGAGGGTGGGGGTGGGGTGGAGGTGTGGTCATTGGACGCATGTTTGGTTGGCAGGGAGAGCCGGAAGAGAGAGATGGACAGTTTGCCTCATTTTTTTTCTTGTTATTCTACTCTAATACACAAGATAGCATATTATATATAGAGTTATGATCAAACAATAAGTATGATGTAATTATGCCTTTATTTGTACTTATTTAGCAAAACTCTTAACATTACTTGAATATCATTTTAGTAAGTTAGGGGATCCAATCTTGCTTGAGGTAAATACATCAAACTAGTAACATTTACAGGCCAAGACTGCCAAGTCAAACCAGAAAAGTGAATATCCTATAATCCATGAGATGAAATCTGATTTTGTGCATAAAAAAGCTGATCACTATAAGTTGGTTAAGCATTTAGTCTTACATGCAATCGTTCCTTGTATATTGCTGTCTCTCCTGAAAATATAATGGAACAGAAACATGTTTGAACAAATCAAATGTTTCAAGAGGAGGGAGTTTAGATGATACTAATATTTTTTTCCCTTAAAGATTACACGAATGATACTCCACAGGAGGAAGAAGTATGGTAATATCAAGGTGCGATGTACCATGCGGACGGATGATGTCTTAGAAGAATGTGAAGTACTATATGTTTATATAAGTTGATGGAGGGACTTTCTTTTAGATATTTATCTCTACTATTACAATGTCGGAAGCTTTAGCGACCCAACCCTTACTGACCATGATAGTCTTTCGTTTGCTAGACCTTTTCTTTTTGTAACAAGATTACTCTTCCTAGAGTTCCAATGGAACCAAAAAAGAGAAAATAATTATTGAGAAAAGAGAAGGATAAAATGATTAGGGTCCTGAAAAACTAGGAAGCCTTTAGAATCATATTCTAGAAAGTGCCTTAGAATTCATCTCTAATTATGGGTGGCAACGGGTTATAAATAATTTGGATCAAGAAAAGATCTAACCTAAACCTGACCTATTTATTAAATGGACTAGGATTTAAAAACCGAACCCACAATATTTACTAAATAGGTTACCCAACCCAACTTGCTTAACTTATTTAATAAATAGGTCAGGCCAACCTATTTATTTTTATGACCTATTAAACCTATTGGACAGAGCCCAGTGGCTGGCGATAGTTGGAGAGGGTGTACCTTGTTGTGGTTTCTCTTTTCTAAGAGTAAGACATCACGGATGAAGGATCTAGAGTTGAGGGCAAGGGGGTTGGTGAGGATGAAGATAGTGTCGACAATAAAGATGGAGAGGATGGTGCTGAGGCCGGTGTGGGGATGGTCGCCACGAATGGTAGTGACGGAGGCAAAGGCGTTAAGGGCACTATTGCCAAGGGTGAGGAGGGTGACAACTCCCATGGAGGGAGAGAAGTGGAGGTGGGTGATGGCGGGGGCAAAGTGGTCGCGGGCACGGAGACAATGAAGAAAAAGTCAAGAAGGAAGAGGGCGAGGGGGGAGAGGTGGGGACTGCTGGCGAGGAGGAAGAAGTGGACGGCAGTGTAATTGAGGAGGCCGGGGGAGTTGTCGTGGCAGTGCGGGAGGGCAATGGTTGGTGAGGAGGCAGTGGATGGTGGAGCATAGGGCAGCACGTGATGGGAGGTGGGACATTGGGAGCTATGATTTTGGGGAGGGGGGTGGCGGATAGGAGAGAACTTTTGGCAGATAGGGTTTTGGGGAGAGGTTAGGCAATCACCATCGAATATTAAATGTGCTGACTCTCTAACCTTTAAGAGGAGAAGAGAGAATCACAAGATCATAATATTCAAAAAATAGAGAATCATGAGATTGTATTTTGCATGGGATTGGGTGGACGCTGGCTCTCGCTTTTGAAGTTTTGGGTTTTTAATTTTAAATTGCTTGGGCTTTGGTTTTAACGGAATAAATATTAAATGGTATCTAATTCGACCCGACCTATTTAATAAATGGGTTAAATGGATTAGGATGTTAGAACTCAAATCCAACCCGAATAATAAATATGTTAAATAGGTCGATCCGTTTGTGACCTGAATTCATTTATCCAAATCCAAACCTATCTAAAATAGCTCGAACACAAATCAAGTTAACAGGTCGGGTCACATTTTGCTACCCTTATCTCTAATCAGGTATTCCAAGTTCCAAGCTCTCCGCCTCCCTTCCAAGCTCCCCCCCAAAACCAAAACTCATGATATGTGCCTATCATGTGCCATATACCAGTCGAGTGCTAAATACTAGTCTGGTTTTATGAGAATTAAAAATCTTTCATCTTTATTATTTTTCTAATAGGAAATTATTTAGTATCACTCAAGGAAATAATAATGATAAAAAAAACAAAGGTACAAGGCAGAAAAATGACATCTCAAAAAAATGCTGATAAGACATTTAAATATTGACCAAATAAATTTATTGAAGATACTTTCTTGGTTCTATGAGGAAATAGAAGTCTTCCATCTTTTTTGCACTCTAAAAACGAATTGGAGATGTTTAGCTAATGGACAATGAGTTAATCTTGTTTTCTTCGTGAAGGACAATGAGTTAATCAAACCAACTAATGCTCCTTTACACTTTTCTTGTGGGTTGGTGCCTTGTTGTGTGCATAGTCACAGAGCTGGGATTTTTGAATATTTTATTAAAGCAAAGGTTCATGATCTGAAAAATAAAAAAAAAACAGAGTTTTGGAATATGATGTAGGTTGGAATCAAGAGGACACCAAGATTAAAAACAATAATTAGCTTTAGGGATATGACATCAGAAGAGGAATCATTAGAACAAAATACACATGAGATGATCACAGAAAATAATTAGCTTTAGGGAAAATAAAGGTTAGAAAAATCTGGAAAAAGTTTTGACTAAAAAAATTAAGTCGATTGAGAATAATTGTGTATTTTTCAAAAATTTTTGATCCTGAAAACTGCATTATTTTATAAACTTATTTGTTCTTTCCTCTTTTCAGTTTTTATTTCATGATTTGTAATGAAGCAAAAATCGAAGCTGTTGATGGTGAAATCGGAAGGGTACTTGAGGCTGGACGCTAGAAACAAAGCCTATCTTTTGTTTTCAGTCAGCCTGGAATTCCATTGTCAGTCTTCGTATTTGGAGTTGGACTATTCCACTTTGTTAAAGTGGAAACGACCTAGATCCTATATATTGCTCAATTTTTCTCAAGATGAAAGGAGGATGCTGAATGACTTCATTGATTAAATATTTGCCCTGCTAAAAACTATGGTTCCTTGCACCAGTAATGCGAGAATTAAGAATGCATTAACTGGTTGGGTAGGAATTTTAGAAACTGGTTACTGAAAAACAAGATTTTCAGTAGTGTCGGTCTACTGAACTTGAGAAATGTTCAAGAGTTGATCGACCCATCTTAACCATGTTGAATCATTCAAATTAGGAGGTGAAAAAAACTACTCGGAACATTTTCTGTCTTGTAAAAGTTTGAACGGTCGTTTTAAATTATCAATGGCCAGTGTGAGTTTTCTCAGGTCTGATCTTGACGTTCAGGCTCCTGGAAGGAACGGTTACAGAGAGCTCAGTTTTTATTATTTTATTATTTTATTTTTATAAGCAACATGAGTGAGGGGGACATCCAGCACAGCTACTTTCTCTGGGTATGATTAAAAGAGCCTTCATTTCGCTAGGTAATGTTTGATATAGAGCGATAACAAAGATGGTTCAATCCTTTTTCATTATATTTTAAGTGGAGTGTTTGAGTACGTTACTTCAGCTTTATTTCGGTTATGGGTTATGTATCGAACTTGAGATATATGGAACATGGAATTACAATCAGTTCCTGATGGTACAAAGAGCTTAGTTAAAGCAGGGTAAGTCCAGAAGCATTCCATTGCACCAAATGGGGTTTGGGTTGTATCTTGATTGATTTTTTTTCATGATGTTGACCATTGGATTGCATCATGCATAGATTTCAAAGCACTTTGAAGTTTTTATTCATCGCATGCGCAGCTCCTGGAATTGATCAATGTGCCATTCAATGATGGATTGGTGCGAAGGAAGGGGAATCCTTGGGAATCTTTCTTTCATGGGAAGGATACAACCTCTGTCCATAAGCTGCACGGAGTCTGAGATCCTAAATATATTTTGGACTTCTTGGTATGAAATATGTGTCATTTTAGTAACATGGATCCAATTATTGTGGTCATCTATTAATCCATCAAGTACTATGTTCTCGATTCATGTTATATGGAGGAAAATAATACAATCATATTTTACAAGTTAAGACTGATGTCTCTATTCCATGGAGCAGCAAAACTTTGTTAATCTAATGCTTGATCTGAGATAGCATACCTCGAACATCTTTACTATTAGGTCTCTCACTAGGATCATCGTATGTACAAAAACAAGCAATCTTCAACACCAGCAACATCTGCTCCTGAAAACCACACCCCACCAACTTCGGATCAATTGCCACCTTTGGATTGTCCGATCGTATCACGTTCCTCACCCATCCAACGATGCACATTTCATCGGTCATCTGAAAGAATGCATCATTCGGAAATTTCCCGGTAACCAGGATTGCCAAAATCACTCCAAAGCTATATATGTCGCACTTATCAGAGCATGATAATGTCTGGCAGTACTCCGGTGCAATGTAGCCCACCGTTCCGGCAATGTTATTCGAACTCAACGGTCCGCTGATAAAATCCGGCACCACCTTTGCCAGCCCGAAATCGGCGATCCGGGCGTTTAGTCCATCATCGAGCAAGATGTTTGCCGGCTTCAAATCTCTGTGTATAATTCTCGGCCGGTGCACCATGTGGAGATACTCGAGACCAGAGGCGATTCCGAGAGCGATTCGATAGCGAGTCGGCCAGTCCAGCTCGGGAGCTTCCCGTTTTAACGCGTCGTGCAGAGAGCCGTGGTGCATGAATTCATAGACAAGGTAGTGGCAGTCAGGTTGTGGCACGTGTGCCAATAGGCGGAGGAGATTTGGGTGGCGCATCTGGCCGACGGTGAGGATTTCCGACCGGATTTGCCGCATTCGGAAGTGGAGGAGCTTGCTTTCTAATTCTTCGCTAAGGTTGGCGGCGTCGAGGGACAGTTCGCTTGGGTTGGCCTTATCGAGGGATGGTTGAAGGACTTTTTTGACGGCGATGGGGATTTTCTCGCCAGAGACGAGGAGCTCAGCCTTGTAGACCTCGCCACAGCCGCCACGGCCTATGACGTCGAGAGTGGAGGGGAAGTCATTGTGTCGGAGCTTGTTGATGAAGGAGAGGTTGGACCTGAGCATGGGGCTGAAGATAGTGGGGGTGTTATTTTTGGTAAGAAAGACAGTGGGGGTGCTGGCAAGTTCTTCTTCGTTGGTTTCAATTCGACAGCAGCGGCTGATGGCGAGTCTACATATGATGAAGATAAAGGTGCCTATGGCAAAGCCAACGGAGAAGGAGATGGCAACGCTGACCCATAGGGGATGAGAGAGCAACTCGGCCTTGAAGGGATTTGTCGTCGGCACTGGGTCTTGGTTAGTTGTTTCATCAGAAGGGTAAGTTTCAAAATCTTTGTCAGGATTGTGGGTGGCACTGCGAATGCTATATTTGATGGTTCTGGTGCAAGTAGATAAATCGATTAGAGAGAGGAAGACAAGCGAGGGGAGGATGGAGAAAAATTGGAGCTCCATGTGTGAGGATCGTGTTCCGTGAATGCCTTGAAGAAAGACTATAGTGCAACTGAGAGAGAGAGAGAGAGAGATAGAGAGATAGAGAGTTGGTGGGTGGGTGGGGGGGGGGTGCGGTTTTGATAGGTCAAGCTGAGAGGGACTGAATTTGTCTGTGGTTTAGAGGTTGTCATGCAAGAAGGTACGTGGTAGTTTAATTTGTAGAGAGTTATAGGTCAAGGTGAGGAGGACTGAATTTTTCTTGTAGTTTCCAGGTTGTCATGTAATAAGATACGTGGTAGTTTAATTTGTGGTCCGAATATGTCCTGTCAAGGTGAGGGGGACTGAATTTTTTCAGTGGTTTCGAGGTTGTAAGAAGATACTTGGTAGTTTAATTTGTAGTCAGACGTGTCATGTAAGGTGAGGGGGATTAAATTTTTTTGTGGTTTTGAGGTTGTCATGTAAGAAAATACATAATAGTTTAATTTAATTTGTGGTCTGAACGTGTCTTGCCTTAATGTCGTATTGTTTTTTCTGTTTTTTTTTTTTTTTTTGCCTAAATGTCGTATTGGTTCGAGGCGGAAAGTGAGTGCTGCACGAAACTTCTTGGCAAATTGTAACGTGGAAACTCAGACATGGTGAATCCAGCGAGGGTTTTGTTCGTGTCTGTGGTGGAAACAAAGTCTTCCCAGCGCGCAGGGTTTGGCGTGAATCGCAAGTCTTGGATGACTAATCCCATCTGCCGCGTGTGCCACGCAAGTAACACTGTTACAGGTTGCTATGTGAAACTACCGTGGAACAAAAATAGATGTTTGGTTCAATAAAGAAATCTAGATTATATTTTGTTTTATTCCACATCGTCTCCTACCACTTTGTTTGATAAAAACCATCCCCGGATAATCTTTGTAAATGGTTGAAGGTCAAAAGAGGATGGCTGGTGCAAGAGAATAGAATGACGCTAATCCCCAAAACATGTAGGGTTCGTTACTGGAATTAGAATTAAATCAGAATGGATTGAAATGGAAATCGGTTTTCAAAAACTTCTTAGCCATGCAAGCTTTACAAGTCTAGGCTATACAATAACTTGTCTGATGGATAAAGGTGTCGGCTTTTGGGAAGTTTCTTCGAGAACTTCCTAGTTATACAAACCTTTTAGACCATAAAGGCTTGTAAGTTGGGGCTATAAGATAGCTCATTTGATGAACGGAGGTATAGGCTTTTGGAAAGTTTCATTGAGAACTTCCTAGCCACATAGACTTAGTAAACCATGGAAGTAGGCCGGGGTTGTAGGATAGCTAGATGGTGGTGATGCCCCTTCAATGCAGCTATAATAAGTGAGGGAGTTTAACTGTGATAACAAAGTCCAATAAACTCCCTTGCTGCTATATAAAGAACAGGGTCAGCTATACATAAAAAGAAAGAGATGAATAATAATATCTTCTTTTCTCTATCCTTCAATTTCCTTTCATCTTTTATCCTAATCATTAGCTAGGGTTTCAATAGAGATCTTCCCAATTGATTCCTTTGTACCCTAGAGGATTGTTCTCGTACCCGCATCAGTGTAGTTCAACCATGGTGTATTGAATGCGATCTCACGATTTCAAGATGGAAGAGACACTGCACAACATGATCCAAGAGTCAGCAGAGTGCCATGAACATTCGATCCAGGAACTTAGAGATTGACAAAGTCACAATATGGAAGAGGTGTGAACTTTGCTTGTTGGATTGCAATCTTCTTTGAGTTCTTTGTCAACACCATTAGTACTATAGTTCCTTCTAAAAACCCTAATTCTAGTGAAGGATTGGACAAGAAGTATCAATTTCAATCTCAATTTTCTAAAATGGAGATTTCCCAATTTATGGGGGAGGATTTGAACTTTTGAAGGGTTGGTTATATAAATGTGATCAATTCTTTGATGTGGATGCCACACTAGAGGATGCTAAAGTAAGGTTGGCCTCTATTTATCTTGAGGGTAGAGCCTTACAATGGTATCAAGTGTACATGAAGGGTCGTCTCACCAAATCAACTCTTATATGGGAAGAGTATGTACAAGCTCTGTCTACAAGATTTGGACAAGAACTTTATGATGACCCCATGGCTGAGCTAAATGGCCTTAAATAGATAGGAACGGTACAAGAGTACATGGATCAATTTGATTCATTGTTAATAGAGTGACCTTTTTTGAAGAATATGCTATTAGCTATTTTTTGAATGGCCTAAAAGAGGAAGTACAGATTCTAAGCCACTACTTGATCCAGAAAATGGTGGTCTGGTTGAGGTTGCCGGAGCTTCCAGTTGAGCTCTAGTTCACAAATGCCATTATGGCGATTGCTGCAGAGGTAGGGAAACCCTTGGCCATTGATGATTTTACGGAGAACCTCAAGAAGATCGGGTATGCTAGGGTAAAGGTGGAGCTGCAAGCTGATGTGCCGTTGATGCCTGGGGTGGTGCAAGGAGTCACAGGCTTTTTTGGTAGCAGTTTTTATTTGAGAACCTACTGGTGGTTTGTTTCCGGTGTGGTAGGATCGGTCACTCGGAGGAGGGTTGTGGGTTCGTGGAGGACTTGTCTGGTTCAGTGAAAGCTCATGGCCATGGGGTGCCGGTTGAGGTGGTTGTTGACAAGGGGGAGGGATCCAGGAATCGGCCGTGCCCCCTGGTGCAAGAGCAGTGCGGGTTGGATGGTGGAAGCCGGCCCAAACTCGGCCCCTGACTGGTGACCTCCTGTATCTGGCATCTGCGCACCCCTAGAGCTCCGATGGGGGGGAAAAAGGAGCAAGACAAGCACAAGGAGGTTTGTCTTGATTCATCTGATCCATGCCTGTCTTTTCCTCCCTTGAGCTCCCCGACGTATGTCTCCTCTCCCCCAAACTCTCCGCTGGATTCGGATAGTTGGCAGAAGCCAACTAAAGTTGCTCGTCGCAAATCCCCTTGGTCTGGTGCTGCTGACTCGGCAAAGGAGGACTCGGTAGAGGGTAATGGCTTCTCTACTTTTGGGTTATTGGGGGATAGGATGGAGTTGGATGGTATTGAAGGTGGGGGCTGCGGGATGTTACTATGGTCAACCCTTCTTCTGGAATGTTGAAGAGGGCGAGAAGCCCACCGAAGCCTGAAGCTCCCAGTATGGCAGTGGCAGCTCCACCGAAGCTGTCGGTGACTTCTCCGGTAGCATGCTCTGCTTCTCCGAGCTCCAACCAGGTCAGTTCTCTTTCCCTGTGCTTGGGTGGAGGTCGGGCTATGGGTGGCCCTACCAGGGATGCTGTCTTTTATTCTGCGGGTTCTTGTTCTCTGCCTGTGGTGTCTTCTAGGTGTTTGTCGGCTATCTCCTCTTCGGCAATGCCTGAGGTAACTTCTTCCCGGTCTTCTATATTTATGGTGCCTGCTGCTGGGGGGATTGATGGGGGTTCGGGTGGTGTGCTGGGAACTCCGGTAACTGGAGGGGAATTGGTGGAGGTGACCGAAGTGCGCAGGCCGGTGATTGTTCCTACAGGTTCCTCTGTTCTTTCTTTATCAATTGTTGCTGGCTTTGTTCTTTCTTCATCAACTGTTGCTCTAGTGGCTGTAGATCCGGATGATGCGAGCACTGGGGTTGGAGGCCATGCTCTTTCTTTGGTTACCTGTGAAGATTCTGTAGTGGGTCCAGATGCTGTTGCTCTTAGACGGCGGCAGAGGTTTGAGGGAGTGAAGGCGGAGGGTGGTTCTCAGGTGGTCCATTCAGATGCATAGGGTGTTCCCAGGGCAGGTGGTGGGTCATCTAGTCAGTTGAAAGATAAGGGAGTTTCCTCCAAAGAGTGCAACATGAATTCAAAGATAGAGGTCCCCATAGGGCATACCTTAGAAGAAAGTTCTAGTCATGAGAGGATCACCAAGCAATTGAAGAGTGCCTTGTTTGAAGGAGGGTCAGGCATGTCGAATCCCATGGAGAAGGAATGTTAGTATGTGTTGGTTTTCTTTCCTATTTTGTTGTTATGAAAATCTTGGTATGGAATGTTGGGGGGGGGGGGGAAAGCCCTCGTTCTACTCTACTTTTCGTAGGTTAGGACAACCGTGTAACCCTGATTTATGTGTCTTGTTGAAAACTAGGCTGTAGGGGCTTGCTCTGAACAGGTTTCGGCACCGTATCCAGGGTGATTGGGGATGTTATGCAATTGAATCTCAAGGGTTATCGGATGGTATTATTGTTGTTTGGCACAGGGGGATAGCTAGAGTTGATATGTTCAACCGCAGCTCTTAACAAGTTTTCATTATCATTTCTGAGAATGGGGGTCCTACTTGGTTACTGTCAGGGGTGTATGCAAGCACTAATTACAGGGAAAGGAGAACAACATGGCAAGAGATTTCTGCTCTAGTAGACCGGGTATCCCTACAGTGGTTGCAGGGGATTTCAACTGCGTGCTTCCTACTGAGGATGAGAGGAGGGGTCAGCCTTTTGTAGAGAATGTTGCTTCCAGGGAGTTCGCTCAGTTCTTACATTCCAATGGGCTGGTGAATGTGGGGTTTGTGGGGCCTTGATTTACTTGGTGTAACAATAGGACAGGGACGACTAATGTCTGGGAGCCTATTGATAGGGTGTTTGCGACTCCTGATTAGCTCCTCCTGCACCTTGACCATCAGTCCACCATCTTTCTAGGATTGCTTCTGACCACTATCCGGTTCTTCTTTCCACAGCGGTCTTTGGTACTTGTCATGCCCCCTTCAGATTTGAAAAGTTCTGGCTCTCGTATCTTGGTTTATGGAATATTGTTAGGGAGGTTTGGAGGTTAGCCATCCGGGGAGATGCGCACTATCAGATATCCTGCAGGCTCTCTTTAGTCAAGCACAGGCTCCTTAGATGGAATAAGGAAGAGGACGGGAATATTTCCTCCTCTTTGTCTTTTATGGAGTCTTCCATCAGAGCTCTCCAGGAGAGGGAAGACAGGGAAGGAGGTCCGGGTGTTGATGATTGGTAGCTCTTCAACATTTCTTATCTTTGCATCATTCCCTTCTTAGTCAGCAAGAGACTATGTGGAGGCAGAAGTCTAGAGTGCAGTGGCTGAAGGAGGGGGATAGAAATACTCATTTTTTTCATCAAGCTATTGTTGTTCGGCGGCACAAGAACCGAATCAAGGCATTGCAGATGTCAGAGGGGAGTTGAGTGGAGGATGATGGTGAGGTTAGACGGGAGATCATTTTCTTCTTTTCTTCTAGATGGGTTGGGCCCCGGGAGGATCCCGTACCCTCCTTTTCATCTCCTCCCGAGGCTCACATCTCTCTGGAGGAGAATGGCTGTCTTCTTAGCCCCATTTCTGCTAAGGAGATCAGGTCGGTCCTGTGGTCTATGGATGAGGACAAGGCACCGGTCCTGATGGGTTCCCTCAATTATTTTTCAAAAGGTACTGGTATATTATTGGAGGGAGGTTGTATCTGCTGTGCAGGAATTCTTTGCAGAGGGTCAATTGCCTGATAGCTAGAAACAAACCTTCATTACTCTTGTTCCTAAACGCTTGGATGCTTCAGAGTCGGGTCATTTCCAGCCTATCAGTTTATGTAATACCCTGTACAAGCTTTGTGCCAAGTGTTTGGCAAATAGAATGAAGCCTATTCTACCCAAACATATCTTTTCGGAGCAGGAAACTTTTGTTGGGGGTCGGTGTATCTCTGACAATATTCTCATTGCTCAGGAATTTATGCATGATCTGAAGAGGGCCCCGGCTAGGAGCCTGTTGATGACCATCAAGTTGGATATGGAAAGAGCCTATGATCAGATGCATTGGAGCTTCTTAGAGTCTGCTTTGGGGGACTTTGGCTTTCATCAGGCTTGGGTGGACCGGATTATGGCATGCATTCTGGATCCTACTTATGCTATTCTCATCAATGAGACTCCTTTGGACTTTTTTCACTCCAATATCGGCCTTCACCAAGGTTGTCCCATCTCTTCTCTTTTATTTATTTTGTGCTGATTCTTTTCGTGAGCTTTGTAGGTCACGGTGTGGGACTCAGCTATTCAGCCATACTATCCTGCTCCTGGTGCATCCCTAATCTCACATTTGCTATTCGCAGGTGACTACCTTCTGTTGGATCATGCCTCTATCTTGACTATGGTGGAATTCAGGATAGTTCTTGAGCGCTATTATTTGTCTTCGGGTTAGAGGGTTATCCTCCATAAATCGGAGGTTCGCTTCAGTCCGAAGACTCCCACCAGATTACGTCGCTCGATTCAAGAGTATTTGGGGATTGCTGTTTAGGATGGCTGCTTTCATTATCCGGGAGTTCCCATCTCTGGAGGGAGACTTTATAGGTAAGAGTGTCACAGGGTGGTGCAGTCCATTCAGGAGAGGGTGGAGGGTTGGTAGGGCAGGGCACTTTCTTCTATGGGCAGGATGACCTTGGTCATGTCTGTTCTCTCTTCTCTCTCTGTATATGCTATCTAATGTTATTGTTCCCAAGTCCATGATCCTCAAAGTAGAGCAAGCTATTTGTTCCTTCCTCTGGTCTTCTTCAATCTCTCAGCAGGGAGCTCACCTGCTGGGGTGGAGTGTGGTATCTCAGCCGATTTGTGATGGAGGGCTTGGCATTCACTCGGTGGTGACTAGGGAGGTCCTAATTGTGAAGCATATCACTAGACTGATATTGGGTCCGGAGAGCTTATGGACTTCATTGATGCGGATGCGGTATGGGCCCCTTTCTTTGCTGATGGGTGGAGTTCTGAGTACTTTCTGGCATTGTTCTATCATGTGGAATGAGATGGCTCAGAGGGCCCCTACTGTTATTTCCTAGATGAGGTGGGCTATTGGGGATGGTAGATTGATCAGCTTCGTGGATGATCCTTGGATCTCGAAGGTACCCTTGGCCTGGTGGCTGACTTTCATTGCGATAGATCTTCATCATATCAGGACAGTTGCTGACCTTATGTCTAGGAAAGGCTCTCAATGAAATTTTTCGCTGGTCATCCGGACTTTTGGAGGCATTTTTGGAGCTAGGGTCCTCTCTATTACCCTTCCGGCTCACCCTTGTGCTGATGTTCGTGTATGGAGGTCATCGGTTGTGCTTAGAGTCCCCTTGTTGGAGTTGTATCCTTTGTATAGGGCGGAGCAGCAGCTGAGGACCCATCACATTGGTTGGATCTAGTCCTTAGGGGTGCACCCGGGGGTGGCTCTGTTCCTCTGGAAAGTGGCTTGGCAATGCTTTCCTATGAGAGCGCTACTTGCTACTAGAGGATTTCAGCTCCCACCTTCCTGCCTTGCATGTGACGTAGATGTGAAGACTGTTGAACATGTTCTATTTGCTTGCCCGAGGGCCATGACTGTTTGGAGGGTGGCAGGATTGGGGTACATGGTAGAGCAGTCCGACGATCTGGTGGCTACCTTCCTGGACATCCTGAGGTCACGTTCTGTTGCCTTCTCTCATAGTTATCCTGCTTATGTTGCTTATCATATCTGGTTATCTTGGAATGCTTTAGTCTTCAGTTTCTTTAGATGCTCCTCCAGAGTGCTTGCTGAGAGAGCTCGGGCTCACATGGAGGAATTTCGGATGGTGACAGTGACTTCTATGGAGACCTGGGGTTCCGGTTTCACTCCTTGAGCATCCTAGTGGGTTTTTATTTCTTGGGAGCCCCCACCTTCGAGGTATGTCAAGGTCAATTTTGATGGGAGTGTTAGAGGCCCTAAGGGAGGGGCTGCTTTTGTGATCCGTGACTCCAGTTTGGGTATTATGGCTGCTGGGGGTTGCCATCTTGTTGACTCTACTATCCCCCAGGTGGAGCTCACTGCGGCTTGGATTGGGATTCGGTATGTTCGTCATCTTCTCAGGTTGACCACCTTATTATAGAGGGGGATTCTGTTATATCTTGGATCAGGGGTGCAGTCCGATCTCCTCCGACTCATCCTATGCTCCGGGATATTGCCATTTGGCTGCGTTGGTGTTCCTCATTTTTTGTTAGACATGTATATAGGGAGGCTAATTCGGTGGCTGATTGGATCACTTCTTTTGTGGCATGTTATTCTGGTCAGGTTTTGTGGTCTCACCTCGGTGAGATGCCTGTGCCTCTTAGAACTGTATATTTTCTGACTTTTTTGATATTTTCACACCTGGACTGTTGGTTGAATCATCCGTTTCACCAAAAAAAAAAAAAAGAACCTTATACAAAACTTTGAGTCTAGCCTAGCCAGGTTGCAGGAGACTGCTGTAGAGAACACTAACAGGAAGAATAAGGGCTCAAGCCAACTGACACTTACTCACCTGCCATCTTGCCAACACCCAAGCTTAATCTAGGTTTAGGATTACCACAAGGGCCATCCTCTTTACCTAGACTGGCTGGGTTAAGCTCAAATAAGCCCCAGTTTCAAAGACCCCCCCCCCGAGCTATTTCTAACTGTGAAATGGATGAGAGAAGAGCTAAGGGTCTATGTTTTTGGTGTGAAGAGAAGTATACATCAGGGCATCAATGTAAAAAGCACTTGTACAAGATAGAGGTCTATGAGAATGAAGAAGAGGATGTAAGGGAAGTGAGGAACAATTTTCAGTTCCTGATTCTGAGTTAGCTAATGTCTCTCCTCACATTTCCTTGAATGTATTCCAGGGACCCCCTTAGTACCTGATTATAGTACTATGAGATTATCAGGATTGGTTAGGAATAAGAGGATCCATATTCTCATTGATTCAGGTAGCACTCATAACTTTTTGGATCTAAACACAGCTATGCAGTTGGGATGCAGAATCACTACTTGTCCTCCAATTTCAGTTAAAATAGAAGATGGGAATAAGATCCAATGTAACTCTCATAGCCTTCATTCCAGTGGAAGATGCAAGGCATTGAGTTTGAGGCAGACATATTACTCTTACCTTTAGGAGGATGCCAAATGATACTTGGGGTGTAATGGTTAGTCAAATTACGATCATTTATGTGAAATTCCCAGCAGCTTGGCATAGAATTTCACTACAAAGGGAGTAAGGTCACACTTAGGAGATCCCAATTACCTATGCTATAGCTTTTACAAGGGAAAAAGCTTAGGAAAGTACTGCAGCAACCTGCACAACTCTCCTTAGCATAGTTATGTTCTCTACAGGTTAATCATATTTCTAAAACTCAGCAAGAGTTGGGTATTCAGTCAATACCATAGGATCTAACACTAGTTTCTCTGCAAAATTAGAAGCACTACTATAAGAGTATTTAGATTTTTTTAGAGAACCCCAATGCTTACCACCTTTCCAGCCTGAGGATCATAAAATCCCATTGAAAGAAGGCACCAACCCTATCAGTGTGAGGCCTTTTAGATACCCAGCTTGTCAGAAAGATGAAATTGAAAAACTAGTGCAGGAAATGCTGCAAAGTGGGGTACTTAGACCTAGCACTAGTCCATTCTCATCTCCAGTTGTGCTGTAAAAAAAAAGATAATACCTGGAGATTGTGTATAGATTATAGAGCCTTAAATAAATGCACTATTAAAGATAAATTTCTTATCCCTTGGTTGATGAGTTGTTAGATGAGCTGCATGGAGCTAAACTTTTCACTAAGTTGGATCTCAGGTCAGGATATCATCAAATAAGGATGGCCGAGTTGTTAGATGAGCTGCATGGAGCTAAACTTTTCACTAAGTTGGATCTCAGGTCAGGGTATCATCAAATAAGGATGGCCGAGATAGATATATAGAAGACTGCCTTTAGAACACATGAAGGTCATTATGAATTTCTTATTATGCCCTTTGGGTTGACTGATGCTCCATCCACCTTTCAAGGGTTGATGAATGAGATTTTTAAAGCCCACCCAAGAAAATTTATATTGTATTCTTTGATGACATTCTCATTTAGAGCCAACATGAAGAAGAGAATTTGGAGCACTTGACAACCACTTTTAGATTTGAGAAAAAAACAATCTATGGGTTAAAAAGGAGTAAATGTTAGTTTGCAGCCATACAAGTTGAGCATTTAGGGTATGTTATATGTGAAAGCGGGGTAGCAATGGATCCTAAGAAGGTAAAAGCTATAAGAGATTGGCCCTTACCCAGGAATCTCAAGGAATTGAGAAGTTTATTGGGAGCTGGATACTACAGGAGATTTATCAGAGATTTTGGGAGCATCTGCCAACCCCTTATAGAGATGCTCAAAAGAGATGGATTTATGTGGAAAGAGGAGGCAATAGAGGCTTTTGCAAAGTTAAAAGAAGTATCTCAGCTACTCTGCTGGTACTTCCAGATTTCTCTTTATCATCTACTATTGAAATTGATGCCTCTGATCAGGGTACAGGAGCTGTTTTAATGCAGCAAGGAAGCTAATAGTATTCATGAGTAAGTCTCTGTCGATGAAGTACAGGACTCTCTCTATTTTTGAAAAAGAAATGCTGGCCATTGTGCTAGCTGTATAGAAATGGAGACCTTATCTCTTGGGTAGGCACTTTTTAATCAAAACTGATTACTAAAGTTAAAATATTTGTTGGAGCAAAGAGTAACTACTCCCAGTTAGCAAAAATGGTTAGCCGAATTGATGGGCTATGATTATGAGCTCATATATAAAAAGGGAAAAGATAATCTCCTAGCTGATGCTTTATCTCGCAAGCCTATCCTAGCTGCTATATTAGTGTCTACCACAGACATCTTATAAAATGTGTAAAATTGTTGGTTTACTAATGATAAACTTCAGAAACTGATAACTACACTATAGCAAAATTCAGCATTGCATCCTAAATATTCATGGGACCAGAATCAGCTCAAAAAGAAAGGGACATTGGTAGTTGGTAACAGTCTAGATGTCAAACAGCAGCTTCTACAGGCCTTTCATGCTAGCTCCATGGGAGGGCACTCAAGAATTGTAGTAACTTTGAAGAGGTTAACTAATTTCTTCTATTGGAAGGGTTTGAAAAATGATGTAAGGCAGTATGTGCAAGAACGTGAATTATGTCGAAGGCATAAGAGTGAAAATATATCACCGGTTGGTCTTTTGCAGCCATTACCCATTCCTGACATAGTTTGGGCTGACATTGCTATGGATTTCATAGAGGGGTTGCCTTCATCTAAAGGGAAGTGATTTTGGTAGTTGTGGATGGATTGAGCAAATACAATCATTTTATAGCTCTCTCCCATCTATACAGAGCTCCTATAGTTGCTCAAGCCTTCCTCAATTACATCTGTAAGCTGCATGGAATGCCAAAGAGCATAGTTAGTGAAAGGGACCTTATATTCTTAAGCAACTTTTAGCAAGAATTGTTTAAGTTGCTGAAGGTGCAATTGTGTCTCTCAGTATCATACCATCAATCCGATGGCCAAACTGAAGTAGTAAATAGATGTTTAGAGAATTACCTTAGGTGTGTGACTAGTGAGAGACCAAAAGAGAGGGCAAAATGGTTTCCATTGATGGAATGGTGGTATAACACCTTATTCTATACCTCTCTTCAAGCTACACCCTATGAAGTACTTTATGAACAAAAACCACCCCTCCATGTCCCATATCTTGGTCAGGATTCTTCTTTTGAAGCAGTGGATAGAACACTGACCAATAGGAAGGCTATCATAAGGAAGCTCAAAGAGCAATTGGCAAAGGCTCTAAATAGGATGAAGCAACAAGCTGATAAAGGACATACGGATAGGAAATTTTAGGTTAATGACTAGGTTTATGTTAAGCTTTAACGCTATAGATAGCATTCTCTACAACACAGGAGCTCTCAAAAGCTAGCTCCCAGGTATTTTGGGCCATTCCAAATGGTTGCTAAGGTAGGGAAGGCATGTTACAATCTTTAGTTGCCTCCAAAAGCCTAAATTCACCACATATTTAATGTGTCTCAGCTTAAAAAGAGGGTGGGATCGGCTCCTGTCTCAGCATCTATTCTGGTAGAAGTTAATGAAGATGGGCAACTATTGGTGGAACAAATTAAAATTTTGGATAAAAGAATTATCAAGCGATTTAATAAAGCTGCAACATAGGTCTTGGTCCAATGGTCTAACTTGCCTGTTGAAGATGCCACTTGGGAGTACTATTATGATCTACAATAGAGGTTCCCTTCATTTGATCCTTGAGAACAAGGATTTTGTAAGGGGGGGGGGGGGGACTTAATGCAGCTATAATAAGTGAGGGAGTTTTAACTGTAATAACAACCTCCAACAAACTCTAACTAACTTCGCTGCTGCTATATAAAGAATTGGGTCAGTTGTATGTAAAAAGAAAGAGATGAATAACAATGCCTTCTTCTTTTCTCTGCCCTTCAATTCTCTTCCCTCTCTTTTCCTGATCATTAGCTAGGGATTCACCGGAGATCTTCCTAATTGATTCCTCTATACCCTAGAAGATTATTCTCATACCTCCTCGAGGTTATTAAACAGCTCATTTGAACTAGAGCATCTTTGTTCATAATCTTTTTGAGATGCATCCGTCCTTTTGCTCGCTTGGGAGCTAAGCACCCAACTTGAAATATAAGACAATTGTGAGAAGAAAATGTTAGATTTTTTATATGATAAAATTCAAATTTTTTTTTTCTCTATTTATTTTCTTTCTTTATCAGATTTTAATTTTTATCTTTTATTCCATATTTTAAAACGTCGTTGCTGCATACGATCAAATAGTTGATTGACTGTTGGATCAGATGGATGTATATCTATTTGATCGGTTGCTTTTCATCATGGTCAACCGGTCAAAGCATCCCTTGTTTACATCTTCCCGTGATCTATATAAGATCACGAGTTCGGACGGTGTGTGGCATTGAAAAATAATGATTGATTTTTTTTTTTAAAGGCTCTCTCTCCTATTTCCCCTCATTACAGTTTAAATATTTTTTTACTTTTTTGTTCTCTTTACCAAGTTTTGAAAGATCTGTCAATCCTCTCCATTATTATTTTCAAAGTGAGGATATTTGGGATAGAATTTTAATAAACATTGGCATGAAAGTCAGAAGATCACGATGTGCCTTTGAGCAAGATGTGCGGTGTCCACTATGCTAGGATGGTGATTGTTCCAACATGGAACACTCCCAAGACAAGGCTAAAGAGAGAAGATCATTGTCGGACCTTTGTGTCGATGTTAGATCCAATTTAAAACAATACAAAGATAAAAAATTCCTCTTGCCGGAGAGTGTCTACAGGGGGACCCTCCAATGTCTAAGTTAGATAGACTCTCAAAAAAGAGTGCAGCGATGTTTTGAGAGTGGTTGAGTGACGACACAAGCGTATGAGGGCTAGAGCGCACTTACTTGGAGGATCCTCCAGGAGTGATTCTATAGACATGGGTCGGCACCCATTGCTGAGGAATCTGGGCATAAGGAATGGTTGTTTTGGATACTTAATTATATGTCTCAAGGTCTCACATAGGCATTTCGCCTATGCATCATGCTCCATGCATCTTGCTCTACAGTTATGAAAATTGCTCATAATCATAGCCATGTTGTCACCCATTGGGGGAGAATTTGAAATCTCTACGTGCCTCTAGGTCAACCATGTGGCAAGCTTTGAATGGTTGGCCAGAGGCTTTATGGTGAGTTTTGATTGATCGGTTTGCCACGTTAGCTATGGTTAGTTTTGTGGCATATTACTGGCTAACATATTTTAAGTAACACTACTTAACAGTAATAGCATCTACGCGGAAGGTAGCTAATTCAAAAAAATTCAGAAATTTAGCAATAAAATTATGATTCCAATGAACCTTATCGGATTTAAAAAAAAGAAAAAAAAGTGATGTTGATGTCTAGGGAAACGTTTGGGATTTTCTTAATTAGATCTTTTCATTTATATGAAGTCACATAATCTATTTCACGTTATTTGGTTTAATGATCCTTTGTGGTTATGTTTAAATTATAATTTTTATTATCTTCTTACAGACAATCCAAAATTGCTTGGATTAAGATATTAGAGAATTCATTTTCAAAAGTTTTCCGGTATTGTTGGACATGCCCATGTTTAATATTTCAAAAAAATAAATTTTATTTACAATTTGAAAGCTACATTGGTCAAATGACAATTGTTATTATTAATTTTTATTACACAAAGAAATATTAACTTAGAGGTCCAAGAGCAGCTCAAAGAGTACTTTAAAGGAAATCTATTACTCCGGTTTGTCTCTATTATAATAGGCTTAGCCAAAGTAGCATTAAGAGTGGAACAAAGATTGATGGAATAACTTATACTCTTATAACAACTTCAGCTAGTAGCAAATTGGTGCACACCCCAAACCTAGCACATAGGTGCTACCCAGGGCAAGGCAAGGACTTAAAAATCGTTACAACCTCAAATTCTCGTGAACACTATTAATTTCAATTCATAATAACATTCCACATCAACAAATACGAAACCTATTATAATTTAGAAAACTCAGTCATCTGACTATTATTGATGATGCTTTATCTAATCAACCCTTTCAACCATAATTCCAATCATAGTCAAATACATGTATTCTATAACTTTAAAAAAGAAAAAGGGAAGAAGAAAATTATGAGCTTTAAAGCCCAATAAGAATTCTTAGACACCAGCACCAATAAAATAATAATAAACAAAATAATAATAATGATTATTATTCATATAAATTCTATGCCATAAAATATCATAATCATAAAATGTGCATTGTAAATACATATCTTTTTTATGAAATATATTACATCATATAATTATCTCAAGACAACATATATTAGATTATATTATGGTTATGGGCTCTAGACTATCACAACCATGTTTCTAACCCCTGGCAAGACAACAAATTGGCTAGTCCTGTGGACTACTATAACCATGTTTTAAGTCTATGACAGGACACAAATTAGCTTGTCATATGGACTATCATAATCATGTTTCAAGCCCATTGCCAAGAGCCAATAAAGTGGCTAGTTTAAAGGATCACGGGTGCTTGACTCTAAATTATCACTACCACATTTTCAGTCCATGGCAGGGCACCAATAAAGCAACTAGTCCACAAGACCATAAGTGCTCAATCATAAATATCCTAGTCATGTTTTAAGCTTATGGTAGGGCACCAAAAAAATGACTAGCCTAGAGCACCACAACCTAACATTCAATCACACAATTTAATTATATGCTTATTAAGTATTAGATTATACTTTTTTGCAAAGTTTGATGCACAAGATTACCAAAGTCCTTCCATGTTAGGATCATTGATATATGATACATAAATTCATACAAAGCCATATATATACTTAATTATAAATATATAGTATACAATTATCAAAACTACATAGATCAAAATCACTAATGCATAAAATAATTTTTACATAAATAGGTGATCAATGTCGAGGAATTTTTATCTTTATCATCAGTCAAGTTTATATATAGTGTCTATCAATCCTTGCCTAGCATGCCCGTCCATATAATTCAATCCATCGTTGCTCAACCATCAACATAATAAATAAATAAATTATTCCCGGTTTCTTAATTTCGAAGCTCTAATATCTGAATTACTTTAAATCAAAATTTTATATTTTATCTAATTCAAGACTAAATAATAAATAAGAAATTAGGGTTTATCTTGATTGTGAGCTAGAGGGTAAAATCCTTGCTCAATACTTCTTGTCTAATCAATTGTGCCTCCATGCAAAATCAATGTTGATCATGAAATAAGATTGGTACACGAAAGACGAGGCTAGCTAAGTAGTGGCATCTAGCAATCCTATCAATTAGAATAGTATAACAAGATTTCTCAAATAAATAATAGGTGTTTAATCAGGTCAAGGGTAACAAGTTAGGAATTGTTGATGATTGATCCATATATAGCGAATGAAGAAGAGGATAGAAGCTGACAAGATCGGTGGTCACCTATAATACTATCCAAGACCCCTCACTAGGTCAACATATGATTCACAAAGTAAAAGTCTCAGACTATAGCTCAATAGGAACCAATGATGATGGAATCCAATGGTCCTAGGTAAAGGTCAAATTGGGAGCCAATATGCTGCATGACTAGCAAAGTAGTCAAAACCCCTTTCATGAAGGTTAACTTAGATCTAGCATGGAAATACATTGGATTGTCCATTAAGGTCCATAGAACCAAGTAGAGAAAGAAAAAGAGGAGAGAGAAAGGTCAAGGAGAGAGAGATAAGAGAAAGAAAGGAGAACTCTTCTCTTCTTCAAAGTAGGAAAACTCCTCCTCTTCTTCTCTAGTAGCAATGAGGTTGGGGATAGTGACATGTGGCGATGGCCGATAGCGATGGCAGATATCTGCCCATGCATGCATGACCTTCGATGAAGATCCCGGTGGCAGCATCATCAATCATAGTGGCTAGTGGTAGGTAAAAAGATAAGGGCCATTGAGGTGTCAGCTTAAAGAGAGGAAACTTATTTGTTTCGGCTGAAAGAAAAACTAGATGAAGCATTGCACAGTAGAAAATAAGATCTAGATTTTCTATTTTAAGCATGCAAGCATATCAAATTAAAAACTTTCTAATCTATGCATGCAAACATGAGATCACATCTCATGGACACCAAGATCCCTCGTAGAATTTAAGATTAAGATGTAGTAATAATGAAAGCAATAAACTAGAAGATCTAATCTTCATCTTGTGTGGGTAGATATTCACCACAATCTGATGATCCATGGATACCTTCTCAGTTCCTTTGAAGCCATACACGTGTCTAGCCTTTACAGGTATCTATATGAGATCACGATCTGATCAAAGACTCCAATTTTGCTGGGGTGCTAGCTTCCTTTGTAGAGATTATCTTTGATGGCTGATTTTCTTTGTATTCTTTGCAAGAACAATTGGAAGACAGGACTGTTGCCCAGGTGGCTTAGTCCCAATAGGGGGGTGAATTGGGAATTAAATTTTTTTGCAAGTATGTGCACAAGTAATTCCAATTAGTGGTTAGGTGCTGTGTTAATCAGAGAATGAATGCAGAAGATAAAAGATAAAACAAACACAACACAAATAAAGCAGATTTATAGTGGTTCGGAGCAACCCAGCTTCTACGTTCACTACCCAAGTTCACCACTCGGGATTTTCACCATATCCCCCAAATCGGAATACAGTTGGATTGTTTTACTGGCTCACAATCTAAACCTCTACACTTTGGTTTTTGAAACCAGGCTCACCAAAGAAATCCAAGATAGGTTTTTACAGGTTCACCTAAAACCTCTACACTTTGGTTTTTAGCTAGGCTCACCAAAGAAACCTCTACACTCTGGTTTTAAAGGCTCACCAAAGTAACATATTTGGTTTTTACAACAGGGCTCAACAATAATCCAGATATTCTAAATGATATATTAAAAAAGTAAAAATAAAGACAAACTCGATTGTCTGGGTAATTGCCAATGCAACTCGAGTGAAGATCCACTGAATGCTCTTCAATGCACTTCAATGGCTTCCTTGCTTTTCTCAAAAGGTGCTTCAAGCTTCTGGTAAGAGTTATTGCAGGCTTGAAGACAAACTTTAAAGCTCTAGTGCTCTCTCACTTCACTTCAATAAGTGTTCAATAAATGCTCAATAAATCATTATTCGCTCATTAGTCTCTCCAAAGATGTTCTCATATCTTATTTATGGAGACTTCAACTGCCTTCCCTTGATTTTGAACGTTGTAGACCGTTGGGAGGTGACAGGTTACCGTTGGAACAATTTTGAAATTCAAAAACTAAGAACTGGAACTAGCCATTGGAGGTGACCCCGCCATTCCAGTCGGCTCGGACAAACTTCGAGTCGGCTCGGATGAAGTTCGGGTCGACTGGGCTGAGTGCCAGTCGGCTAGCTTCCACAGTTAAAAAAACACCTTACTCTGGACGAGTCGGCTGGGCTGAATTCCAGTCGGCTGGAATCTCAAAGGCTTCTCAGACCATTTTCAACTGAGTTCTGGATGAGTCGGCTAGATCTAATTCCAGTCGGCTCGGATTCCTGAGAATCTCAGAACATTCTCAACCTTGTTCTGGACGAGTCGGCTGGACCTTGGTGCCAGTCGGCTGGATCTGTGTGCCGGAGAACTTGTCTTCAGTGCCAGTGCCAGAGTCGGCTGGGTTGTTCATCCAGTTGGCTCGAATATGGTTCTTCAGCTAGATCAGCTTCAAACTTCCAGAACACTTGTCCCATGCTTTAAAGTCTTCTTCAAGCACTTTTTACAAAAAAATCAAGAAAACTTGAAGCTTGAAAGACTACTAGAAGTAACCCTTGAACTTGTTTTTAATAGAAATTTTTTGAAGGGTTCTTCTTTACAAGATTCTAAATAATTTACAACTCAACACAAAACATTAAAGATTGTAGAAATTGAAAAATGTGTCAATGTAGGTGTCCTACAAAAACTTGTCAATCATTTGAAGAGTTGTTAGATGACTAAGTGTATGCTCCAATGTTTTCTTATCATCAAAATCACTTTAGGGGTCAACAGTCTCCCCCTTTTTGATGATGACAAAATATTGGGCATGAAAAGAATCTACTCTATTCACAAATATGTAAGCATTTATATTTAAAAATCAACTGTAATCTCAAATGTATATCAGTATGTGCTATACAGTTATGCACAAAACCAAATTCATAAATTATAAATATCAGAGATTGATTGCTTGTATGTATCAAGCAGCATTAAGTATCGACTGATAGATATGATAAGTTGAGAGCATCAGAGCATCATAAAAATCATTGAAGTATGTAAGTTAAACATGTATATCTCCCCTTGTTTATAAGATTTCTAGACAATATGAATTATTTTTAAGTTTCTCCCCCTTTGACATTTACTTGAACATTTTATCAAAATAATATGCAAGAGATCATTCAGAAATGCCTTAAAAACTCCCCCTATCTACTTTACTTTAGCAATTCATGTATTCTTTCATGCACTCTATGATTCTCCCCCTTTTTGTCAACAATTCAAAAAGGTTAAACAAGCTCAGAATTTTAAATAGATTGAGAAAATTTCAAAATTTATTTGAGATAATTTCACTTTCTCAACTTAGAGAGAGAATTCTATTTAAACAAATAGAGGTGTAATCAAGATAATACAAGTACATACATTACATAGTAATTAAAAAGATGTTCATTTCATTTCTGTCAAAAAGTGTTCAGTACATCAGTCATTACAAAAGTTTCAAAAACATCCAAAAAGGTACTGAAACTATAAAATGTCTAATCAGAATCATCTCTAGGAACATTGACACATTGCCAAGAAGTGGGTCTAGGTGCTCGACTAGATGAAGCATGTGGAGGAGGAGCCCTAGGGTGAACAGAGGTACTAGGTGCCTTAGTGGAAATGGGTGGCGGATCATATAAAGGTCTTGTCCTAGCTGTGACTTTCAATGAATTGACAGTGCTATTGAGAGACACCATTTCCACCCACATTGCTCCCATCTGCTGATCCAAGTCCTTGAGGCTAACTGGTACTTTATTTACTGCCTCTTTCATTTCACCTATCTCTTTCTGCATAGATTCAAGCTCAGCTGCTTGGACATTGGCGAAGGCTTCAGCTGATCCTCGAAGTCTACCAAGCTCTGATCTTATGATTCCAATGCCCCTAGTATAATCTTCTGCCATACCTCTTGTATCTACAATAGTTCCCACTCTGCCTCTAAGCTCTTTCAATTCAGTCTGATATTCATTTAAAGTGGCATCCACAGACTTTAAAATTGTTTCAGAACTTGAAGAGATACAGTTCAGAATAGGCTGAAGGTCTATCTGAGGTGCTGACCTTGAAGCTTCTAGAGCTTCAACTTTTTCTTTTAGATTAGAAACATTCTCTTCTAGTTTGTCCAATCTACTGTCCACTGACTATTTCAAATCAGTAAATAAGGAAGTTATAGTACTAGTCAGTGAATCTATCAAGTTTTTCAGCCGTTCTTCAATCTAAACTTGGACAATTGGAGGCTGTGTAGCTGCAGTAGGATAGTCATGTAAAGGAGCATCAGCTGAAGGCAGGTCAAACTCCGGTGCTGGCAAGTCAAACTTTGTTGCAGGCAAATCAAATATAGGTGACGGTGCTCTAATCTCCTCAGTGACAGCAGCAGGCTCAGGTACAAATGACTCAGGCTCTGGTACAGGTGTAGAGGAAGTTCCAGCTGCTTCTTCCTCTTCCTCTTTTTCGCTACTACTGGAGCTGCCAATGGCTCTTATATTTGTGCCATTCTTTCTCCAAACTCCTTCCACTTGAAAATATCCCATTATCTCAAGAGTTTTAGATGTGTAGATATCAGTGTGATGCAGTTCTAATCAGTCTTCATCATCCAAATTGACTCTATGGGATTTAAACAACAATGTAAGCATCATACCATATGGCAAACATGATTTAGCCTTTCTTACTGTTTCTTTCATCTGCATGATTATAATATATGATAGATTGACAGGAGTTCTTTCCAGGATGTGCTCCATGAGACATAGATCCTTTTCGCTCACCCAATCGAACCTACCAGTTCTTTGTAAGAAAATTCTACAAATGAAGTTGTGAAGTAGTCTCATTTCCAATGATAGGGTGTTAGCTAAAACAGTCCCAATTCCTCCTACATCCTCTTTGTTCAAAATTGTTTTCAGAGTCTTCTCTCTATTTTCAATCACTAAAAACTTCAGTCCCTCAAAAGGTATATCCAATAATTCAAGTAAGGACTCTTCATTCACAATAACCCTCTTCCATTTGACAGTGGATTCCACATGGTTAGTTCCCAACCTTAGGTTCTCATAAAAGCTTCTAACCAAAGTGGGATAGGTTTTCTTATTCAATGAACAAAATCTCCTCCACCCTTGGTCTTCGATTAAGTCTCCTATATTTAACCCAATGCCCTTAATAAACTCAAAATTAATTCGGCGGCCGGAGGTTACCAGACGCGTAGACATTGAGGGCACTTGGCTAGGAGCGGTTGGAGCTTCTCTTGTGGATTCCTCTGTAATTTCTTCACTGCTTGGCTCTTCTTGCCTTCTCTTGGACCTTCTTTCTTTTTCAGCCGAAGGAGCAACCATAACGGACCGTTTCCTTGTCGCACGTTTGGGTGCCATAGCTAGGAAAGATGGAAGAGCAAGAAGATGGAGTGCTTGGTAGGGAGTAGGAAGTCTTTGGAGTGGGTTTTGGGATGAGTGAACCGTTAGAGAAGATAACATAGAAGCTAAACAGTTCGGAGAAGAGTTTATAACCCTAAGCGAAATGCTTCGGCACGAAAATCCAGTCGACTCGAGTAGCCCTAAAAGGGTTTCCAGTCGACTTGGCCAGAGCTTCTCTAAAATCATCAGAAATTCCAGTCGACTCGAAACTGTTCGAGCTGGCTAGGCCAGAACAAGTTCAAAATTCACAAAAAAAATCCAGTCGACTAGGATTTAGATCCATCGACTCAAACAGAGAAAATAGAGTTTTGAGAAATTTGAACATAATTCAGAAGGACTTTGAATAGA
The DNA here is from genome assembly GCA_021397845.1 of Areca catechu. Classification (NCBI taxonomy): domain Eukaryota; kingdom Viridiplantae; phylum Streptophyta; class Magnoliopsida; order Arecales; family Arecaceae; genus Areca; species Areca catechu. The sequence goes on along the minus strand of CM038044.1, from coordinate 116,800,850 downwards.
ATTTGAAGAAAATTAAAGCTCAATAGAATAGAATAAATTGAGGAGGTTTTCTAGATAAAATTTTCTTAGAATTGAAGGAATTAGGTTAAAGAATCTAGAAGGGATCACAAAGTCCTAATTCACTCCTAATTAGCTCAAATCTATCTTGATTGAGTGGCTTGGTGAATATATCAGCTAATTGATCTTCAGTTGGTACAAAGTCAAGCACAATATTATCGTTAGAAACATAATCTCTAATAAAATGATGTCTAATTTCAATGTGCTTAGTTCTAGAGTGTTGAATTGGATTCTTTGTCAAATTGATAGTACTTGTGTTATCACATTTAATTAAATTTTAGATTGTGATACACCAAAGTCTTCTCGTTGTTGTTTAATCCATAACACTTGAGCACAACAACTACTGGCAGCTACATACTCAGCCTCAGCTGTGGACAAGGCTACGGAGTTTTGCTTCTTACAGTGCCATGAAATTAAATTCAACCATAGAAATTGACATGTACCACTAGTACTTTTTTATCTATTTTACAACCAGCATAATCAGCATCAGAGAATCCAATCAAATTCAAAGTAGAATGTTTAGAATACTAAATTCCTAAATTACTTGTTCCTTTCAAATATTTAATTATTCTTTTTACAGCAAGCATATGTGTTTCTTTTGGTGATGACTGAAATCTAGCACATACATATACACTGTATAATATGTCAGGTCTACTTGCAGTCAAATATAATAAGGATTTGATCATACCTCTATATAGCTTTTGGTCAACATTGGATCCATTCTCATCTTTGTCCAGTCTGCAAGCTGGGCTCATGGGTGTGCTCATTGTTTTGCTACTCTCCATACCAAACTTTTTGATGATTTTCTTGATGTATTTGGCTTGGTTGATGAAGATGCCTTCCTTTGTTTGTTTTATTTGAAGTCTAAGGAAGTAGTTCAGCTCGCCTATTAAGCTCATTTCAAATTTTCCCTGCATAAGCTTAGCAAATTCTTTACATAGAGATTCGTAGTTGCACCAAAAATGATATCATCTACATATATTTGTACAACTAAGATGTCATTATTTTTTTTTGATAAACAAAGTTTTATCTACATTTCCTCTTAAAAATCATTTTCAATTAAGAAAGTGCTAAGTCTATCATACCAGGCTCTAGGTGCTTGTTTCAAACCATACAATGCTTTGTTTAATTTGAATACATGGTTTGGAAAAGCATGATTTTCAAAATCTGGTGGTTGTTCCACAAAAACTTGTTCAGAGATAAAACTATTAAGAAATGCACTTTTTACATCCATTTGAATGAGTTTAAAGTTCATGTAGCAAGCAAATACAAGTAATAATCTAATGGCTTCTAGTCTTGCTACGGGTGCATAAGTTTCATCAAAATCAATACCTTCTTCTTGGTTATATTCCTTGGCCACTAATCTAGCTTCGTTCCTTATAATATTTCCTTGTTTATCTAATTTATTCCTATAGACCCATTTAGTTCCTATAATTGGGTGGTCTGTAGGTCTATCTACAAGTGTCCATGCCTTATTTCTTTCAAACTGGTTTAATTCTTCATGCATTGCCATCATCCAGTTTGGGTCAGTCTCAGCCTCTTCTAAGCTATGGGGTTCTATTTGTGATACATGAACTTATGTGCATCCTTATGTGCAGCCCTAGTCCTAACACCATGTGAAGGATCTCCTATTATTAATTCTTTAGGGTGAGATGTAACATACCTCCAGTCCCTTGGTAGATCAGTGTGATCATTACTTACCATTTCTTCTCCACCTTGAGTGTCTTTGTCTTGAATGCTCAAGTCATCCATTCCTTTTTGCAATATACCTGCATCATTATCTATGCACTCTTCTTATCTAGAAGGTATAGGGTTAGTTTTAATAAATACAACATGAATTGACTCTTCAACAGTAAGAGTCATTTTATTAAAAACTCTATATGCTTTGCTATGTAAAGAATAACCTAGGAAAATTGCATCATCAGTTTAGAATCAAATTTTCCTAAATTATTTTTTCCATTGTTATGCACAAAGCATTTACAACCAAATACATGAAAATAACTAATATTGGATTTTTTGTCATTTCAAAGCTCATAGGGGGTTTTCTTTAAGATTGGATGGATCAAAACGCGATTTAAAATATAACATGCAGTGTTCACCGCTTTTGCCCAAAAGTACTTTGGAAGATTGCCTTCACACAACATTGTGCGAGCCATTTCTTCCAATATCCTATTTTTCCTCTCTACAACACTATTTTGTTGAGGTGTTCTAGTAGCGGAGAAGTTGTGATCAATGCCAAATTCAGTACAATAATCTTCAAAAAATTAATTTTCAAACTCAGTTCCATGATCACTTCTAATTGAAATCAAAGATAAGTTCTTTTGGTTTGAAACCTTTTTATGAAATTTTTGGAAAACATGAAAAGTTTCATCTTTCAATACGATAAATAAAATCATGTAAATCTCGAAAAATCATCTACTATCACAAGAGCATATTTCATCCCTTCTAGGCTTGTGGTCCTAGTAGGTTCAAAAAGATCCATGTGAAGTAGTTTAAGAGGTCTTGTTGTAGAAACTATATTCTTTGATTTAAAACTCCCCCTAGTTTGTTTACCCATTTGGCATGCATCACAAACATGATTCAAATCAACTTTAAACTTAGGCATGCCTCTAACAAGATTTTTAGAAATTAATTTTGCAATTGTATGCATGCTAGCATGACCTAATCGTCTATGCCATAGTAAGCCTGACTCTTTGGTCTTAGCATTCATTGCAACTAGACTAGGGCTACTAGACATGGCAAGATCATTAAGATCCACCATATAGATATTCCCGAGTCTATGTCCAATGAATTTATTGCTAGAATCTAAAGAGTTAGTAACTATGCACATAGAAGACTCAAAGATAACCTTGAAGCCTTTATCACATAATTGACTTATACTTAAGAGATTATGCTTCAATTTGTCTACTAGCAAAACATTTTCAATAAAAGTAAAGGGAGTTATTTTGATCTTACCAATACCGATTATTCTCCCTTTGCCATTGTCTCCAAAGGTGACAATACCTCCTTCTTTCATTTCAAGGGTGATGAATTGGTCCTTGTCACCCGTCATATGTCTTGAGCAGTCGCTGTCCAAGTACCATCTTTTCTTCAATTTTTGGGCTGCAAGACATTCCTGCAAAACAATCAATGAATTCTTTTAGGTACCCAAGCTACCTTGGATCCTTGCAGGTTAGCAGAGGTGGTTATTTGGGAACCCAAATCTTTTTTACCTTTTTATGGATATTACTAAAATTATTGCATTCAAAAGCTTTATGTCCTATTCTTTTACACGTATAGCAAACAACTTTAGAATTTTTGTTGGAAACAGAATTTGAAGTTCTAAAAGTTGATGCACTTGATGTAGATTTCAGACTTTTTGGAATGTATGCATTTTTGCTCAAATTCTTAGGAACATATGATAAAGATTTTGAAGTAGAAACATTTTTTGGTGTTGCTGAAACTTTTTGAGATAATATATTTTGAGCTGGTGTTTTGGATTTCACAAAAGTTGTTGCTGAAATTCCATTTATAAAAGAAGTGTTGAAACCAATTCCAGCTTTATTTTCAGAAATTTGTTGTTCCTTCAAAATTAGCTCAAGCTTATTTGAAGATAAAGTGAGTTTTTCAACCAAAGGCTTGAGTTTTGTAACCTCCTTTTTTAATTCATTATTTTTAGCAAGTAAATCAATATTTTTCTTTTCATATCATAAATTCTCATTTTTCAGTTTTTCAAATTTTTCAGAAAAGTCATGCAGTTCCTTTTGCAATAAAATACTCTTTTCTGAAATTTCATCCTTTTGGTTGAGTAAAGAATCATTCATATTTTTCAATGATTTTATCTTTACTCCAGCTTTCTTAAATTCAGAAAGTAAATTATGAAAAGCAAAATTTAGTTCTTCGAAAATAAATTCAGTGCAGTTGTTAGGGGACGTTACCTCATCTTCGAGACCCATTAAGCAAAGATTGGCAGTCTTGGTGGTCTCTTCTTCTTTCGATGATGTTGAGTTTTCACTGTCAGACCATGTGGCAACCATGGCTTTCTTCTTCTTCTTTTGTCTGAAGGATTTCTTCAACATTGGACAGTCCGGACGTATGTGCCCTGGCTTCTTGCATTCATAGCACGTGGGGACTACCTCCTTGTCTTTATCTCCGTCCTTTTCCTTTTCTTTTCCATAATGCTTCATGTGAAACTTCTGGTTGTACCTTCCTTTCTTTCTTCCCATAAATTTTCTAAATCTCCTCACAACCATAGTAATGTCTTCATCTTCTAGATCATCATTGGAGGAGGTGCTTTCATCTTCAGATTCTTCATCATCCCTCTTTGAATTGGAAGCAGCTTTGAAGGCGATTGTCTTCTTTTTCTTCTGCTCATCTTCCGTTTTGTGTTGCATTGTTAGCTTGTGGGTGATGAGTGACCCCAGTAGTTTATCCAGCATCAAGGTGTTGAGATCTTTGGCTTCCTAGATCGCAGTTACCTTGGGATCCCATTTGTCGAGCAAAGAGCAAAGGATTTTCTAAACTAGATCTGTATTAGAGTATACCCTGCCAAGACTCTTTAAACCATTAATAATATCTATAAATCTAGAGAACATCGCAGATATTGTTTCAGAAGGTTCCATTTTGAATAATTCATAGTTATGAACTAAAAGATTTATCTTGGAGGTTTTCACTTGGGAAGTTCCCTCATGGGTCACTTCGAGTTTATCCCAGATTTTCTTTGCTGATGAGCAAGTGGAAATTCGGTTGAACTCGTTAGCATCCAAAGCATAATATAATAAATTCATTGCTTTGGCGTTCAATTCCCCCATCTTCATGTCATGATCATCCCAGTCCTCTTCAGGCTTAGGTATGTCCATGCCATCAACTTTAATTGTGGGAATGTATGGCCCTTTCAAGATGACCTTCCACAATTGAAAATCTACAGCTTGTATGTAAATTTTCATTCGTGCTTTCCAATATGAATAATTAGTGCCTGTGAATAGTGGAGGTCTATTTGTTGATTGGCCCTCGGCCAAGGATGTACTCATGGGATGAGCCATCGATCTTAACTCAAGTAATCAGAGACACTGCTCCGATACCAGCTGTTGTCCAAGTGGCTTAGTCCCAAGAGGGGGGTGAATTGGGAATTACAAAATTTTTGCAAGTATGTGCACAAGTAATTCCAATTAGTGGTTAGATGCTGTGTTAATCAGAGAATGAATGCAGAAGCTAAAAGATAAAACAAACACAACACAAACAAAGCAGATTTATAGTGGTTCGGAGCAACCCAGCTCCTACGTCCACTACCCAAGTTCACCACTCGGGATTTCCACTATATCCCCCAAACCGGAATATAGTCGGATTATTTTACAGGCTCACAATCCAAACCTCTACACTTTGGTTTTTGAAACCGGGCTCACCAAAGAAATCCAAGTTAGGTTTTTACAGGTTTTTCTAAAACCTCTACACTTTGGTTTTTAGCTAGGCTCACCAAAGAAACCTCTACACTCTGGTTTTAAAGGCTCACTAAAGTAACCTATTTGGTTTTTACAACAGGGCTCACCAATAACCCAGATATTCTAAATGATAGATTAAAAAAGCAACAATAAAGACAAACTTGGTTATCTGGGTGGTTGCCAATGCGGCTCGAGTGAAGATCCACTGAATGCTCTTCAATGCACTTCAATGGCTTCCTTGCTTTCCTCAAAAGGTGCTTCAAGCTTCTGGTAAGAGTTGTTGCAGGCTTGAAGACAAACTTTAAAGCTCTAGTGCTCTCTCACTTCACTTCAATAAGTGTTCAATAAATGCTCAATAAATCATTATTCGCTCATTAGTCTCTCCAAAGATGTTCTCATACCTTATTTATAGAGATTTTAACTGCCTTCCCTTGATTTTGAACGTTGTAGACTGTTGGGAGGTGACAGGTTACCGTTGGAGCACTTTAGAAATTCAAAAACTGAGAACTGGAACTAGTCGTTGGAGGTGACCCCGCCATTCCAGTCAGCTCGGACAAACTTCGAGTCGGCTCAGATGAAGTTCGGGTCGACTGGGCTGAGTGCCAGTCGGCTAGCTTCCACAGTTGAGAAAATACCTCACTCTGGACGAGTCGGCTAGGCTGAATTCCAGTCGGCTAATCTCAGAGGCTTCTCAGACCATTTTCAACTGAGTTCTGGATGAGTCGGCTGTATTTAATTCCAGTCGGCTCGGATTCCTGAGAATCTTCGAATGTTCTCAACCTTGTTCTGAACGAGTCGGCTGGACCTTGGTGCCAGTCGGCTGGATCTGTGTGCCGGAGAACTTGTCTTCATTGCCAGTGTCAGAGTCGGCTGGGTTGTTCATCCAGTTGGCTCGAATGTGGTTCTTCAGCTAGATCAGCTTCAAACTTTCAGAACACTTGTCCCATGCTTTAAAGTCTTCTTGAAGCACTTTTTACAATAAAATCAAGAAAACTTGAAGCTTGAAAGACTACTAGAAGTAATCTTTGAACTTGTTTTTAATAGAAATTTTTTGTAGGGTTCTTCTTTACAAGATTCTAAATAATTTACAACTCAACACAAAACATTAAAGATTGTAGGAATTGAAAAATGTGTCAATGTAGTTGTCCTACAAAAACTTGTCAATCATTTGAAGAGTTGTTAGATGACTAAATGTATGATCCAATGTTTTGTTATCATCAAAATCACTTTAGGGGTCAACAAGGACTTTCCCCAAACCTATGTTTGCTGAAATCCTTCTTAGGGATTTTCAGCAATCTCCTTCTTAAGAGAACAAAGGATCAAGAGGACTATGGGAGGAAGAACAACAAGAAAGAGGGGCCTAATTTCTTTTTTATCCTTTTATTCTCTTACTCGTGAACTTATTCACATGAATCTAAATTTTTATTTTCAGATTTCCAGCACCACTCATACACCTCAAAAACCATGCATAATCCCTATTTATTTCCATAAACCAATGCCATAAATCCCCTAGGGTTTGAATCAAATTCAATCCTTGAACTAAAATAAGATTGGAAGGGAGAGAGACTCCCTGGGGTGTCCAACTCTTGGACACCCCACCTTATTTCTTTCATACAAAACAAGAGGGGGCATGGCCTCTCTTGTGTGACAAAAATATGGCATGAAGGGGTTTGGGGCATGGGAAAAATAGGCATGAGAAGTTTTAGGTGTACATCCTAGGGCATGTGGGTTTTTGGACGATTGAGAAGTAAAGTCCTAGGGGCGCACAACTCTTGTGCACTTCCTCTCTTTCACACCAAAAAGTTTTCCATGTGAAATCATATGGGGCATGAAGAATAGAGGAGGAGACATGATCCCTCTAAAAGTCCTTTTGCTAGGGGTAAATTAGTTAGGGCTTGAATTTTGAATTTAGATCAAACCCTAATTTGATTCAAATTCAAACTAATTTGACTTAGTTAAAATAAGTCAAGCCCATTCAAATCCTAATTTGACTTGAATTTGGTTCTAACTAATTAATTTAAACTAATCAAATTAATATTGCAATAATTATAATCAAGTCCTCCTGCAACTTTTGCACTTTAGGCTCTCTAATTTGTAACAATTACAAATTAACCCAATTGTCAATCATATTACCAATTAGGTGCTATAGCGATTCATAAATTACAATCCAATCCAATTTCAGATTGAGTCAAATTCAAATTATGTTTGATCAAGCCAAATCCAATTTAACTTGACTTAAACTTATCCCAATTAATTAATTTGATTAAATCAAATTAATCAACTCTTATAACTGTTGGAAATCGTAGGCCATTATATGTATGCATTTCAAAACATTTTTGAAATAAATTATAGCGGAAGAGTAATGATTAATCAAATCAATTTAAACATGCATAAGATCATATATAATAACAGCCAACACTAAGGATTGTGACATGATATCAATACATATAAATATAAGACTAAAATATAAAATAATATAAACCATCAAGCATAGTCCATATCCATGTAGATAGATCATGACTATGCAACAAATCTCACACTGTTGATTACATCTATGGCATCACAGAGTATGGAACTCATTACCTTCATAGGTAGTCGATAATCACTGTTGTTAGAAGATCTAGGTATGAAAACTCTGCGAGCCATACATGATGTCTGGCTTCTATAGATGATCCACATAAGGGCTCAAACCTGACCTGTTCCTTTGAAGTACTAGCTCCTCTTTAGAACCTCGATAGCTGATCACCATCTTTAAAAGTTGGGATGCTCCAAGCATCGAAGAGGAACCTCTAGGAGAAAAGATATGGTGGTGAATTAGAAATGGAAACCCCTTTCCCTTTTTCATTACCAAAATATTAGTAAAAGCACTAGGGAGAACACACTCAAAGCCCTTTCTCTCAAAAACTACAACCCACTTTTTTTCTTAGCTAGAAAACATTTTCTATATGCATTCACCTCCACACACCCACTAGCAACCCATTTAAAATAGGTGCCTAAGTGGTTAGGAGGTTAGGGGGTTGAGTGGATTATGGAGAGATAAGAGAAAAGTTATTTCAATAAACAATAACTTGAATTCAAAATTCAAGTTCAAATTCAAAATTGAATTCAAAATTTAAGTTTGAATTCAAATCTGAAACCAATTTAAACTCGAATTTAAAATTCAAATTCAAATCAAGGAGCTTGGGTGTGTGCATGTGACCAAATCCAATTGGGTCAATCTAACTGAATCTAATTCAATTAGACTTGCTTCAATCCTCATTGCTCAATCAATTTAGCTAATTAGCAATCTAATTGCCAATGGAACCTCCCAATTCACCAACTCTTAGTGAATAAATTTTGTCACAATATTTACAACACTAATGAGTTGGCACTTGAAAAATACTGAAGTGTCGACTAAAGATCAATCATTAATCATAGTGATGATTAAGCCATGAAACGATTCACAATCATTGACTAACCATCAAATTAGGTAAAGACTCTTATTATGTATGATCCCATAGGTTCTAACACTTAGTCGGTAGCATAGGAACACTTCATGTACCAATCGATATGACCATCTATCAGTGGTACCCAATAGATAGGTTCAATTGTTATAGAGTAACATTCAAGAATCTCTAGTATATGGTTACTATATAATCATCCCCTTGATCTTCAATGCTCAGGATGACTGCAGGGTTAATTGCCAATCCTTAAACAGCACATCCACAATGTGTCTTAACCTCATAAGTATTGTGACTCCTCATAAGGACTACCCAGGTTAAGGTTTTCCTAAATTAAAACATAGTAAGACATTCTCTCCAAATCCTTTGGAGGGGTCAATCCCATCTTGACTTACATACCAACTTCACAAGTACTTGACTGCATCCAAAATCTTCTATCACTAGATTAGAAATCCAGGTAGTATAGTATCAAAGTATAGTGAGTTGCTTGCAAGTCATTATAGTGATATCAAGTTTGAGGGACACTTATATCCATATCCCTTCATAAGAAACCCTTGGCAGTAGGAAGCTCCATAGGTGGGTCATGTTCAGTAAAAGTATCCCTATATTTTATCTGCATGTCATACCAGTATCTCTACACTCCTTGGTTTACCAGTGTCTCCACACTTCTTGGTTAAGAAGATAACCAATCCATATGGCATACAATAACTTACACTTGATAAACATCATCATCCTATAATAATATACCATTTAGTTGCAAACAAGTTTAAGAACCATATGATAAATCCTTCTTTATCATATTAAATATAGTTCTAAGGACTCCATTACAAAAGTGTTTATTATAGGAAGATGCAATGTGATGAATTGCTAAATAACTTTTGTTAATAATAACTTATATACAATTATAATTTATACAACCATCTATAGGATAGACGATTGGATTTAGAACACATTTTTCAATAACTCCCACTTTGATTAAAGCCATTCAGAATAATATTTAATACCCATCTTTTATTTATGATCATCGAACTCTTTGATTCCAAGAACTTTAATATGGATTGATTAGGTTCTCTTTTCCATCGATCTTCTAAAGCTCAACATCATCTCGTTTCATGATCTCTCGTACAAGATAAAAGCAATACAAAATATACTTGCTATGTTGATGGGCCTTTGATTCCTTTGCCTGAGCTATGGCTCTACTACTATCATAATACAGGAAAACTGGACCATTAAGGTAAGGTGCCACTCCAAGCTTGCTGATGAACTTTCATAATCACATAGCTTCCTTTACAGCATCAGATGTCGTAATATACTATACTTCACAAACTGAATCAACCTCGATATGCTGCTTGGAACTTTTTTAGTAGATCACTTTACTATTAAAGATAAAAATGAATCACAACATACTCTTGCTATCATTCCTATCTGACTAAAAACTAGAGTTAGTATACCTCACAAGTTTTAAATCAGGTTTTTCATAAATGAGCTATTGGTCTTTAGTATTTTTCAAATACTTAAGGATTGATTTTATAACCTCCGATGTGCCTCACTCGGGTAAGACTGGTATCTACTCACTATCCCTAGTAAGTATGCCACATCTAGTCTCATACATATCATGGCGTATAGAATAGACTCCACTACCAAGGCATAAAACTTTGCTCATATGCTCTCTCTCTTCAGGAGTTGTTACACAATCATTCTTAGAGAAAGAAATTTTACGTCTTATCGATAGATAGCCCTTCTTGAAATTCTCAATGCTAAACTTTTTTAGCACGGTGTCGATGTACGTAGATCGGGACAATCCTAGTAGCCTCCTAGATCTTTTTTTTATAGATCTTCATTCCTAGGATGCAGGAAGCTTCATCTAAATCTTTCATGGAGAACTAAGATAACAACCAAACTTTTATCTCCTATAATGTAGGGATGTCATTCCCTATTAAGAGAATATCATCCACATATAGCATAAGGAATACAACTATAGAACCATTAACCCATTTATATATGCTAGATTCTTCTCCGTTGTTAAAGAAGCCATACGTTTTGATTGTCTTATCAAAATGTATGTTCCAACTCCGAGATGCCTACTTCAATCTATAAATGAATCTCTAAAGCTTACATATCTTTGATTCATCTATAGATTTGAACCCTTCAGGTTGTATCATATACACCTTCTCATCTAGCTTTCCATTTAGAAAAGCTGTTCAGACATCTATTTGCTAGATTTCATAGTCTAGATATGCTGCTAAAGTAAACATAATTTGAATGGACTTGAACATTACCACAGGAAAAAACATCTCATCATAGTCAATACCATAACACCAATGATAACCCTTGACAAGCAAATGGGCGTTATAGGTCTCCACTTGCTTATTTGTGCCCCATTTCCTTTTGAAAATCTACTTACACCTAATAGATTTGATCCCTTTAGGTGGATCAACAAGTAACTATACACTGTTATCTCCATTGACTTCATTTTGGATTTCATGGCTCCAAGCTACTTATTAGAGTTAGACCTTTGCATGGCATCCATATAGGTGATTGGTCCTTATTATCTCATCAAGTTCAACAGGATCACCATCTTGAATCAAGAAATCATAGTATCTATCCGGCTAACATGGTACTCTACCGAATCTTTTTAATGATTTTTTTATAATGGGCTCTGGGTTTGATCTAATCTAATCCACTTCTATAGTTTCATTTATGTGTCGGTCCTTCTACCTATCGAACTTCATCAAGTTCAACCTTAGTGACTTTAGTCCCTTTAGTAAGGAATCCTTTTCCAAAAAGGTAGCCCTAAGATTGACAAACAACTCTTGTTCTTCAGCATGGTAGGAGTAATAATCCTTGTTTTCTTTGGGATATCCACCAAACAAGTATTTATTAGACCTGAATCCAAATTTATTCATCTTTAAATGTTTTACATAAGCTGGGCACCCCTAGACCCTTAGGTGTGAGAGCATCGGTTTATGCCTAATCTATATCTCATATGGTATTTTATCGACAGACTTGTTGGGAGCCCTATTTAGCAAGCAACAGACTGACTCAAGTGCATATCCCCAGAAGGAGATCAATAGACTAACAAAGCCTATTATAGATCGAACCATGTCTGAAGTATCAGATTCCTTCTTTCTAACACTCCATTTAACTAAGGTATCACAAGAGGTGTCCAATGAGAGAGAATCCCATTTTCCTAAAAATATATCAAAAAATCACTGGTAAGGTATTCTCCTCATTTGAGAAAAGAGTTTTAATACTTTTTTTAATTTATTTCTCTACCTCACTGTGGTATCATTTGATTATTTCAAACGACTCAGATTTATACTTTATTAAATAGACATAACCATACCTTGATAGATCATCTATAAATATAATGAAATAGTAATACCCACCTCTGGCACATGTGTTCGTTGGTCTGTATATATCAGTATGTATCAGACTTAAAAATCTCAATGGCCCATTTACCTTTTGCATTAAAAGATGACCTGGTCATCTTCCCTAAGAAGGTAAGATTCATATGTCGACAATGATTCAAAATCATTAACTTCAAGGATATCCTCTTTAATCAACCTATTTATCTTGTTTTTGTTAATATGACCTAGCCTATAGTATCAAAGAAACATATAGTTGACATTATTTAATCTAGGACATTTGCTCGTAATATACATTATACTAATAGGCTGTGATAGTATATAAGTGCTATTTTATAATTGTCCATATATTACAGTAATATCATTCATAATGATATTACAAAGGCCATTCTTTATTGATAGTTTATAACCATCCATGGTTAAAAGGCCTATAGAAATGACATTCAACATGAATATTGGACAAAAGTTACATTTACTCAAAATGACAATACAAGAGTTGAAAACAAGCTTGATGACTCCTAAAGCCAGGACTAGAACTTGACTTCCATCTTCCACATTCAGGATTCTCTCATTGTCCTCGAATCTCCTACTAACTTGAAATTTTTATAACAAATTATAAATATTAATCAGACTTCCAGTATCCAATATTTAGGTAGTTATATCACAAATCGAGAACTTATAAGGTATTATCATATAATTATGTACCTTGTTAAGCAACCCCTTACTGCTTTCTCTTCTTCAGCCTATTTGGGTCAAGGGAAGAAATGTAAAGAGGATAATTCATCTTCCAATGATCCTGCTTCTTATAGTAGAAGCACTCCGCCTGACTCTTATCAGCCTTATGCTTCTTGGTCTGAATGGATTGACACCCCAGCATGCTGCACCTTTTTATTTTCCTTTTTCCCTTTCTTAAAGGGATGATGCCTTGTCGAAGACCCACCTACAACATTCACCGACTTCTTATAGAGCTGGTGATCCTTCTCATAAGTCTGCAGTAATCATACCAAATCATGATAGTTCATTATAGACTTTGTCATTCTATAATGATGGAGAAAGTCCAGGTAGGAATCGGGCAAGGAATTCAGTATTGCATCTTTCCCTAGTTGCTCATGCAAGAAAAAATCAAGTTTGTCCAAGCACTCGATCTGCTCAATCATGTACAATACATGACTAGTGATCAATGCCCCTTTATGCATCTGAGCATTGAAAATAGCACAAGAAGTCTTATACTGCTCAACATTGTCAGGTATGCCAAAGGATTCCTTCAACACTTGAAGAATCTCTTCTAGTTGGGCATCATCAAATTTGTGATTGAACTCGTCATTCATAGCCACCTGCATGATGCAACGCACCATGGTGTGGTTGCTAAGCCACTTCTAATAAGTTTCTTGAACCACAGTATGAGCATTGGGGGTGGGCTTCTCAGGTGTCGGATTCGTTATCTTATACAGGATCTATTTGTGTTCCAAGATAATCTTGAACTTTCGATACTAGCTATCAAAGTTAGGACCCATTAGCCTATCATTGTCCAATAATGACTGGAGTGACAAGGTGGTAGCCATAATTAAAAAAAATATAAGGTTAATTAGTATATTAATAATTAAACCCTAAAGGCTTGGACTTTAGTCTAAAGGTTTCCTTACTATTTTGTACAAATTGGTAGCCTCTATTTAGAATTTTAGGAATTACATTAATTCCTTAGTGGGTATTAGAATCCTATAGACTAAACATTAGCTTAACTTTGGCCAGCTCACCCATGTACATTTGAAGGTAAGTTCTCAACCCATTGTTTCTCCAAATAACTTATAATAATCAATTTTATCTCAGGGACCTTTTCAATAGGCCTTTGGGCATTTTATTGAAAGTCCTAGTTAGGTCCAACAATTGACATGATAAGACTTAGTGCTTCTAATTAATGAATGGCCAAATCCAACTTTAGCTAGCCCACTTGATCACCATTAAGAAAGTTGCAATTGAATCATCATAATATGAATGATAGTTTCAATAGTTGATAAGCACCAAGCCTTTGGGGTTCCAATGATATCTATCCATTAGACCCATTACTATCCACTTAATGGAAGGTTATGACTTAGTTATCCCCATAACTTCATCATTTTAAAGATCTAACAATTTAGAGGATTTAGACTTTTGTGATAGATGAAAGAGAGAAGATATGAACCATTAAATAAAAAATCCTTCCACTGATTTCATAAGTCTTATAAGAGGGTTCGAGACAAATTGGTTTAAGGGTACCTAAATCAGTCACATTGATTCGCCTTGATGGCATGGGTCAACTCGAATCACTAAGCAACCTAATCAAGTTCCGGTTGACCACTTTGGCTAAGTGGAGATAGGTGGGAGGGATCTCGTTTCTTTCCTTGGACACTAACTTGATTGGCCAGGTAAGAGAATGATCCCAATTAAAAATCCCTTTCAACCACTTGCCTTAGGCACAAATTGGTTTACTGGTTATAATTTAATAGCCTAATAACTCAGGCTCAACTACTGAGCCATGATCAGGTTTATTTAGAATATGGACTTAATCAAGCTATAACTAGTGAGATTGATCTATAGAGAAGAAAATCTAATACAACACTTGGTTAGATTTTAGTTTATCTATTTAATCCATAATTCAACTAAACTTAGATCTAACCCAATTAAAAGACCTGATTCAAGCTAACCCATTAATCTTAAGGTTTATGAAAATGGCTTAAGATCTTTCATTTTTAAATCTAGATCTTTTAACTATTAAAACTTAATTCTTAATTAAGTTTATCAATTTTTAAATTTTAAAATAATTATAAATTCAACTTGTAAAATAATTTTATAAAAATAGTAATTTTAATTTTTTATTCACAGGCCATGAGTCAATACTTTCTTAGTCAAGTGTTGACTAACTAGTGAGTCAAGTCATCATGAGTCGACACCTCACCTATGACATTGACTCATAGAGAGCAAATAGAAACTCATTAATCTCAGTTTGCACTCTTGAGTCGACGCATCAAGGCTATGTGTTGACACTTGTATATTAACAGCAATATGATCATTTCTAGATCTAAATTTTATACCAAACATTTTATCATATCCAACCATAAATCTAACTTAGAACATTTCTAATCTAATTTATGATATCAGATCTAAATTTCTAAGATTAAAATAATTTTAATCTAGAGCTTTTTGTAGTTCTTCTTCATGGATCATGATACAAGTGGTGCACCTACACATCATAAGTGATCCTATCGAATGAAAAGAGAGAATCTTTAAATCCTACTTTTCTCTTATGACCGGATGGCCTGATATATCCACCTAATCTAAGTACTAAGCAAAAAAGAAGAAATACATTACATTATAGATTTATATGAACTAATTATCATGCTAAATAAACCTAGTGCTCTGATACCATTGTTGGAAACCACAGGCCATTACATGCATGCATTTCAAAACATTTTTGAAATAAATTATAGCAAAAGGATAAAGATTAATTAAATTAATCTAAATATGCATAAGATCATATCTAATAATAGCCAACACTAAAGATTATGATGTGATATCGATGCATATAAATATAAGATTGAAATATAAAATAATACAAACCATCAAGATATGCAACAAATCATATACCATTGATTACATCTATGGCATACAGGATGTCTAGCCTCTATAGGTGATCTACACAGGTGCTCAGACTTGATAACTTCTTTCAGAGTGCTAGCTCTTCTCTGAAATCTCAACAACTGATCACCTTTTTTTTCAAATGCTGGAATGCTTTAGGTATCGAAGAACCTCTAAGAGAAAAGATATGGTGGTGAAGTTGGAAATGGAAACCCCTTTCCCTTTTTCACTTCCCAACCCTAGTAAAAGTACTAGGGAGCACACACCTAAAATCCTTTCTCTCAAAAACCATAGTCCACTTTTTTTCTTAGTTAGAAAACCTTTTTTGTATGCATTCACTATCGAAAAACTAGGACAGGATTTCATGCATGAGTTTTTTTAAACTGGTGGAAGCGAATAAGATTAAAAATAATTTAATCTCTAAATCATGCATTAGAATAATTCTAAAAACCTACCCTATAGGATCATGACAGGATATGAAAAGAGTATAGATGCTAAAAATAAAATCAGCATGCATTGATCTAACTGATACATGCTGTAGATCTAATCTACAACCATAAATAGGATCAAATCCCATACCTCATCATGGGTCGATGAATATCACTGCTGATGGAGTATGGTAAAAGATCTAGACATCACCTCATAGCTACATAAGGTGTTTGGCCTCTACAAAAAGTCTACACGAAGCCTCGAGAAATCACCTTTCTTAGAGTGCTAGCTCCATGTGAAGGCTGTGGATGGCTAATCTAAAAAAACTTCTTTAAATTTTTTTATGTTCAAGAAGATGAGAAGATGGAGGATGAGGAGGATCAGGTCGAGGAAAAAAAAAATCCAAAAATAATTTTCTTAATTTTGTTTCCCTTCCTTTTTTTCTTTCTTCTCCCTAGTGCTAAGAATGAACTCTCATGCTCAACTAGTTTTCATGCCCCACCCCCAATTTTTTTTATAGTGTTTCTCATATGAAATCCTACAAAAAATCCTTCTCTTATATTCATGCAAACCAAGAAAAATCTAATAAAAATAGTGGCATGAGGATTAGTATAAGGTATTAGGATATGTTTAGAAGTTCTATTTGGACTAGGAGTTTGATTCATTCAAAATCTATCGAATTTAAATTTTAATCAATTCAAGTAAATCCCAAAATTTATCTAAACCTATCCTAACCCAAAAGGAACTGAGATAAGGCATCAAAACAAATTTTTTTATGAAAACAAGCACACCAAAAATCAGAAAATTCATGGAGAACAAGGGGGCGCATTATCCAGTTTTGACATAGTCAAACCATATACAAAACAATATTAAAACTCCTTTTAAAAATTATTTTGACTTAATTCCGGTTAGAATTGCTAATAGGGAGGGTGCTAATCATATTTTGGCATTGAGATTTGTTGGCTTTGACTCCTTAGTTTTGATGATTAACAAAAGGTTGAGTATATGTTTGGACTAATGTTTTATCTCAAGATAAAGTTTCAGGACTTAGGTTATTCAAAAAGAGTATCAAAAGTACAATGATGAAACTAAGTTTACCTGATTTGGAAATGAGCTCTTCTACCTTGGACAAGATCAAAATTCTCATAATGGACCTTCTTGTTAAGAAATATTTGACAAAAGAAATAAAGGCTTAAAGAAACTCAAGCATGGCATGCAAATCTCAAGAGTTTCAGAAAGATTCAGATCAGAGGTCGACCCCCAGAGGTCGACACCTTGTCAAAGGTCGACCACCAGAGGTCGACTCATGAAGAGAAGAAAAGTTCAGCATGGCCGGCATGGCAAAGTCTCAGTGGCACGCTTCAGAGGTCGACCACCAGAGGTCAACAACTGTCCAGAGGTCGACACCAGAGGTCGACTCATAGCCTGAGAATTCAAATGGGCAGAACTATGGTATTCTGAACTTTTGCCTAAACTTTACTGGAGGTCGACTCATGAGGTCGACACTTGATCCAGAGGTCGACTCATGAGGTCGACACTTGATCCAGAGGTCGACTCATGAGGTCGACTCATGGCATAACGGCTAGTTTTTCTGAACTTCTGATTTGATTTCCAACGGCCATATTTTTGAATCTAACGGTCTTGTGGAGTTGTTTCAGCATGAATGAGGTATTTAACCTCCACCAAACTTCAAAAAAGACAAGGAGACAAAGTGAAAAAGTGTTGATTCAAAGTATAAAGCCTTCAATCACTTCCAAGCCAAAAGAATGAGAAAACCAAGAGATTCCCTAGCCAAAAAGTCTTCCATCTTTGAGGAATCCAACATTCAAGTATTTGGCATTTAGTGAGGTCCAAAGATTCCAAGGGAAAAGGATTGAAGAGTCTCCATCAAGAGCTTCAACGAATTTATTATTGCTCAAAAGGAGTTTGTTTAGTTTTAATTCATTGTATTCATACTCTTTTGTCTTTAGCTAGTTTCAAGGGAATTTGAAACTATAGTGAGGTTTGTTGGTGAGCCAATTGATAAAACCAACTAGGGTTGCTTGTTAGCCCGAAGCCAAAATAAGTGAGTAAGGTTTGTTGGTGATCCAATTGATAAAACCAACTAGGGTTGCTTGTTAGCCCGAAGCCAAAACAAGTATGTAAGGTTTTGACTTGTGAGCCTGGTAAAACAAGTCGGCTGTAATCTAAAGATTATAGTGGAAATTCCCAAGTGGAGCTTGGGGAGTGGATGTAGGTGCTAGGTGCACCGAACCACTATATTTCTTGTGTGTTTGCATTGCCTTTCTCTTTAACTTCTTTAGCTCCTTAATTGCCATTTTATTTCATTGCTTCCGTCGCACAATTATTAAAGCACTATCACTCTTCACCTTAAAACTTGATAGCACATATATTGCTTTAAATTTTTAAATATCCAATTCACCCCCCCTCTTGGGCACCATATCTGGGCAACAAGTGGTATCAGAGCACCGGTACTCTCTTGTAGGTCCAACGATCTTGAGTGAAAGATCATGGCCGCCCCAATTGGAATGGGTATAGTTGAAGGACAAGCATCAAATCGCCCTCCTTTCTTTAATGGTACAAACTACACATATTGGAAAACTCGTATGCGTATTTATTTACAAGCTATAGATTATCATATATGGAGAGTAATTACCAAAGGGCATCATCAGCCCACTCACTTGGTTAATGGCATTATCACCCCAAAATCTGAAGAAGAATGGGATGACAATGACATCAAACAAGCTGAGTTAAATGCTAAGGCGATGAATTTGCTATTCTGTGCACTTGACCCTAGTGAATTTAACAGAATATCAAATTGTATTTTCGCCAAAGAAATTTGGGATACACTTGAGGTTACCCATAAGGGTACACACCAAGTGAAGACCACTAAGGTGAACATGCTCATTCATACGTATGAGATGTTCAGGATGGAACCAACTGAAAGTATAAGTGAAATGTATACTAGATTTACAAATATAGTAAATGGTATGAGGAGTTTGGGAAAAATTATATCTAATGGTGAACTGGTTAACAAACTTCTCAGGTCTCTTCCGGCTTCATGGGATGCAAAAGTTACAGCCATAGAAGAAGCCAAAGATGTCAACACTCTACCTCTCGAGCAGCTTCTTGGATCACTGATGACCTATGAGCTTTCACTAAAGCAAAAGATAGTGGACAATGACAAGAAAAAGAAAGCCATAGCCTTCAAGTCCACTACAAAAGAAGAGTCAAGTGATGAATCAGAAGAAGAAGCTGATGATGATGAGACAGCCCTCTTTACAAGAAAATTTAAAAGATTCATGAGAAAGAAGAAGGGCTTCTACAAAAAGAGACCACAAAAGGGTGATCACAATAAGGAGAAAGAGAAAGACAAAGAAAGGGATCCACCCATCTGCTTCGAGTGCAAGAAGCCAGGTCATTACAAAACGGATTGCCCTTTGCTTAAAAAAAGTCGAAGGTTGTTGAGAAAGAAAGCCATGATGGCTACCTGGAGTGAGAGTGAGGACTCCAGCAGTGAAGAAGAGCAGCAGGTAGTCGCCAACTTATGTTTCATGGCCAACGAGGATAATGAGGTAAATTCTGAACCTGAAATTGAATTTACTTTCAATGAATTGCATGATGCTTTTGATGACTTAGTAATGGAATATGAAAAATTAAAATTGAAAAATAAGAAATTAAGAAAGCAAAATTTTGAGCTTACCAAAAATTCAGAAAAGTTTTCAAGTGAAATTGAAAACTTAACTCAAGAAAACAAGAAATTAAAAGAACATGTAAAAACTTTGACAAATGATAAAGATAATCTTTTAAAAGAAAATGATTCCTTGAAAAATAATAGAAATCTTAAAACTAATGAGAACTTTGAGAAACAAAATAAAGAACTAATGCTTCAAAATAAGAATTACAAGGAAGAGTTAGAAAAAGTAAAACCTTTTGTAGAAAAGTTTACTTTTAGTTCAGAAAAACTAAATATGCTTTTAAATAGTCAACATGCAGTGTTTAATAAAGCTGGACTTGGATTTAAGCCACACAATCAACAAAAACTTTACAAAAACTTTTTCATACCAGCATCTTCTAATATTACCTGCTATGCATGTGGTAAAGTAGGTCATAAATCATATGTTTGTAATAGAAGGAAATTAAATACCTTTAAAAGGATTTGGGTTCCAAAAGGAACCAATTTGACTAACCCTAAAGGACCCAAGATGACTTGGGTACCTAAAGTTTCAACTTGATCAATTTTTGCAGGTGTGCCTTGCAACCAAAAATAAAAGAAGAATGTGGTATCTGGATAGTGGTTGCTCAAGGCACATGACTGGGGATGTGAAGCAATTCTCATCACTAGCTGCTATTGATGGTGGAAACGTTACCTTTGGTGATAATGGAAAAGGCAAAATCATCGGAATTGGTAAAATCCATATCACCCCTAATGCTTATGTAGATAATGTATTATTTGTTGATGGCTTGAAGCATAATCTTTTTAGCATTAGTCAGTTTTGTGATAAAGGTTTTAAAGTAATTTTTGAATCATCTTTGTGCATGGTATCTAGTCTAGATGTCGATGGCATCAAGTTCACTGGTCTTAGGCATGGAAACATTTACATGGTTGATCTTGATGATCTAGCCATGGAAAGTGGTCAATGCCTAGTGGCTAAGGAAGCCAAGGCAAGTGAAACTAGTTGGCTTTGGCATCGTAGGCTAGGGCATGCTAGTATGCAGTTGATTTCAAAATTAAGCAAAAAGAATCTTGTAAAAGAATTGCCAAAACTCACTTTTGAAAAAGATAAAATTTGTGCTGCATGTCAATTTGGAAAACAAACCAAATCTACTTTCAAACCTAAAGGAGTAGTATCTACTACTAGACCCCTTGAATTATTGTATATGGACCTCTTTGGACCAACCAGAACAACTAGTTTGGGAGGTAAAAAATATGGGCTAGTAATTGTAGATGATTACTCACGATTTACTTGGGTAATGTTTTTAGCTCATAAAGATGAAACTTTTTCAGCTTTTGTTAAATTTCATAAAAGGGTTTCAAACGAAAAAGATCTCACTATTGTTTCTTTGCGTAGTGATCATGGAACTGAATTTGAAAATCATGATTTTGTAACTTTTTGTAATGAAAATGGTATTAGTCATAATTTCTCTGCACCTAGGACACCTCAACAAAATGGGGTGGTAGAAAGAAAGAACAGGACTCTTGAAGAAATGGCACGCACAATGCTTTGCGAAATTGATTTACCTAGATATTTTTGGGCAGAAGCCATTAATACTTCCTGTTACATTTTAAATCGTGTCTTAATTCGACCTATTTTGAAGAAAACACCATATGAGCTTTGGAAAAATCGAAAACCTAATCTCAAGTATTTTCATGTATTTGGTTGCCGCTGTTTCATATTAAACAATGGCAAAGATAATATCAGTAAATTTGATGCCAAGTCAGATGAGGGTATCTTCTTAGGATACTCTACTTCTAGCAAGGCATACAGGGTCTTCAACAGAAGAACTCTTCTGGTTGAAGAATCAATTCATGTAGTGTTTGATGAATCTAATGAAAAATCCTCTAGAAAAGAAGATTCTATTGATGTTGAAACAGGTACAAAGAAACTTGAACAATTGACAATCAATGAAGATGAGCCCAAAGGAGATGATGATCAAGAAAGTCAAGATCAAATTCAAGAAATCAATGCAACTTCACCAAAACCATTACCTAAAGAATGGAGGTATGCACATGGACACCCTAAAGAGCTAATAATAGGTGATCCATCAAAGGAGGTAAGTACACGCTCTTCTATTAGAAATGTTTGTGATTATTTAGCTTTTGTATCTCAGATAGAGCCTAAGTCAATAGAAGAAGCTGAAAAAGATTGTAACTGGATTAATGCTATGCAAGATGAACTAAATCAATTTAAAAGAAATAATGTTTGGACTTTAACTGAAAGACCCCTTAATGTTTCTGTAATTGGCACAAAATGGGTTTTTAGAAATAAACTTGATGAACATGGTATTGTAGTTAGGAACAAAGCTAGACTTGTTGCTAAAGGCTACAACCAGGAAGAAGGGATCGACTTCGATGAAACCTTTGCTCCTATTGCTAGGCTAGAAGCAATTAGACTTTTACTTGCTTTTGCCTGTTTTATGGATTTCAAGTTATTTCAAATGGATGTAAAGAGTGCCTTTTTAAATGGATTTATTGAAGAGGAGATTTATGTTGAACAACCTCCTGGTTTTGAAAATCATGAATTTCCTAATCATGTCTTTAAATTGCATAAAGCATTGTATGGTTTAAAGCAAGCTCCTAGAGCTTGGTATGATAGATTAAGTTCATTTTTAATGAAAAATGATTTCTCTAGAGGTAATGTAGATAATACATTATTTTTGAAAAAGAAAAATGATGATCTCCTAGTAGTACAGATATATGTAGATGATATTATTTTTGGTGCTACTAACGAATGTCTTTGTCAAGAATTTGCGAAGTTAATGCAGAGTGAGTTCGAGATGAGCATGATGGGAGAACTCAACTTCTTCCTCGGACTCCAAATTAAGCAAACAAAAGAGGGGATCTCCATCAACCAAGCCAAGTACACAAGGGAGATATTGAAAAAGTTTGGGATGGAGACTACAAAACCAATAGGTACCCCTATGAGCTCTTCATGTAAATTAGACAAAGATAATTGTGGTAAATCAGTAGACCAAAAATTATATAGAGGCATGATTGGTTCATTGCTATATCTAACTGCCAGTAGACCAGATATTATGTTTAGTGTTTGTATGTGTGCACGTTTTCAGTCTGCCCCTAAAGAATCACATCTGTTAGCTGTAAAACGTATACTTAGATACTTATCTGGGTCTATCGAAATTGGTCTTTGGTACTCTAGAGAGTCATCATATGAATTAATTGCATATTCTGATGCTGATTTTGCTGGGTGTAAACTTGATCGAAAAAGTACTAGTGGAACTTGTCAATTCCTAGGAGTTAATTTGATTTCTTGGAGCAGTAAGAAACAGAATTCGGTTGCTCTATCTATGGCGGAAGCCGAATATATAGCAGCTGGAAGCTGTTGTGCTCAGATTCTATGGATCAAACAACAACTCGAGGACTTTGGCATCAAACTAACTAAGACACCCATAAGATGTGATAATACTAGTGCAATCAACTTAACGAAAAATCCTGTACAACATTCAAGAAGCAAACATATTGAAATAAGACATCACTTCATAAGAGACCACGTTCAAAACTCTAATATGTTGTTAGAACTTATATGTACTGATTATCAATTGGCTGATATATTCACAAAACTATTGAATAAAGACAGATTTTGAATGATCAGAAGAGAACTGGGAGTCATTGATCCTTTTTCTTGAATCTCTTCAATTTTCATCAAAATTCCTCAAAAATGATTTATAAATTCTCAAATATGGTTAAAGGCTTTTTCTCTAAATTTTATCTTTTTTTTATCTTACATAATTTTATGTTAAGTAATTAATTGTTGGAGGTCGACACTTGAGTTTTTCAGAGGTCGACACTTGAGGTCGACACCTAAGTTATGGAGGTCGACACTTGAGGTCGACCCCTGAAAATTTTCAGAGGTCGACACTTGAACGGAAACCTGTTTTTTAAAAACCCGTCCGCAAGCCTTGGTTTTCCAATTTTTCTCTTTCCTCTCCTTCGTGTGGTCCCCCTCCAACATTCCTAAACCCTAAATAGTAGATTTCCACCCTTCTCCCTCAACCTTTTGGGAAATCCTCTCCTCTCCTCTTGCATTTCTTCGATTCAACCCTCTTTTTGACCGTACTTTTGATTTTGGACAACCGAAAGCCTTCGGATCTATCTACCCTCTAATCCCGGTTGTTTTTCAATAGAAAACACTTGTTTCTACCCTCCGTTTCTCACTTTTTCTCCATTTATTTTCTATTTTTTCCACTCTCACAAACCCTATTTCCCCATTTCACATTCTTCTCTTTTTCCCAATCCGTGAACCTCTCTTTCCCTCTCTTTTCCTCTTAGCCTTACCTCTTTGCATTTCTCCCTAAGTTACCCCTCATCCTTACACATGGGTCCGAGAAAACACCAGGCAGTAAGGAAAAGGAGATTGGAACAGGGACAGGGTAGTATTGAGCGGCGAAGGAAAGTTAGACATGAGCGTGAGCCGACCCCAGAGCCACCTGCACCAGTGCTAGCCAGCCTAGTCCGGAAGAGCATTGCTAGTGGGAGGCGTGTGGATATTCCATTCTGGGATCAGCATCACTTCTTCATTGGAGATGTACTGAGAGATGCAGGTCTGGTTCATTTTTGTACGATGTCCGAGAAATTCTACCCAGACCTCATCAGGGAGTTTTATGGATCCATGGCCACTGATGGCATTGGATGGTCTACTACAGTTCGAGGGATCGAGATTCCAGTGACACCTGAAGTCATCAGTCGCATCTGGAGGATTCCACTTCATGGCACTGCTGCCACTACGATCAGCGACAGAGAGCACGCCTTCAGGTGTATCCTAGAGCGTAAGGATGTTAGCGGCATTTCCACAGTAGCCGCTAACCAGCTTTCACTGGAGATGAGAGTGCTGCATCACATCATCGCCCGTATCTTGATTCCGAAGAGCGGGAGATTTGATTTTATCACTGAGCGTGAGCTGGTGTTGATGGTGTCCCTGAGTCAGCGGACTCCCATCAACCTCCCCAGGATCATGCTTCAGCAGATGGGTGAGGCAGCTTCTCACAGGAGACTCGTTCAGCCGTACGGCATGGGACTGACTCAGATATTCAGAGAGCATGGTGTCTCATTCGACGGCATACCCTTCAGTCAGCTACAGCACACAGATACTTATGGAGAGAAATCCCTACATAGGATGGGATTTCGACTGATCAGTGACCGATGGGTACGACGAGAGTCTGGCCAGGAGCCAGATGAGGAGGATGAGATCTGAGCTGCTGAGGCAGGGCCTTCAGGGCCTACTGATCATGGTACACCTCCTCGCCCAGCACCGGAGACAGAGACTGCGGAGCCTGAGGCATTCACGCCACCACCTTCATCAGCTCCCGCACCTACTATTACTGCTACACCACGGAGGACTTCAGTGAGGATATCGGACTTCGAGCAGTGAGTGACTGATCAGATTTCAGAGGTCCGGACAGAGATCACTGGTGTATGGCAGGAGCTTCATGATCTGCGGATACACACAGACACTCGCATTAGTGCTCTGTCAGCTAGTATGGATACAGGATTCAGTCAGATCCTCAGCTTATTGAGAGTAGCACTGCCATCAGGGACTGCAGATCCGACAGTATCTCCTCCATATGATGATGATGATGATGATGATGATGATGATGGTGCTGATGACTCTAGTGGATACAGTGACAGTGATGGAGATCAGCCTGGAGCAGGTCGTTCTGATGTTCCACTTGCAGAGCTGATTCCAGAGATTCCCCCTTCAGCTGATCCTCCTTCCACTGATCTTCAGAGTTCAGATCTTCCAGCCACAGCTGTGCCAGTTGATATTGAGCCTACAGAGTCACTATTTGAGACTATCACTGGGATTCCGAATGACATAGATGAGCATACAGAGACAGATATCGATGATCCCACAGCTTATGAGCTAGTCAGCAGGCAGACCCCAGCTCAGTCTACTCAGCATACTGATCCGTCCACTCCTTCAGCTACTGCCTCTGTCTCGACTTCTGTGGAGCCCTTACCTAGGACATATAGATCTCGTAGGACTACCCCTAGGTCTGGTCCCTCTCTGAGGACTCGGAGTTCCTCTCATAGGACTCCAAAATCCTCATCTAGGATCATGGCTCCTGTATCTTTTGACATACCTTCTGATGAGGAGTAGCCTCATAGTTTTATTTGTTGTACTTAGTTTGCTTGTGTATGATCTGTTGTATCGGTATTTTGTGCCTACTTTGTAAGCAATTTTATAACTGTATACACTTGTTTTTATCTATCTTGTGACTTTTTATCAATATTGTGATATTTTGTGACATTTTATCTGATACCAGCTCTTAACATTTAAAAACCCTCAAGTTAAAATACTTTATTATATTGAATCAACAAATTGAGGGGGAGCATGTATTTTATGCACCTAAATACTTCATTATAATTGAACATAAGTTTCATTAATATATGTTTCACTATAAAAATAAACTTTTTGATTCTTGACAAAAAGGGGGAGTAGTAAAGTATATATGTTTTTATGAGATCTCCGTCTTATGAGTAGTAAAGTTTATATGATTCTTACCTTTCTTGACTCATGAGAATGTTTTCACAAGAAGAAAGAAGTAAATAAAAGGTAACTCTTGAAAATATTTTCACAAAAAGAAGATGAAAAGTAAATTTTTATGATACACTCATGCATGTAAGGATTCTGTGAAAATATTTTATTATTGCTATATCTTGCTTTTGGACTTAATTGCATATATACTCAAGGTTTTGTCATCATCAAAAAGGGGGAGATTGTTGGCTTTGACTCCTTAGTTTTGATGATTAACAAAAGGTTGAGTATATGTTTGAACTAATGTTTAATCTCAAGATAAAGTTTCAGGACTTAGGTTATTCAAAAAGAGTATCAAAAGGACAATGATGAAACTAAGTTTACCTGATTTGGAAATGAGCTCTTCTACCTTGGACAAGATCAAAATTCTCATAATGGACCTTCTTGTTAAGAAATATTTGACAAAAGAAATAAAGGCTTAAAGAAACTCAAGCATGGCACGCAAATCTCAAGAGTTTCAGAAAGATTCAGATCAGAGATCGACCCCCAGAGGTCGACACCTTGTCAAAGGTCGACCACCAGAGGTCGACTCATGAAGAGAAGAAAAGTTCAGCATGGCCGGCACGGCAAAGTCTCAGTGGCACGCTTCAGAGGTCGACCACCAGAGGTCAACAACTGTCCAGAGGTCGACACCAGAGGTCGACTCATAGCCTGAGAATTCAAATGGGCAGAACTATGGTATTCTGAACTTTTGCCTAAACTTTACTGGAGGTCGACTCATGAGGTCGACACTTGATCCAGAGGTCGACTCATGAGGTCAACTCATGGCATAACGGCTAGTTTTTCTGAACTTCTGATTTGATTTCCAACAGCCATAAACGACCATATTTTGAATCTAACGGTCTTGTGGAGTTGTTTCAGCATGAATGAGGTATTTAACCTCCACCAAACTTCAAAAAAGACAAGGAGACAAAGTGAAAAAGTGTTGATTCAAAGTACAAAGCCTTCAATCACTTCCAAGCCAAAAGAGTGAGAAAACTAAGAGATTCCCTAGCCAAAAAGTCTTCCATCTTTGAGGAATCCAACATTCAAGTGTTTGGCATTTAGTGAGGTCCAAAGATTCCAAGGGAAAAGGATTGAAGAGTCTCCATCAAGAGCTTCAACGAATTTATTATTGCTCAAAAGGAGTTTGTTTAGTTTTAATTCATTGTATTCATACTCTTTTGTCTTTAGCTAGTTTCAAGGGAATTTGAAACTAGAGTGAGGTTTGTTGGTGAGCCAATTGATAAAACCAACTAGGGTTGCTTGTTATCCCGAAGCTAAAACAAGTGAGTAAGGTTTGTTGGTGATCCAATTGATAAAACCAATTTGGGTTGCTTGTTAGCCCGAAGCCAAAACAAGTGTGTAAGGTTTTGACTTGTGAGCATGGTAAAACAAGTCGGCTGTAATCTAAAGATTATAGTGGAAATTCCCAAGTGGAGCTTGGGGAGTGGATGTAGGTGCTAGGTGCACCGAACCACTATATTTCTTGTGTGTTTGCATTGCCTTTCTCTTTAACTTCTTTAGCTCCTTAATTGCCATTTTATTTCATTGCTTCCGTTGCACAATTATTAAAGCACTATCACTCTTCACCTTAAAACTTGATAGCACATATATTGCTTTAAATTTTTAAATACCCAATTCACCCCCCTCTTGGGCACCATATCTGGGCAACAAGATTCTTCATGTAAAAAATTATTTTTGCATGGAGAACAAAGTGGCACAAGGGAAAAAACTAGATTCCTACATTTAACTTGGTCAAACTTAATTCTAATTTCAATCTAATTTGGTTTGATCAATTCAAATAGCTTAAACCTAATCTAATTAGGCTCCAATTAAACTTGTTAATCAAAGAATTAATTAAGTCCAAATTTAAATTAAATTAAGATTAAAACTTCTTAGCGATTAGGTTATCGAATGACCAAATCGAGTGAAATCTAATTGAACCAAATTCAAATGGATTTGACCAAATCTTTTCACTAATTAATCAACTCAATTAGCAATCCAATTGCTATTAATCCTCTTAGTATTTATTAATAATTAATTAATTGCTTATTTATAACTTTTGTATTGGACAAATTGTTGATCATATTTATAATTTTACTACTAGACAATTCTTAATCATCAATCAGCTATCATGATCAATCAAAAACTTCTATTATGTATGATCTTGTAGGTTCGAATCTTAAGCCAGTAGCTCAGGAATAATTTTTTGAACTAATCGATTCAACTATATAGCAATGGTGCCCAACATTTTGAATGGTTGAATAATGGCAAAACAATATTCAAGAACCCAAGCTATGGTGATGTGGGATAACCTCATATAGGGTGCAAGAGATGAGACTAATGTGGATCTTTTTTAATGATTAAAGAAGGGATTAAGCTATAATCATTTTTTTTAAAATAACTACCGGTGCTAATAAGAGATCTTAGATCTAAAGATTAGGATCATGGGCAATCGAAAAATCACCCGTAAGATCAGGCTTAACACAAGTAATTAACGTATTAATATAATATAATTAAAGAGTTATGCTCACTACCAATATCAATTAAATATATATTTTTGGATAAAAGAGAAGGCACTCACAATCTCGATCATGGTCGATCCTGGAAGAGGAGGCATTCTACCAAACCAGATTATGATTCTGGTTGGATAGTGAGTCTGTTAAAGCCTTTAGATTTGGATTACCAAAATACAAGATAACAACAGTCAATTAAACAAGAGTTTTTCCGATTAGGATCAAAAAATAATTTAGCCCAATAAGGCCCAAAATAGAAGTTGATAGGGTTTTGGGAATCCACTCTAAAAAGCATGTAGTTTTGATGGAGGCTTTCACATTCATGGCAATGAACCGGAAGCAGACTTTACGAAGAGGAGGCCGGCAAGCCTGACGGTGCAAGTAGTGGCACAGGCTATGGCTTGACGGCAAGATGGAATGGCCATGGGATGCGGCACGGCAGCGCGGCTCAGGCGGCAGGGTCAAGCACCGCTGCTCAACATGGGTGACATGGGCGACACGGCAGCACAGGCAATGCGGATCACAAAGTCGGAGGCAGGTGGAGGGTTCGTGTAGTTGATCATGGAGGAACACTGGCGGTGGGAGACCAGAGTTGTTGGTAGTGGGGAATGACCGACAATGACGAGATCGGTGGCATCATGGACCAGATGCGGTCTTGAGGGCGATTTTCAGATGGATTGCACAAGCGACCGTGGAATGGAGTTGGTGGAGATGGCCGGATGATGATTCGGATGGTAGTGGAGGATGATGGATGGGGGGAGAACCGCTGTGATTTCCAGTGGGATTGGGTAGACAAGAGGTGGAGTGGAGGGGTGTTCGGCATGGGCAAAGGCTGATGGTGGTGAGATCGATGGTGTCTCGGGCTGGGTGTAGGCATGAAGGGGAGGATTTAGGAGGCCGCGGGAGACTGACGGTGGTGCTGGACAATGGGGTTAGGCGGTGGATGGTGGGGAGTGGAAGTCCATGGTGGAGGCTATCCGGTGGTGAGAGGTAGGTGGTGTCAGGATGAGCGTGGGAGATATCTTGATCAGGAAAGATGGAATAGAGGAGGGATCTCCCAGGAGGCTTTTAGTGTAGCAAGAAAGGAAGAGAGAAACGAGGGAGATGAAACAGGGAAAGGAGAAGAAGAGGGAAGACGGAGAAGAAGTAGAAGAAGAGGAAGAGGGGAAGAAGAGAAGCATAGAAAGAAAAGTGGTTCGGGAAGAAGAGGCGAGGGAGGGAAGAAGAGAGGAGGAACCGGAAGGAAGATAAAGAAACCACAAAATTTTATTATGATTTTTTTCTAATAACAGGTTCCTTTAAATAAACTCTAGATCCTAATAATTAATATAGTTCTATACTCTAACATAGTTAGACTAATCTAAAATAGTCTAATCTAAAATAAATAGACTAATCTAAAATAAATTAAAAAAAAACTCAAACTAATATAGTTATATACTCTGAGATCCGTGCATGAGCTATATACAAGAAATAAACCCAATCCCCATATATCCAGGTAAAATAAAAAATAAATACATTTATCTGTTCTAAAAAAATGCTGGGTATGTATCAAAATCCATACTGGGTGATGTCCTCATTAATTTTTTTTTAGGATGGGGAGAACTCGACTCCATCGAATCAGGCTCCATAGTGCTCTGATAATGCTCAAGAATATCAGGATCGATCTGTTGTAGCTCTTCTTGAGTAATCCATGTGTCCTCGGACTTAGGGTGGCCTTGCCATCTAACTAGATATCATTGATATCCATGACTCTTGGTGGAAACGATATGCTTGTCTAGAATTTTTTCAATCTTATCATGTCTTTGAGAAACTTTTGGCTATAGACACTCGAGTGGGGGTTCACTCTTAACAAAGGAATTAAGATTAAAAAGATCACTGGGTATTGTTATTGGTTATTTATACTTTATTAGATCTGATATATTAAAAGAAGTGCTAAAGCCATAGTTAGATGGTAGATCCATAATATATGCATTTGGTATAAGTTTCTTAAAGATCTTAAAAGGGCCTGCTCCTTGGATATGTAGTTTCTTAACGGTTTCAGAAGGAAACCACTCTGGTCTAATCCATATCATAACATAAGCTCCTACAGCAAAATCATTAGCTCGTCGGTGTCAATCAGCTAATTGCTTATAGATTTGATTGCTGACATTAACTTTTTTAATAACTTCTTTATGTAGATTTCTTATATGCTATGCAAATGAGGTCAATTGGTTTTCTAGGTTGAAGACCATACATTACTTCGAAAGGACTCATTCCCATCATCCTATTAATAAAACTATTGTATGCAAATTCAGCTCTAGGTAGTAATAAATCCCAATTCTTCACATACTCTCATACTAAATAATGAAGAGAATCTTCTAAGCTCCTATTCATGACTCGGTTTGACTGTCAGTTTGGAGATGGTATGCATATGAAAATTTTAGTTTCATTCCCATTAAGTGCCATAGTATCTTCCAAAATAACTCAAAAAATGCTTGTCTCTATTAGACACAATCGATTTTGGTAAACCATGCAGTCTAACTACTTCATTAAAATACAATCTTGCAACTCCAGAGGCATCAGAAGTTTTAGGATAAGGAAGGAAGCGCGCCATTTTTGAGAATCTATCCACTACTACATAAATAGAATCATTCTTTCTAAATGTCTAGGATAATCCTAAAATAAAATCTATACCTACATCCTACCATGGATAATTAGGTACCAGTAGTGGGGTGTATAATCTAGTATTCTGTTTGCGATGTTTGGCTACTACACAAGTTCGACATTATGCCACGATATCGACCACATCGCGCTTCAAACTAGGCTAATAAAATTAGACTTCCATAGCTTTGATAGTCTTATTTCTTCCAAAATATCTAGATAAATCTCCAGCATGTACTTTCCAAATTAGAAAATCTTGAGCAAAGGTTTGGAGAACACAGCTTATTATTTTTGATTAGGTAACTATGCTGAAGCGTATACTACCTAAATTTCTTAGATAGTCCTTGTCTTAGTGTTGCTACAATATTCTTGAAGTCGGGGCATTCATCATATTCCTCTTTGAGTTGTTCAAAACCCATGACTTTGATACTAACTATCGATAAAAGGGCCACTCAATGACTAAGTGCATGAGCAGCTTAAGTCTCTTGTTTAGACTTTGCCGATAAAAGTTCAACTCTATGACTGAGTGCATCAACAGCACGATACTCTAAACCTATTTTATGTCTTATAACAAAAGTGTAAGCTTGCAAAAACTCAATCCACTTACCATGTCAGAGATTTAATTTCTTCTATGAATTGCGAAATCTAAGAGCTTTATGATCAGAGTATAAAATGAATTCTTGAGGAAGCAAATAATGCCTCCAAAACTTTAATGCTTGGATAATGGCATAGAACTCCTTATCATAAGTAGAATATTTGTGCTTAGTATCATTCAATTTTTTTCTAAAGAAAGCCACGGGGTATCCTTCTTGGCTCAAGACTCCACCAATCCCAACTCCCGATGCATCACAAGTGACTTTGAAAACCTTCATAAATTCTGGTAGATGCAATACCGGAGCATGGGTCATCTTTTCCTTGATCTCCAGAAGCTTGTTCAACAGTCTTAGTCCATTCAAAACCCTCTTTCTTCGTACAGTCA
Source organism: Areca catechu (assembly GCA_021397845.1). NCBI lineage: Eukaryota > Viridiplantae > Streptophyta > Magnoliopsida > Arecales > Arecaceae > Areca > Areca catechu. Next base: position 116,768,136 of record CM038044.1, on the reverse strand, counting down.
GTGATTAGAGCTATGATGGTACTAAACCCTTTGATAAACCTTCGATAAAAAGTTGCAAGGCCATAAAAGCTTCAGATCTCATGCACGTTCCAGGGTATAGGCCATTCAATTATCGCACAAACCTTTTATGGATCTACAGATATACCATTTGGGGTAACTATTAAACCTAAGAAAATAATTTATTCTATCATAAATTCATATTTTTTTTAGGTTTGCATATAGACTTTGAGTTCTTAGCATCTGACAGACCTATCGTAGATGAGCTAGATGGTCTTCCTTAGATTTACTATAGATCATAATATCATCAAAGTATACAACCACAAATGATCCTATAAAAGGTTATAATACTTGCATCATTGTCCTCATAAAGGTATGAGAAGCGTTAGATTGGCCAAATGGCATAACCAAAACTCATATGGATCATCCTTAATTTTGAAAGCGATCTTCCATTCATCACCAGGTTTGATCCTAACTTGATGGTATCCACTTTTTAAGTCGATCTTTGAGAAAATAGTAGATCTCGCTAACATATCGATCATATATCCAATCAAGAAATGGAAAATCGATACTTGATAATGATTTTTATTTATGGATCTGCTATCCACGCATATCCTCCAGGAACCATCCTTTTTAGGCATCAAGAGTGCAGGTACAGTACAAGGGCTTAGACTTTCTCTTACAAAATTCTTTTTAAGGAGCTCTCCAACTTGATGTTGTAGCTTTGCATATTCAGTAAGACTTAACCAATAATAGGGAAGATTCGGTAGGGTAGCTTTTGGAACAAGATCAATTGCATGTTGAATGTCACGCATCGGTGGTAAATAGTCTGGGAGGTCCTTAAGGAACACATCTTTGAATTTTTCGAGGGATAGTACCTCCTGGGGATATTATTTTTGGTTCTCATTACCAAATTACTTAACTGCTAAGATCTAAATCAAAGAGCTTTCAAACAATTCCCTTTCAATTTCTTTAGTACTGATTAAGTGTAGGCTCTTAGTAAGCTTATCTTCCTTTGATTTATTGACTCCATTCTTTTTAACAATTCTAGGAGGTGAAGGGTATATAGTGATTTTCTTGCCTTTGTTCTCAAAAGTGCATGAGTTGGATCGACCATAAAGTGTTACATCCTGGTCGAACAACTAAGGTCTTCCTAGCATAATACTTCTAACTTCCATAGGCATGATATCACATCAAACTTTATCCTAATAGGATTGGAACTTGATAGGTACCAGACACCTATGCCTAATTGGGATCGATGAAGTATCTATCTAGTCAACATTGTATGGACTTGGGTGGTCCACAAGTGTTAAACCTAATCATTGCAAAATATCGGTGGAAATCGGATTGATGCAGCTACCACTATCAATAATTACTTTATAGACCTTGTCACCATGACCAATAAAGGTTTGAAAGATGGATGTTCTTTGCCAATCTTCTTTCACTTTAGGCTGGGTGAGTTCATACCTAATAACTTCAAGTCTATCTTCTGATGTAAGAGATACTTCAGGTTCCTTTTGGGTGGTATTATATTCTTTAAAGGTGTTTGCTAACTCTGGATCAGCAATATAAATTTCTTCCTTAGGTTCATCCTTGGTGTTTTCTTCTTTAGGCTCTCAAATATATAAAGCTCTCGATGGACATTGACTTGCAAAGTGACCCAGCTCATTGCACTTAAAACATTGAATCTTGGAGCTACTAGTTCAGGGAACCTCTCTTGAAATAGCTTTTCCTTTATTATCCTTTCTATTGGCGGTGCTATCAGTGGGGAATGATTGGTAGAGGGCTGATTATTACTAGGTCTAGGTCCTAAGATTTCAGGGTTATGAGGTTCAAGTCAATGGATAACCAATGACTTATGAAATCTCTCATAATCCTGAGCTAATTAGTAAGCCTGCTCTAAACTATAAACCTCTTGCATAAATAATTTATTTTGAATATCATCTCTTGAACCAACTCAAAATCGAGATAGAGTGATAGAGGGATCCTCAGATATGTTACACCTCATAAGATATTCATTGAATTTAGAGATGTATTCGTTAACAGGTTTTTTGCCCTAGGTTAGCCATTGCCACCGATCAAGGAGATGTTGGTTGCAGGACATGGGTAGGAATTTCTTACGAAGTCTATCCTTCATTTCAACCCAGGTCCTAATGGATCATGTCTCCCATGCATGGCTATTCGCTCAATATTATTCTAGTACATTTGGCTTGTTCTAATAATCTCATTTTGGCAAACCTAATTTTCTTTTCTTCGGACATATCATATCACTCAAAATACTGGTCCATGTCTCCTTTCCAATCGATATACTCTTTGGAATCAAGTCGACTCACAAAATTCGGGGCTTCGACCTTAATACTTTACAAAATTTGTTTATCTTGTTCAATAAAATCCTGATGATGATGAATCAACCAATTTCTATTCCCATTGAAATTTTAGATCTCTCGTTGTGTTATGGACCTAGGAGGGGTATTCCTAATTTGATCATTATTGGCTCGATTTTTTTTCAAGTTTTCTAGCCTTACTCCGTAGTCTTGGTAGATGCTAGTCAGGTTATCAATTTATTTATAAGGGTTTGAAGGGTTGTAGCAAATTGGTTATGATCCATTTTACTATCTGACTTTAAAGGTTTAGGATGGTACTTCGCTCCTGACCTGGTGGTCATACAGGATCATAATGAGCTCTCTATTGACTTTTCAATCCCATAATATGCAGGAACTATGTTTCAGTCTAGATTGATGCTTAAAAATAGATATTCTAGGAAAGTGTTTTCACATATTTCAAATTAGGATCAGATTCCTCAATGAGTGGGGATTTTAACAACCTAAAATTTAGAATTTTTGGATATTCCTAGGATTAGGAATTGACTGATTTTAAAGGATTGCATAGACTGATTTTTTTTAACAGGATTTTCAAGGTGTAGTAACTAGTTGTTTAATAAAATCTAGTTTCAATCTAGGATTCAATTCTAAAATTGTTAAACATAGATGTTTTCCTTATTAAATCTAGTTTTCAAATTGATCACTATCGTAGGCGGTCAAAAATAAAACCTAACTTACTACTATAGCTAGGATGAATAGGGATCGTATCCTCGGGAATCATGGACAATTATTTCACAAAGAAAGTAAAGAAGAAAATAAATATTTAGATTTTTAAAAGTGAGATGATGGTTTAATTAAAACTAATTAATTAAAATTAAACATGAGATTGAGAAGTTTATATGATAAAAAGATGTCTTTGGATTTCCAAGTAATCACAAATACAAGTCATGCATATGTTTTAATCTAAGCAATTAAAGTCTATAATTGTTTTGAAATCCTTCAGACTAATCCCTAGTATAGACTATCTTGTCGAGTATAAGCTATATCTTGTCAGGATCATGGCCTTCCCACAAGTATAGGCTATCCAATGATTGAGTTGAAAAGACCTAACTAGATAAGTGGATGAAAATCCTATAATCAATTAGCTATGTTGAGCATAGACCATATCATGTTAGAATCATGATCCATCCCACCTAGATAATTATTTTAGTAAATCAAATTAGAAAGAATATAAAGAATTTAAAGCTTTATTTGATCGCATAGAATAAAGAAAACAAATACAGAACTAAAGTATAAAAACTTGTACTTTTCTATAGACTGCACCTCAATCGAGCATGGCTTTAGGATACATCTTCTTGGAGACTCTAGCTTTGTCACATCACCTCCTTCCCTGAAGAATCGCTTTTTCTTTATTCCTCTTCTTTTCTCTCTCAAAGCCTAAACTAATTATAAGAAGAAAAATAAAATAGAATTTTATCAATGAAATTGATGCCTGTATTATTGCCTAGGGTCCTCCTTTTATAGAGCTCGTCAAGAGGTTTCTCCCGTCAAATTCAAAGTTAATCTGGATCAGAATAGGCTGTATATCATGAGGATTAATCTCAGTCATTGATTTGTTTCTTGATGGATTGATTGACGCATTCCTTCCTTCTCGAGCAAATAGAGTTTGGAATCCTTCCAGATCAAATCCCAAAAAGAAGTCCCCTTCTCCCAATCGAACTCAAATGTTTTCTTCTCCCAGTTCCAGCCAAACCGTGATAGCAGATGGATGGCGATGATTGGTGGTGGTAGGCGGTGACCTAGTGATCGAACAGAGGAGAATTGTGGCTCAGGTGATGGGAACAGACTGGCATATTCGATCATGTGGTGGTCAGCTACAGGTGGTGATGGAGATGGGAAGAAGGCTAGCTATAGGTAGAATAGGGGAGAGATGGGCACTTGAAGGTCTTAGGTTGGTGGTGGCGAGGGTGGATGGCTGCTAAATGGCAATGGTGATGGACAAAAATGGCAGCTCGAAGGTGGCTTGGATCTGGATGGAGGGGGACTATGGTGGACCAAGAGATGATGGCAGCAGCTTCTCCGGTCATGGATGGCAATGGGAGAACAGCAATGGGTGGTTGACATCAATTTTGGTGATTGAATGTGGAATGGTGGGTGGCATGAATGGTGGGCAGAGCATGGATTTCTTGGAGAAAACTGGGCTATTTTGATTTCCCAGTGGCTTCTTCAGTCGTGGTTGGTTTCTCAGTGACTCTTTCGATGACGAGCGGCGATGGACAATCGAAAATGGTGCTCGAGAAGAAGTTGGTCCATGGCTTTGGTTTGTGGACTAGCTATAATGGCTACTGGTGGACTAGTCCTCATTTCGTAGACCAAGTGACCGGTCCATGGTATATCAGCTGCTTTAAAATACATGCACTTCTATAATAAACTTCGAATTTTGATTTTTGGCTTATTCGAATTTTGATTTGAGTACCATTTATATCATTGGACTTCAAAAATCGAGGTCTTTCTATCCATGGACTCATTTTCTATAAAATAATAATAAAAGTCTTAATTTCTAAGAAATATAGATCAATTAATATATATATTAATACTTAAATTAGGATATTTAATAGACTTATCACACCTTTTAACTTAATCATTGCTAGTCTGTTAGCAATGCAATAAGTATATAGATATTAATTTAAAACCATACATCATTAAGATTCTTCTTTAGATCTAGGCTTAAGATTAGAAGAAGTTAGCTAGTATCACTAATTAGGTATTGAATTTTTGAAGTAAATTTCATAGTCAGAAATATTAAAAATTTTCTTAGCATTCATTTAAAGGTCTATAGCACTTGTGTTTGTGATGGCTAACTTAGTATTTCAATACTAGCTTGTAAAGAATAATTATATCTTTGCTTATCACCTACTTTGGTCAATTTTCTACACACCCCTAAATTAAGCATATAAATTGAGGTAGCTTTCACATTGCCTATCTTTTTTTTTGGCAACATCTTCATACTGCTCACTTTTTGATGCGAACAATAATGCTTACTTAGACGAATGTGCCCAATTACTTGACAGAAAAATAATATTTAGAACTTGCCTTTTTTTTTTTCTTTTTTTGCTTTTTTTAGGCAGGTAGCTTTTTCCTCAAATTCAAGTTAAATGGAGGTGTATATTAATTGCCAATTTCTCAATAATAATTAAATTTTTAATTGACCTTATAGCTAATATCTAATTTACCTCGTCAGTGTGCATGTGTGATAGAAGTGCTAATAGCCTTTAAGTGATCTAAGTAGGTAGCTAAAAATCTGACCATCTAGTTTACTCCTTGACTCGCTATAATAATTAGCAAATACTGTCTAACTCTATTATCCTTTTCTTAGTCCATTTTGTTTAAAAACTTCTTCCATGGCACATGATTTATAATTTTTTTTTCAAATTTTTAAAATTTTTCAAAGGATTTTTCCTTATCCCCAACTTAATTTTTATTATCCTCAATGGAGTAAGAAAAAAATAGGATATGAAAGTAAGATAAGGAGAGATATCACCTGAACTAAATATGTATCATGAATTGCTAGGTACATCTATAAATAGTGATCCATTATTCCCACAAAAATAAAAATCACTAAAGCAAAAATCAACAAAAATATCGGGTTGCCTTCTAACAAGCACTAAGTTTAACATCTTCAGCTAGACCTCTTAGGGTTCTTGTCCTATTCTCACCTGAATCTTGAGGTGGGTTTGTAATTTCCTATGTGATTCGGGTTTAGCTTCAGAATATTTTCTGTATGGGACCATTAGGTGGCTTATTCCCCTGATAGCTAACAATTCTTTCTTTATAATTAGATCTAGGTATAATTCAGTACCAGTTGAAATTCTAAGGGACCTAGATCTATATAATCAATGTGCTCGATATATGAAGGGAGTATTTTAAGATTTCCATTTGATGCCTCTTCCTTCATAGGCAAGAGTGCAACTAGTGTCATGAGGGGTTTGGTTAAAAATTTAGATCTTGGTGTAAGCCTTTTTTGATCTACAACTTGGCATTTTTTTCAAATCAATATCAACTCTATCTCCATACATTATTTCCATATTATAGATAAATTTTAGAGGTTGTTCTTGAAAGTAGTGCCAAATACAGAGAAACCAGTTATAAAAGTTTTAAATTTATTATCCCCCATATGCATGATGCCCCATCCAACAGCTTCTTTATATGCTTTTAGAACACCTACAATTTGGGCTTCCTAGTTGTATATTACCAGTAAGGTGTTAGTGGAGGCAGTAGGGAGTGGATTCGATTCTGGGTCAGGGGTGATTCTAATAAGGGAGCTATTGGGGGTTCGGGTGATGGCTCATGTTTCTCGATCCAAAGTGGGGTAGTGTTGGGATAGGGTATTTCTACTTAGTCATTCCTCTGTAGGGTACATCCCTCTATATCAAGGTCATCTACCTTAAAGTGAGTCAGACTAGGATTTAATGAAATATGAAATAAATTTTTATGTATAGCTTCCTCTATTATATTATGCATATGTGATTCTTGGGAAGTCTCAATTAATTCATAATTGCACTTATTTGTTCTCTCTTTCCATTGAAAGTAATGATGATTCTAGGATTTTTGGGATTGGGATCATAGGTAAATTGGGTAATGATAGCAGTTGTTCATCCCTCTCTGATTTCTCTTTATAAGTTTTTGCCTTAGTCAAATTATCTAGGTTTGTCTCTTTGGTTGTATAGGGTTGCTCTATGACTAATTCATTCCCGAGAGTTATAATCAATTGCTGAGGGACAGTTACAGGGATATTAAAGCTTTGAGCTAGGTATTGTCCCTTAGTGTCACTCTCGAGTTGATTAGGTAGCTCTTCTTTACTAGTAGCTATGGCTAATGGTTTTTGTTGCATATCCAAATGGGCAATAGTCTGGGTGTTGGGAGTTAAATTATCTTATTTATCTAAAATTGATACTTTTATACATCGTTTGTAAGAAAGGAGAGTGCCATGTGAAGAGCTCAATTTATGGATTCAAACAAATAAGTTTGAAGCAAATCGGATTGAAATGAGCCTAGAATCAATTCTTGAAGATTTAAATGGAATTCACAAAGTTTAAAGTAGCCAGTCCATGGTGGATCAACCGCTTGGTCCATATACCACTCGATGGCCCACTAGCAGCTATGACTAATGGTCCACGGCTCTGCTTCTTTTAAGCTGGGATCGTCGGAGATGCCATCCCATCATTGTCGGACCACCTATGCCACCTTTTTAACCCAAAGAAGCATCAAAAGCCACGCTGGCCATTGTTTCCTATGTTATCTCTCCCTTCCACATGGTCTATTGCTTTCATGTTGGAGAGACTGCTGGAACCACTAGGAAGCTGCCATCCACCAGATTTCTTCCCAAGATGCTAGAGTCGTCGTGCGCATCCTCCTCGGCCTTCTTCCAAGACCCCTGCTAGCCCTCACCCTATCTCCCATGGCCACCTCCCATGGTCACCATTCATCAACAACCTGATGCCACCGTCCAGTCACCTCCCAACTACAAGACATCACTGTTGCTTTTCCTCAGACCGTCATCGATCCATCTTCATCCCTGCCAGACATTGTCATCAACATCTTCCATCATCATCATTGCAATCTTCCTCCTCTGTACCAAGCTATCTCACCGAGCATCACCGGCCATCCTCCTAGCGATAGGTCCTAGCAGTGTGTGGGTGATTCGGCGTTGGTCCCGGTGGTGGTAGCTATGCCCCAAGGAGAGATGGCAGTAGTGCTAGGCAACGGGACCAAAACCATCGAGGAAGAAGGTGCATGGATCTCAAAGCAGTAAATGTCTCATGTTAATTTCCCTGATGTGGTTGATTTCTGGACCTCTGATCAAGATTCGATGGAAACCAACCCTTAGCTGGTTAAGCACTGATTTGGAACAGGACTCTACAATCTACTTCAACTGGAATTTGGGTTTACCATCCTACCATTCATTTTATAAACAATAAATCCTAGCCACCTGTATGATTATATGTTTAGTCCCATACTGAAAAACATAAAGACCTCTTCCTTGTTGAACCCTATAAAAAGGCTCCTGTACTTTACCTGGAGGTATCAATTTCTTTACAAATTTTGTACTAATTTATTTTCTTACTCTTATATTTAGATCATTGTATTAGGCTTGGAAAAGAGAAAAATTATGGAGGGATGCTAGCAGTAGCAATGCATGGCTAGATTCCTTTTGCCTGGGATGAAGATGAAGCTGGTAACTAGGTTTTCTTTTTCTTTTTATACTTGATTCCTCTGCAATAGATATTATGCTTTTCTTGTATACATCTGTTGATTTATGTTTCTGATTGAGATGTTAATTTAGCATACACAACCTACACCCTCTATTAATGTACCGTGATCTCAAGATACGGTAGTGCCTAAGAGAGGTAGATCATAGTATAATAGTTTAGATCCTTAATCTTATAAATTAATTAGATAGTTTATACTCTAAGGAGACATGTCATGATCTTCAGATACGGCCTATGCCTAACAAAAAATAAATTATTCTAACTCTAAATTTGTAAGAATTATTGCTATTACAACATAAAGAAAAGAAGATAAAACCTGTTTGCATGATGGATTCGGATTCAAAGGGTTACTTCTTTTGCTGTCTTAAGTTCATTAATTAATTAGTTGTTATCTTTTAATAACTACTACTCTTAATATAATCATCTATAATAATTTTCATTTTATTCTTTTATGAAATAATTATTCTTGATCCTGAGGATATGATCCCGACTCACCACTAGCTATAGTAGTGAGTAGGTTTTATTTTTAACCACCAATGACAACGATCACTAGGCCTAGGATAAGGCTGATCAAAATTATGGATTCCTAGTGTTGCACCTTGTGACTACACAAAATCAGGATGATGATCCCATCCTAGGTTATAGATTGGGGCAAAAGGTTTAGTTATATATCTATTATTGGCTATACTCTCCTGTGTAAACCTGTTTTGGGTTGGGTGCATCAAATAAGGACATTCCTTGATCCTATGGATTAAAAATGCCAGTTTAGTTTTTTAGGTTCCCTTATGTGATTGTATGCATTTTCGAATCTCATGAAATTAGGATGCATATCAATCTGTTGCGGTCGATTCATGAAATTGCTAGCTCGGGATCTAATTCTAGATGGTTGGACAGAATCAATCATGTACCAATAATCTTGTAGGGTTTGAGATCGTTTAATAGGATCTGGGTAACAATAATCTATTAAGCTCTTTGGTCGTTCAATGGAATCCATGACTTTTAATCTTATATAGTTTAGATTGTATCTAACCAATCATTGTTTTGTCTTAGCAATTTTTTTTGATTTTTTTTAAAGAGGAGAGGAAAAAAAGAAGAAAGAAAGAAAAGAATTCTAAAGATGAGAAATCTAGAGGATCCTAAATCTAGAGATGATAGAGAAGGGTGATTTAATTAGGTTAAAATTTTGTTAGCAAACAAGTTATCAAACATGGACTCTCTATCCTAGGTTAACCTATGTCTAGATAGCTCATAACTACCAAGGTTGCCTTTGAGCCTCCGAAGTTAGATACTAACTAGCCACTGGCTAGGTAAGGGTAAGGTCGATGGGGGTCCCCCATTGCTTTTCTTAGATACCAAATGAATTGGCCAGATCAATCAACGAAACTAATTAAAGAACCACCTTCCTTCAGGGCTGCATCATCATTGAACCCCTTTCTTAGATACTAGTTAACCAGTTAATTATGAGCTAGTCCAACTCTTAGGGTCCCTTGTCCTAATGAGCTCGAAAGGTCCTAGGGCCAACGTCTAATTGATTTTAAACTCAAGACTTGGGTTATGCAATATAAAGGGTGGTGGTTTGTGGACCAAAGAAGGGTGATGAAATCCCTACTTTATGTTGTTTAGGGATTGTGCCCTTAAAGTGTCTTATGGAATGTAATGCAAATCAAGCAAGGTGTCCCAAAAAGTTAGAAAATTTTTAAAGTTTATTATTTATTTTCTTAAATTAATTAAGTTTTATGAATATGTATCTTTTTATTTTCTTTTGGGTTATTTAAGGTAGTTTAATTAAAAGAAAAAGTTAATTAAGTTAGGAGTTGATTTGTAAAAAGAAGGAAAGTAATTTTTTTTGTTAACAAGTATAAAAGGAAATTTAATAATTAAATCAACTAAAACAAAAAAGGATAATGAAACTAAAGAGAGCAATAACTAAAATAATTTTTTTTCTTTTTTTTGCTTTTTTTTCATAAAATAATCATGCCTAGATCCAGATAATAGCCCCAAAATTTGATCACTATTGTAGGCGATCAAAAATAAAACCTAACTCACTACATAGCTAGGATGAGTAGGGACTATATTATTAGGGATCAAGAATAATTATTTCATGAAAAAAGTAAAGAAGAAAATTAATATTTAGATTTTTAAAAGTGAGATGATGGTTTAATTAAAACTAATCAATTAAAATTAAACATGAGATTAAGGGGTTTATATAATAAAAAGATATCTTTGGGTTTCTAGGTAATCACAAATACAAGTCATGCATATGTTCTAATATAAGGAATCAAAGTCCATAATTATTTCGAAATCTTTCAAACTAATTCCTAGCATAGGCTATCTTGTCGAGTATGTAACCATATCTTATCGGTCATGGTCAGTTTCACAAGTATAGGCTATATAATGATTGAGTTGAAAAGATCTAACAAGATAAGTGGATGAAAATCCTATAATCAATTAGCTATGTTGAGCATGGACCATATCATGTTAGGATCATGATCCATCCACCTAGATAATTAATTTTAGAAAATAAAATAGAAAAAAGTAAAAATAATTTAAAGCTTTATTTGATCGCATAGAATAGAGAAAACAAATACAAAATCAAAGTATGGAAACTTGTACTTTTTATAGATCGTACCTTAGTTGAGCATGGCTTCTAGATACATCTTTTTAGAGACTTGGACTCTATCACAGCACCTCCTCCTATGAAGAATCTCTTTTTCTTTATTCCTCTCCCTCTTTCTCTCAAAGCCTAAACTAATTACAAGAAAAAAATAAAATAAAACTTTGTCAGTGGAATTGAAGCTTGTACTATTGCCTGGGGTCCTCCTTTTATAAGGCTTGTTAAGAACTTTCTCCGGTCAAACTTGAAGTCAATATGGATCAGAATCGACCATATATCATGAGGATTACTCTTAGCCATTGATCTATTGCTTGATGGATTGATTGACGCGTTCTTTCCTTCTTGGGCAAACAAAGTTTGGAATCCTTCTAGATCAAATCTGGATCGAAGTCCCCTTCTCCCAATTGAACTCAAATGTTTTCTTCTCCCAGTTCTAACCAAACTGTGATAGTAGATGGATGGCGGCGATTGGCGGTGACCTGGTGAACGAATAGAGGAGAATTATGGCTCAAGTGATGGGAAGAGACTGGCACATTCAACTGTGTGGTGGCCGATTACAGGTGGTGACAAAGATGGGAAGAAGGTTGGCTGTAGGTGGAACAGGGGAGAGATGGGGACTTGAAGGTCTCAGGATGGCGGTGGCGAGGGTGGATCGCTGTTGAATGGTAGTGGTGATGGACGAAAATGGTGGCTCGAAGATGGAGGGGGACCACAGTGACCAAGAGATGATGGCAATAGCTTCTCTGATCATGGACAACGATGGGAGAATGACAGTGGATGGTTGACAACGATTTTGGTGATCGAACGATGTGGAATGGTGGGCGACATAGACGGTGGGTGGAGCATGGATTTCTTGGAGAAAAATTGGACTATTTTGATTTCTCGGTAGCTTCTCTAGCCATGGATGGCTTCTCGGTGACTCCTCCAGCGATGGGTGGCGATGGGTGGCTAAAAAATGGTGCTCGAGAAGAAGTTGGTCTATGGCTCTGATTCGTGGACCGGCTGCAATGGTTGCCATTGGATCGATCCTCGTTTGTAGACCAAATAGCCGGCTAATGGTGGACTGGCTGCTTTAAAATGCATGCACTTCTATAATAAACTTCAAAATTCGATTTCATATGGTTGACTTATGTTAATCAGGTTATGCTTGAAGCTATCTACATATGAGGCATTTTCAATAACTGTTGAGGGTGTAATATAAATTTTACTAGTTCCTCAGATGTGCCCTTTTTCATTGTTTCCAAAAGTTATCATTCCTTCCTCTTTTTATATCTAAAGTGACAAATTGAGTTTTATACTGATTATGTGTCTTGAGCACCTACTATCAAGATATCATCTTTTTTTCTTGGACTGTAAGACATACCTACAAAGGAAATCAAGTTTTTGTTTTATGTACCCAAGTCATCCTGGGTTCTTTGGGATTAGTCTTAATGGTTCCTTTTGGAACCCATACTTTTTCAATCATTCTTCCATTAACCTTTCTAAAGTTGTACGTATAAGCTTTGTTCCCAACTTTCCATAACAAGAATAAGTAATGCTTGATGAAGAATAAGGAGGTGGTCTTTCAAAGAAATTCTTTAGATATTTCTATTTTTTTTTGAGTGTTATAACCCAAACAAGTTTTATTGTAAATTGCTCTTTGATTACTCAAAATTATTTGTAATTTTTCAGAATTTAAGGTAAATTTGTTTACAAAAGTTTTAACTTTCTTTACCTCATTTTTTAAATTTTGGTTTTCTATAAGATTCTTATCTTTTTCATTCAAAATGCTCTCTTTTTCTTTCAAAGCTTCTTGTAACTCAATTTCCTTTTTTTTCAAGACCTTTTCCTTTTTATTTGAAACTTTTTGCAAGATATTTTTCTTTTCCTTAATCAATTCAATATTTTTTCTTTAATTCTATATTGATCTTTCTTAACTTCTCAAAATCAATATGTAGATTACTAAATGCATTTTATAATTCATCATATTCTAAAGAATGTTCAAAACTTACCTCACTTTCTTGTGCCATCAAGCAAAGATTTGCGACTTCTTTAATTACTTCTTCTTTGGAGCTTGAACCTTCGTTATCACTCCAAGTGGTCATCAAGGCCTTTTTCTTGTATTTTTTGATTTTTTTGAGTATGAGATTGTCTATTTTGAAATGACCGAGCTTCCTACATTCAAAATATATGGGTTGCTCCCTTTCTTTATCCTTTTCATTGTCTTTACTAGCTTCACCCATGTAATTTTTTCTTTGAAGCTAGGTTTCTTCTTTCTCATGAGTCACCTATATCTTCTTGCTACCATGGCTAACTCATCATCGTTTCTTCTTCTGCTTCGAATCATCGCTCTCTTTTTCTTTATCTTTATTTGCTGCAGACTTCAAAGTGATAGTCTTCTTTTTTCTTAGACTCTTCATCTTGCTTTTATTTCATGTTTAGTTCGTAGGTCATGAGAGATTCAATAAGTTGCTCTAGTGGCAACTTTTCAAGGTCCTTGGCTTCTTAAGTAGCAGCTACTATTAAGTCCTATAATGATGGAAGAGATTTTAGAATCTTTTACATGAGATCACTAGCACAAGATCACTATTAGAATAAATCCGGTTCAAGCTTTTCAAATTATTAGTAATATCAGTGAAATGAGTAAACATACTTGTGATAGTTTCATTTGATTCCATTCTAAATATTTCATACTTGTGCACTAGCATATTAACCTTAGTTCATTTTATTTGATTAGTACCCTCTTGGGTAACCTCATTCTATTCCAAATCTCTTTGGTGGAGTTACAAGTGAAAACTCTATTAAATTTAGTAGCATCTAAAGTACAATAAAAAATATTCATGGCCTTAGCATTAAGTTTGGTCATGTTTATATCATTTTCGTTTCAATCATCTTTAGGCTTGTGGACTTCAACTTCATTTACAATAATGATGGGTGCATGTGATTTTTTGGTCATTACTTTTCAAAGTTGATAGTCTATAGCTTGAACATATATATGCATTCATATTTTTCAATAGGAATAGTGTGTGCCAGTGAATAGTAGATGTCTATTTGAAGATTTTCCTTCGATAAGAGACAAAGTTGGGTGGGTTTGTCATTTGACCTTACTCTTGATTATTTGATCAAATGTAGTTGAGAACCAATACTCTGATACCACTTATGGCCCAGCTAGATAATCCAATAGGGAGGTAAATTAAATTTTCAATAATTTAAACCTTAATTATGTGCTGCAATGCAAAGATATGCAAGTATATAAAATATAAGTACTAAAGTAAAGGAGATATGCAAGCAATCACAAACATAGAAAAAATTATAGTGGTTCGGTGCCCCTAGCATCTACGTCCACTTTCCAATCTCTTCTTGAAATTTTTTATTTAAATTCTTTAAAGATTACAATGAGTTTATTTCCTTGGGCTCACAAACTAAACCCTACGCTAATTATTTTCTTGAGTTCACAATCAAAACCCAATATTAGTTATTTTCTCAGCTCATAATCAAAATCCAACAAGCCATCTCTGGCTCAAGAAACACCTAACTTCATCTTAACTGAAGAAGGCAACGAAAAAAAAAGAAATAGTTTAAGTACAAGAAAAACTCTTTAAAAGGAGTAAGAAAAGAATTTATGCACAATAGAAGAAGATACAAGAAATCTTTGGAAGGTTCAATGCTTATGTCCTTACTGAGAAGCCAATGATTAATAAAATTACTTCAGCTGGTTGAAAGAATGAGCTATCAAATCATGACTTTTTGACTTTTTTCTTGATAATACTTAGAATATTCTAATGATTTGATGGTTCTTGGATGTTTTAATGAGTTTAATATCCTTTAAGAAGCCTTTTAAGGTCAAACTTGTTGTTTCTAGCCATTGGAGAAGGAAAAATTGCCGTTAGGAATAAGATAGGGCCATTCTATCTTTTCTAAAAAAACTAGCCATTATGCCTTTCAGCAGCTTTCGAGTCAACTTGGATTTTTATCGAGTTAACTCAAAGTTTTTCCAAGTTAGCTCAGTCTTTTCTCTAAAATATGGCTCTTTGTTGTCCATTATTGAGTTGAATTGGTTCTGTTGAGTCGGCTTAAAGCCATTGGAGTTGACTTAAGGTTCATTTTAGTCGACGCAAAAGATAGCCTCCAAAAAATAGCTCTATATTATTTTGGACACACCTTATTAGGTTGACTCGAATTTTGTTTGAGTCAGCTCGGATGCATGTTGACCGGAACTCCACAATATCAAGCTAAAACCTTCTAGTAGGGGCTAAAACTTGATTTTCTATAGCTTTTGAGATTTCAAACTTTAATACACCTATTTCTTAATGAATCCATTGATTTTTCTCAAATATTTGATCTTCAAAAACTTAAATTTTGGATTTATTGATATTATCCTTATCTTTTTCTGAAATATTAACTTGTATAGTACATTAGTATATTATATACTCAAAATTTTATTATTCATCAAAATCAATTCTTGGGGCTAACAATCTCTCCCTTTTTGATAATGATAACAAAACTATGAGTATACAAGAGAATTAAACATAACATGTCTTAAAGAAATTGTAGAGCATACTAAAGTATGAAAAGCAAATTAACAAGTACGAAAAGTATCAAAATACATTTTTATGAAATATTGAAATATAGGCCAAAGTATATGAGTCAAGTATTATTATTAATTCCTTTTGGTTTATTCAATATTATTTCCCCTTATTGTTTTATGCAATATTACTCCCTTTTTAATATTATTCTCTTTACTTTATATAACCCAATAATTATTCAATATTACTCCATTCTTAATATTATTCCCTTTTCTTTATATTACTCAATGTTATTTAATATAATATTATTCAATATTACTTATTCCTTTTATCAGCATCATTAAAAAATAGGAGAGAGATATTACTCCATCTAAAAGAAGCAACCAATGTAATTGAATATGAAGGGATGTCATTGACATATGTGAAGTATAAAAGATATAACACCATGAAACACATAAGGCATAAAGGATATATATAGATAGATAGATCATTATCAGTTTGTTAATATATGAGATAAAAAGGTACATCCTGATGTAGGCAACAAAATACACATACCATCAAAGCATAAGATCTAGTAAAATGTTTGATACATATAACTTCAAAGCATAAGACCTAATACATATAGTGTTCTAAATCTAGATAACTCCTAAGCTATAGAGTCAACTATTTGACTCTGGGTCTTCATAGCTGATCCAGTAGGTGTTGTAGGAGGTTTCTTGGAAGATCGATGGGATTGCTGTTGTCTCCTGTAAGTCCTAGCAATGGTCCTAGCAAATGGTCCAGGCTATGTGGGCTTAGATTGGGTAGTCCTAGGAGGTGAAGCCTAAGGAGGGAGACTCATCATCTAAATTATCGAAGAGGAGATAGAAGGAGAAGGTAGAGTGATAATTACATTATACATATATAAGTATTAATTTAAGAATTAAATTATCTTTATTTTATTTAAAATTAATATTTTTATATATTATTTGCCAAAAGAAGATCATCAATGCAAAGAGCTCAATTTATGGATTCAAATAAAATAAGTTTGAAGCAAATCAAACTTAAAATGAGTCTAGAATTGAAGTTTGAAGTACATTAAGGAAATTGCATGAATATTAAAGTAGCTGGTCTACCATGATCGACTGCTTGGTTTATAAAATTTCAAGAGATCCACAGCAGCCATTGTTAATGGTTCATGGCTTAACGCCATGGACCAGGGAGGGATTTCAGCCATGTCCCACTACCATACTAGCACTTGAGCCACCATACACTTTATCTTCGGCTGATCTGTCATAATCTGGCCATCCCTCCACTCAAGCCTCTTTGCCCAAGCCCTCATCAACCATCTTCCCAAGTCCTTGTCTTCATCCACCAAAGTTCGACCACCATCTCCTCTTAGTTCGACCGAGCATTCATCGACTGTTGCACCTTGCTCCTTCCGGCACCGAGCTCATCGTGATCAACACCACCAACCACCATCTCACCACGATCAACACCACCGGCCACCATCTCATCACGATCTGCCACATCTACAACTTCTCTACCACCATCTTCCTCAGCCATCACCATTGTGCTCATCATCGAGACGTCACCGCCGACATGCCCACCGTAACCCATGCTATTGTTCTCCTCCTTGCTAGACCAAGTTGTTTGCTGCTCCTCTCCCTCACTATTCACTACCGATTGAAAGAAGAAGACAAGCAATGCAATCTAGCCTAGATCCAATGGATGAAAAGATCTTGATTGGTCAAACATTAGTTGGAACGAAAATTAGAAGCCTAATGCAACTGGGATTAGGTATATTCATATCTAACCATTAAATCCTATAAAATAAAATCCCAGCCACTCCTATGATCCTTATGTTTAGTCCCATACCAGAAAAAATATAAAGACCTCTCCTCTACTAAAACCTATAAAAAGGCTCCTGTACGTCTACCTAGAGGCATGACTCCTTGGAATCCCTCTAGAGCTTTTGTATAGGGATATAGGAAGGGATCAACTTATGAGCAATTAAGTACAGAAGTTTGGGAGGGAAGAGAAGATCTTGTAATAAGGCAGAGTATGATTTTTTTGTTCTTCATTCTCTTATATTTCTTTGATATGCAAAAAAAGATTATGCTTTTAATTATGAGTTCTTTATTTGCTCTTTATTATACTTTAATATTAAATTAAGTTTAGGGATAACTCTTGCTTTCCGGAGATACGCCATGATCTATTATGGATATAGGGCATATCGAGAAAAGAAGAGTTGAATATCTAGTGTTTTCTCGAGATGCACCATGATCTATAGATATGAAGCATGCTAAGGGAAGATAGGTAATTTTCTAAATTAATTATATTTTAATTATAAAAAATATATTTTTGTCAGTACAAGATCAATCTATAACTTTCGAAATAATCTCTTTTACCTGCTTCAATCTTAAAGTAGTTTACTTCTTATTTATTTTTATCTTATGCAATAACAATTACTCTCTTTTATTTTAAAAATCATAATTTAGCCCTAAGGTTCCTGAGAATATAATTCTGACTCATCCTAGATATAGAATTTGAGTTGATGAATTATTTTTGACCATCCATGATAGCGATCAAATTTTGACACCATTGCTAGGGATCCTAAGCATGGTTGCGATTTAAAAATGAAAAACCAAAAATCAAAAAAATTATGAAAAAATTTAAATTGTTGCTTTCTAATTTTTTAGTTATATTTATTTGCCTTTTGATTTACTGCTATTATAACTAATTACTACCTTTTCTACTTTTCAAATTTGAATTACTACTTTCTAGTTATTTCTGGTAAACTATTTACTATCTTATAACCAAATCCAATTTAGTTTTTTCTCATACTTAATTAACTAAATTAAAAACTTACCTAAAAATAACCTAACATAAAAAGAAAACAAGGATACCTCATAAAGCTTAATTAAAATAGAGAAACTAATTAATTCTTAAAAACATATCACTTGTATTGGACATCTTCTTTTTCGGCATTACATACTTGATAAAATATCCTAAGGGCACTAAATCCTAAATAATATAAGGTGAGAATTTCATCATTCTTTTTTGGCCTACAAACCATCATCCTACATATGCAATGACCTAAACTTTTAATCTAAAATCAATTAGACGTTGGCCACTAAGGATTTTCGAGCTCACTAGGACAAGGGGCCCTAAGAGTTTGGCCGGGCTAGGGCTAGTCAGTTAGTTGGTGTCTAAGAAAAGTGATTCAAAGATAAGATCTTGAAAGAAGGTGGTTACTTAATTGGTTTCGTTGGCTGACCTAGCTAATTTATTTTGTATCTAAGGAAAGCAACGGGGGGATCCCCACTGACTTTCCACTTACCTTGCCAGTTGGCTAGTTAGCCCCTGACTTGGAGGGCTCGAAGACAATCTTGAAACAATTAGGAGCTATGTAGAAGTAAGAAACCTTAGGATAGAGAGTCTAGTGTATGTTAGCTTGATTGCAATTAACATAGAACCTTAACTAATAATTCTTCTTTATCCCTCTTAGTTCTAGGACTCCTTAGGCCTGTATAATTAGACTTCTTCTCTATCTTTCTTCTCTCTTCTTCTCCTTTCTCCTCTCTAATAAAACAACAAAAAAAATAAAAAAAAACTAATAGCCTAGGATTGCCTTACCTAGATCTTTTGGTTGCATGCTAGGTCAACGATCACTACAACCCAACTTCCAACCACTAGATGAAGAGTTAGAAAGACCCTTAGGACAATTCGGGCTACAAACATGGTTAAATCTGGCAATGCTAAACCTTTGTGCCAATTAAGGAAATATTTTATCCCATCCTCATATTCATACTCACCATGCATTCAAGCACTTCCTGTGGAGGCCGCCCAATACGAGATCAAGTCTAGCATTATTCATATGTTATCATCTTTTCATGGACTAATTAACGAGGACCCCTATAGGTACACAGATAAATTTTTTGAGATTTGCTCTACGGTTAAAATTTAGAATTTCTTTGACAATGCCCTTAGGTTGAAGCTTTTCCCATTTTTACTTAAGAACAAAGCCCAATATTGGTTGAACTCCTTAGATTCAATAACTATATCAACCTGAGACCAACTTCAAAAGAATTTTTAATAAGTACTTTTCATAGGAGTAGCTGACCAAATGTTGCCCAGGTGGCTTTTCCAAAAGAGGGTTGAATTGGAAATGAAAACATTTTCTCAAGTATGTGCCCTTTTAAAATTTTAGTATGGCGAGTGAAGTATTTAAAGAATTAAATGCGGAAGCAAATAAATGAGCTCAAATAAAACAATCACAAACACCACAATTTATAGTAGTTCGGAGCAACCCAGCTCCTACGTCCACTATCCAAGATACCACTTAGGATTTTCACTATGTTCTTCCTAGAATACAGTTAGATTGTTTTACTTGGATCACAATCCAAACCCAACTCTCTTTGGTTTTTACATCGGGCTCACCAAAGAAACCCACTCTTGGTTTTACACCGGGATCACCAAGAACCCAAAGTTTTCACGCACTCACCAAAAATCCAAATACCCTTTGGTTTTTACACCGGGCTCACTAAAGAAACCCAAGATAAAAACAAGGAAACAAACAAGTAAACAATGCAACACAAATACAAACTCCTTAAGAGTGGATGGTTGTAGCTTTAGCCCATTGAATGTAGCTCTTCTAAGCTCTCCTATTTCTTCAAATAAAGCTTCAAGAGTTGTGATAGGAAGTGAAGAACCCTCTCTTGAATTTGAACATTGAACTCTCTCCAAAATCTGAAATATAAACTTGAAAATCCCTTTTCTTCAATTTCTCTTCCCCTCTTCAATCTCTCTTCTTTTCTCTTCACTTTGATCCATCATATATAAGTTTTGGAAGTGTTCCCAGGTTGTTTGGACTGTTGGAGTGCCTTGGAAAATAAAATATAGCCGTTGGAGTCTCTTTTGAATTCAAAAAATTGATTTAGCAACTAACCGTTAAAAGCTAGAACCCGACACTCGAGTCGGCTCAAGAACCTTAAGTCGGCTCGAAGTCACAGACATATCAAAAATACACTCTGGATGAGTCGGCTCTTCTAGGTCGAGTCGGCTCGAATTTCTGAGTTTCTGAAACCTGTGATTTATAATTTCTGGACGAGTCGGCTCATTATGCTCGAGTCGGCTCGAACTCTCAATGAGTCGGCTCAAGTGAACTTTATCCAAAAGGCTTCTAAAAGTCTCCAAACTTCTTCCAACATCTTCCAAACTACTTCAAACATCTTTTAAACCTATGATACTCAACAAAAAAAAAAAATCTTTACAAAGATAATTAGTAAGATATCATGTATCAATGTTTTGTAATCATCAAAATCAATCCTAGGATCAACAATCTTCCCCTTTTTGATGATGACAAAACATTGGGCATGAAAAAGAATTTTAGCACAAAATTAACTCTATAAAAAATTGTATTCAAGTAAATTAACAAGTATCATGTAAGCAATAAGCTCCCCTCAATTTATCAATCTCCCTTTTTAAATATTCTTTTTCATGACACCTTATATCTCTCCCCCTTTTTGACATCAACAAAAAGTATTCTTAACCATTCTTTAAGGGGATACTAATCAATGATTTTATAATACCACAAGAATATTAGATGTTTTGAGATAATTTCACCTTCATTTTATTTCTTCATATTCTTGTCAATAATTTCTCTTTTTCTCCCCCTTTCTTTATATTATCAATTGTTACAAATACTAATTGTTGGGGGTATCATGATTCTTAATTCTTTTTATCTAACATATACACTCCTCTCTCTTTCACATTCATTCTAAGCATTCATGCAAGAGAGTAATGTAAAACATGGTATCAATAAAAATAAATAAATATCAATAGAAGAATTAAAGTCATGAGTTAATAAAAATCATCAAAATCAATCTATACTCATGATCAATTTAAAACATTAAGTATGCTAGCACATATCAAATTATCTATGCTAGAATAAGCTAGAACTCTTGATTTCATTGTTTATTGCCACAAGACTTGAATATCAAACATACCTCAAACATTCTAAATATTTCAAGTTAAAGTTCAATGAATTTCACATGATCAAGAATATTAGTAACTTTTGCATAGTTGACATTTAACTTATCTTGACGCATCAAATATAATAAACATAGCAAATTGCTTCAAGTAAATGACTAGCATTACATTTCAAAAATATAGAAGGGGTTTGAGTAGATTATACCAAATAATGATCATCTCTTTTACCATTATGTTCAAAAATTACTAGTCCACTTTCTTTTGATTCGGGTGTTGAATTGACCTTTTCTCATCCTTCATTATGCCTTGTATAGTCTCTATTCGTGCAATATCTTTGTTATCGCTCCAAGTGGTTGCCAAAAGTCTCCAAACTTTTTCCAACATCTTCCAAATCACTTCAAACATATTCTAAACCTATGATACTCTACAAAAAAAAATCTTTATAAAGATAATTAGTAACATATCATCATCAATATTTTGTAATCATCAAAATCAATCCTAGGGTCAACACCATATTAGAAAAGCCATAACTAGTTTTTTTCCAAACAAATGTAGAAATCTTCCATGAAACATGGGAGAGGTTAAAGGACCTAATCCAAAAGTACCCACATCATGCAGTTCCAAAGTGGCAACTAAAACATATTTCTATGATGGTCTATCAGAGAAACAAAAGCAAATGGTTGATGCCTCGTGCGAAGAAACTTTAATACTGAAAAGTGAGGATGATGCATGGTAATTATTTGAGAAATTAAGTGAAAATCTTTACACCATATGTTTGCCTCGTGCAATGATAGACTCATCGCTCCTAAAAAAAGGGGTGGAATCTATGAAGTTGGTCACTACAGCGAAATGGATGAGATGTCATAAAAGATGGATCGTAAAGTAGATGAGTTGTTCCAAAGGATAGGTCTCATGCTTAATATGGGACTCCTCCTACTCCACCCATAGTTAGTGCATAACAAGAAGTCTGCACAATTTGTTCTAGCCCTATCCACTACATAACTGACTGTCCAGTCGCAACTTAGTTTCCTGAATTTGTCTATGAATAGGTCCAACATGCTCAAGCCCAGCAAGCTCGTAGACCAGGAAATGACCCATATTTGAACACCTACAACCAGGTTGGTGAAATCATCATAATTTCTCATGAAAATCATAGCTACCTGTTACCCCGATTCCATCAAGATCAAACTATCAAGAAATCAACTATAGGAATACATCGTACCCGCAATACCAACACCCTCCTCAACCTTCCACCACTATCATAGCTCAACCTTTGAGGAGAAAGTTTTGAAGGCACTAGATTGAATAGAAGTCAACACTCATACCCTTAACTCCCACTCATAATCTATCAATTTTCATACACAATCCATCACTAGGTAAGAAATTTAAATCAGGCAATTAGCAGCAAATTTAGATAGGAGGGAAAGAGGTAAATTGTCATCTCAATCTGAGAGCAATCTGAGAGGGCAATTCATAGCTGAAAGCACCAATATCCTAGAAATCTTTTCTGAACACACTAACTCAGTCATGACTCTCAAGAACGAAAAACTCATCAAACAAACTAGCAAAACCAATGAGACCAACCCTAAACCTCTGACCCAACTTGAATATGAATCATTTAAGGACAAGGAGGATCCAAACAAAGAAGATGAACCGATTACACCAGAACCACCTAACTTATCCAAAGTTCCATTTCTAGATGCCCTAAAAGCCCTTATTCTTGTTGAGAAGAAGGGAGGAGGACTCGAGGAGATGCTATAATTGTTTAAGCAAGTCCAAATTAATCTCCACCTCCTAGATACAATCAAACAGGTCCCAGTATATGTAAATTCTTAAAAGATTTATGTACCTAGAAATGTAAATCTAGATCACAAATCCCAAAGAAAGTATGCCTTACTAAGCATGCTAGTTCTATCTTCCAGTATAAGTTTTGTCTTCCAGTATACTATCCCTCCAAAACTTAAGGATCCAGGAGCTCTCATTGTTTTCTATGTCATAGGAAACTTCCATGTTGAAAAATCTCTTCTGGACTTAAGAGCAAGTATAAATCTTTTACTTAGTTTGGTGTATGAACTCTTTAGACTCATAGAATTAAAACCTATATCGATCACCTTGCAATTAGCCGACAGATCAAGTAAGGTACCATGTGGGATGCTCGAGGATGTCTTGGTTAAGGTAGATGAGTTTTATTTTCTAGTTGACTTCTTAGTTCTTGAATGGAATTAAGTAGCAACCCAAGATATATTTTCATTATCCTAGGTTGACCCTTCCTAGCTACAGCAAACACATGCATCAACTATAGGACAGGAGTCATGGATGTATCATTTGGGAATAAAAAATTGAGATTGAATATTTTTGGTGCTACTTAGGGACCATCAATAGATAGTTACTTTGAAATCGATATACTGGAAGACATCATAGAGGAAGCAACACCCACAATTCTTGCACAAGATCTCCTAAATATTTGCTTGGCTATTATTGGAGGAGATGACTTTGATATAGAGGGACATATTCATGAAGTTAATATCCTATTAGATGAACCCCATACCAAAACTATACCTCCATGGATGATCAAGTATGAGCTATTGCCCCATTAGCTAGTACATCTATAGCCCCATCTTTAGAATTACTGCCTGTACTAGAACTAAAGCCACTTCTTGCCATGCTCAAGTATGTATTTCTTAGATCCAATGACACCCTTCCAATGATCATTGCATTAGACTTGACCCCTAACTAGGAAGGACAATTTGTTGGTGTTCTAAAGAAACATAAAGAGGCTATCTACTGGTCTATTATTGATTTAAAAGGAATTGACACCTCCATCTACTTGCACCATATTCATTGTGAGGTAGATACCCAACTACATAAGGATATGCAGAGGAGACTGAACCTTAATATGCGGGAAGTGATCAAGAAGGAAGTTATTAAGTTGCTAGATGCAGGAATCATCTACTCCATATCAGATAGTATGGGGCTTTAGCCTCATACAAGTAGTACCTAAGAAATCAGGTATTACTGTGTTGGAAGACAAAGAAGGTGAACTGCTCGCTACTCATGCAGCATCTAATGGTACATATGTATAGATTATCGTAAATTAAACTCTATATTAGGAAAGATACTTTTCCTTACTGTTTATTGATCAAATCCTAGAATGGCTTGAAGGGCAAAGCTTCTTTTGATTTTTGAATGGTTATTCGTGATATAATCATATACCTGTCTTCCTTGTAACCAAGAGAAAACCACCTTTACCTATTCCTTTGGTATGTTAGCTTATCGACGCATGTCTTTTGGCCTCTATAATGCACTTACTACATTTTAATGGTATGTACTAGCCATATTCTCTGATATGGTGGATAAGTTTCTAGAAGTTTTTATGGATGATTTTTCTGTATTTGGTACTACATTTGGGGACTGCCTTCAGAACTTATCTAAGGTGTAAGAATGATGTAAGGAGACAAATCTTGTCCTATGTTAGGAAAAGAGCCATTGTATGGTTTAAGAAGGAATTGTATTGGAACACGTTGTGTCTAAAAGGGGGATTGAGATAGATGAAGCTAAAGTAGAGGTAATATCAATACTACCACCCCTGACCTCAGTTTGTCAAGTACGATCTTTTCTAGGTCATGTTGGATTCTATAGGTGCTTCATCAAGGACTTTAGCAAATTTCGAGACCCTTGTGCAATCTGCTAGCCAAGGATACATCATTTATTTTTGATAAAAATTTTTTAAAAGCTTTCCACACATTACAAACTACTTTGATAACAGCACCAATCATAAAATCCCTTGATTGGTCCATTCCATTTGAGGTCATGTATGATGCCTCTGATTTTGTAATAGGTACTATCTTAGGCCAAAAACTCAATAAGGAGCCATATGTGATCTACCATGCTAGTAAAACAATTTCCAATATTCAAATGAACTGCACCATAACCGAAAAAGAGTTGCTACTCGTAATGTTTGCCCTCGAAAAGAACTACTCATATCTACTAGGATCCAAGGTTCTAATTTACTCTAATCATTCAGCTCTGAAATATTTGTTTTCAAAGAAAGATACTAAACCATGATTGATCAGATGGAACCTTCTATAAAAACCTGATCTAGAAACTCATGATAACAAGGGTTCCAAAAATGTGGTCACTGATCACATCTCTAGAATCTTGGTTGAGCACACAATGGGCATAGATTAGGTCAAGGAGAAATTTCTTGATGAACAGCTTTTTACAATCTCCTCCAACCAACTTCCATGGTTTGGTCATATCATTAATTACCGGGTAACAGGACAAATACCTCCCCATTGGACAAAACAGGAGAAAGAGCGATTCTTTTCACAAGTTAAACATTAGTATTGGAAGGAACTTGAATTATTTAATACTATCTTGACTAGGTTATTCGTTATTGTATCCCCAAGAGTGAAGTTCAGAATATTCTCACTTTTTGCCACTCTTTGGCATACGGGGGATACTTTAGTGGAAGAAAAACTATAGCAAAAATGTTGTAGAATGGGTTTTACTGGCAATTCTTTTTAAAGATGCACATAAGTTTGCCTAATACTATTTACAGTGCCAATAAATAAGAAATATATCGAGAAAGGATATGATGCCATTAACCCCTATATTAGTAGTAGAAATCTTCAATGTTTGGGGAATTGATTTAATGGGACCCTTTTCGATCTCATTAGGATTCGAGTACATTCTAGTAGTGATGGACTATGTGTCTAAATGGATGGGGAAATAACCACATGGATTAATGATAATAATGTTGTAATTAGTTTTATCCAGCAGAATATCATTAGTCAATTCAATTTTTCTAGGGTGATCAATGGTGATGGGGGGACTCACTTCACAAATAAGTAATTTGAAGCACTAATAAAAAAATATAATATCACACACAAAGTTGCCACACCATATTATCCCCAAACTAGTGGTTAGGTAGAGATGTCAAATAGGGAGATTAAACACATCTTAGAAAAGACTATTTGCCTGATAGAAAGGACTGGTTCCTGTGCTTAGATGATGCATTATGGGCCTACCATACAGCCTTCAAAACCCTATCGGCATGTCACCCAATCGATTAGTCTACAATAAGCATGCCATCTACCGGTTAAGTTAGAACATTATGCATTTTGGGCCATTCGAACATTCAATTTTGACATGCAGAATGTGGGTTCTAGTCATAGGCTATAACTTAATGAATTTGAAGAGCTGTGTAATGATGCTTATGAAAGTTCACGAATTTATAAAGCTTGAACTAAAGTATTTCATGTCAAGTACATCTCTTGGAAGTCGTTCGAGCAAAACCAAAAGATGTGGCTCTTCAATTCTAGATTATGCCTCTTTCCTGGTAAACTCTACTCTCGATGGGATGGACCATTCCTTGTCACATAGGTATTCTTACATGGAGCAATAAAAATAAAAGATCCTTAGAATGGCAATACATTTAAGGTAAATGGCTAATGCTTGAAGACATATGTAGATGGAATTGCATACAAGGAATGAATCGATACCATGTATCTGATGGATCTGATTTATAATGAATAATGAGTTTAATGTCTGGTTGAAGATATTAAACTTAGCACTGGTTGAGAGGCAACCTAATAATCTCATTTTTTTTAGTGTAGTTACAAGCACTTAGGTGGAAGAACAAAAGACTACTACATGAAGCCCTCTTTAACTCTCGAAGCACACTCACCCCAGGTGCATTATCTCCTTTTCTTTTATGTGCTTATTTTCTTTCCTACTCCATTGAAGATAATGTCGATTAAGTTGGGAAGAAAATGACTTACTTAGATCCTTGGGTATGGTTAGAAATAATTATGTTATGTATACCTAATTGTTGTCTCAATTTAGAGTTACATAGGCACCCTAATCAATGATTGATTAATAGTCTAGATAATTCTAAAGATATCGAGGGATAAATTATTAAAGAAACTTAATAAATGGTAGGGTTTAGACTTGCAATAATTTCATAAAGCAATTCCAGAACCTTTTGACCATTTATCTTAATAAAGATTATACCTTATGGGGCTATAAATAAAAAGGTCAAGTATGCCGAAGTTTCTCCTTAAAAAAAAGATTCAGTCTCGCCTCATAGATATTTTTAAATTCTTACTAAGTGACTAGGCTCCTTCATCTAAGTAAGCATTGTGATTCACATCAAATGGTAAGAAGGCTAAAAAATCTATTATGTAATGGTACCTTGCTGAGTAACCGGGTCCCTTTGCCTTAGTGTTATGGTCACGTCAAAAGGTAGGAATGCTAACACTTAAGAGGATAAGACATTGCATTGAACTTTTTTTTTAAAAAAAGAAAACCAATTGGTAAAAAGATATTTCACCAAACCCCTGGAAAGTTAGAAGGTTCAAAGAGTGAGATGGAAAGTTGGCAATATAACTCTAGAAATTTCTATGGGCTTTACTCAATCACTAATTGGGTTGAATTAATAATCTAATGAAGTATCTTATTAATGGTTTGGCTAGGTATCAACTACCTTTAAGACTACCTAAGTTAACTTCTAATTCAAGGATAGTTTGTTTACATAGCTAATTTATTTACTTGAGGATGAGCAAAGTTCAAGTTGGAGGTGTGATAATTACATTATACATATATATTAAGTATTAATTTAAAAATTAAATTATATTTATTTATTTAAAATTGATACCTTATTTATTGTTTGCAAGAAAAAAGAATGTTAATGCAAAAAACTCGATTTATGGATTCAAATAAAATAATTTTGAAGCAAATCAGACTTAAAATGAGTCTAGAATTGGAGTTTGAAGTTTATTAAGGAAATTATATGAATATTAAAGTTGTCGGTCCATCACAGATTGATTGCTTGGTTCATAAAACTTTAAGAGGTCCACAGTATCCATTGTTATCAATCCATGGCTTAAAACCATGGACCGACGAAGGATTTCAGTTGCATCCCACCATCACACCACCGCCCAAGTTGCTGTCCACCTAATCTTTTGCTGATCTATCATAATCCATCCATCCCTCCACTCAATCCTCTTCTCCCAAGCCCTAACCAGCCATCTTCCCAAGTCCCTATCGAGATCCACCAAAGTCCAGCCACCATCTCCTCTCAATCCGATCGAGCATCCACTAATTACTGCACCTTGCTTCTCCTCGACACGAGCTCACTGTGATCAACACCACCGGCCACCATCTCACCTTGATCAACACCATCAGCCACCATCTTAGTGTGATCCGCCACATCTACCACTTCTTCATCATCATCTTCCTCGGCCAATCACTGTCGACGCTTGCCATAGAGATGTCAATGCCAGTATGCTCGCTGCAACCTGTGCTATTATTCTTCTCCTTGTTGGGCCAAGTTGTTTGCTGCTCCTCGCCCTCACTATTCACTATTAATTGAAGGAAGAAGACAAGAAATGCAATCTAGCCATTGGATATCAATCCAATGGCCAAAATCAAATCCAATTAGAAACAGGCCTGGTCATGGTTGATGCAGTGATTTTTGGTTATTTGATCCAAATCCAATGGCTGAAAAGATCTTGACTAGTCAAACATTAGTTGGGATGGAAATTAGAATCCTAAAATTATTAGAATTGGGTATATTCACATCTAACCATTAAATCCTATAAAAAAAATCCCAGCTACTCCTATGATCCTTATACTTAGTCCCATACTAGAAAAACAAGAAGACCTCTTCCCTGTTAACACCTATAAAAGGCTTCTGTAACTCTACCTCGAGGCATCACTCCCTGGAATCCCTCCAGATTCTTTACATAGGGGATAGGAAGGGATCAACTTAGGAGCAATTAAGTTACGTACAAAAGTTCGGGAGGAAAGAGGAGATCTTGTAATAAGGCAGAGCATGGTTCTTTTGTTCTTCCTTCTCTTGTATTTCTTTGATATGCAATAAAAAATTATACTTTTAAATATGAGTTCTTTATTTAGTCTCTTTTATTTTCTCTTTATTATACTTTAATGTTAAATTAAGTTTAGAAATAACTCTTGCTTTTCGGAGATGCATTGTGATCTATTATAGATATGGGGCATGCCGAGGAAAGAAGATTTGAATACCTAGTGCTTCCTGGAGATGCAATGTGATCTATGGAGATGGAGAATATTGAGGGAAGATAGGTAATTCTCTAAAATTAATTATATTTTAATTATAAAATAAATATAGTTTTGTTAGTACAAGATCAACCTATAACTTTTGAAATAATCTCTTTTATTTTCTTCAATCTTAAGAGTAGTTTACTTCTTATTTATTTTTATCTTACACAATAATAATTACTCTTTTTTCTTTTAAAAATTATAATTATCCCTAAGGTCTCTGAGGATATGATCCTGACTAACTCTAGCTTTAGAGTTTGAGTTTGTAAATTATTTTCGATTGCCCATAACAATGATCATGGAGCTGCTATTGTTGCTTGATTAGATACAATCTCAAAAACTCTTGTAGTTATATTATGTACCAGACCTATATTTGCTATCATGGACATCCTAAGTCTTTCAACAATAGTCCAAACATCGATAAAATCGTCATCCAATCTCTTAGTTAATTTGTTGGCAATACCTGATATAAAGGAGTTTGTAGAAAGCTGCTCAAGGAGTCAATATATGTCAGTAATCTCAATTTGAAATGCATCAACTCTGCTAGTAATCTCCCTCATATGGCCTAGGTAGTGAAGATTTTGGTAGGAAACAGGATGGAATCAAATGGAAACATGAAAGAAAAGATGGATTTGGAGGTTTCTTGGATGTGGAGGGTTTGGATGAGGATTCCTACTATTCCTAAGATGGGGGATGACCTAATGACTAAAAATAGGGCCTATGGGTCCCTATTTTAAAAACGTTGGGCTTGACCTTGAGTTGACTCAAATTTCATATCAAGTTAACTCGAACTTGAGTTAACTCAAATTTAATTCAAGTCAACTCAGATCCGGATCAGAGAGAAATTCAAAATTTTGATTCAAAATAATTTTAGAATGATTTCAACTTTGATTTTGAGAATTCTAAGTGCCAAAGCTATGAGAATTCTTTTAGATAGAAAATTTCTTAAAGAATTAGAGGAAGAGTTTCAATCAAAGGGATCATAAATACCTAATTCTCTTCTAATTATACTAAATCTATCTTCACTTAAAGGT
Organism: Areca catechu; assembly: GCA_021397845.1. Lineage (NCBI taxonomy): Eukaryota > Viridiplantae > Streptophyta > Magnoliopsida > Arecales > Arecaceae > Areca > Areca catechu. Next base: position 116,737,341 of record CM038044.1, on the reverse strand, counting down.
TTTATAAAAATATCAGCTAATTGCCTATCAGTGCTAACAAAATCAAGTACAACATCACCATTTTGCACATAGTCATATGAAATGATGTTTTATTTCAATGTTTTTAGTTCTTGAGTATTGAATTAGATTTTCAATAAGATTTATGGCACTAGTGTTATCACATCTTATGGAGATATTATTAAATTTTATGTCATAAGTTTCTAGTTATTACTAAATCCATAAGATTTTAGTACAACATCTTCTAACTGCAATGCATTCAGCCTTGACTGTAAACAATGCCATCGAACTTTATTTTTTTGCTAAATCAAGAGATAAAGTTTACTTCTAGAAATTGGCAAGTTTTACTAGTACTTTTCCTATTTAATTTATATCTAGTAAAGTTAGAATCTGAATATCTAATTAATTCAATTGAGGATTGCTTAGAGTACTATAATCAAGCATTAGCAGTACCAGATAAGTATCTAATTTTTTTTTAACAACTAGCAAATATGACTCTTTAGGATTAGATTGGCATCTAGCACACATGCATATACTAAATATTATATCAGGTCTACTAGCAGTAAGATAGAGCAGAAATCCAATCATGCATCTATAAAACTTTTGATCTATGCTCATACCTTTCTCATCTTTATCGAGCTTACATGTTGAGTTCATTAGTGTGCCACTTTCTTTGAAACTTTTCATCTCAAACTTTCTAAGTATCTTTCTTGTATATTTTGTTTAGTTGATGAAGATTCCTTCACTTGTTTACTTTATTTAGAGTCTAAAAAAGAAGTTAAGTTCTTCCATCATGCTCATCTTGAACTCTCCCTGCATTAGCTTAGAAAAATCTTGACAAAGAGTTTCATTAGTAGCACTAAATATAATATCATCTACATATATTTGGACTACTAATAGGTTATCATTCATCCTTTTCAAAAATAATGTAGCATCTACATTCCCTCTTATAAAATCATTTAAGTAAAAACTTGCTTAAATATTTATACTATACATGGGGGGCTTGTTTCAAACCATAAAGAGCTTTATGCAATTCAAAGACATGATTTGGAAACTCATGACTTTTAAAACTAGGTGGTTATTCTATATAAATCTCTTGAAAAATGAAGTAATTCAAAAATACACTTTTAACATCCATTTGTTAAAACTTAAAATCCATATAGTATGAAGAAGCTAGTAGTAGTCTAATTACTTCTAATCTAGCTATAGGTACAAAAATCTTATCAAAATCAATTCTTTTTCTTGGATATAATCTTTTGCAACTAATCTAGTTTTGTTTCTCATAACTTTGCCATTTTTATCTAGTTTGTTTATGAAAACCCATTTTGTTCCAATTATAAGATGATCTAAAAGTTTTTTACAAGTATCCAAACTTTATTCCTTTCAAATTGGTTAAGCTCCTCTTATATAACCTTGGCCCATTCATTATCGTTTTAAGCTTCTTCAATAGTCTTAGGTTCTATTTATGAAATAATGGCTAAGTAGTTGCAAGGATATCTTAGAGATGAATTAGTTTTTATCCCTTGAGATGGATCACTAATAATTAAATTCTTTGGATGTCCATGAGCATACCTTTATTCCTTGGATAGATCACTTTACCTTTGAGTTGACTCACTTTCCTTTCAAGTTGGCTCAACTTTATCATCCTCTTCCTTTGGTTAATTTTTCATCTTTGTCTTTGGGAGTTAATCCTTTAATGTGAGATTCTATATCTTTTTGTTAAGTATGCCTGCATCATCATTCAAAAAATCTTCTTTTCTTGAAGAATTTTTATTAGTTTCATCAAAAACAATATGCATCAACTTTTTAATAATAAGTATCATTTTGTTAAAGACTCTATATGCCTTGTTAGATAAAGAACAACATAGAAAGATTCCTTCATTTAACTTGGCATCAAACTTTCCTAAGTTTTTTTTCATTATTTAATATAAAGCACTTGCATCTAAACACATGAAAATAACTAATGTTTGGTTTATTATTTGTCCAAAGCTCATATAAAGTTTTCTTTAAAATTGATTAGATTAAAACATGGTTCAAAATATAGCATGCTGCATTTACGGCTTTCATCCAAAAATATCTAGAAAGCTTGCCTTCACATAACATAGTACTTGCCTTTTCTCGTAAAGTTCTAATTTTCTTTCTATTACCCCATTTTATTAAGGTGTGCTAGGTGCTGAATAGTTGTGCTTAATATATTTTTATTACAAAATTTTTTAAAATACTGATTCTCAAATTTTGTTTCATGATCATTTCATATTGCACTAATTGAAAGGTTTTTTATTAGAAACTTTTTTATAAAACTTTGTAAATATAGAAAGAGTCTCATCTTTTTGTGCAAGAAAGAAAATCCAAGTGAATCTTGAAAAATCATCTATGATGACAATTCCATATGCTTACCACCTAGACTAGTAATTCTAGTTGGTCCAAACAAATATATATGAATGAATTTTAAAGGCCTATTTGTTGAAAACATGTCTTTTGGTTTTAAAAAACCCAGATTATTCTTTAAATTGGCATGCATGACAAATTTGATTTTTTTCAAATTTGAGTTTTGATAATCTTTTTACAAGATTTTTTCTAATAAGTTTTGAGATTAAATCTATATTTGTACGACCTAATTTTCTATGCTATAACTAATTGGTTTCATCTTTTCTAGTATTCATTGTAACTAGACATTGACCACCTTTTAGAGAAAGATCACCTAAGTCTACTATATAGATATTGCCAAGCCTATTTTCAATGAATATAATACTCTCTTCTATAGGACTATATACAATACATTTAGATGATTCAAAAATTACTCTGTACCCTCTATCACATAGTTGACTTATGCTAATTAATTTATGCTTTAAGCCATCTATATATAAGACATTTTCAATAATTGTAGAGGAATAGATTTTATCGATTTCTTGGATATGTCCTTTTTTATTATCTCCAAAAGATACCATTCCTTCCTCTTTAACATTCAAAGTGATAAATGAGTCTTGTTGATGCAGAACAAAGAACAAAGAAGCGTATGCGGAAGTAAATTTAGGATTAATTTCTCTTTTTTTTTTTTTTTATATTTCAGAAATTGGCTTTGACTCAAAGTAAAGCTAAACTAAGTTGAAGGAAACTAGGTAAGGATTGAAAGCACAATTTAGAAGAAACTAAATTATCAGAGTAGTTCAGAAGTAACGGATCGCTGGGGTTGAGAAACTCCCAGACCTAAGGTTTCGCTCTGAACTTTCAACAGAACAGAAATAGAGAGGAGAGATGGTTTACTAACCAGACAGTGATCTTCTCAGAATTTGGGTGGAAGAACTCTCTCGAGCAGATTGTTGGATCCTCGGATTCGGCTATCTTCGCAATGGATCCTCCAATACTGGTCTTGTGGTTTGGTCGGCTTCTCCTGGACTCAAGATCTGGGAAGAAGAAAAACAAGTGAGGGATTTAGAGACTCAGGGAAGGATTTACCAGTTCGAAGAACTTGAAGGTTGATGTCGCTGAGATCCGGATTCTCTTGAAGGCTGATTCAACTCCCACTGGAAAGAGCTTTGGATCTGAAGTACCCGGACTGTAGCTGGATGCTGGTGGTCGGCCTGGACTTGGGGAGAGAGGCCGTGGGAGGTGGAATATGCTAGGGCTTAGTGGAAAGAGAAGGGTGATGGGCGGCTAGGGTTTGGGAGTGGAGTGGCTAACCTAGGGTTTGGGTTTTGGAGATCTCACACCTCCTCAAGGTTCCTGGAGAACCCGGATTTACTCCCTCATGGAGCTCAACAACTGGATGCAAGTGCGGAAGAGAGAAAACACAAAGTTTGCTCACAAAAAAACTTGGTTTCATTCATCTGATTCCTTTAAACTTACAAGAGGGGTTTAATTTATAGGGCTTTACAAGGGAGTAGGGTTTTACATCTTCCCATGTGGGACTAAAGGAGGGGATCTACAAATCAGGACAATCCATACACATATGGTCGGCCAATGTACCAAAAAAATTTGATTTGGGTTATAAAAGGCAAGTAGATGGCGCCTCCTTGCTTGGGTCTTCAAGAGAGGATTTCTTTCCTTCCATGGATCAACTCTTTTGGACTCTTCCTTTTCTTCCTCCCTAAGTCAAGGCCCTTCCCATCTTTGTTTTGGATATTTTTGGCAGGTAGTGGGCGCCTCCTTGAAGTTCTCTCCAAGAGAATTTCTTCCCTTTCATAGTTTGGTTCTTTTGGGAAAGACTTGGGCCGCCCCCTTGATTTGTGGACTCCTGGTGGATTTCTCCTCAACTGGCGCATGAGAGAAGGAAGCTGCTATCTGTGGTGTGGGGACCAAAGGCTGCTGGATGTAGATATGGCACCCCCTGGACTCAGGCGTATGGCTGGGAGTGTGGCTGGGAGTGTGGCGCCCACTTGCTAGGCCTTGGGAGAAAATGTAATACCCCAGGTTGAAGCCCTAGTCCACTACTGAGTCAACATGACTCAACAAAATAAAATGCAGGTAATGTAGACTCAAGCTAAATTGAGTTGATCTAATCAACTCTTATTACAAACCAAAAATCCTAATTCTTCGGACAAGGTTAATCAGAGATCCAGATGGAGTTCTAAAGTCTTCTTCTGAGTCTGGTGCCCGCACCAATTCTCCCAGGGTGGGAGGAACTCGACCCTGTCGAGTATGGATCAAGTTGGCTCTGGTATCTCTCCAAGAGGTCTGGGTCCAGCTCTTGTAATTCTTCTCGGGAGATCCAAGAGTCATCAGAATCTGGCCTTCCTAGCCAGCGGACCAGGTATCTTTGGTATCCTCGATTACGAGTAGAGATAACCTGATCATCCAGGATCTTTTCAATCTGCTCTTTCCTCACAGGCCAATTTGTTGGTGGACATACAGGGTCAGGTTCACTCTCAAGAGCAGTATTAGGTTCAAAAGCCTCACTGGGAATCACAGCTGGCTCCCTATACTCTACTAGGTCTGTAATGTTGAAAGTGGAGCTAATGCCTAGTTCTGGAGGTAACTCGAGCACATAGGCATTGGATCCTACTCTCTTTACCACTCTAAATGGTCCAGCTCCCCTAGCATGTAACTTTCTAACGGTTCCAGGAGGAAACCGTTCAGGCCTTAACCTAATCATTACATAGTCTCCTTCGTCAAAAGTTTTGACTCGCCTTTGAGAATCAGCCAATTTCTTATAAGTTTCATTACTTAAATTTATTTTGGCTTGAATTTCTTTACGCAAGTCTTTTATATGCTGTGCAAAAACTTCGGCAGACTCGGAGACCCGTGTGTGGACTGGTAAAGGAGCTAGGTCAAGAGGTGTGTGAGATTTGTAACCATGCACAATTTCAAATGGACTCTTACCCGTAGACCTATTGACCGAGTCATTATATGCAAATTCAGCTCTAGGTAAGTACAAATCCCAGTTCCTAATGTTTTCACCAACAGACACCTTAGCAGATTGCCTAAACTACGGTTCACTACTTCGGTTTGGCCGTCAGTCTGGGGATGATAGGCAGTTGAAAACTTAAGTTTCTTCCCTAACTTATGCCAAAGGGTTTTCCAGAAATAGCTGGTGAACCGAACATCCCTATCTGAAACAATGGTCTTGGGTAGGCCATTGAGTCGAACTATCTCATTAAAGAACAGGGTGGCTACCTTAGACGCATCAAATGTTTGGGAATAAGGCAAGAAATGGGCCATCTTGGAAAATCGGTCTACTACAACACAGATAGAGTCATGCCTCCTCTGGGTCTTAGGCAAACCTAACACAAAGTCCATGCTCACATCTTGCCAAGGACGATCTGGGACAGGGAGTGGGGTATAAAGGCCGGTGTTCTATTTTCGCTGTTTGGCAACAGCGCAGGTCCGACACCTAGCCACAATGTGTGCTACATCTCTTTTTAAGCTAGGCCAGAAAAAATGGTCTTCAATAGCTAGGGTGGTCTTATCTTTTCCGAAATGGCCAGCTAAACCTCCAGCATGAGTTTCCCAAATAAAGAATTCCCTAAGAGATGTTCTAAGGATGCAAAGCCTATTCTTAAAGAACAGAAAGCCATCTAAAAGGGAATAATCCTTATGTTCACTAGATGGTCCTTGAGTTAGATCCTGGTACACAGCCTTAAAATCCGGACATGACTCATATTCTTCTTTGATTTGCTCAAACCCTATGACTTCAGCGCTAACAGAATTCAACAATAAAGATCAACGACTAAGGGCATCAGCTACCTTATTTTCAGACCCAGCCTTATGCTTCAAAACAAAAGTATAGGACTGGATATACTCTACCCACTTAGCATGCCTAGGGTTAAGCTTCTTCTGAGAATTCAAGAATCTAAGAGCCTCATGGTCCGAAAACAGCATAAATTCTTGCGGTAGCAAATAATGTCTCCAGTAATGCAAAGCTTGCACTACCGCGTAAAATTCTTTATCATAGGTAGAATACCTAAGCTTAGCATCATTAAGTTTTTCACTAAAGAATGCTACGGGATGGTTCTCTTGGCTTAGGACTCCACCTATACCTACTCCTAAAGCATCACAGGCAACCTCAAATACCTTTGAAAAGTCCGGTAGTCTCAAAATGGGTGCCTGGGTCATCCTATCCTTAAGATCTAGGAAGGCTTTATGGGCTGCTTTGGTCCACTGAAATTCTCCCTTCCTAATGCAGTCTATGATAGGAGCAACTACGGTACTAAACCCCTTGATGAATCGCCTATAGAAGGTAGCCAAGCCATGGAAACTTCTGACTTCATGCACACTGGTCGGCTCTGGCCATTCTACTATGGACCTAATCTTTTCAGGATCGGCAGCCACGCCGTCAGGGGTTACAACAAATCCAAGGAAGATAGTCCTACTGGTCATAAATTCATACTTTTTGAGATTACCGTAGAGACTATCATTCCTCAAAACTTGATAGACTTGTCTAAGGTGGCCTAGGTGATCTGTTGGGGTCTTACTATAGATCAGGATATCATCAAAATAGACCACTACAAACTTCCCTATGAAAGCTCTAAGTACTTGGGTCATAATCCTCATGAAAGTACTAGGGGCATTGGACAACCCAAAAGGCATAACAACCCATTCGAAGAGACCATCCTTAGTCTTGAAGGCTGTTTTCCATTCATCCCCTGGTCTAATCCTAACCTGATGATAGCCGCTCTTAAGATCAATTTTAGAAAAAACCATGGCACCGGCCATCATATCAAGCATGTCATCTAGTCTAGGGATGGGGAATCTATACTTGATTGTGATTTTATTGATGGCACGACTGTCAACACACATCCTCCACGTGCCATCCTTCTTCGGGGTTAGAAGTGCAGGGACTGCACAAGGGCTAAGACTCTCTCTAATGAACCCCTTCCTCAACAATTCGCCAACCTGCTTTTGCAGGTCTTTATGCTCCGATGGATTCATCCTATAATGGGGCAAGTTGGGTAAAGTAGCTCCTGAGACTAAATCTATGGAATGCTGAATATTCCTAAGAGGTGGAAGGTGGTCTGGCAGATCCTCGGGAAAAACATCCTCAAATTTTTCTAATAAAGGCTTAACTTCCTGAGGAGGCTCTGAGGGTGTAGGAGTCCTAAGTTCTTTAGCAGTCAACATCCAAATGGGTGAACCACTATGAATTTCTTGTTCTAGATCCTTGGCACTAATTAGGTTCACTCCAGTCTTCATTTCTCTGACCTTACTAGTTCCTTTAGCTACCTTGTCCTTAGGAGGGACTGAATGGATTGTGATTTTCTTCCCATTGAAACTAAAGACACAGGTGTTGGATTTTCCTAAGAGGGTGGCATCATGATCATACAACCAAGGTCTTCCAAGAATTATACTGCTCACCCCCATGGGCAAGACATCACACCAAATCTTCTCTTGATAGGATTGCATTTGGATTTGGACCTGACATCTAGACTGGATGGGTATAGAGGTAGAGTCTACCCAAGAAACCTTATAGGGGTTGGGGTGGGGGACTGGGGTTAAGCCTAACATTTTGATAGTGCTAGTAGAAATGGCATTTACACAGCTCCCACTATCTATGATGATTTTACAAACCTTATCCCCTAGTTTAAGGAAAGTCCGTAGGATGTTAGTCCTACGCCAGTCTTCCTGAACTTTAGTCTGGGACAGGATGCATCTCACAACCCCTAAGTGATTAGACTCAGTGGATTCTTCCTCTCCTTCATACTCATCAACCAAATTCATTCCGGCCTTATAAACTTCTTCTTCAAACTCCTCATTAGGCTCGGAATTCTCTTCTCCTCCCTCTTCTATATATAGGGATCTACGAGGGCACTGGCTAGAAACATGACCTACCTTATGACACTTAAAACAAGCTATGGCTGTGCACTGATTGGAGATATGACCGGGCTTCTGGCACTTAAAACAGACGATACTAGGGGTTCTCTGGGTGTCAGGTGCCTTACCTTTGTCCATGGGCCTAGGGGTGGGGATACCCTGATTAGGCTTGCTAAGGGTAACCTGGCTAGGTCCATTTCTTGGGATTAGGGCACTAACCCTAGATGGCATGGGTCCTCTCTGAAACTTCTCAGTGTTCAGTGCAATCTGATAGGCTTGGTCTAGGTCAGTAACCTCTCTCAGAAACAACTCTCTCTTAATATCTTCCCTAAGTCCAGCCCTAAATCTAGACAAAGTGACCTCATGGGCTTCACTCACATCACATCTCATTAGGTATTCATCAAAGGTGGTTATGTAGTCTGAAACAGATCGGTTCCCTTGTTTCAAAGTCTGCCATTGGTCTAACAGATTTTGCTGGTATGAAATGGGTAGGTACTTGTCTCTAAGTTTCTCTTTCATACCCTGCCAAGTAGTTATGGGCTCTACATTTCATCTTCTAGTGGTCAGCTCAATGTTCCCCCAGTATAACCTAGCTTGACGTATTAATTTCATCTTGGCAAACATAAATTTCCTCTCCTCAGACATGGCATACCACTCAAAGTACTGGTCCATCTCACCCTCCTAATCAGAATACACCTTAGGATTTAAACTACCATCAAAAGTGGGTGCATCTAACTTGATGTTCCGAATGAACCAATCATCTCTATCCTCAGGTTTCGGGTCAGGCCTCCTATGATTAGGTTCAGGATCTCGGTATAAAGGTCTTCTAGGCTCTTGGTGTGGGTGAGGTTGAGGCACATTAAAATCTGGGTCAAGAGTCCAATTCCGATGCCTAGGTTCCTCAAGTACTTGGACTCGATCCCTAAGCTGGACAAAATTCTCATTTATATCCTGACTTAATTTGTTCATACTCTCAGTAAGAGCTCTAGCCATGGCCTCTAAATCAGGTTGGATTTGACCAGGTTGGTAGGGTACTCCATTCCGGGTAGACATGATGCAATCAAGCACACAAAATGAGACTCAACTGAATGACTACGGGCTAACTAGACCTAGAGCCCAAACTAGATGCCCAATCAGAATGGCAAGCTAGCCTGTAGTAACTCATGACTCAGCCAGGCAGGTGTAAGGGGAGTGTTAGGTCCCTGAATGCCAATCCTAGACACCAATCTGAGATTGGCCAGGTAGGCGGACCAGCACACAAGCCCTTCGGGATGGAATTCCTGAACCACCGTTCTAGACACTGAGTACAAAGCACACACAGAGTAACCAGACAAACTGACTCAACACTAGCCTTGACCCGACTTGTTGATGTCCCTAGCCCACTAGGGCAAATTAGGTCTAATCAATTTTTAGATTAAAGGCTTAGGTTCGAATGAAGGGGTGGTGGTTTTGGGCTAAGGAGAGGTTATCAACTCCTCCCCTTATCTTAGATGCTCAAATGCCCTTAAGATGAATTAAGAGATGAACACTCAAAAATAAATGGATTACAGAACACAAAAACAGAGTTGCAGTAACTTAATTCTCAGAAATCGCACGGAAATCAATAAATCATGGGAAAATTATTCAAATTAGATACAATTATATTGGTTTCAGAAAAATAAAAATCACCGAATTTGGAGTTACCTGCAGTGAGAAATAACTCCTGCAACAGGGCAATTACTGGCTGAAAAAATTTGGTTTCATTCATCTGATTCCTTTAAACTTACAAGAGGGATTTAATTTATAGGGCTTTACAAGGGAGTAGGGTTTTACATCTTCCCATGTGGGACTAAAGGAGGGGATCTACAAATCAGGACAATCCATACACATATGGTCGGCCAATGTACCAAAAAAATTGATTTGGGTTATAAAAGGCAGGTAGATGGCGCCTCCTTGCTTGGGTCTTCAAGAGAGGATTTTTTTCCTTCCATGGATCAACTTTTTTGGACTCCTCCTTTTCTTCCTCCCTAAGTCAAGGCCCTTCCCATCTTTGGTTTGGATATTTTTGGCAGGTAGTGGGCGCCTCCTTGAAGTTCTCTCCAAGAGAATTTCTTCCCTTTCATAGTTTGGTTCTTTTGGGAAAGACTTGGGCCGCCCCCTTGATTTGTGGACTCCTGGTGGATTTCTCCTCAACTGGCGCATGAGAGAAGGAAGCTACTATCTGTGGTGTGGGGACCAAAGGCTGCTGGATGTAGATATGGCGCCCCCTGGACTCAGGCGTATGGTTGGGAGTGTGGCTGGGACTGTGGCGCCCACTTGCTAGGCCTTGGGAGAAAATGTAACACCCTAGGTTGAAGCCCTAGTCCACTACTGAGTCAACATGACTCAACAAAATAAAATGCAGGTAATGTAGACTCAAGCTAAATTGAGTTGATCTAGTCAACTCTTATTACAAACCAAAAATCCTAATTCTTCGGGCAAGGTTAATCAGAGATCCAGATGGAGTTCTGAAGTCTTCTTCTGAGTCTGGTGCCCGCACCACTTGTCACCTATCATATATCTTGAGCACCCACTATCAAGATATCATCTTCTTTTTTCTTGGGCTACAAGACACACCTACAAAAAAAATCAAGTTTTTGTTTTAGGTATCCAAGTCATCCTGGATCCTTTTGGGTTAGTCTTATTAGGTCCTTGGGAACCCACACTTTTTCAATCATTCTTCTATTAACCTTTCTAAAGTTGCATATATAAGCTTTGTTTCCTAACTTTTCATAACAAAAACAAGTAATGCTCGATGTAGAACAAAGAGGTGGCCTTTCAAAGGAATATTTTAGATATTTCTATTTTCTTTAAGTGTTACAATCCAAATCAGTTTTATTGTACACCACTCTTTGATCATTCAAAATCATATGTAATTTTTTAAAACTTAAAGTAAATTTGTCTTCAAAAGTTTTTACTTTCTTTACCTCATTTTTTAAATTTTAGTTTTCTATAAGAATCTTATTTTTTTCATTCAAGATGCTCTCTTTTTCTTTCAAAGCTTTTTGTAACTTAGTTTTCATTTCTTTCAAGAGCTTTTCCTTTTTATTTGAAATTTTTTGCAAGGTATTTTCCTTTTTTAAATCAATTCAATATTTTATTTCTTTAATTCTTTATTGATCTTTCTTAATTTTTTAAAATTAGTAAGTAGATCACTAAATGAATTTTGCAATTTATCAAATCCTAAAAAATGTTCAAAACTTATCTTACTTTCTTGTGCCATCAAGCAAATATTTGCAACTTTTTTAGTTACTTCTTCTTTGGAATTTGAACCTTCATTATCACTCCAAGTGGCCATTAAGGTCTGCTTCTTATATTTTTTGGTCCTTTGAGTAGGGGATAGTCCATTTTGAAATGATCAGGCTTCTTACATTCAAGACATATGGGTTAATCTCTCTTTTTTTTCTCTTTTCTTTGTCTTTACTAGCTTTACCTTTATAATTTTTCTTTTTGAAGCTAGGTTGTTGGCTTTGGCTCCTTAGTTTTGATGATTAACAAAAGGTTGAGTATATGTTTGGACTAATGTTTCATCTCTAGATAAAGTTTCAGGACTTAGGTTATTCAAAAAGAGTATCAAAAGTACAATGATGAAACTAAGTTTGCCTGATTTGGAAAAGAGCTCTTCTACCTTGGACAAGATCAAAATTCTCATAATGGACCTTCTTGTTAAGAAATATTTGACAAAAGAAACAAAGGCTTAAAGAAACTCAAGCATGGCATGCACATCTCAAAGAGTTTCAGAAAAACTCAGATCAGAGGTCGACCCCCAGAGGTCGACACCTTGTCAAAGGTCGACCACCAGAGGTCGACTCATGAAGAGAAGAAAAGTTCAGCATGGCCGGCACGGCAAAATCTCAGTGGCACGCTCCAGAGGTCGACCACCAGAGGTCAACACCTGTCCAGAGGTCGACACCAGAGGTCGACTCATAGCCTGAGAATTCAAATGGGCAGAACTATGGTATTCTGAATTTTTGCCTAAATTATACTGGAGGTCGACTTATGAGGTCGACACTTGATTCAGAGGTCGACTCATGAGGTCGACTCATGGCATAACGGCTAGTTTTTTTGAACTTCTGATTTGATTTCTAACGGCCATAAACGGCCATATTTTTGAATCTAACAGTCTTGTGGAGTTGTTTCAGCATGAATGAGGTATTTAACCTCCACCAAACTTCAAAAAAGACAAGGAGACAAAGTGAAAAAGTGTAGATTCAAAGTACAAAGCCTTCAATCACTTCCAAGCCAAAAGAATGAGAAAACCAAGAGATTCCTTAGCCAAAAGTCTTCCATCTTTGAGGAATCCAACATTCAAGTGTTTGTCATTTAGTGAGGTCCAAAGATTCCAAGGGAAAAGGCTTGAAGAGTCTCCATCAAGAGCTTCAACGAATTTATTATTGCTCAAAAGGAGTTTGTTTAGTTTTTAATTCATTGTATTCATATTCTTTTGTCTTTAGCTAGTTTCAAGGGAATTTGAAACTAGAGTGAGGTTTGTTGGTGAGCCAATTGATAAAACCAACTAGGGTTGCTTGTAAGCCCGAAGCCAAAACAAGTGAGTGAGGTTTGTTGGTGAGCCAATTGATAAAACCAACTAGGGTTGCTTGTTAGCCCGAAGCCAAAACAAGTGTGTAAGGTTTTGACTTGTGAGCGTGGACCTTAAAACTTGATAGCACATATATTGCTTTAATTTTTTAAATACCCAATTCACCCCCCCTCTTGTGCACCATTTCTGGGCAACAAGTGGTATCAGAGCACCGGTACTCTCTTGTAGGTCCAACGATCTTGAGTGAAAGATCATGGCCGCCCCAATTGGAATGGGTATAGTTGAAGGGCAAGCATCAAATCGCCCTCCTTTCTTTAATGGCACAAACTACACATATTGGAAAACTCGTATGCGTATTTATTTACAAGCTGTAGATTATCATATATGGAGAGTAATTACGAAAGGGCCTCATCTGCCCACTCACTTGGTTAATGGCATTATCACCCCGAAATCTGAAGAAGAATGGGATGACAATGACATCAAACAAGCTGAGTTAAATGCTAAGGCGATGAATTTGCTATTCTGTGCACTTGACCCTAGTGAATTCAACAGAATATCAAATTATATTTCTGCCAAAGAAATTTGGGATACACTTGAGGTTACCCATGAGGGTACACACCAAGTGAAGACCACTAAGGTGAACATGCTCATTCATACGTATGAGATGTTCAGGATGGAACCAACTGAAAGTATAAGTGAAATGTATACTAGATTTACCAATATAGTAAATGGTATGAGGAGTTTGGGAAAAATTATATCTAATGGTGAACTGGTTAACAAACTTCTCAGGTCTCTTCCGGCTTCATGGGATGCGAAAGTTACAGCCATAGAAGAAGCCAAGGATGTCAACACTCTACCTCTCGAGCAGCTTCTCGGATCACTGATGACCTACGAGCTTTCACTAAAGCAGAAGACAGTGGACAATGACAAGAAAAAGAAAGCCATAGCCTTCAAGTCCACTACAAAAGAAGAGTCAAGTGATGAATCAGAAGAAGAAGCTGATGATGATGAGACAGCCCTCATTACAAGAAAATTTAAAAGATTCATGAGAAAGAAAAAGGGCTTCTACAAGAAAAGGCCATAAAAAGGTGATCACAATAAGGAGAAAGAGAAAGACAAAGAAAGGGATCCACCCATCTGCTTCGAGTGCAAGAAGCCTGGACATTACAAAACAGATTGCCCTTTGCTTAAAAAGAGTCGAAGGATGTTGAGAAAGAAAGCCATGATGGCTACCTGGAGTGAGAGTGAGGACTCCAGCAGTGAAGAAGAGCAGCAGGTAGTCGCCAACTTATGTTTCATGGCCAACGAAGATAATGAGGTAAATTCTGAACCTGAAACTGAATTCACTTTCAATGAATTGCATGATGCTTTTGATGACTTAGTAATGGAATATGAAAAATTAAAATTGAAAAATAAGAAATTAAGAAAGCAAAATTTTGAGCTTACCAAAAATTCAGAAAAGTTTTCAAGTGAAATTGAAAATTTAACTTAAGAAAACAAGAAATTAAAAGAACATGTAAAGACTTTGACAAATGATAAAGATAATCTTTTAAAAGAAAATAATTCTTTGAAAAATAATAGAAGTCTTAAAACTAATGAGAACATTGAAAAACAAAATAAAGAACTATTGCTTCAAAATAAGAATTACAAGGAAGAGTTAGAAAAAGTAAAACCTTTTGTAGAAAAGTTTACTTTTAGTTCAGAAAAACTAAATATGCTTTTAAATAGTCAACATGCAGTGTTTAATAAAGCTGGACTTGGATTTAAGCCACACAATCAACAAAAACTTTACAAAAAATTTTTCATACCAGCATCTTCTAATATTACCTGCTATGCATGTGGTAAAGTATGTCATAAATCATATATTTGTAATAGAAGAAAATTAAATACCTTTAAAAAGATTTGGGTTCCAAAAGGAACCAATTTGACTAACCCTAAAGGACCCAAGATGACTTGGGTACCTAAAGTTTCAACTTGATCATTTTTGCAGGTGTGCCTTGCAACCAAAAATAAAAGAAGAATGTGGTATCTGGATAGTGGTTGCTCAAGGCACATGACTGGGGATGTGAAGCAATTCTCATCACTAGCTGCTATTGATGGTGGAAACGTTACCTTTGGTGATAATGGAAAAGGCAAAATCGTCGGAATTGGTAAAATCCATATCACCCCTAATGCTTATGTAGATAATGTATTATTTGTTGATGGCTTGAAGCAAAATCTTTTTAGCATTAGTCAGTTTTGTGATAAAGGTTTTAAAGTAATTTTTGAATCATCTTTGTGCATGGTATCTAGTCTAGATGTCGATGGCATCAAGTTCACTGGTCTTAGGCATGGAAACATTTACATGGTTGATCTTGATGATCTAGCCATGGAAAGTGGTCAATGCCTAGTGGCTAAGGAAGCCAAGGCAAGTGAAACTAGTTGGCTTTGGCATCGTAGGCTAGGGCATGCTAGTATGCAGTTGATTTCAAAATTAAGCAAAAAGAATCTTGTAAAAGAATTGCCAAAACTCACTTTTGAAAAAGATAAAATTTGTGCTGCATGTCAATTTGGAAAACAAACCAAATCTACTTTCAAACCTAAAGGAGTAGTATCTACTACTAGACCCCTTGAATTATTGCATATGGACCTCTTTGGACCAACCAGAACAACTAGTTTGGGAGGTAAAAAATATGGGCTAGTAATTGTAGATGATTACTCACGATTTACTTGGATAATGTTTTTAGCTCATAAAGATGAAACATTTTTAGCTTTTGTTAAATTTCATAAAAGGATTTCAAACAAAAAAGATCTCACTATTGTTTCTTTGCGTAGTGATCATGGAACTGAATTTGAAAATCATGATTTTGAAGCTTTTTGTAATGAAAATGGTATTAGTCATAATTTCTCTGCACCTAGGACACCTCAACAAAATGGGGTGGTAGAAAGAAAGAACAGGACTCTTGAAGAAATGGCACGCACAATGCTTTGCGAAAATGATTTACCTAGATATTTTTGGGCAGAAGCTATTAATACTTCCTGTTACATTTTAAATCGTGTTTTAATTCGACCTATTTCGAAGAAAACACCATATGAGCTTTGGAAAAATCGAAAACCTAATCTCAAGTATTTTCGTGTATTTGGTTGCCGCTGTTTCATATTAAACAATGGCAAAGATAATATCAGTAAATTTGATGCCAAGTCAGATGAGGGTATCTTCTTAGGATACTCTACTTCTAGCAAGGCATACAGGGTCTTCAACAGAAGAACTCTTCTGGTTGAAGAATCAATTCATGTAGTGTTTGATGAATCTAACGAAAAATCTTCTAGAAAAGAAGATTCTATTGATGTTGAAACAGGTACAAAGAAGCTTGAACAATTGACAATCAATGAAGATGAGCCCAAAGAAGATGATGATCAAGAAAGTCAAGATCAAATTCAAGAAATCAATGCAACTTCACCAAAACCATTACCTAAAGAATGGAGGTATGCACACGGACACCCTAAAGAGCTAATAATTGGTGATCCATCAAAGGGGGTAAGTACATGCTCTTCTATTAGAAATGTTTGTGATTACTTAGCTTTTGTATCTCAGTTAGAGCCTAAGTCAATAGAAGAAGCTGAAAAAGATTGTAACTGGATTAATGCTATGCAAGATGAACTAAATCAATTTAAAAGAAATAATGTTTGAACTTTAACTGAAAGACCCCTTAATGTTTCTGTAATTGGCACAAAATGGGTTTTTAGAAATAAACTTGATGAACATGGTATTGTAACTAGAAACAAAGCTAGACTTGTTGCTAAAGGCTACAACCAGGAAGAAGGGATCGACTTTGATGAAACCTTTGCTCCTGTTGCTAGGCTAGAAGCAATTAGACTTTTACTTGCTTTTGCTTGTTTTATGGATTTCAAGTTATTTCAAATGGATGTAAAGAGTGCCTTTTTAAATGGATTTATTGAAGAGGAGGTTTATGTTGAACAACCTCCTGGTTTTGAAAATCATGAATTTCCTAATCATGTCTTTAAATTGCATAAAGCATTGTATGGTTTAAAGCAATCTCCTAGAGCTTGGTATGATAGATTAAGTTCATTTTTGATGAAAAATGATTTCTCTAGAGGTAATGTAGATAATACATTATTTTTGAAAAAGAAAAATGATGATCTCTTAGTAGTACAAATATATGTAGATGATATTATTTTTGGTGCTACTAACGAATGTCTTTGTCAAGAATTTGCAAAGTTAATGCAGAGTGAGTTCGAGATGAGCATGATGGGAGAACTCAACTTCTTCCTCGGACTCCAAATTAAGCAAACCAAAGAGGGGATCTCCATCAACCAAGCCAAGTACACAAGGGAGATATTGAAAAAGTTTGGGATGGAGACTACCAAACCAATAGGAACCCCTATGAGCTCTTCATGTAAATTAGACAAAGATGAATGTGGTAAATCAGTAGACCAAAAATTATATAGAGGCATGATTGGTTCATTGCTATATCTAACTGCCAGTAGACCAGATATAATGTTTAGTGTTTGTATGTGTGCACGTTTTCAGTCTGCCCCTAAAGAATCACATCTCTTAGCTGTAAAACGTATACTTAGATACTTATCTGGGTCTATCGAAATTGGTCTTTGGTACTCTAGAGAGTCATCATATGAATTAATTGCATATTCTGATGCTGATTTTGCTGGGTGTAAACTTGATCGAAAAAGTACTAGTGGAACTTGTCAATTCCTAGGAGTTAATTTGATTTCATGGAGCAGTAAGAAACAGAATTCGGTTGCTCTATCTACGGCGGAAGCCGAATATATAGCAGCTGGAAGCTGTTGTGCTCAGATCCTATGGATCAAACAACAACTCGAGGACTTTGGCATCAAATTAACTAAGACACCCATAAGATGTGATAATACTAGTGCAATCAATTTAACGAAAAATCCTGTACAACATTCAAGAAGCAAACACATTGAAATAAGACATCACTTCATAAGAGATCACATTCAAAACTCTAATGTGTTGTTAGAATTTATATGTACTGATTATCAATTGGCTGATATATTCACAAAACCATTGAATGAAGATAGATTTTGTATGATTAGAAGAGAACTGGGAGTCATTGATCCTTTCGCTTGAAACTCTTCAATTTTCATCAAAATTCCTTAAAAATGATTTATAAATTCTCAAATATGTTTAAAGGTTATTTCTCTAAATTTTATCAATTTTTTAAATTTTACAGAATTTTATTTTAGGTAATTAATTGTTAGAGGTCGACACTTGAGGTTTTCAGAGGTCGACACTTGAGGTTTTCAGAGGTCGACACTTGAGGTCGACACCTAAGTTTTGGAGGTCGACACTTGAGGTCGACCCCTGAAAATTTTCAGAGGTCGACACTTGAACGAAAACCTGCATTTTTAAAACCCGTCCGCAAGCTATTTTCTTCATTCTTTCTTCATTTCTTCTTCGTGTGGTCCCCCTCCAAACTTCCCTAAACCCCTAAATAGTGGATTTCCACCCTTCTCCTTCACCTTTTTGGAAAATCCTCTCCTCTCCTCTTGCTTTTCTTGGAATCAACCCTCTTTTTGATCGTATTCTTGTTTTTGGACAACCGAAAGCCTTCGCACCTATCTACCCTCAAATCCCAGTTGTTTTTCAATTGAAAACACTTATTTCTACCCTCCGTTTCTTACTTTTTCTCCATTTACTTTCTATTTTCTCCATTCTCACAAACCCTATTTCACCATTTCACATTCTCCTCATTTTCCCAGTCCGTGAACCTCTCTTTTCCTCTCTTTTCCTCTTAGCCTTACCTCTTTGCATTTCTCTCTAAGTTACCCCTCTTCCTTTCACATGGGTCCGAGAAAACACCAGGTAGTAAGGAAAAGGAGATTGGAACAAGGGCAGGGTAGTACTGAGCGCTGAAGAAAAGTCAGACATGAGCGTGAGCCGACCCCAGAGCCACCTGCACCAGTGCCAGCCAGCCTAGTCCGGAAGAGCATTGCTAGTGGGAGGCGTGTGGATATACCATTCTGGGATCAGCATCACTTCTTCATTGGAGATGTACTGAGAGATGCTGGTCTGGTTCATTTTTGTACGATGTCCGAGAGATTCTACCCAGACCTCATCAGAGAGTTTTATGGATCCATGGCCACTGATGGCATTGGATGGTCTGCTACAGTACGAGGGATTGAGATACCAGTGACACCGGAGGTCATCAGTCGCATCTGGAGGATTCCACTTCATGGCACTGTTGCCACTACGATCAGCGACAGAGAGCACGCCTTCAGGTGTATCCTAGAGCGTGAGGATGTTAGCGGCATTTCCATAGTAGCCGCTAACCAGCTTTCACTGGAGATGAGAGTGCTGCATCACATCATCGCCCGTATCTTGATTCTGAAGAGTGGGAGATTCGATTTTATCACTGAGCGTGAGCTGGTGTTGATGGTGTCCCTGAGTCAGCGGACTCCCATCAACCTTCCCAGGATCATGCTTCAGCAGATGGGTGAGGCAGCTTCTCACAGGAGACTTGTTCAGCCGTACGGCATGGGACTGACTCAGATATTCAGAGAGCATGGTGTCTCATTTGACGGCATACCCTTCAGTTAGCTGCAGCACACTGACACTTATGGAGAGAAATCCCTACATAGGATGGGATTTCGACTGATTAGTGACCGATGGGTATGATGAGAGTCTGGCCAGGACCAGATGAGGAGGATGAGATCTGAGCTGCTGAGGCAGGGCCTTCAGATCCTACTGATCATGGTACACCTCCTCGCCCAGCACCGGAGACAGAGACTGCGGAGCCTGAGCCATTCACGCCACCACCCTCATCAGCTCCAGCTCCTACTATTACTGCTACACCACGGAGGACTTCAGTGAGGATATCGGACTTCGAGCAGAGAGTGACTGATCAGATTTCAGAGGTCCGGACAGAGATCACTGGTGTACGGCAGGAGCTTCATAATCTGCGGATACACACAGACACACGCATTGGTGCTCTCTCAGCTAGTATGGATACAGGATTCAGACAGATCCTCAGCTTATTGAGATTAGCACTGCTATCAGGGACTGCAGATCCGACAGTATCTCCTCCACATGATGATGATGATGATGAGGATGGCTCCAGTGGATACAGTGACAGTGATGGAGATCAGCCTGGAGCAGGGAGTTCTGAGGTTCCACCTGTAGATCCGATTCCAGAGATACCCCCTGCTACTGATCCTCCAGCTACAGATCTTCCGAGTACAGCTCCTCCAGATGTGCCAGTTGATACTGAGCTTACAGAGTCACTTTTTGAGACTATCACTGGGATTCAGGATGACATAGATGAGCATACAGAGACAGACATTGATGATCCCACAGCTTATGAGATAGTCAGCAGGCAGACCCCGGCTCAGTCTACTCAGCATACTGATCCATCTACTCCTTCTGCTACTGCCTCTGTCACGACACCTGTGGAGCCCTTTCCTAGGACATATAGATCTCGTAGGACTACCCCTAGGTCTGGTCCCTCTCTGAGGACTCGGAGTTCCTCTCATAGGACTCCAAAATCCTCATCTAGGATCATGGCTCCTGTATCTTTTGATATACCTTCTGATGAGGAGTAGCCTCTTAGTTTGCTTTTGTATGATCTGTTGTATCAGTATTTTGTGCCTACTTTGTAAGCAATTTTGTAACTGAATACATCTGTTTTTATCTATCTTGTGCCATTTTATCTGATACCAGCTCTTAACATTTACCTTTTTTTAAAACCCTCAAGTTATAATATTTTATTATATTGAATGCACAAATTGAGGGGGAGCATGCATTTTATGCACCTAAATACTTCATTATAATTGAACATAAGTTTCATTAATATATCTTTCACTACAAAAATGAACTTTTTGATTCTTGACAAAAAGGGGGAGTAGTAAAGTATATTTGTATTTATGAGATCAAATTTAGCAAAGTATATATGTATTTATGAGATCTCCGTCTTATGAGTAGTAAAGTTTATATGATTCTTATCTTTTTGACTCATGAGAATATTTTCACAAAAAGAAGATGAAAAGTAAATTTTTATGATACACTCATGCATGTAAGGATTCTTTGAAAATATTTTATTATTGCTATATCTTGCTTTTGGACTTAATTGCATATATACTCAAGGTTTTGTCATCATCAAAAAGGGGGAGATTGTTGGCTTTGGCTCCTTAGTTTTGATGATTAACAAAAGGTTGAGTATATGTTTGGACTAATGTTTCATCTCTAGATAAAGTTTTAGGACTTAGGTTATTCAAAAAGAGTATCAAAAGTACAATGATGAAACTAAGTTTGCCTGATTTGGAAAAGAGCTCTTCTACCTTGGACAAGATCAAAATTCTCATAATGGACCTTCTTGTTAAGAAATATTTGACAAAAGAAACAAAGGCTTAAAGAAACTCAAGCATGGCACGCACATCTCAAAGAGTTTCAGAAAAACTCAGATCAGAGGTCGACCCCCAGAGGTCGACACCTTGTCAAAGGTCGACCACCAGAGGTCGACTCATGAAGAGAAGAAAAGTTCAGCATGGCCGGCACGGCAAAATCTCAGTGGCACGCTCCAGAGGTCGACCACCAGAGGTCAACACCTGTCCAGAGGTCGACACCAGAGGTCGACTCATAGCTTGAGAATTCAAATGGGCAGAACTATGGTATTCTGAATTTTTGCCTAAATTATACTGGAGGTCGACTCATGAGGTCGACACTTGATTCAGAGGTCGACTCATGAGGTCGACTCATGGCATAACGGCTAGTTTTTTTGAACTTCTGATTTGATTTCTAACGGCCATAAACGGCCATATTTTTGAATCTAACGGTCTTGTGGAGTTGTTTCAGCATGAATGAGGTATTTAACCTCCACCAAACTTCAAAAAAGACAAGGAGACAAAGTGAAAAAGTGTAGATTCAAAGTACAAAGCCTTCAATCACTTCCAAGCCAAAAGAGTGAGAAAACCAAGAGATTCCTTAGCCAAAAGTCTTCCATCTTTGAGGAATCCAACATTCAAGTGTTTGTCATTTAGTGAGGTCCAAAGATTCCAAGGGAAAAGGCTTGAAGAGTCTCCATCAAGAGCTTCAACGAATTTATTATTGCTCAAAAGGAGTTTGTTTAGTTTTTAATTCATTGTATTCATATTCTTTTGTCTTTAGCTAGTTTCAAGGGAATTTGAAACTAGAGTGAGGTTTGTTGGTGAGCCAATTGATAAAACCAACTAGGGTTGCTTGTAAGCCCGAAGCCAAAACAAGTGAGTGAGGTTTGTTGGTGAGCCAATTGATAAAACCAACTAGGGTTGCTTGTTAGCCCGAAGCCAAAACAAGTGTGTAAGGTTTTGACTTGTGAGCGTGGTAAAACAAGTCGGCTGTAATCTAAAGATTATAGTGGAAATTCCCAAGTGGAGCTTGGGGAGTGGATGTAGGTGCTAGGTGCACCGAACCACTATATTTCTTGTGTGTTTGCATTGCCTTTCTCTTTAAATTCTTTTGCTCTTTAATTGTCATTTTATTTCATTGCTTCCGTTGCACAATTTTTGGAGCACTATCACTCTTCACCTTAAAACTTGATAGCACATATATTGCTTTAATTTTTTAAATACCCAATTCACCCCCCCTCTTGGGCACCATTTCTGGGCAACATAGGTTTCTTCTTTCTCATGAGTCACCTATATCTTCTTGCTACCATGCTAACTCATCATCATCATCTTCTCCTTCCGACTCATCATTCTCTTTTTCTTTGTCTTCATTTATTATATACTTTAAAGTGATAGTCTTCTTTTTCTTTTCATCTTACTTTTGCCTCATGGTTAGTTCATAGGTCATGAGAGATCTAATAAGTTGCTCGAGTGGTAGCTTATCAAGGTCCTTGGCTTCTTGAATAGTAGCTACTATTAAGTCCCATGATAATGAAAAAGATTTTAGAATCTTTTGCACGAGGTCATTAGTAGAATAAATCTTGCCTAAGCTTTTCAAACTATTAGTAGTATCAGTGAAATGAGTAAACATACTTGTGATGGTTTTATTTGATTTCATTCTAAACATTTCATACTTGTGCAATAGCATATTAATTTTTGTTCATTTTTCTTGATTGGTACCCTTATGGATAATATCTAGCCTATTCTAAATCTCCTTGATAGAGTTACAAGTGGAAACTCTATTAAATTCAGTAGCATCTAAAGTATAATAAAGAATATTCATGGCCTTAGTATTAAGATCGGCCATCTTTATATCAATTTCATCCTAATCATCTTCAGGTTTGGGGACTTCAACTCCATCTACAATAGTGGTGAATGCATGTGGTCCTTTGGTCATTATTTTTCAAAGTTGATTATCTATAACTTGAACATATATATGCATTCATGTTTTCCAATAGAAATAGTTTATGATGCTGATTAGTGGAGATTTGTTTGAAGATTGTCCTTCGACAAGAGACATGGTTGTGTGGATTGCTATTTGATGTTACTTTTGATTGTTTGATCAAATGCAGCTGAGAATCAATGCTCTAATACCACTTGTGGCCCAACTAGACAACCTAAGGGGGGGGGGAGGGTGTGAGTTAGGTTTTTCAATAATTTAAACCTTAATTATGTAATACAATGTGAAGTGTATGCAAGTGCATAAAATATAAGTGCTAAAAATAAAGGAGATAGGTAAGCTATTATGAATATAAAAGAAAATTTATAATGGTTTGGTGCCTCCAGCACTTTCGTCCACTTTCCAAGTCTTTTCTTGAGATTTTTCACTATAATCTTCTCTAAAGATTACAGCCAGTTTATTTTCTTGGGCTCATAAACCAAATTTTATACTGATTATTCTCTCGGGCTCACAATCAAAATCTAACACTGATTGTTTTCTTGGGCTCATAATTGAAACAACAAGCTAATTCCTGCTCAAAAAGTACCTAACTTTAGTTCCAACTAAAGTAGACAATAAAAAAACAAGGAATAGTTTAAGTACAAGAAAAACTCTTTAAAAGGAGCAAGAAAAGAACTTACGTATAGTAGAAGAAGATACAAGGAATCTTTGGAAGCTTTAATACTTGTCTCCTTGCTGAGAAGCCAATGATTGATGAAATTACGTAGGTAGTTGGAAGAATGAGCTCTCAAATCAAGATTTTTTAGCTTTTCCTTTTTTCTTGATGATACTTAGAATATTCTATTGATTGGATGGTTCTTGGATATCTTCAGTGAGTTTGGTAGCCTTTAAGAAGCCTTCCAATGTCAAACTAGCTATTTCTAACCATTGAAAAAAGAAAAATAGCCATTAAGAATAAGATAGGAATTCTGTTATTTCTAAAAAAATTGCCATTATGCTTGTCAATAGCCTTCGAGTTGACTCAAATTTTTGCCAACTTGGAGTTCTTTCAAGTTAGCTCAGTCTTTTTTTGAGTTAGCTCAGTTTTTTTCTTTAAAACATGGCTCTCTATTATCCACTATTGAGTTGACTCAATTCTGTTGAGTCAGTTCAAAGTCCAATCGAGTCGACTCAAGATTTATTTAAGTCGGCTCAAAAGACAACCTCCAAAAAATAGCTTTTTATTATTTTGGGCACACCTTATTAGGTCGACTTGAATTTTGTCTGAGTAGGCTCGGATGTGTGCCGGTTGGAACTTTGCAGTATCAAGCTAAAATCTTTTGATACAATCTAAATTTGGTTTTCTAAAGCTTTTGAGACTTCAAACTTCAACACACCTGTTTCTTAATAAAATCTATTAGATTTTCTTAAATATTTGATTTTCAAAAACTTATATTTCAGATTTATTGATATTATCCTTATCTTTTCTTGAAATATTAACTTATGTGGTACATTAGTAATATTATATACTCAAATATTTTGTTATTCATCAAAATCAATCCTTGGAGCCAATAATAATTAATTTATGAACCTATTTGTTTTTATTTTTAGAGATTATAGATCATGTCTTCTAGAGATCGGAGTTGTAATAGTCAAGGAGAGAGATCTAGAATATAAAGCTCTTGAGGAGAGAGCTCTGATGTAGCCAACTTGCATGGTTCTATGGCACTCACACCACATGATAAACTCTAATACTTTGGATATTCTCTTTTATGTTATCATGTCCTTTATTATCTAATATAACATTTTTTATTGGATGTTTTGACCTCAGGTTTGGATGATGTGGGGTCACCATTAACCCCATGGTCACATAGAGCAATGACCAGCTTTTGGACTCAGCACTACGGTAGAAGACCCACTTGGCTCATGGCATGTCTGACTCTATTGGAAGATAGGTAGCTCATCCAAATTCATAGCTGCTCGTAAGTATTACATCTTAAATTAATATGTTTAAAATTTTTCCATTTTAGAGTCAATATTTATTGTTCAAAATTAATTTTGTAGCATATTTAGAGAGCCTAGGATGTCTCATGTGGTTACTGGAATCATCCAACGATTGATGCCCAGGCCAGTGAACAAGTTATCCAATTGGCCATTAGGGACTCGTGATACAGCCTGGGAGATGTTCCTAGCAAGTCAAAGATGTTTAATTTTTAAATTCATGGTATATTTGTATTTTATATTTATTTATGCATGCTTGCTTCTATTTGCAGTACTACTAATTCGAGACTCCTCAAGATGAGGAGCCTGACCATCGGACCATCGAAGAGGTGGCCACATATAGGCTTCGGGATGGGCTGTACAGTCTTAAGCAGTCCATCATAGAGCATTCCAATTTTGAGTCACTATCAGACTAAAAGTCTTTCAAAGATTACTGGATATGAATGGACATATGGGAGGCCTTCTGTGTCTAGTGAAGTAGAAAGGAGTACTCTGGTAGGCAGCAGAGGGCATGGTAGAATTAAATCATCCAGCAAGATTCGATCAAGCACACTGACAGCTCCATTAGTACACATGCTATGGCATATAGATCGATAAAAATTCTATGCTTATATTAATCTCATATTGAATTAATAATATATATTTTAATTAATTTAATTTAATTATTTATTTATTATAGACATGGCAGTTGTATCATGCACTGGGATAGCTATAGTTATGGGAGGCTACATACTAGTCTAGGAGGATTGGTGATTATTTAGATCCTAGATCTTGATGGATCATAGTAACAACTTAAAATATTATTTATTAATTTTTATATATACTAATATATATAATAAGATTAATGAATTTTTAAACTATATAGATAGATTATGTGGAGTACGTCTATCACGGTATGGTGAGGACCTGTCCTCTTTGCCCCTCCTTGACCTTGAGGGATGGCTCAAGGCCATCGGAGGGGTGAGTAGGAGCTAGGTCATAGGATTTGGGTATAGCTTCAATCCTCTAGTAGCTCACTGATCTTCGGTGTCATCCTCTCAGGCCTCAATGACCTAGATATGGGGTGATGCACATGTGGAGGATGTCATGCAGAAACTTTTTAGCCAGCAACCTTGGAGCTTCCGGGACACCTTTCGCGATATGGTCATTGTGATTCTCCAGGACCCACATTTGCAAGATTAGCTAGCCTTGTTATCATAGCCATCACAACAAGTAAATTTATTAATAAATTTCTTTACTTATTTTAAATTTTTATATTTAGAAGCTTTATATATTTAGGCTTGAGTTGGGGAAGGAGATCTAGGAGGTAAAAACTTAATCTAACCATCCAATCGATAGGCCAGAGATGTCTATATCTTTATATCGTCAAATGAAATGTGTAGAAATAATCTATTTGAGAATTGAAGAAGTATATCAAAATATGTGCCATTGTATCATAATATATACACTTTCATATCGAAATTTATTATTAATATTTTATTTTTTTCATTATAGAATATCGGGACATCTAGCTCTCATCCACTAGCTACCGGAGAGAATGTATAGTAATAGAAGGAGGAGGACGAGAAGGAGGACCTCACATGATTTTTTTGGTTATGATTTTATGTATTTAATTTTGATACTTGTAAAAGTGTTAATTTATAAAATTATATAATTTTTACTTTTAATATAATATAATTAATTTTTATATATGATTATAGTAGTTGATTTCTAATTTATGTGTAATAGGTTTTAGAAATTATAATTATTTATTATTATAATTAATACATATTTTATTAAATATAATTATATTTTTTTTTAAAAAAATAAAAAATATTATCGATGGTATTAGCAATGGCTATAGCCATTGCTAATAAGTTATTAGTGATGGCTTTTTGTTAATTGGTGATGGCACCCTTTGTCTCTAATTTTTTTGATTTTTTAATTTTAATAAAAAATATCAGTGACAAAAATTGTCATCGCCCAAACCATCATTAATAACCCTTATAGCAATAGTTTTTTGCTATTGCTAATAAGGGCTTTTAGCAACAAAATTTATTTTCGATGGGTAATTAGCGATGACACATTGGTTATTAGTGATGGCAATTAGCCATCGCTAATAACCTTTTTCTTGTAGTGATATAATATAGTAGGTACAACAAAATGATATAGCATTGAATATTAGTACAAAAATGGATATGAATCAAGAATTATTTCATTACTTCCCCTTACTCTTTATCTCATTCTTTATTGTAATTTGAGTCAATATATATATTAACATAGAAATGAATATTTCAAAGATATAAGAGAATATTTGTTTCAAAAATTTCAAAGACTTTGCATAAATAGAATTCCAAGATAAGTTTTAACAAAAATATATATTACAATACAATTTATAAATATTATAAAAGTAGAGTATGCACGTGTACAAAAAGGCTCATCAAATCAATATATTTTTTAAGCAAAATATTTTCAATGGTGTAAAAGGGTTGATTGTAGAATTGTCAATACCAAGGATTTTGGTTTTACCAAATATTGACCCCCTCCCTTATGTGGCAAGAGTCTCCATTGTCCAAATATCATTTCTTTTCAATGCATGGGATGCTTGGCATACTTGCAAAATAATGAAAATTTTAATTTTGGTATCCAAGCTTTCTTGGATCTTTTTAGATTAGTAATCATGGTTCTTTTTGGAACCCAAACTTGTTTAACGATAATATTTCCAATTTTCTTTAAAGAGCAATCAAAAGCTATATGATCTATTTTATTGTATTTGAAACAAGTAATAAAATGTGCTTTTGAAATCAGTCTAATAAACATAATTCTCAAAAGCTTTTGTTTCTTCAAAGATTTAAAACCCAATCTAACTTTATTATACGCAGCCTTTTGATTCTCCAAGAGCAAATTCAATTTTTTTGAACTTAACGTAAATCTATCAACAATGGATTTAAGCTTTTCAACTTCCTTTTTAAGCAAAACACACTTTTCAATCAAAAGCTTCTTTTCTTTAAGAAAGCTTTCCTTTTTTTAAAAAAAATTCTTTTTTTGGTTAAAACCTAATTTTGTTTCTTAAGTTTTTATTTTTCAAACTCAGCAACTTAAAATTATCAATGAGCTTATTGAAAGCTTCTTGCAATTCTTCAAAAGTAAAATCTTGAGGAGTTTTAGGACTTATCTTATTTTCTTGTACCATGAAACACAAATTATTCATCTTTTGTACTTCTTCCTATTTTTCCTTTTTCTTGCTTTGCTCCCCTTTAGCCAATACTTCCTTTTGTTTCATTTCTTTTTTTTTTCTATGTTCAGCTTCCCCTTAGTTATCAATTTATGTCCCCCTTTTTTTGCTTCTTTATTTTATCATCATGAGCCACGAGGCATAAGTTGGAGACTTCTTTCTTTTCTTCTTTAGAGCTTGATTCTTTGCTTGATTTGCTCCTTCATAAGTAGCTTCTAATTGATCCTATACTTCTTTAGCTGAAATACATGTAAAAATTTGATTAAATTCATTTGCATTAAGAGGGCAATACAAAACATTCATGGCCTTTGCATTTAGTTGGACCATTTTCTTATCAAAATCATCATAATCTCTGTCAGGTTTAGGAGTGATAATGCTATTTATAATGATAATAGGTGTGTGTGGCCATTGATTATGATTTTCCATAAGTTAGAGTCAAGTGATTGTATGAATATGTGCAGGCGTGCTTTACAATAAGTATAATCTGTAGTACTAAAAAGTCATGATTGGCTAGTGGATTGCCTTTTGGCAAGAGAAATAACAAAATGGGCTTTTGTCGATCTTTTTCTCTTAATGGTGAAGTCAAGAAAGGGCTTGAGGACCCAGCTTTGATATCACTTGTTGCCCAAACATAGCAATCCAAGAGGGGGGAGAATTAGACTATTCAAAAATAATAGTAACTATATGATGATTTTGAAATAAGTGATGTGAAAGTACAAGGGTATTATATGCTAAACTTAAACAAATGAGATGTAAAAGGAAAGTAAGTAAGAGAACATGCAAAATACAATCAAACACTAAGAATTTTATAATGGTTCAAGGCAATCCCAAAACCTACATCTATTCTTTAAGCTTTCCTTAAGACTTTCACTATAATTTGTCTAAGATTATAGTTAAATTATTGTTCTAGGCTCACAATCTAAAACCTAGTTGGTTTTGTCTGGGATCACTAATAAAAACTCAACACTGATTATTTTCATGGGTTCACAATCAATCCAGTTGGTCTTGTGGGCTTATCAACCAAAATCCTTATACACTATCCAATTATGGGCTTGGACAAGCCTAACTCACAAGTTTTTATCTCGAGAAACTTATCTACAACAATATGTAAAGAATACAAATGAACCAAACAAGAAAGTCCTTAAAGAGCAAAACAAATCTTGATGAAGTGCTTGGAGATCTATTGAGGAAGCTTTGCAATTAATACACTCTTCTCCTTCTTAAAGCCAACTAAAAGTTTAGGCCTTTTAGGTGGTTGGAAAGTTGAAGCATTTTCTTGAAGGCTTTCATCAAGAAATGAAGTATTTATCTTTTTTATTTACTAGGCTTACTTTTCCATTGATTCTTTTGCATTAAATAGCTTTAATCTTGGCTAGAGGAAGTGTACTAGCCATTGAAGAGGTCAAACTAGCTATTGGAGTGAAAAACTAGTCATTAGTAAAGTTCTGCATATTTTTGTACAAGCTACAGATGTAGCCATTATAGCTGTCAACTCAACTTAGATAGCATTGGAGTAGACTCGGATTACATTGAAGTCGACTTGAGAGTCTTGTTCCTAAAAAACTTTCTTTATATTTTTCTAAGACATCGACTAAATTTGTGTCAACTTGGATTTTATTGGAGTCAACTTGGATTTTGCTAGAGTTGACTTGGATTCAATTAGAGTCAACTTAGATTTTGCTAGAGTCAACTCAAATTCTAGGCTAAAAATTTATGCACTATTCTTGACTTGTGACTTTGGGGATTGACTCCTTCACAATAGAGGCTTTCAAAATATTTCAAAAACTCTCTAAACACTTTAAATGCTTCTTCAACTTCTTTAAATGCTTTAAATACTTCTCTAACTTTAAGATTTGATCCTTTAATGCTTCTTCTCTCTTCCCTAAGTCCATTTTATCTCTAAACTAAAACTTATATAATTTTGCTTGAAAGCCTTTTAACATAGCTTTTGTAAGAGGATTTCTTCCTTATTTTAATGTATCTTTATGAGTACTTGAGAGATCCTACATTAATTCTTAAAATACATAATTAATATTATTTGTACTCAAATATTTTGTTATCATCAAAAAAAATCCTTAAGTCAATAACCCCCTAAACAAGTAAAGGTTTGCTCCAGGTGGATCACCAAATTTGATGTGGACTACTTTAGACCACCACAAGTATTCAAGAAGATCATCAAAATTGATGTGAAATACTTTTGTCACTATGAGTATCTAGAAAGATCACCTGATTTGATGGGGATTACTTTGACCACTTGGATATTCAAAAGGATTGCCGGACTCGATATGGATCATTTAAGCCATTATGAGTCTTTAGAAGGATCACCATATGCAATGTGGATCACTTTTGCCACTATAAAGACTCGATGTGGATCATGTTAGCCATTATAGGTAGAGTTTGTTTATCACAAGGATTGATTTTGATGAATAACAAAATATTTGAGTATATAATGTTACTAATAAACTACTCAAGCTATTTTTTAAAGAAAAGATAAGGATAACATCCACCAAATTGAAACATGAATTTTTGAATATCAAATATTATTGAAAAGCTAATAAATTTCATGAAGAAATAGTATGTTGGAAGTATGAGTCAAAACTTTTGAAAAAAATCAAGTTTCAACAATATATCAGCAAAGTTTTAGCTTGGTATTATAGTTTTAGCTGGCATGCTACCAAGCCAACTCAGATGGAATTTGAGTCAACTCGATAAGGAGAGCGAACAATACAGTTGAGATGACTCAAATGATGCTTGAGCTGACTCGAATAGAATTTGAGCTGACTTAATAGTGGATAACAGAAAGTTTTTGGAGAAAAAAGACCGAGCCAACTCGAAAGTGATCCAAGTTGACTTAAAATCCGAGTCGACTCGAGGACTACTGATAGGCATAATGACTAGTTCTATAAAAAGTTTAGAATGACCTAGTCTTGTTTCTAATTGCTATATTTCATTCTTCAATGGTTAGAAATAGCTAGTTTGATTTTAGAAGGATTCTTAAAGATTACCAAACTCATTGAAGGCAACTAACAACCCATCATCAAAGAGAGAATATTCTAAAATCATCATGAACATCAAGAAAAAGCCAAAAACCTTGATTTGAGAGCTCATACTTTCTACCACTTAAAATAAATCCATCAATCATTGGCTTCTCAATAAGGAGACAAGCATTAAAGCTTCCAAAGATTCCTTGTATCTCTTTCTTGTATGCATAAGTTCTATTCTTACTCCTTTTAAGGAGTTTTCTTATCTTACATTATTCTTCTTTGTTTTTATTGTTGCCTACTTCAGTTGGGATTGAAGTCAGGTATTCTAGCTAGGGATTGGCTTGTAAAGGTTTTTGATTTGTGAGCCCCAAAAATTAAATTGGCTGTAATATTTGAAGAAGATTATAGTAAAAAAAATTCAAAGGGAGACTTGGAGAGTGAACGTAGGTGCTGGAGGCACTGAACCACTATAAAATCTGCTTGTGTTTATGATTGTTTTCTTGCCTATCTCTTTTACTTTCAATATTTCACTTTTTACACTTATATTCAGCTCACTTACACTTCACTGGTAGCATATAATTAAGTTTATATTTTAAAAAAATCTAACTTATCCCCCTCTTGGATTGTCTAGCTAGGCAACAAGTAGTATCAGAGCCTGATACTCAGCTATATTTGATCAAATGATTAAGATGAAGATCAAATAACAACCCAAGTGAGTATGTCTATTGCCAAGGACAATCTTCAAATAGACCTCTTCTATTCAGGGGCACAAACTATACTTATTAGAAAGCATAAATGCATATTTATGTTGAAGTGATTGATTATCAACTTTGGAGAATGATAATCAAGGGGCTACACACATCCATTACTAAAGTAAATAAAGTAGATGTTTTCAAACTTGAAGAGGAATGGGATGGACATGATATGAAGATGGTAGAACTTAATGTTAAGGCTATGAATATATTTTATTATACTTTATATGCTGCTAAATTTAATAGGTCTCTATATATAGCTCCACTAAGAAGATTTGAGATAGGCTAAAAGTTATCCATCAGGGTACCAACCAAGCTCAGAGGAAGAAGAAATCAAAGAAGTTGCCAATTTTTGTCTTATGGTACAAGAAAATAAGGTAAATTATGAATATTTCTTAGATTATGATGACTTGCAAACTATATTTAGTGATCTTCTTGCTAATTTTAAAAAATTAAGAAATATCAATAAAGATTTAAAGAGACAAAATATTGAACTTTTAAAAGAAAAAGAAAGTATTTTGGAAGATAAAAAGAATACTCTACAAGAACTTTTAAAAGAAAAGGAAAAGTTTTTAAAAGATAAAGAATTGGCTTTGCAACAAATAACAAAAAAAGGAAAGTATTTTGGAAGAAAAAGAAAGTATTTTATAAGAAAACCAAAATCTAAAAAATGAAGTACATAATATGAAATCCTTTATAGATAAATTCACTCTAAGTTCTAAAAAGTTATAATTGATTTTGAATGATCAACGAGCTATCTACAACAAAGCCAGTTTAGGTTATAACAACCAAAATAAATAAAAATATCTAAAAATTTCTTTGAACAACTTTCTTTTAGCTCTACATCAAGTATTACTTGTTATTGTTATGATAAATTAAGACATAAAGCCTATATTTATAATTTTAAAAAAATAAATGAAAAAAATGATTAAAAAGGTACAGTTTCAAAAGCAACCAATAAGACTAATCCCAAAGGTTTCAAGATAAATTAGGTACCAAAATCAAAAACTTGATTTTCTTTTATAGATGTGACTTGTGGCTCAGGAAAAAAGAAGATAGTATCTTGATAGCGAGTGCTTAAGATACATGACGGGTAACAAGGCTTAATTTGTCATATTGAAATCTAAAGAGAAAGGCGTGATAACATTGGGAGATAATAAAAAAGGGCACATTGGTGGAATTGGTAAACTTTGCATAGCCCTTTCCATATTTATTAAAAATGTATTATATGTTGATGATTTAAAGCATAATTTATTTAGTATAAGTCGACTATGTGATAGAGGTTATAGAATAGTTTTTGAATCATCTAAATGCATTGTATATAGTCTAATAGAAGATAGCATAGTACTTATTGAAAATAGGTATGGCAATATCTATACAGTGGATTTAGATAATCTATTTCTTAAAGATGGCCAATTCCTAGTTGCAATGAATCCTAAGAATGATCATACAAGTTGGCTATGGCATAGAAAATTAGGTCATGTAAGTATGAACTTGCTTTTTAAACTTGTTAAAAGAGATCTTGTAAAAGATTTGCCAAAACTTAAGTTTGAAAAGAATCGAATTTATGATGCATGCTAATTTGGAAAATAATCTAGGAACTCTTTTAAACCAAAAGGAATGATTTCAACAATAGGTTTTTAGAACTCATTCATATGGGTTTGTTTGGACCTACTAGAAGGCAAGTAAAATGGACTTGTCATCATTGACGACTTTTCAAGATTTACTTGAATTTTCTTTTTAGCTCAAAAAGATGAAGCTTTTTTGTATTTACTAAATTTTATAGAAAAGTTTCAAATAAAAAGAATGTTTCAATTATGTCAATCCATAGTGATCATAGAATTGAATTTGAAAATTAGAATTTTAAAAGTTTTTGTAATGAAAAAAAATTACACATAATTTTTTAGCACCTAGGATATCTCAACAAAATTGGATAGTAGAAAGAAAAATCATAGTTTGAAAGAAATGGTATGCACTATATTGTATGAAAGTGACCTCCTTAGATATTTTTAGATAGAAGCTATAAACATAGCAAGCTATGTTTTAAACCATGTTTTGATTAGATCAATTTTAAAGAAAACATCATATGAGCTTTGAAAAAACAAGAAACCTAATATTAGTTATTTCATATTTTTGGATGAAAGTGCTTCATATTAAATAATGGTAAAGATAACTTAGAAAAATTTGATGCTAAGTTAGATGAGAGAATCTACCTAGGTTATTCTTTATTTAGCAATTCATATCGAGTCTTCAACAAAAGTGATACTTATTGTTGAAAAATCAATTGTATTGTATTTGATGAACTAATGCAAATCCTTCTAGAAAGGAAGATATTTTTGATGATGATACAGGTATTTAAACAAGAAGGTGGAGGATCTTATATCAAAGGAATCATCCCCTAAACAAAAAGAAAAAGAGCCAAAGAAAGAGGATGAAGAAGAAGAGCCGACTCAAAAGTAAGTTGATCCACCTAAAGAATGGAAGTATGCTCATAGACACATAAGAGATTTAATTATTGGTAATTCATCTCAAGGGATAAGAACTCAATTATCCTTAAGAGATCTTTGTAATTATTTAGCTTTTATTTCATAAATAAAATCTAAGACTATTGAAAAAGCTAAAAAGGATAATGAATTGATCAATACTATATAAGAGAAACTTAACCAATTTGAAAGAAAGAAGATATGAATATTTGTAGAAAAATCTTTAGATCATCCTATAATTGGAACTAAATGAGTATTCAGAAATAAATTAGATGAACATGGCAAAGTAATAAAAAATAAAGGTATATTAGTTATAAAAAGTTATAGTCAAGAAAAAAGGATTAATTTTGATGAAGCCTTTGGACATGTTGCTGGATTAGAAGTAATTAGACTACTTCTAGCTTTTGCATGCTACATGAGTTTTAAACTTTATCAAATGGATATTAAAAATATATTTTTGAATAGTTTTAGTTCTAAAAAAGTCTTTATAGAATAACCACTAGTTTTGAAAGCCATGAATTTCTAAATCATATTTATAAATTATATAAAACTTTTTATGATTTAAAACAAGCACCTCATGCATGGTATGAAAGGTTAAGCAAGTTTTTATTTTAAAATGATTTCATAAGAGAAAATGTAGAACTACACTATTTTTAAAAAAGAAAAATGATGATATTTGTTAGTAGTTCAGATATTTGTAGATGGTATTATATTCGGTACTACTAATGAAATCCTTTGTCAAGAATTTACCAAGTAAATGTAGAAAAGTTTGATATGAGCATGATGGAAGAACTCAATTTCTTCCTCAAACTCTAGATAAAGCAAATAAATGAAGTAATCTTCATCAACCAAATCAAATACATAAGGGGAGTACTCAGGAAGTTTGGGATGGAGAGTTTCAAAAAAATTGGCATACCAATGAGCTTAACATGTAAACTTGATAAGGATGAGAAAAGTAAGAGTGTATACTAAAAATTTTATAGATATATGATTGGATCACTGCTCTACCTTACTATTAGTAGACCTGATATAGTATTCAGTGTATGCATGTATACTATATATCAATTTAATCCTAAAAAATCATACTTGCTAACTATTAAAAAAAAATTAAATACTTATCTGGTCCTATTAATGCTAGATTATGGTACTCTAAATAATCATCTATTGAACTAATAGGCTATTCAGATGCTGACTTTGCTGGATGTAAATTAGATAGAAAAAGTATTAGTAAAACTTGCTAATTTCTAGGGATTAACTAATCTCTTAGTTTAGTAAGAAACAAAGTTCGGTGGCATTATCTATAGCTGAGATTGAATACATTGTAGCCAAAAATTATTATACTCAAATCTTATAGATTAAGCAGCAATTTAAAGATTTTGGTATTAAACTCAATATCATTCTCATAAGATGTGATAATACTAGTACCATAAATCTAACTAAAAACCCAATTTAATATTCAAGACTAAACATATTGAAATAAGATACCATTTCATAAGAGACTATGTACAAAATGGTAATGTTATGCTTGATATTGTTTGCATTGATAGGTAATTAGCTAATATCTTTATAAATATTTAAGTGAGGATATATTTAGTATGATTAGAAGAGAATTAGATATTTGTGACATCTTTGACTGAAATTCTTCTTCTCTTCTTAAGGATCAGTTTTATCTAAATGTATTCTATGATTTTGAATCTTTTAGAACCTTCAAAACCATCTTTGAAACCCTTTTAGAACACTTTTTGACAAAATTCCTTGAATTCACTTTGACTTGGATTTGAGCCAACTCAAGCTAAATTCGAGTCAACTTGATAGTTCCCTCAAGTTGACTTGACCATGGGTCCAAGGTTTCTAATATAGGGACCTGCAGGCTCCCATTTTAGGTATTTAGATCATCCCTCACCTTTGGAACAATAAGATTTTTCATCTAAACCATCTACCTATTTGAAAGACCTCCAAATCTACACTCATTTTCCCATTTTCCCTTGATTCCAATCCATTTCCGTATGAAAATGTTTCCATGGAATATGTTGGCTGGTCATTTGAAATGCCCCAGGACTAAAATTGAGAGGGCTCAACCCACTCATAGTTTGGAAAGGTAGAGAAGAGGAAAGGCAGCAAGAGAGGAAGTTCCATCACCTCCAGTCAAGCCTACTGAGCAGCCCATGCCATCTACACAGGTTTCATCTTCTCCACCTCCGTAGATCGAGAGGATGACAAGGAGAGTTGTTACCACAGGTAGGTAGATCAAATTTGGTTTCTTTGATGAGAATGGGTTTCTCTTTGGAGAGTGGATAAGAAGATAGGGATGGGAGGAGTTTTGCAAGACTAATATTTTGACCTATCCTAGACTTGTGAGGGATTTTTATGAAACTTTGGATAGGATTTTTGGTGGCATTACTTCTACAGTGAAAGGAGTTGATATTTCTTTGAGTGACACTACCATATCATAGATACTCATCATTCCATTTAAGGGTATCATCACTGATAGATTAGCTGATAGGAGTGTGGGACCTAGATGTGTGTTGGATAAGATGGATGTAGAAGGGATTGGAGAGTTTAATTCCAACACCCTATCCACTGATTTGAGAGTTTTACATCACATTATAGGAAGGATTTTTATACCTAAGACTGGGAGATTCAATATTGTGTTTGAGAGAGAGCTTGCTATGATGTAGATGTAGACCATCCTAATCAATCTCCCAGGCATGATGATTGTTTAGATGAGGAAAGCAGAAGAGAAGGTGAAGGTCTGCTTGCCCTTTGGTATGCTCTTGACCCATATCTTTGAGGCTTTTGGAGTATCTTTTGAGAAGGAGTCCTCATAGAAACTTTAAAGCTGAGCCATCTACACCATCCAGAGCACCATAGGCTATAACATGATCGACCTTTAAATATTCTACTTCCTTCATCGATGACTCTTAGCACCGCTCATCTATAGACTAGACTGAATGATACTTTGGTGCATAGGATAGCTAAGCTTGTGAGTCAATTTGTCTAAGTTGAGATGCAAATTCTTTTTGGTAGAGTCAACGGGATACAGACAGTGATTACAGAGATATGTTAACTACTTGAGAAGCAGCAGAGGATCCTTTGCTTCAAAGATGCGTCAGAGGATTGACACTTGACTCTCTTAGGTATAGATTACTGCTGATCAAACTCATACACTTGTCGATAGACTCAAGATGGTGTAGTCTCGGATTTTGGTGTTGTCGTTATGATGTTATCCCACCTTTTTGAGGTTGTATCTCAATAGACAGCAGCAACAGCTCCACCATCTCCTCCTATTTTGCTTTTGTTATTCAATGTCGAGTCATCCTCCTTAGACTGCACCCACTCAGCTTGAACCATATGCTAGGACTATCATCAGAACCTATAAGAGGTAGTATCTGTCCCGCAGATTTTCTAGGAGGCCACCACCACCACCACCTAGTGGACCAGCCACTAGGACTCAGAGTCATAGCTGACTCCATAGCTTAGGATATCTTAGTTTTGGTATATGCCATTCTATATGTATTAGGCCTTATACGACATATATGTATTGGTGTTCTATGACTGTGATGTTTCGAGGTATATATTTTGTTGTTTCATTTTTGTATGCCATACACCTGCTTATATTGATACTTATATGTTCATGCTACAGATGATTTATATATTTCATCTTCCCCAATGACTTAGATGTTTGATTGCATCTTATATATATGTGGATGACATCTACGTTCTAATTTCCCTAGTGCTTTTTAATTGCATTACTTGTTTTACTTAGGGGGAGCCATTTTCCTAAGATCTTTTTAATGCTGATGACAAAAAGGAGGAGTAATATAAGAAAGTAATATAGAAAATAAAATGGGGAGAGAAATAAATTAACATAAGAAAAAGATGAATTTTATTAAAAGTCTTGCAAAATTCTTCATTTGATACCAGAAACCTTTTTGCTTTGACATTTATATCCAATTTGCTATAATACTTACATTTTGATACTCATATCTAATTACCTAAATAATTTTTGAAAATGCTTTGATATTTTCACTTTTGCTCTAATACTCCCATTAACACTCTGAAACTCTCACCTATATGTTTAAAATTGCTCTGATACTCTTTAAAATGCTTTGATACTCTCACTAAAGTTTTTAAATAATTTGCTTTGATAAATTTCAAAGGCTACTTTGATGTCCATTATTTTGTGTTGATATATATTAGTTTAGCTTTGATACTTTCGATACTTAATACTTTGAAACTATCAAATAATCCTTACATTCTATTTTGATGCTATACTTGATACTTTTTATGACCTCTAATACTTAATTCATAATCCATACAATATCTACTCCGATACTTAATCTAATAATTACATGCTTTGATCCATATTCCATATAATATGTTCTGACACTTAATCTATAAATTCACTTGCTCTAATATTCTTTCTAAAAACTCATATGCTCTGATACTTAAAATTTTGTTTTGATAACATTAGAACACTTTAAGCTTATTATAATAACATTTAAAGAGTGTTATATTTATTTTAGATATTATTTCCTTATATACTCAAAGTTTTGTCATCATCATAAAAAAGAAGAGATTTTGATCTTAAGGATTGATTTTGATGGATAATAAAATATTTGAGTTCATAATGTTACTAATGAACTACTCAAGCTATTGTTTTAGGAAAAGATATGGTAATATCCACCAATTTGAAACATGAATTTTTGAATATCAAATGTTATTGAAAAGCCAATAAATTTTATGAAGAAATAATGTATTGGAAGTATGAGTTATAAAACTTTTGAAAAAATCAAGTTTCAATCACGTATCAGAAAAGTTTCAGCTTGATATTATATTTTCAACCAATAAGTTGCCAACTAATTCAGATAGAATCCGAGTTGACTCAATAGGGGAACCAATTATATAGAAAGTTAATTTTTGAAGACTATTTTTTGAACCAACTCAAATGATGTAGAGTTGACTCAGTTGGAATTTGAGCCAACTCAACAAAACCAAGTCGACTCAATAGTGGATAACAGAAAGTCAATTTTTAGAGAAAGAAGATTGAGCCAACTCAACATTGACTGTGCCAACTCAGAAGTGATCTGAGTCAATTCAATAGAAATCCAAGTCGACTCGAGGACTTTTGATAGACATAACGGTTAATTTTGCAGAA
This sequence comes from Areca catechu, assembly GCA_021397845.1. Taxonomy (NCBI): domain Eukaryota; kingdom Viridiplantae; phylum Streptophyta; class Magnoliopsida; order Arecales; family Arecaceae; genus Areca; species Areca catechu. The sequence continues at coordinate 116,697,671 of CM038044.1, read as the reverse complement.
AGTTCAGAATGATCCAGTCTTATTTCTAACAACTATATTTCCTTCTTTAATGAATAGAAATAGCTAGTTTGATCTTAGAAGGCTTTTTAAAGGCTATCAAACTCATTGAAGATAACCAACAACCTATCAATCAAAGAGGAAATATTCTAAAGTCATCAAGAACATCAAGAAAAAACCAAAATCCTTGATTTGAGAGCTCTTACTTCTAACCGTCTGAAGTAACTCTATCAATCATTGGCCTTTCAATGAGGAGACAAGCATTAAAACTTCCAAGGATTTCTTGTATCTTTTTCTTGTATGCATAAGTTCTATTCTTACTCTTTTTAAGGAGTTCTCTTGTATTTACATTGTTCTTCTTTATCCTACTTCAGTTGGGGCTGAAGTTAGGTATTCTTTGAGGCAGGAATTAGCTTGTAAAGTTTTTGGATTATGAGCCTTGAAAAAAATCTATAAGTGTTTTAGTTTGTGAGCCAAAAAATAAATCGGCTGTAATCTTTAAAGAAGATTATAGTAAAAAATCTTCAAGAGGGACTTGGGGAGTGGACTTAGATACTGGAAATACTGAAGCATTGTTTATTTGTGTTTATAATAGTTTCCTTGCCTATCTCCTTTATTTTCAGTATTAACTTTCTGTACTTATATTCTACTCACTTATACTTTACTAACAGCATATAATTAAGTTTAAATTTTAAAAAATCTAATTCACCCTCTGCCTTGGGTTATCTAGCAGGGCAACAGAGTTGGATAAGACCAAGAGCAAGCTTTGCTATATTAGGAAGTCAAATTGTGTGTCAAACTTCAGCTAGCTACAATTCACCATATGATACCCAATTGAGATATTCTTTTTTTTTTTTGAAATTGGATATCTTTTTCGTGATCCACAATTTAGGGCTAGTTCTAAAAAAACTAAATTAGGTTAAAATTTTATCATTTGATCCTTGAAATTGGCTAATTAAACCAAAACTTTTCTTTTCATAAAATATCTTAATTGGAGGTTATTTTCCAATTCATAAAGAATTAGGTGAAGATGAAGTTGATGTAAAAAATTAAAATCTCTCTCTCATAAAATTTTAATATGTTTTCATGATTTTTTCTGTTTATCTTTTTTTAGAAATCTAGTTCTATTTAAACTAGGAAGAAAGATCCAATCTAACTTGTTCAATAATGGATATTTGTCTAGAATATAAGATGAATTCGGCTTGAATTGTGTAAAGCACACCTTATTATTATAAATATGAGCTATGTATTTCGATTTTTATATAAATAATTAATTAATGAAAGAAAAAAATACTTAAATTCTATTTTTATAATTCTTTATCTTCTTCTAGCTCTTTTTAGTGAGTTCTGAGTTAAGTGGGTTGAAGAAAATATTCTCTCTCCAATTAAATCATTCATTATACTGCTGTCAGAAGTATGTGGTCAGCACTCCCCTTATAAAATACCATATCCAGAATATCCTTGTAGCAAAATCAAGAGAACAATTGTTGCGGTTTGGTTTTATGATTTGACTCAATGGCTTAGCTCCATGGCTCACCTCCAATGGTTGTGCTCACAAATTGGTCCACCTTTGTCCAAGCCAGTTAGTTAATTTAGGTTTGGAATTGGAGGGTAAGTGATATGTCTCAAAATCGATTACAGTCAATGTGGCAGACTAACAGAAAAGAGCTCACCGTGAAGCCTCCATTTGATTAGTTAGCGCCTACCACGTGGCCAACCTAGAGGCACCTGGGGATTCCAAAATCTCCCCCTATCTGGTGACAGCTCTGCCACAATGGATTTTTAAATGTGGAACAAATTTAAATGTTGGTTTAATAAAGAGGCGTAATCTATATTATATTTTGTTTAATTCCACATTATCTCCTCAAAAGTCCATTGAAGATCTGTTTGTTTGATAAACTATCCCCAGGTAATATTTGTAAATAATTGAAGGTGAAAGGAAGACGGCGACCGTGGAAGAAGGGAATGATGCTAATCCCCATGAACATAGAGAAATACCATGGGTCTGCTTGATTTGTATTCGGAATTAAAATCAAAATCAAAATGGATTGAAATGAAAAATGTAATGTCATAATTTCTTGATCCATCATTGAAATTAAAATTGAAATATGATTTAAATACTTAAAAAAAGGTAGCGATTGAATTTTGAGGGAACGAAGCATTTCCATTCTTCTTTAAAATTAAACTGAGAATGAAACTCTCTCTCCAACCAAACAATTGGATTAGAAATCATTCATTCCTATTCTGGAGCCCGACTCTCCCTGACCAAATGATTTACAGCATTCTATTTTTTAAAAATAGGTTCATCTTTAAACTCTCTCTTCCGCCACTAGCTCCTCTTAACGGTGAACCATATATTGTTATCGTTGAATAATTTATATAACCAACCTTCAAACAGGCCCTAACTTTTAATTCAATCTACAACCCTCAACTGGAACTCCGGACCTAAGAAGGCTGAGCCATAAACTAGAATCCTATTTGGCTTTCACAACTTTATTCATAAATTTATTTTTTGAGTAGACTTCATATATATATATATATATGAACTTTAGCTTTTAATTAACTGTCTATTATGTATAATACCAATGGGTCATACTTTACTTCCTTGCAATTATTTAAGCCTGGCCTGATTATGGGTCATACTTTTGAAGAAGACCGGATGAAAAGTGATACCAGAAGACTTGATGCGTATCAAAGTTGCGGCAAGACCACCAAGTCTGCCGCGATAACGTATCAACACATTACGTGTTGGACGGGTATGCAGGAAAATAATTAAGCCTATGTCATGACTTTTCTTCTCTTGTTGATATTTGTGTAGTTGACGTCAGCTCGGTCGTGTTTATTTGCATGACTAACAGAGTTAAGTCGACGTTGCAATTGGTGTCGTTATCTTGCACTTCAATGATTATAATCAAAGGCAAGTCGTCCATGTTTGTCTTAAACGTAAAAGTCTAGTAGGCCATATGGCATGCGGAGGAAATGCAATTTTTCTATGCATGTATATTCCACCGATTAGACTGACTTTAATTAGACTGGGCAGCTCTGTCCCCCTCTCAGAATCTGCTTTGGATCTGCCAGAATAGATTGATAATCTCACAAAAGAAAAGTATTTTTTCATTATCCATATACTTATTATTGGTTGACTGGACTTCTTATTTATTCATTTTTCTCTCTTAAGAGAACATTGGCTCCACTTTTAGTCCAAAGCTCTTACAGAAGTTCGGATGATTTAATATCTATTATCAGGTCCATTTAACCTTAATTGATAGAGATCATAATTGGTACTTGCATGACAAACATATTTTAGGTAACACCACTTAATATACAGCAATAACATCTGTGGAGAAGGTAGCTAATACAACAAAGTCAGATGTTTAACAATAAATTGTGATTTTGACAAGCAAACTTTGATATAAAAAAGAAAAAAGCGATTGTGGTTACCAAGAAACATTTGGAATTTTCTTGGTCAGATCTTTTCAGTTAGATGAAGTCAGTGTTATTTGGTTTAATGGTCCTTTGTGGTTATGCTCGAGTTTATATTTTTATTATCTTCTTATAGACAATCCAAAATTGCTTGGTCAAGGATATGAGAAAATTAATTTTCACCCATTAATTCCAATATTAAAGGATGCACTCATATTTAATATTTTGAAAAATTAAATTTTATTTTGTACTTTGAATGATAAATTGGTATAATGATAGTAATAATTAGTATTTTTGATTGTATAATGATATCAGCTTGGTGGTGCAAGAGCAGCACAAAGAGTTCCAAAGGAACCAATCCGCGGATATGTCTCCACTACAATAGGTTTATCCAAAGTAGCCTTAAGAGTTGAAACAAAGACGGATTAAAGAGCTAGTCTCATAATTACTTCAACTAATAACAAATTGGAAAGCAAAACTATTGCATATATTCTTGTGCTGTGACTCATAACCAAAGCAAGTCCAATGAAGGAAGTCCTCATGGTGCTAATTTGATGCTGAAGAATTTTGTAGGGTACTCTCGTTGGTGAGCTAAAATTAATTTTTGATATTCAGTAAATGACTTATCCTAACTTGATTGCCATTATGCACTTTCAAGATGAATCCACATGTCTCATATGGTTAAGCAAAATTTATATCTAAGTATTATTAGTCATTATTAGGGAAAGTGTTGACCACTTGTAATTATTGAATTTTGGTTTCTAACAGTTTTTTGTAATGCAGATCATTTTCAACATGATCGATTGTCAATTTTGATAGGTCATTGATTTTGAAATTGTAGAATCTTTATCAAATTTAAAACATAAAGTATTGCACTACAACAAAAATGGTCTATAGTAGCCATTAAAACCATGACAAAAAAATATAAAAAATTATTGGTAAAATCTATACTGATAGTGGGTAAACTGTGGCAATAAGTAGTGTCACTAAAAGCTATTTCCATGATTTTGATGAGTATTGATAAATATAAGTCCATGATAACGATGTTGATTTATCATGTTATGTGACTTGTAATTATCAGTATAATTTATTGGAACAATTATAATTATCGCTATAGATGCAATTAAAATTAAATATTTTTTTAAAAATATGCTTCATTTATAATTATAAATTAATATTTAATATTTTTTATAATAAAATTTTATCCCATTGAATAGTTTCATACTACTTAGCCTCCATGATAACTTTAGCAATTGATCTAAAAGTATGGTTTATTATACTTATTCAAAATTTATTCATATTCTAAAGCATAATTATTTCATATGGTGTTTTAATTTAAAAAATTAATATTTTCACAAAAAAACTCAATCCCCTTCTTTATAATATTTTAAAAACCATTTTATTTAAAAAAATTGTATATAAATAATTTTGATATACTTTTATAATCACATATTTTTTTTTTCCTAAAGTTTTTAAAAATAGATAATTCATGATTTCTCTTATTTATACTATAATTTAAAAGTAATAGAATTTAATATAGAATATTTTAAAAACTTTATGTAATATATTTTATAAGTAATCTTTAAATTCTTAAATATATTTTTAATATAAATTTAGTTGAATCAGTGATTTAAATTCTTGTTTAAATATGTTTTCATGCAGACTTTTAATAATCATATCATAGATCATTATTTGGTAATGGTACATTACTTTTAATATTGATAAATGATTTTATATCAATGATTCTTTTCATTTAATTATTAGACTATAATTTATCATAAAAATAAATCTTGAATAGTCGATAATAAAAGTTATTAGCTATACAAAAATGTATAAATGGTTAAACTTATTTCATCAATAGATAGTCCATATTCTATAATAAAATTATAAATATTACAAATTAAATTCTATTTAACAAAAAATATTGTTATCACATGATACTATCATAAAATTAAAAATCTTGTCAATATTTATAAATAGCCATTACAATATCATACATTTTCTATAATAATTTTTAAAATTGTTACTATAGAATATAATCTCTTGTAGTAATTATAAGATACTATTTCTACATAATAAATTTTAGCAACACTCTTAACGAAATGCTACAATATTATATATCTTTTATGTCATTTCTTAAAATTTTTGCTAAAAAATATTTATATTAATATTTTTTGCTAAGTGTTACTAAAATTCCACCGCTATATGCTAGTTTTGTTGTAGTGTTTACATACATAGATATGTGTACATGCACAAGTTAATGTATGTAAATGCGTATATTACATGACTTTTTTTATAGGCTAGAAATATATGGTTAATCAAAGTAGAAACGACTTAGATCCTATATTTTCCTCAATTTTTCTCGAGGTGAAAGGAGAAATTCTGAATGACTTCATTGTTTAAATACTTTTCGTCCAAAAGCTATGGTTATTTCCACCAGTTATGAGAGAATTATGAGTGCATTTACTAGTTGGGCTGGTATTTTAAGAACTAGACTTGGTGTGGCTTCAGCAGTCACGGTCTACCGAAATGAGAAATGTTGAAGAGTAGTTGATCGACCCATCTTAACCGCGTTGAATCATTCAAAGTAGAAGAAAACTTTTAAGAACATTTTTGTTTTGTGAAAGTTTGAACAATCATTCTACATAATCAATGCCAATGTGAATTTTCTCAGAAAGCAGGTCAAGTCTTCAACCATTCTATTGCACCAAATGGGCTGCAGGTTTGGTTATATCTTTTGCGCCAAGGAATGATTTGACATCATTGGATCGCATCCAATACAGATCTCAAAGCACTCTGAACTCTATTCATCGCACCACAGCTCTCAAAGCGATCATTGTGTGATCCAATGATGGATTTATGTGAAGAAAGGGGAATCCTTCTTTCATGCGAAAGATAGAACCCCTGTCCATGAGCTGCAGGGGATCCGGGACCTCTGATACATATTTTGCACTATTTAGTGTGGAATTTGGGTCATTACAGGTAACATGGATCCCGAGTTTGAAGTGAAGTTATCATGTACGATGAATTTAAAAAACTCTTCGACTGATCAGAGATCAAGGTCATCCATTAATCATAAATTATCATGTTGCATGGCTGAAGACAATACAATGATTTTACAATTTAAAAGTGATATCTCTATTCTGTGGGGTAGTAAAACTTTGCTAAATCTAATGCTTTATCTGAGATAGCATACATCGAACATCTTTACTATTAGGCCTCTCACCGGGATCATCATACGTACAGAAACAAGCAATCTTCAACACCAGCAACATCTGCTCCTCAAACCCACAACCCACCAAATTCGTATCAATTGCCACCTTTGGATCGTCCGATCGTATCGCATTCGTCACCCATCCAACGATGCACATTTCATCGGTCATCTGAAAGAATTCATCGTTTGGAAATCTCCCCGTAACCAGGACTGCCAGAATCACTCCAAAACTATATATGTCGCACTTGTCAGTGCATGATAACGTCTGGCAGTACTCCGGTGCAATGTAGCCCAGTGTTCCGGCGATGTTATTTGAACTCAGCGGTCCGCTGATAAAATCTGGCACCACCTTCGCCAGACCGAAATCTGCGATCCGGGCGTTTAGTCCATCATCGAGCAAGATATTTGCTGGCTTCAAATCTCTGTGTATAATTCTTGGCCGGTGCACCGTGTGGAGATACTCTAGGCCGGCGGCGATTCCAAGAGCGATTCGATAGCGAGTCGGCCAGTCCAACTCGGGTGCTCCGCGCTTTAACGCGTCATGCAGAGAGCCGTGGTGCATGAATTCATAGACAAGGTAGTGGCAGTCAGGTTGTGGCACGTGTGCCAATAGGCGGAGGAGATTCGGGTGGCGCATCCGGCCGACGGTGAGGATTTCCGACTGGATTTGCTGCAGTTGGGAGCGAAGGAGCCTGATTTCTTCTACGCTGCGGTTGGCGAAATCGAGGCGTGGTTGGAGAACTTTTTTTACAGCGATGGGGATTTTCCGGCCGGAGAAAAGGAGCTCAGCCTTGTAGACCTCGCCACAGCCACCACGGCCTATGACCTCAACAGCGTAGGGGAAATCATTGTGTCGGAGCTTGTCAATGAAGGAGGGGTTGGACCTGAGCAAGGGGCTGAAGACAGTGGGGTTGTTTTTTGGCGTAAGAAAGACAGTGGGGTTGTTGGCAAGTTCTTCTTCGTCGGTTTTGATTTGACGGCGGTGGCGGGTGGCGAGTCTCCAGATAATGAAGATGAAGGTGCCTAAGGCAGAGCAGATGGAGAAGGAGATGGCAGCGCTGATCCATAGACAATGATCACGAAGCAACGCGGTCATGGAGGGATGCGTTGTTGGCGCTGGGTCTGAGTTGTTTCATCAGAAGTGTAGGTAACAAAATCTTTGTCGAGATTGTAGGAGGTATTGGGAGTGCAATGTTCGATGGTTCTGGTGCAATTTGATGAGTTGATTAGAGGGAGGAAGAGGAGAGAAGAGGATGAAGAGGAAGTTGAAGTCCATGTGTGAAGGTTGCGTTCCGTGAATATGCCTCGAAGAAAGACTATAATGCAACGGTTCGAGAGAGCGGAGAGAGGGAAGGGGGCGGGGGGTGCGGATGAGAGAGAGAGAGAGAGAGAGAGAGGGTGTTAATAGGTCAAGGTGAGGAATGAATTTTTGGTAATAGATTTGGAGGTTGACATGCAAGAAAATACGTGGTAGTTTAATGCGAAGAGAGAGAGGGGGGGGGGGGGGGGGGGGGGGGGGTGGTGTGTGTTTAATGTGTCTGGTTGAGGGGGACTGAATTTTTCTGTGGTTCAGATATTATCATGTAGGACGATAGATGATAGCTTAATTTGTGGTCTGAACGTGTCTTGCCGTAATGTTGTGCTGGTTAGTGCAAAAAGTGAGTGCTACAGAATCCTTCTCTGTAAGTTGGGATGTGGAATCGCAAACACCGTGAATCCAGCGAGGGTTTTGTTAGTGTAAAGTGTAGTGGAAACCAAGCTCTCCCATTACGCAAGGGTTGGTGTGAATTGCAAGTCTTGGGATGACTTTATCCATCTGCTGCATGTGCCATGCAAGTAATACTTGCCAGTGGCCGGTGGATTTTGAAATGGTGAAACCAGTCAAGGGACTTCTAAAAAAAGATCAAAGAATTATGTAAGACCATGGCAAGAACTAGAGTTCAAAATCTATCCTTTAGCAACACCAAGCAATCTTTCATCATGAAGATCGTCCTAGGGTTTTGTATGGGTTTTAGGTATCTCAGAGGGTTTAGGAGTCGGGTTTTTTGGGAGGAACCGAGGATGGAGGACTTCGCGGTTGACAGAGACGGAGACGGAGATGGGCTTACTGGTGAGTGAGGGAGGAAGTGAGGGAGATGGAGATCGCAGCGTAGAGAAGCCTTGGTGACCGGAGAAGCCCCGGAGATGGAGATCTGCAATTTGAACATTGAAGCGCCTATCCCGGAGATGGAATGGGTTTTGGAAGGGAGCGGCACATGGCGGAGAAACGGAGGAGGAAATGAAGGAGGAGATCGATGAAGGAGGAGAGAGGGATTCCGAAGGAGGGGAAATGGAGGAGCGGCGTGCAGCGGAAAGAGTGATTTAGGGTTCGATTGGTGGGAAGAAATGGTGACCTGCTGCTTCTTAAAAGCGTTATTAACTAAAGTTTTTGCCAACGCTTCCCAAAAGTGTCGGCACGGTGATGGATTTTTTCGTCGCACCCCCGTAGCATCGGGAAAAGTTGGTTGGGAATGCCTAGTTTTCCTGTAGTGTAACCAAACGATGGAACCTAGCACTCCACTATTAGATATATATCCTAAAAGCCAATTTCGCATACATATTTTTTTAAATATAAAATTATATCTAATATTCTAAATTAAACTATTTTATCCATACATGTTGTATCCATGTATCATCCAAGAAATTAATGGACAATGATACATATTATCAAAAGTTCAAAATTTGAGACATGTATCATTATAGATTAATTCTTATATGCTCCTGATTATAGGATTATCATGAAGATGGTGATCGATCTAGTTAAATTGGTGCATGGATCGTTTTTCTTAAAATCTTGAGTCTATAGTATGGGGACACTGGAGTGAGAGTGCAGGTGGTTGTTAGAGAATAATGGTACCGATTGTGACCACCATGAAAAGTTACATGGATGCTACTTATTCGTTAGTGACTTTCTCGATACTGTAGTTGTGTAAGTGATTATTTGACCTGCAATGCCTTGGCCACTCAAGTGGATTTGCTATAGTTTGATAATATAAAATATGGTCTCTAGTCATTCAAGTCCTTGTAGTATTTGTTGGCCACAGTAGGTTCACTATAGGAGTCGAGAGTGCATTTATATGTGATCTATCGATCTTAGTAGTTAAGAAAAAGTCCTATACAATTCAAGAAGCTAAGTCTTTAAGATCGTGGCTATGTAAAAGATGAAAAGAGTTTTCATGAGTTTTTATAATTTGGACTTGAGTTGATTGAATCATGCATATGACATATACTTAGAGTTCGATGAGTTTCCATGACTTGCATCTTGTCGGGACTCTTGATAGAACTCAATTATATAGTAACTATACCTAGGGGCTCATCTTTCTATTCTATGGGTTACCACTATATATTGCTAAGTATCACTGATGGATTGTAGGAACTTACTAGGATCGTTTTGGATCAACAATTCTTGATAGGATAAGTTGGAATCGTTCTAGCCCATGAAAGAGTTTTGATGTACTATGATGGAGACATGGTATGTCTCACTACCAAACAAAATGGAACATAAGGGATCATACTCAATAAGAGCTTGACTTGATCAGGCGAGTCACTTTTGTTGGTAGGGGTGTCGACACGAGTCAACTCATCTAGGCTAAATTTTGAAAAATTAAGAATTTGAGACCAAAAAAGGTAGGAATCAAAATGAAAAATTTATAGTCTCTAAAATATGGAAGAATACATGATAAATTGATGAGAAAAGATGAAATTAGTTCAAGAGAGATCTACATTAATTTTGAAGAATTTTCAGGAAAGAATACGTCACATAGATCTAATTCACCTCTAATCATTGAAATTTATCTTTACATAATGGCTTGGTAAATATATCAACCAATTATTCGTCGGTATTAACAAATTCTAGCACTATGTCATTAATTTGCATAGGATTTCTAATAAAATGATGTCTAATCTTTATATGCTTGGTCATTGAGTACTAAATAAGATTTTTAGTTAGATTAATAGCACTTATATTATCATATTTGATAAGAATTTTATTTTGTTTAATACCAAAGTCTTCAAGTGGTTGCTTAATCCAAATTTCTTGAGTACAACAACTCCTTGCAGCTACATATCTACTTCAGTAGTAGATAATGCTATAGAGTCTTGTTTCATATTGTATCATAAAATTAAGTTCAACTCTAAAAATTGGCATGCAGCATTAGTACTTTTTTTTATCAATTTTGCATCTGGTGGGGACACCAGGATTAGACACAGATCACTGGATCCCATATGGTTTACTGATTAGGATTTTTTTTTAGAACCTTAGTCATGTGTCACAATTTGTAATCAATTAAGATTGAGTCCTGTATTTTATTTATGAGTCCAGTGAGAGTTAATTTTGGTACAAGAGAAGAGCATACACTATTTTAGAGTTCCACCAGGCCTCATCCAAGAGCCAGAGTATTCACATCAGCCAATTGGACATTGTATGCCATCCCAGGATCCAAGATTCCTGCAAGATGCCTAGATGCCCTCTAGAGTATTTCAGATGCTAGATTCCCTCTAGAAGCCAGAGAATATTCCACTACCAGGGAGCCCATAATTCCAAGGAAGTACCTGCGCCCTAGCCCAAAGAAGATTCAAGGCCTAGGTTCATAAGAACCAAGATGCTATTTTTATTCCGGGAATATTCCATCCAAGGCACCCCAGCTTCCAGGAGGCCCAAAGCCCATGCGTCCCAAGCCCTTGGCCGGCCCATTGCTGCCCCATGAGCCCAACACGCCATTCAAAGGAGGCGTCCCCAAGTGTTGTCTTGGTCCAAGCTAGGAGGAATCCAAGTGGAAGGAGGAAATCAAGTTCTTATTCTATTCAACTAGTATACTCCTAGTTCTAAGTTTATTTTGTAGTCTTTCTCTCACTTAAATTGTGTAAACGTATTCTAACTACGAGAAGACTTGTAATCCCTTTAGGAGAGGGCATGGGATCTCTATAAATACCCTACCCCTCTTCCTCTTATAATAATCTTTTTATTATATGAATTAAATTTTGCTGAAATTTTGAGTTATTTGATTTGTGCTCTTGTGTTGGTGTTGGTGTTTTGGTATTTGTTGGTTGCTTTGTGTGTCCTAGTCGAACCCCTGCTGCCCTAGCATCCTTCTACATCCCAGAAGATCAGCCACGCCCAAGAGAAGAGTGCCCTTGCTGCCGTCCAAGTGAAGGAATCCCTTCTTCTCTAGGATGATAACTTTTAACCCTAATCCTGCATCAACCCAAACCTTAGTTTCTTTCCCTTTTATTATTTGCTATTTTGATTGACCTCTGATGCTTGCAGGATCCCTGAGGTGTCTCACCTTCCCAGAGGAGGCTTTCCTTGCCTCCAGGACCGCCCAGATCAACCATCAAATCCAAGGGAACTGAAGCTTCATCATCCAGGCTCCAATCAGAGTGTGAGTGATCTCTTCAATTGCTGAATCTACAATCACTGACTGGTAACATCCTTCCCTTCTCTTAATTTTTGATTTGTTAAAGATAAGCTATCATAAGCCGAGAATTCTTTAATTCTCGAGTCCTGACTTTTATTATTTTACATGAGTATACCTGCGATATGATGATTCTTTGCATTGCCGATTATCCTGCTAGTTCTTAATTTTGGGAATCTAGCCTGCAAATTAAAATTATAAAAAATTCTAAAAAAATAGTTTAATATTTTTCCTATATGTTTAGTAATCTTAGAGTCATCCCGCATCAGTTTGGTATTAGAGCAGGTTTAGGATAGCATTCATTTGCATTAGGATCACAAACCCTAATTTCTGCATCCTGCTAGCTGCATTAGGTATCAATTTTTATCTGATTTCAACCATCTAGGAATTTTTTTTTTTATGAAATCTGCACGACATGTTCTATGTCTTATCCTCTATTTTATCAAAAATTTAATTAATTTTACAGAAATACTAATTCACTAAAATTCAGCATCTTAGAAACCCTAACAAAAATCTTGTTTTCTGCATCAGTCTGAAAACCCTAGGATTTACATCATCATCTGATTTTTGTTTTGCATAAAATTTGGTATAGTTCATCATCACCATCCATCCTCTATTATGTAATTATTTTGATTTTTTTCTGCATCAGTAACTATGTCAAAATCCGCATCATCTGAAATCCTAATTTTCTGAATTTCGCTATTTCTACCTCTTAACTCCACCAAACCTAACCAACTTCCACACACCCAATCCCAAGCCCAATTTGTTGCTAACCTAATCGACCTAAACTTAACTTGCCATCTCATAGAACACATATAAAATATTTTTATTTTTTTGATTATTTTAGATTGCATCAGGACCATCGATTGCCATCATCTTTTTAACCTAATCTTAAGGGCAATTGCTATCTAACATCAGGGCAGGATTTCATCCCTGTCCTAGGCCCAAAATAACCATCATCATTCTGATCTAAGCCTAATTAAAATTAATTAGACCTAATTTATCCTAGAGGGCTAGGTGACACCAACAGGTCGGGTCCGAATTGTGTGGGCCAACTAGTGTATTTAATCCTGTGGCTATTATTGAAATATGGTATCTAAGGCTGAGGGTCCAGAGTCAAACGATCTAAGTGGTATTGTAGTTTTTTAATTAGGTCCCTGCGAAAGCAGGGGGGCCTCCTACACTCCCACCCTCTACCTGGCCAGAGGAAGGATTAGCTGCTGGGTTAAGTGTAAGTTAAGCCGACCCATTCAGTTTTGGCTATAGGTCTAGGAAACCCTAGAATTACTGATCCTTTGCATGCTTGGCTGTACAATCTTATTCTGATTGATTGTTTGATTGCATGACCATTAGACTAGGAACCCAATAACAAAGTCTAAACCCCAACCCAGCTCAGCCATAGATCCCAGTCTAGAGGCCTTCATGAAAGCCATAACCGATCAGTTTACCCAAATGAACCTCAAATTTGACCAAACCAATACCCAATTGAACCAAAAGTTTGATCAATCCAATACCCAGATCAATAATCGACTTGACTAATTAACCCAAACCAACAACTAGGCAACCACTAGGATCGACCAATTAACCATTATACTAGACCAAGTAGAAGATCAATTAGGTACTATAAGAGAAAACCCAAGACTCCAATGCTGAACCTAATCCTGACCCTTCCTGTTCCACCTCTCAAAATCCTAGGAGAACCTAAACCTAGGTTCAATTTATGGAACCCAACCCTAGGAGAACCCAGACTCAAGAGCCATTTGAAGAACCTAACCATAGGGGAGTTCAACCTCAGGAACCATACCAAGATCCCAACCATAGGAGAGTCCACAACCCTGACCATATCCAGGAACCCAACCGTAGAAAGCCCCAACATGAAGTTCATGACCAAGATGAAAGGGCCATGAGAAATATTAGGATAGAAGCACCTATCTTTGATGGAAGTCTTGAACCAAAGGTCTATGTAGATTGGGTAGGAGATATGGATTATTATTTTGAATGGTATGAAATGAGTGAAGGGATGAAATATAAATTTGCCAAGATGAGGTTGATTCATCAAGCTAGATTACATTGGGCTAATCTCGAGTGTACTAGGAGACAGTGAGCCCTTCCACCTATAACTACTTGGCAAGAGATGAAATTGCAACTCAAGGAGAAATACCTACCAGAATCCTACAATCAACAGCTCTTAAGATCAATGGAACAAAATTTGTCAAGGGAATAGATCAGTGTCAGATTATATTACTGAATTTGATGAGTTTGCTGTTAGGTATGGTGTAACCGAGTCTTTAGAACAAACCCTATCTAGGTTTAGAATTGGATTACATGAAGACATCAAAAGGAAATTATACAAGAGGGAGGTCGATGATTTGGAATAAGCCTATCAAATAGCTAGACATTATGAACAATTCCAAAGAGGACCTATATATCAGAAATCTGAACTATTAGAAACAATACCAAATTCCCAAGATCCAACCCAAACTAGGTATATCAGGGTAGACCTAATCCCAATTCCAATCCAGATCGATTTAACCCCAACCCAGTTAAGCCAAACCCTAATCCAGTCGGACCCAACCCTAACCCAATCCGATTTAATCCCAACCCAATCCGTTCCAACCCTAACCCATCTCGACCTAACTCGAGTCCGAGTCCATCTAATTCAAGTAATTCTGCACCTGCTATAATCGATAAGGGTAAGGCACTTACATTTCAGAAAGCCCCAAGCCCCAGTCCTAATGCTTGTTTTAGGTGTAATAAGGTAGGCCACTATACTAGCCAGTGTCCCACCAGATCATTACACATAGGGGAGCTAGAGGAACAAGAGCCTGAACCCAATAATGAGGATGTAGAAGAAGAAATTTATAAGGCTGAACCAGACTTGGTAGAAGAATACGATGGAGATGAGGTGGAATTTGATCAAATAGGGGTAGTTAGATATATTTTGACCCAAGCCCAAATTAAGGAAGATTGGCATAGGACTAGCATCCTACAGACTTTTGTAAAACTTGGGAATAAAGTATGTAAGATTATAATAGATAGTGGGAGTTGTGTCAATACCATTGCTACTGAAACAGCTAAATCCCTAGGCTTGACCCTAGTTCCACACCCCAGCCCCTATCAAGTATCATGGGTAGATTCCACCTTTATGCCAATCAAGTCTAGGTGCCAAATTTTAATTAAATTGCAATCATATGAAGAAGAGATTTGGTGTGATGTCCTTCCCATGAAGGCCATTAGTATCATTCTAGGTCGACCATGGCTTTACGATCATGATGCTGCCCTATCTGGTCGAACCAACATCTGTACCTTTCATCATCATGGGAAGAAATTTGTGATTCACCCCACTCAGCCTAGAAATTTAATTTAGAGAAATTCTAGTAGTCTTAGATCTTGTAGAGTCTTGGGAGCCAGCAGTGATACCCAGCGAGCCCCTTGAGCCACTTCCTTTCTTTATGAGTAAACCCATCCCAGAGCGACCACATACAATTTGGCCTTTTGGTGAGGAAAAGATTGAGAGAACCCTGGACGATCAAGCCATTAGTATCCAGGATAGAGACTGTCAGCGGTATTTGGTCCAGTGGCAAGGTTGGCCAGAATCTGAGAACTTGTGGAATGCTGGTGCAGATCTGCAGCGCCTCATCCCAGAACCTCCTTGAGCATTCAAATTGACCCTTACTCAACGGGGTTGAGTTCCTCCCACCTTGGAAGAATTGGTGGGGACACCAGGATCAGACACAGATCACTGGATCCCATATGATTTACTGATTAGGGTTTTTTTAGAACCTTAGTTATGTGTCACAATTTTGTAATCAATTAAGATTGAGTCATGTAATAAGTTGAGACTAGTTGATTTGTCTCAACCCAGTCCAGTTTATTGAGTCCTGTATTTCAGTCATGAGTCAAGTGAGAGTTAATTTTGGTACAAGAGAAGAGGATACACTATTTTGGAGTTCCACCAGGCCTCATCCAGGAGCCAAAGGTCTTCACATCAGCCAATTGGACCTTGTATGCCATCCCAGGGTCCAAGATTTCTACAAGATGCCCAGATGCCCTCCAGATGCTTTCCAGATACTTTTTAGATGCCAGATTCCCTCCAGATGCCAGAGAATATTCCAATACCAGGGAGCCCATGATTCCAAGGAAGTACCTGCACCCCAGCCCAAAGAAGATATAAGGCCCAGGTCCATAAGAACCAAGATGCTATTTTTATTCCGGGAATATTCCATCCAGGGCACCCCAACTTCCAGGAGGCCCAAAGCCCATGCGCCGCAAGCCCTTGGCCTTGGCCAGCCCATTGCTACCCCATGAGCCCAACACGTTATTCAAAGGAGTCATCCCTAAGTGTTGACTTGGTCCAAGCTAGGAGGAGTCCAAGTGGAAGGAGGAAATCAAGTTCTTATTCTATGCAACTAGTATACTCCTAGTTCTAGGTTTATTTTGTAGTCTTTCTCCCAGTTAAATTGTATAAACCTATTCTAACTACGAGAAGGCTTGTAATCCCTTTAGGAGAGGGCATGGGATCTCTATAAATACCCCACCCGTCTTCCTCTTGTAATAATCTTTTTATCATATGAATTAAACTTTGCTAAAATTTTGAGTTAATTGATTTGTGCTCTTGTGTTGGTGTTGGTGTTTCAGTATTTGTTGGTTGCTTTATGTGCCCTAGCCAAACCCCTGCTGCCCTAGCATCCTTCTATGTCCCAGAAGATTAGCCATGCCCAAGAGAAGAGTGCCCTTGCTGCCGTCCAAGTGAAGGAACCCCTTCTTCTCCAGGCTGCCAACTCTAACCCTAGTTTCTTTTCCTTTTATTATTTGCTATTTTGATTGACCTCTGATGCTTGCAGGATCCCCGAGGTGTCTCACCTTCCCAGAGGAGGCTTTCCTTGCCTCGAGGATCGCCCAGATCAGCCATCAAATTCAAGGGAACTGAAGCTTCATCATCCAGGCTCCAATCAGAGTGTGAATGATCTCTTCAATTGCTGAGTCTACAATCCCTGACTGGTAACATCCTTTCCTTCTCTTGATTTATGATTTGTTGAAGATAAGCTATCCTAAGCTAGGAATTTCTCAATTCTCGGATCCTGACTTTTATTATTTTGCATGAGTATGCCTACGATATGATGATTCTTTGCATTGCTGATTATCTTGCTAGTTCTTACTTAATTTTGGAAATCTAGCCTGCAAATTAAAATTATAAAATAATTAAAAAATCTAGTTTATTATTTTTTTTGTATGTTTAGTAATCTTAGAGTCATCCTGCATCAGCATCCTTTATAATCAGCATTAGAGTAACCAATTAAATCAATTGTAAAGTTCTTAGAATACCATAAGTCTAAGTTAGATGTTCCTTTTAAGTATTTTATGATTTTTTTGATAGCAAGTATATATGATACTTTAGAATTTGATTAAAACCTAGTGCATATACAAATACTGAATAAAATATCAAGCCTACTTATAATTAAATATAGCAAAGATTCAATCATACCTTGATATAGCTTTTGATCAATGCTATTACCATTTTCATCTTTGACAAGTTTACAGATAGGACTCAATAGTATCGATTTTTTTGCAGTTTCCATTCCAAAATTCTTGAGTAACTCGATGTATTTAGTTTAGTTGATGAAAATCCCTTCCTTTATTTTTTGATTTGAAGTTAAAGGAAAAATGTAGCTCACCCATTATGTTCATTTCAAATTCATTCTGCATAAGCTTCATAACTTTTTTATTAGTTGAACCAAAAATAATATCATCCATATATTTGTACAACTAACATATCATCTTCTTTTCTTTTTATAAATAGAGTTATATTTATACTTCCTCTTATAAAATTATTTTCAAGTAGAAATTTACTAAGTCTTTCATATTGTTGCTGCCTGGATCGTCGTGGCCTGCAGCTCTGGTACATTGCCATTGCATCGGGTGCCTCCTCCTCCTCCCGTCGGGGGTGCCCTCCCCCTCGGCCTCGCTCCGGGTGTGTTGGCTCTTTGGCTTGCTCAGCCTGCAAATAGAGGAGACCCAGGCTAGGAATTTTGGGAGGACACTCCAACGATCAAGTCAGTGGGATGATTGAGGAGAACATAAAACCTCTAAGACGGAGAGCTTGGGGGACTCCCTCGCCTTAGGGGGTGACATGATAAAGATATTCAAATAATATAAAGAATAAGATAATGATGCCTGAATGGTAGAAGGAAGGAATGGAGAGTGGGAAGCGGGGAGGTTCTCTAGCTGACTCCTTGGCTACTGAGCTCTTGGGGGGCTTGCTCACTTGCCTCTTCCCCTCCTCCTGTGTCGCCTCTTACCTTTCTTACCTTGCACCTGCGGGCTCCCTCCCTTTTTCTTTTTCCGGTCCTTCTTTTTCTTTTTTTCCAGGGGCCTCCCTTTTGCTGGGGGTGCTGTTTTTCTTATGAGGGGCAAGCGCTGGGCCACTGAGCCCCGTGCCATGGTGAAGTCTTTCCATTTCTGGATGGACCATCCAAGCATTCAGGGCCTGTGGCTTGGACAAGATTCTCCTTCTAGGAGAACTCTGGGTCTAGCACCGTGCGAGCTAGCATCCCTCGGCCATACGGTGGTGGACGTGGCAGCGTATGGCTGGACCCTGGATCTGACAGGGCTTGTCTTGTTCAAAGCATGCGGGTGGCGTGTTGCAGAATTGGCATTGGTGGCAAGACGTGCACCACTTCTCGGAGATTGCGGGTGGACAGTGATCGCGGTTTGAATTCTTGCTGATCTTTCCCTCCTCCGTTGCTGGCAAGAATTCCGGCCTTTGCATGGCTTGGAAGGATCTCACGAGGGGGTCCTCCTTCGGCAGCATGAGCTCGACCCTGGGCCGGGAGCTGATCTCAGACAGAGGGCTCACCCATGAGCTCGACCTCGATTGGGAGCTAGCCTTGGAGGGCTTGCTTTATAAACTCTGCCTCTACCGGGAGAGCCGACTTTATGAGCTCTGCTTTGGCCAGGAGCTGGCATCGAACGGAGGACTCGCTTCATGAGCTCACCCCAGCTGGGAGCTGACCTCGGTAAGGGGGGCTGACTTCAGTCGCATGAACACGATCCTGGCCGGGCGCTGACCTCAGTCGGAGGGCTAACTCCATGAGCTTGATTCTGACTAGGAGATGACCTTGGCAGGGGGCTTGCCTTGGCCTTCCACTCGGGAGCCGCATCCAGGTGGCAGGCCCCACCTATGCGGTCATTGGCTGGCAACTGTGTAGGCTCCATGTAAGCGGATGTTGGCATGTCAGACTCCATAGCAGCGGATGTTGCCACATCACATACCATGCTTTAGGTGCTTGTTTTAAACTATATAATGCTTTGCTAAACTTAAAAATATGATTTAGAAAATATGACATTCAAATCCATGGGCAAAAACTTTTTCAAAAATATATCTATTTAAGAAAGCTTTTTTTTACATTTGTTTAAAAAAGTTTGAAATTCATGCAGCATGCAAATGTGAGCAATAATCTTATAGCTTCTAATCTTACTATAGATACATATGTTTTATCAAAATCTATTCCCTCTTTTTGGTTATAATCTTTAGCCACTAATATTGCTTTATTTCTAACAACATTCTCCTTTTTATCTAGATTATTCCTAAATACCTATTTTCTACTAATAACAGGATGCTCTTTAGGTTTACTAACTAATGTCTATATATTATTTCTTTTAAATTATTATTTTTATATAGCCATTATCCAATTTAGATCTTTTTTAACTTTCTCTATGCAATTACGTTCAACTTAAAAAATAAATGCTAAATAATCAAATATATCTCTAAATGATGATATAGTTCTAACACTTTGAGAAGGATCTCCTATAATCAAATTTTTAGGGTGTTTATGTATGTACCTCCATTCTTTTAGCAAATCACCATGCTTTGTTATAACTTACCCCTTCTTTTTCTTCATTTGGCTTGTCTTTCAAACTTAACTCCTTCATTTCTTCATTCATTGTACCTATATCATTTTCAACAAACTCTTCTTTTCTTGAAGGTGAGGGGTTAGTCTCATAAAAAATTACATATATAGATTCTTCAATAACTAATAAAGTTCTCTTGTTGAAGACTATATAAGCTTTACTTAATATAAAATATTCTAGAAAGATATCCTTATCAGATTTTGCATCAAATTTATCAAGATTATCTTTTCTATTTTTTAAAATAAAGATCTACAACCAAAAATATCGAAATAGCTTATATTAGGTTTTCTATAGTTCCAAAGCTCATAGGGGGTTTTGTTTAAAACATGTCAGATTCGAATATGGTTCAAAATATAATAAGCAGTGTTAATTGCTTCAGCTCAAAAACATTTTGAAAGCTTTCTTTTACATAACATAGTTCATGCCATCTCTTGTAATATCCTAATTTTCTTTCAACAACATCATTTTGTTGTAGCGTTCTTGAAACTAAAAAATTATGTTATATTTTATTTTCATTGCAAAACTCTTGAATGTTTTGGTTTCTAAATTCTGTGCCATGATCACTTTAGATTGAAATAATAGAAAGATTTTTTTGATCTAAAACTTTTTTTTATAAAATTTTAGAAAAATGGCTAAGGCTTCATCTTTATGTGCCAAAAATAAAATCCATGTGAATCTTGAAAAATTATTTTCTATCACAAGTCCAAACATTTTCCTCCTAGGATTATGGTCCTAGTAGGTTTAAATAAGTTGATGCAAAGTAGTTCCAAAAGTCTGAAGTTAAAATAATATTTTGAGTTTACAAGATCTCCTAGTTTGTTTTCTATATTGGTAAGCATTATAAACATGATCTTTTTAAAAATTTATTTTAGGTAAATCCTTGACTAGATCTTTTGAAATTAATTTAGAAATTGTATTCATGCTAACATGTCCTAGTCTACGATGCCAAAGCCAACTAGTTTCTTTGATCCCAGCATTCATGGCCACTAAACTTGTATTACTCTTTACGGCTAGATCATTTAAATCTACTATATAAATATTTTCAATGTATATCCTATGAATTTAATTCTTGCATCAAATAAACTAGTGGCTATATACATAGATAACTTAAAAGTAACCTTGAAACCCTTATCACATAATTGACTAATACTTAATAAATTATGTTTCAAGTTATCAACTAGCAGAATATTCTCAATATAAGTAGCAGGTGATAGTTATTAAAAACATAATAATTAATTTAACTTTATTAAATTAACATTGATACTTTTATGTAGTGTTTTGTAGGAAATGATTATATGAATGCGAAGAGTTCGATTTTTAAAGTCCAATGGTGCAAATGGCATTCAAATCAAACTTGAAACGTGCTTGAAACCAATTTTTAAAGAAATAATAAGGAATTGCAAGAAGTTTAAAGTAGCCGATCCATGGTGGACCGACTGCTTGGTTCACGGGGTGCCTGTCGGTCCACAGTAGCCATTGCTGCCGGTCCATGGAATAGATCCATGGACTGGTGGCCTCCCCGAGCCGATTCTTCATCGAAGAAGTTGCCGGCACCCTTCCTCTAGCTGCCAAGTAGCCTCCTATGGCCAGAAAAGTCCAAATCGAGCCCACCAAGCTGCCAATCTCCACCCTCGTCATGCCATCTTAAACGGATCCAATCTACCATTGTCGTAGCCAATTTATCACCGAAAAAAGTCTTCAGAGAAGCTTCTCATCACCGTTGGAGCCACTACATGTCTCTTTTCTTAGCTAGAGAACCCCATGGCCACCGACTCCACCTTGTCCCTCCTTTCTGCGAGGGCTCCAAGTCCATCGCCAAGAAGCTCTATGACACTGTTTACAAGCTCACCTCCAGCTTCCTCCTCGATGATGGCTGGTCGGAGTTCCTCCCCTCCATGGTTCCATGGCTGACATCCTTGTCTTCCCCAACATCCATCATCAATCCATCATTCGGCACCCTTCACATGATCACCTTCT
This sequence comes from Areca catechu, assembly GCA_021397845.1. NCBI lineage: Eukaryota > Viridiplantae > Streptophyta > Magnoliopsida > Arecales > Arecaceae > Areca > Areca catechu. The sequence continues at coordinate 116,675,696 of CM038044.1, read as the reverse complement.
TCACCAAGCTAGGACATTGCTGCTGCTCCTCTTCAGATCTCCGTCGGCCTTCATTTCCTTTGTTACGAACTTGAGATCTCTCTTATAATTGAAGATTCTGTCTGGAGCTGGATAGGCAATGTCCAAATGAGAAACAAGGTCTCCATCATGGACTTCTGGATGGATACACCAGAGTTTGAATTTGAAAAATGAGGTTGGAATGGAATAATAGAAATCATGTGTGATGGTTGGATGGGTGCGATGATTAAGCGAATAGCTCTGACAGAACCAAAGGATGTTGGGGGGATTGCGATGGAAAACCAACACAATTCCCATGCCCCTATAATCTTTTCTCCATTCTCAAAAGAAGCAGCATTTGGAGCTCTTGGGATATTCTGCACTCTTTCCATCATACTCTCCTCAATCCTTTCCACTTCCTTATTTTCTTTTCTCCTTCTATTTTTGGCATTCTCTCTGTTTCCATCTTCTCACCCTTCCACCCTCTATTCACTTCCATTCCCTGCTCTCTTTTATCCGACTTCCCTTCTAACACCACTATTGCTTCCTGGTTTCCTGGTTTCTAGCGTACCACACCGCTGTTCCATCTGCTTCGATCTATCCTGGTGATGCTGCTCCACCTTCCGATCTCTATCAAGTTTTCATGGGAAGCATGATCTTAGGGAAGAGGAATTAATATTTTAGCAAGTTGTTTTAAGATGTGTTTCATTTTTATGTTATGAAATAAAAGGTCACATTACTTCATATTTATCCATGTTATTTTTTTTACTAAGTGTTTTTTGAGTGAATGTGATTTTTGACTAATCTATTCCTAAAAGGAACGGGTCATGATCTGGGGGTACGGGCCATACTCTCATTAGGATAGATCATATCTTGGTTATATTTATCATTAATTCTCTTTTTGTTTGATTTCTATTATTTTATTACATATTTTTTGAAATAACTACAAAAATTTCTATGGATTCGATCCTTACTCCCACTACTTACCTAAGAATAGTGAAATTAAAGTACTAAAATTGGTGCATAGCGATGTTCATTAGATTTTTTGGCACCGTTGCCGGGAACCTTTGGCATGTTATTTTTAAAAAAAATTAAAATTTTTAAAAAATAATTTAAAGAATAGTAGTTAGTATTTATCAATCTTGAGTATCCTGACATAAGGTTGTCTGGCATAACTTTTAGTTATGTTGAATGGTTATCCTAAGATACAAAAAGGTTGAATAGACTTAAAAAACTTTTAAAAAAAATCTAAAAATAAAAAAAAATTTGAGGAAAAAAACTCAAAGTTTTGACATCCTCATAACTTATTAGGATATTAAAGACTTAACCATAAAAAATATAAAAAAAATAATTAATTTAATTTTGCTTGTGCGATAACTTTAAAGTTTGGATACCTTATTTGTTGCATTGCATTTCATCTCTCCATAATTAACTTTAAGGACATAACCCTATTAATTAAATAAGGAGGAGAGTTCATTACCCTTCTGTCCATAAATCATCACCCTGCATTTGCATTGACCCAGACCTTAACTGTTAAAATTAATTAGATGTTGTCCCTAAAAATTTTAAGCTCAATAGGGCAAGGGAATCCTATAGTTGGATTGAGTTCAGATAAGTTAGTTGCTCAGTGTCTAAGGCAAGTGATTCAGGGATAAGAACCCGAAGGAAGGTGGTTCTTTAATTGGTTCCATTCACTTACCTGGCCAATTTTAATTAGTGTCTAAGGCAAGCAACGGGGGGACCCCCACCAACCTTACACTTACCTAATCGAGTCAATTAATTGATCTTGGGCTTGGAGTGCTCAAAGATAACCTTGAAATAGTTAGGAGCTATTTAGACTCAAGTAAACCACAAGGTAGAATTGATTTTGATTATATCACTTGTTTAAAAAAAAAGTTAATTAAAATAAGTCTTCCCTCTTCCTAGTCTAGGACTCTCTTAGGAGTCTTTCCTTTAGTCCTCTTCTCAATCTTCCAATTTTTTAATTAAATAATAAAATTATTAAAAAATTGAACTACTGTTTGTTTTAGAGTATTACTGTAGGGTATATGCTAGGTCGACGATCTTTAGAACCTAAAATCATACCCCTAAATCCAGAAATAGATAGAACTTGCAGAGCAAATAGATCACGAACTATGAACCCCAATCAAGAAATCGATCCACCATGATAATTGGAGTACTTCACTCCTTCTAAATATACCTATTCTCCATGTATTCAAATACCTCTAGTAGAGACTGTGCAGTATGAAATCAAGTTGATGCGGATGAACCTAAGACTGACATGAATGCAAAAAAATAGTAACTAATTTTTTTTGTATTTTTTTAGAGATTTAATTTGGAGGCTAAAGTCCCGAAAATAAGTAAAGACTAGTATGCAAACTAGCAATGAAAGGAACTAACATACCTGCATATGAACTCATGCAGAATAATAAAAGAAGGACATCGAGGATTGAGAAACTCCCAGTTAGGATAGCATACCTTCAATGAAATCATAAATTAGGAGGGGAAGAATTGTACCAAACAACGATTCGAAGATTCGATTGAAGATGAGGTCACACAGCACTCTGGATCGTCGCCTGGAAGATAAGCCTATTGTCTACAGATCAGTCAACTATATTGGTTGGTCCAGGAGGCAAAGAGGGCCTCCTCCTTGGAGGTGAACACCTCGGGGATCCTGCAAGCATTAGAGACTTGTTAGGAAGCAAATAAGAAAACAATAGTATGGAATTAGGGTTTGAAAGAAGGAATAATTGGGTTTGTTGAAGCTGGCGGCTGGGATGTGGAAGAAGACTCCTTGCTTATGGATGGCTAGGGCTTCCTTCCTTGGGCATGTTAGGGCTTGGATGAAGGTTGCTTTGGGCGGCTAGGGCTTGAAGGGATTAGGGCACACAAGTCACTCACACTCACTTCAAAGAACACAACAAGCTAAGAAAAATTTCTCTAGAGTTTGATTTCATGAATAAGAGTTGATTACAAGAGGAAAAGAGGTGGGGTATTTATAGATGTTCCATGCCCTCTCCTTGTTAGAATAGGATTACAAAATTTGCTTAGGACTAAGAATACATAATTTGAAAAGGATTAACACTTGATTCCTAGTAGGATGAGGACTTCCTTCTCCTTCTTGGACTTGGTCAAAGCTCCCTCTCTTGGGCTTGGACGCCAACTTGGATTGGGCATGGACTTTTGGGCAGTAAGGGCATCTCCAAATTGGGCTTGGGCAGCCTCCAAAGGCTTGGTGCTTGACCCCTTAGTGGGCTAGAAACCCTGGGCACCTTGTGCTTCTGGGCTAGGTGCTTGGAAGAATATTCCTGGGATGGCGCCTGTAATCTTCATGTGTGGGACTTCATGGGCTTGGATTCTGCTTTGATGTGGGAGGGCCTGGTGAAGACTTTGGCTGGTGATCCTCCTCTTGTATGAAACTGACTTGTACTGGACTAACACCAACTTACAGGACTCAACTGGACTGGACTGAGGTTGAGACATCTCAACTTATTACAGGACTCAAATCAACTGGACTAACTTGATTACAAAACTTGATACATTATTAAGGGCTCAAAATCCTAAACAGTAAACCAGATAGGGCCCAGTAATCTGTGTCGGATCCTGGTGCCCCCACCAATTCTCTCGGGATGGGAGGAACTCGACCTTGTCGAGTAAGGGTTAACTCGGCTCTCATATTATTCAAGAAGGTCTAGGTTGAGGCATTGCAGATCCTCTTGGGTGATCCACAAGTCCTCATATTTTGGCCAACCTTGCCATCGAACCAAATACCATTGATAGCCTCTATTTCGGATACTGATGGCTTGATCATCCGGGATGTGCTCAATCCTTTCCTCACTAATAGGCCAGTTTGTAGGTGGACACTCTGGGGTGGGTTCACTCTCAAGGAAAGAGATAGGTCCAAAGGGCTCGCTAGGTATCGTTGCTGACTCTTGGTACTCCACAAGATTTGAAATATTGAAGATTGAATTAATACCTAACTCGGGTAGCAACTAGAGCACATAGGTATTGGATCCAACTCTCTTTATTTTCTGAAAGGTCAGCTCTGCGAGCATGTAGTTTCTTTATGGTCCCTTGAGGGAACCGCTCAATCCTAAGCCTGATCACACATAATCCCCTGCAAAAAACTCTTTAGCTCTTTTTCGGAAATTAGCCAAGTTTTTACAGATTTCATTACTTATATTTATCTTTTGACTAATTTCCTTATGCAACTCCCTAACATGCTGTGTAAAGGACTCAGCAGACTCAGAAATTCATGCATGCAAGGGTAAGGGGATCAGATCAAGAGGTTTATTTGGTTTGTAACCATGAACAACCTCAAATGGACTTTTTTCTATGGACCTATTAATAGAACTGTTGTAAGCAAATTCAGCTCGGGATAAAAGAAGGTCCCAATTCCCAGTATTTTCACCTACGATGCATCTAAGCAGATTTCCTAAACTTCGGTTTACTACCTCGGTTTGGCCATCTGTTTGAGGGTGGTAGGCTGTAGAAAACTTAAGCTTGGTTCCTAATAAGTGCCAAAGGGTCTTCCAGAAGTAACTGGTGAAACGAACATCCCTATCAGACACTACAATCTTAGGAAGGCCATGTAACCTAACCACATGATCAAGGAAAAGTCGGGCTACTTTGGATGCGTCAAAAGTTTGAGAGCACGGTATGAAATGGGCCATTTTCGGAAACCTATCGACCACTACACTTACGGAGTCATGTTTCTTTAGGGTCTTAGGTAGGCCTAACACAAAGTCCATGCTAAGGTTCTGCCATGGATGATCTGGTACGGGTAAAGGGATGTATAAGCCAGTGTTTTGCTTCTACTATTTTGTAACAGCACAAGTTCGACATTTGGACACTATGTGAGCAACATCCCATTTTAAACTAGGCCAAAAGAACTGGTCCTCTACAGCTAAGATAGTTTTGTTCCTGCCAAAGTGACTAGCAAGGCCTCCTACATGGGTTTCCTAGATTAAGAGTTCTCTAAGTGAAGTCCTGGGAATACATAGCCTATTATTTCTAAAGAGGTAACCATCTTGAAGGGTGTATTTACTATGGGTACTAGATGGTCCTTGGGCAAGAGATTGGAAAATGTCACTGAAGTCTGGACATGTCTCATATTCTCCTTTCAATCGATCGAATCCAATGACTTCAGTGCTAACAGAGTTTAACAGCAAGGCACGTCGACTAAGGGTATTTGCTACCTATTTTTCGGTTTTAGCCTGATATTTTAGTACAAAGGTATAGGCTTGTATAAACTCTACCCATTTGGCGTGCCTAGGGTTTAACTTTTTCTGGGAGTTTAGGAATCGGAGTGCTTCATGGTAGAGTAAAGGACAAACTCCTGGGGTAGTAAATAATGTCTCTAGTATCTAAGGGCTTGTACTATCTCATATAATTCCTTATCATAGATTGAGTATTTAAGCTTAGCCTCATTAAGTTTTTCACTAAAGAAAGCTACTAGGTGATTTTCTTGGCTCAAAACTCCTTCTATGCCTACTCCCGATGCATCACAAGCTACCTTAAAGACTTTGGAGAAATAAGGTAATCTCAAGATAGGTGCTTGTGTTATCTTATTCTTAATTTCTAGGAAGGCTCTATCAGCTGCTTTACTCCACTCAAAATTGCCCTTTCTAATACAATCAGTTATGGGTGCAACAATGGTGCTAAATTCCCTGATAAATCTCCTATAGAAAGTGGCTAGACCATGAAAACTACGTACTTCATGGATACTAGTGGGTACTGGCCACTCTACTATAGATCTAACCTTTTCAGGATCAGCTGACACTCCATCAGGGGTCACCACAAATCCTAAGAAAATGACTCTATGGGTCAGGAAATCACACTTTTTTAAGTTGGCATAGAGATTCTCCTTCCTAAGGATTTGGCAAATCTATCTCAGGTGATCCAAGTGGTCTTCCTTAGTCCTACTATAGATTAGGATGTCATCAAAATAAACCACTACAAATTTTTCTATGAACATCCTTAAGACTTGGGTCATAATTCTCATAAAGGTGCTAGGGGCATTGGATAACCCAAAAGGCATAACAATCCATTCATTCAGACCATCCTTGGTTTTAAATGCTGTTTTCCACTCATCCCTGGTCTGATTCTAACATGATGATAGCTACTCTTAAGGTCAATTTTTGAAAAGATGGTTGCACCGGCCATCATATCTAACATATCATCCAATCGGGGGATGGGAAACCTATACTTCACAGTGATTTTATTTATGGCACGGCTATCGACACATATTCTCCACGTGCCATCTTTCTTAGGGGTTAATAGGGCTGGTACAGCACAAGGACGTAGGTTCTCCTTAATAAATCCTTTTCTAAGGAGTTCACCTACCTGTCTTTGAAGCTCTAAATATTCAGTTGGGTTCATTCTATAGTGGGGCAGATTGGGTAGGGTGGCTCTTGGAACTAGATCTATAACATGTTGGACATCCCTTAGTGGTGGTAGCTGGTCAAGTAAATCATCAGGAAATATATCATTAAATTCACTTAAGATTTCTTTGACCTCCTGAGGGTACTCTTTATCAGATTGTGATGGGGATCCAAGGCAGGTTCGAGTATTTTTCTATTTTTTCTTATTTTCTCAGAATTTTTTATTTTTCTATTCCCGCTATTCTGACTATCCCCGCTATTCTGGTTTTGTTCTTGGTTTATCCTCGAGTTATCCCAGTTTTATTCCATCGTCACTGTCTTTCTCCCGTGGTTTTAAAACGAATTTTAAAACCCTAGCCTCCACCCCGCCGGTGCCAGATCCGGGTCACCCGACCCCCGGCTGCCACCGCCAAACCGCCGCCGGTGCTCGCCGGCCCCCGCCCTCGCTGGAGAAGCCACCGTCGCCGCCCCACGCCCGTGGGAAGACGAACGGACGCGGAGGCGTCCGCTCGCCACGGCCCACGGCCGCCGCTGCTGCCGCCGTTCCTGCCGCCCACCGGCCCTCGCTCGGCCGTCGGTGGGGTCCGCCGCCGTCCATGCCCGTGGGAAGATGAACGGACGCGGGAGGCGTCCGTCCGCCCACGTGCGCCCCTGCACCACCGCCGCCACCCACACGTCCACCGGCCACCATCCCGCCGGCCCCGTCCATCCCCGCCGTCCACTGGCCATGCCGGTGCCCTGAGGTCTCCCACGGCCGTGGGAGACCAAATGGCACGCCCTGGGGCGTGCCGTGCCATTCTTGCGCCACCTCGCCCACAGCCCGTCGCCAGCCGTCCGCCGGCCTGTCCGCCACCCGCTTGTGTTCCGTCGGAGACCGTTCTTCCCTTCCACGACCGTGAGTTTGTATTTGCACAGATTTCAGAGCAGCCCATATTTCAGAGCAGCATGCTTTCTGGAGCAGATTATCAAGCTAACACACTCTTCAGAGCATATCAGCACTATTTTTGATGCAACATGAATTTTGATGTAATTTATTTTCCTTTTTTAGTTTTCTTAGAGGCTAAGAAACTGAGGGTTTTGGTTTTTCTATATAAAGGCCCCCTCTCCCTCTGTAATAATTAGAGAGAGTTGATATAGATTTTTGGGTTGGTTCCGGTTCTGGTTCTGGGCTGAGGTCCATTTTTCTTCGTTCCCTACTGTGTGCATTATGGGTTCGATGAGGGGTGTGAGGCGTTCCCTGCTATGTGCATTATGGGTTCGATGAGCACCCTAGTTATCCCCTATCTCGTCTTCTTTATCTCGTCTTCTTTATCTCCTCGTGTCCTTCGAGAGTCATCCTAACGCATCTATGTGAGAGCCCTGCTGCGTGCATTTTGGGTTCGATGGGAGCTCAGGGTAGCTGGTGCTGTGACCCCTTCGGGAGGGTAGCTTTATGCTCAGGGTAGCTGGTGCTGTGATCCCTCGGGAGGGTAGCTTTAGGCTTTGACCCCTGACTTTCTGTGTGCTTTCCCCGCTAGAGTGAGTCTCAAGGCCATGAGTTCCACTTCCCGGTCCCCCATCTTCATCCTTCCTTCGCCACATCCATCCAAAAAATTGAAAACAAAAGAGATCAGCTATCTTAGGATTTTAGTATCAGTATGCCCTAGTCCCGGGAGGCTTCTTAGCCCTCCCACGGTCCTAGTTTGTTTAGTTGTTTCCCTTTTTTCCAAATAACCATGTTACATCGATTTTTTGTCCCGCATCAATTTTGGTATCAGAGCGAGTTGTGGATTAGGGTGTGCTCCATCTTTCAAACTCGACGGAGTCGAGTTCTTCACGGTCGAGGAGAATGATGGGGATCCAAGGCAGGTCCGGGTATTTTTCTATTTTTTCTTATTTTCTCAGAATTTTTTTATTTTTCTATTCCCGCTATTCCGACTATCCCCGCTATTCTGGTTTTGTTCTTGGTTTATCCCCGAGTTATCCCAGTTTTATTCCATCTTCACTGTCTTTCTCCCATGGTTTTAAAACGGATTTCAAAACCCTAGCCTCCACCCCGCCGGTCCCAGATCCGGGCCGCCCGACCCCCGACCTCCACTGCCGAACCGCCGTCGGTGCTCGCCGGCCCCCGTCCTCGTCGGAGAAGCCACCGCCGTCGCCCCACGCCCGTGGGAAGATGAACGGACACGGAGGCATCCGCTCACCACGGCCCACGGCTGTCGCCGCCGCTGCCGCCGCCATCGCTGGCCCGCTGCCCGCCGCCATTCCTGCCGCCCGTCGACCCTCTCCCGGTCACCGGTGGGGTCCGCCGCCGTCCACGCCGGTGGGAAGATGAACGGATGCGGGAGGCGTCCGTCCGCCCACGTGCGCCCCTGCGCCATCGCCGCCTGCACGTCCGCCGGTCACCATCCCGCCGGCCCCGACCGTCCCCACCGTCCACCGGCCATGCCGGTGCCCTGAGGTCTCCCACGACCGTGGGAGACCAAACGGCATGCCCTGGGGCGTGCCATGCCATTCTTGCGCCACCTCGCCCGTAGCCCACCGCCAGCCGTCCGCCGGCCCGTCCGCCACCCGCTGGTGTTCCGCCGGAGACCATTCTTCCCTTCCACGACCGTGAGTTTGTGTTTACACAGATTTAGAGCAGCCCATATTTCAGAGCAGCACGCTTTCTGGGGCAGATTATCAAGCTAACACGCTCTTCAGAGCATATCAGCACTATTTTTGATGCAACATGAATTTTGATGTAATTTATTTTCCTTTTTTAGTTTTCTTAGAGGCTAAGAAACTGAGGGTTTTGGTTTTTCTATATAAAGGCCCCCTCTCCTCTTGTAATAATCAGAGAGAGTTGATATAGATTTTTGGGTTGGTTTCGGTTCTGGTTCTGGGCTGAGGCCCGTTTTTCTTCGTTCCCTGCTGTGTGCATTATGAGTTCGATGAGGGGTGTGAGGTGTTCCCTGCTGTGTGCATTATGGGTTCGATGAGCACCCTAATTATCCCCTATCTCATCTTCTTTATCTCCTCGTGTCCTTCGAGGGTCATCCTAGCGCATCTATGTGAGAGCCATACTGTGTGCATTTTGGGTTCGATGGGAGCTCAGGGTAGCTGGTGCTGTGACCCCTTCGGGAGGGTAGCTTTATGCTCAGGGTAGCTGGTGCTGTGATCCCTCGGGAGGGTAGCTTTAGGTTTTGACCCCTAACTTTTTGTGTGCGTTCCTCGCTAGAGTGAGTCTCAAGGCCATGAGTTTCACTTCTTGGTCCCCCATCTTCATCCTTCCTTCACCACATCCACCCAGAAAATTGAAAACAAAAGAGATCAGCTGTCTTAGGATTTTAGTGTCAGTATGTCCTAGTCCCGGGAGGCTTCTTAGCCCTCCCACGGTCCTAGTTTATTTAGTTGTTTCCCTGTTTTCCAAATAACCATGTTACATCGATTTTTTGTCCCGCATCAGATTGACTAGGTAAGTCTTTTGCAGTTAACATCCAAACCATAGTTCCCTTAGACATCTCCTTCTCTAGCTCTTTAGCAATGATTAAATTAACTCTAGTTTTCTTCACTTTTAGTGAGCTAGATCCTCTCTTAACTTTATCCTGGGGTGCAGTGGGGTTAATTGTAATCTTCTTCCCATGAAAGCTAAACATACATGCATTAGACCGGCCATATAGGGTAGCATCATGATCATAAAGCTAAGGTCTACTTAAAATTATACTGCTAACTCCCATGGGCACCACATCACACCACACTTTATCCCGATAAGACTGAAGCTGGATTTGGACTTGGCATCTGGACTTAATGGGTATAGATGTGGAGTCTATCCAAGAAACTTTATAAGGGCTCGGATGGGGAATTGGGTTTAAGCCTAGAGTTTTGACTGCCTTAAGTGAGATGGCATTCACAAAACTCTCACTATCAATGATTATTTTGCATACCTTATCCCCAATTTTTATAAAAGTTTGTAGGATGTTAGTCATACACCACTCTTCCTGTGTTTTGGTTTGGGATAGGATGCATGTAACTATCCCTACTAGGTTAGACTGATCAAAATCCTCCTCATCTCCCTCGTACTCCATTATCAAGTCTACCTCAGCTTCATAAACCTCTTCTCCCTTTTCATCATTGGGTTCAGGCTCCTCCTCCTCAGGCTCCCCTATGTGTAAAGATCTGGTGGGATATTGGCTAGCGTAATGACCTACCTTATTGCATCTAAAGAAAGCATTGGGACCGGGGCTTGGGTTTTTCTGAAATGCTGGTGCCTTACCCTTGTCATTCCTAAAAGTTACGGAATTGCTAGAACTGGTTTAACTCGGACTTGGGTTGGGACGAGGTGGTTATGGTTGGGACGGGTTGGGTTGGGATCAGGTCGAGTTGGGTTTGGGTTCTGTCGATTTGGATTTAGGTTAGGTCGAGTTAGATTAGAGTTGGGTCGGCCTGGGTAAGCTGGGTTCTGGTTTGGTCTAAAACTAGATGTATTGGTCCTAAAGGTCTCGGGTCGATGGGCTAATGGTACTTTATGAAATCTCTTAAAATTTTTAGCTATCTGATAGGCCTGCTCTATATGCTTAACTCCCCTTAAGTACAGTTCCCTTTGAATATCCTCTCGAAGGCCAGCTCTAAACCTGGATAAGGTCACTGGTTCAAGTTTATTTAGGGCACACCTAAGGGCACACTCATCAAACTGGGTTATATACTCTCTCACAGTCTTGGCTCCCTGCTTTAATCTTTGCCATTGGTCTAGGATACATTATTGGTAGTATGGGGGAACATATTTCTCTTTAAGTTTTAGCTTCATGGCTTCCTACGTGGCGATAAGAGGATGGTTTCTTCATCTACAGAGGTGCTCTACGTGTTCCCAGTATAACCTAGCTTGATCGATTAGCCTAAGCTTAACAAATTGACACTTCCTTTCATCACTCAAGGCATACCATTGAAAAGACTGCTCCATGCCTCCCTCCCAATCTATGTAGACCTTGGGATCTAGGGTTCCATCAAAGATGGGTGGATCTACTCTGATGCTCCTAAGGATTCTCTCATCATGGTCCCAGTCATCATGATTGGGCCTCTTAGGGTTGAGATCTTGGTAGGGTTCTTGGTGCTAGACTCTCCTAGGGTTGGGTTCCATGAAGTGGTCATGGTTTTGGGCTCTCCTAGGGTTGGGTTCCACAAAGTGGTCATGGTTTTAGACTCTCCTAGGGTTGGGTTCCATGAATTGATCATGAGTTTGGGCTCTCCTAGGGTTATGATAGGTGGAAAGGGGTGAATCAGGATCAGGGTCAGTATTAGACTATTGGGTTCTTTCTATGGTTCCTAATCAGTTCTCTACTTGGTCAAGCCTATTGGTTAATTGGTCAAGCCTATTGGTTGCTTGGTTATTCGATTGGGTCAATTGGTCAAATCTATTATTCATTTGGGTATTCAATTGGTTTATTTGGATGGTCAACTGGGCGAACTTGTGGTCCATTCGGTCAAATCATTCAGTCAAGGCCTTCATGAAAGTTTCTAGATTGGGTTCCATGGTTGAGCTGGGTTGGGGTTTAGACCGTTGGTATTGGGTTCCTAACCTAGTGGTCATGCAATCATTCAATTAGGGTATTATGATGTAGTCAGGCACACAAAGTTACCACGTGCTAGGGTTTGCTAGACTTAGAGCCAAAGAGGAATGGGTCTACTCAACTTACACTCAACTCAACAACTAATCCTTCCACTGGCTAGGTAAGAGGTTGGATGGTGGGAGGCTCCCCCTGCCTATGACAGGGTCCTAATTAAAAATCACCAGTCCATTTAGGGCATTTGCCTCTGGACCTCTAGCCTTAGATACTAGTTTTCAATAATAATTGGAGAATTGAATGCACTAGTTTACTCACACAACTCGGACCCGACCTGTTGGTGTCTCTAGCTCACTAGAGCAAATTAGATTGCTAATTGATTTTAATTAAGATTTGGGTATGAATGCAAGGGGATTGTTTTGGGCCCAAGATAGGTAATGACCTCCTGCCCTGATCTGAGATATTGAAAGTGCCCTTAAGATTAGTTTAATGATATAATGTGCATTCGATGAACTCTAATGTAATCTAAAACAAACAAAAAAAAAATTTTTTTGTCTTTTTATGAGGTAGCAAATTAAATTTAAGTTGATTAAGTTGTCAAACAAAATTTGGCTTGGGTTGAGATGGGGTCTGGAAGTTGATTAGATTTGGTTAAGTCAAGTATGCAGAAATCATAGAATAAAAAATTGGAGTTTATTTTGATGCAGAATTTGGTATGGTTTTTAGAGCAGAAAAAATTCTAAAAATTTTCAAGATAGAGGATTAGCAGTGAAGATGATCCCTACCAAATTTATATAGACTAAAATTCAGATAATGATACAATACCTAGGGTTTTTAGTGTACAGAAAATCAGGATTTCTGTTAGGATATTTAGGATGTAGATTTTTTGTAATTTTTTTGTTTCTGTAAAAATAATTAAAAATTATGAAAATTATCAAGATTGAATATAGAGTATGTCGAGCAAATTTCAATAAAAAACAAAATACCTAAGATAACAAAATAGATCAAAACTAAGACCCCTAATGCAGATGACAGGATGCAGAAAATCATAGATGAATGTTTTTTTATGTTTTAATGAAGATGCAAAATATCCTAAACTTTCTCTAAAACCAAACTGATGCAGGATGAACCTAAGATTGACATAAATGTAGAAAAATAGTAACTAATTTTTTTATATTCTTTTAGAGATTTAATTTGGAGGCTAAAGTCTCGAAAATAAGTAAAGATTAGCAGGCAAACTGACAATAAAAGGAACTAACATACCCACATATGAACTCATGTAGAATAATAAAAGAAGGACCTCAAGGATTAATAAACCCCTAGTTAGGATAGTGTACCTTCAATGAAATCAGAAATTAGGAGGGGAAAGGATTGTACCAAACAATGATTTGAAGATCCGGTCAAAGACGGGGTCATACAGCACTCTGGATTGTCGCCTGTAAGATAAGCCTGTTGTCCATGGATCAGTCAGCTATCTTGGTCGGTCCAGGAGGCAAAGAGGGCCTTCTCCTTGGAGGTGAACACCTCAGGGATCCTGCAAGCGTCAGAGATATGTTAGGAAGCAAATAAGAAAACAATAGTATGAAATTAGGGTTTAAAAGAAGGAAGAATCAAGGTTGTTGAAGCTGGCAGCTGGGATGTGGAAGAAGACTCCTTGCTTGTGGATGGCTAGGGCTTCCTTCCTTGGGCATGTTAGGGCTTGGATGAAGATTTCTTTGGGCGGCTAGGGCTAGAAGGGATTAGGGCACACAAGTCACTCACACTCACTTCAAAGAACACAACAAGCTAAGAAAAATTTCTCCAGAGTTTGATTTCATGAATAAGAGTTGATTACAAGTGGAAGAGGGGTGGGATATTTATAGATGTTCCATGCCCTCTCCTTGTTAGAATAGGATTACAAAATTTGCTTAGGACTAGGAATACATAATTTGAAAAAAGATTAACACTTGATTCCTAGTAGGATGAGGACTTCCTTCTCCTTCTTGGACTTGGTCAAAGCTCCCTCTCTTGGGCTTGGATGCCAACTTGGATTTGTACGGAAACCGTTCTCCCGGTTGATGGGCGATACATGCATTTTAAAACTTTTCTAAAATCATGCAGCATCATAAAGCGATAAAACAAATTTATCAATAAGTGTTAATCTAATTAACACATGCCCCTACCAGGATCTAGATGCATCTGGAGTAATGTAAATATGAAATCATGCAACAATTATGTTATACAAAATTTAAAACATACCTTTCACCAAAGGCTGCAGGAAGATGCCCGGGCTGCCTGTCGCGATCCCAACGGCATCTCTGACTTATGGGAGGGCGTCCTTCTCTGCTAGCAGCACATGTGTACTGCCTCTACTGGTATCCACACGAGGCTCGTCATAGCTGAGTCATAGGGGATATTGGACTTCTAGATCCTTGCAGGCCCCTCCTCTTTCAGCAACTCGGGCTTACTTCAGAAGATCACCCGATCGACACCTAGACCAGTTACTGGTTTCTATCTTGCAAACTTGCCTTTACAAGATCTAGGACCTTCTTTTCTCTCCTTCCTCTTATCTAAATAACCTCCCCAAACTTAGAAGAAAATCTTAGGGAAGGAGGGATGAATAGGATGAAGAAGAAATTATTTGGAAGGAAACCACAATTTGGAAGGAAACCATCCAAATATATGAATTTCCCTTCTCCCCTTCTCTTCTCTCACCCAAGCACTCTCCCAAGCCTTCTCTCTCTCTTTTTTTTTTTTGGTTGGCCACTCCCCTCCCCCTCCTTATATAGGCCACATGACAATTTTGGGATAATGGTTGGTGAGTGTGAACACATTTAAAGAAGAAAAGATAAACCTTTTCTCTTTAAATGCTTTCATAATATCATGAAAGCTTTATCTTCATTTAATTCCTCTAATAAGGTCAATTCCCCATTCCAAGTCACCAACTTTGGTGACTATGACTATTTAATGAGAGATTACCAAGTCAAAATGGGGAGGGGATTAGGTGAGCATAGGACTTAAGAAGTCTTTGCTTATGTCATTCCTTACATCACCCATGCTTACATCATGCATCATCCATGCTTACATCATGCAAACATCATCCATATTTACATCATGCAAACATCATCTTTGCTTACATCATGCAAACATCATCTTTGCTTACATCATGCACACATCATCCATGCTTATATCATGCTTTTATCATGCACATATCATCCATGCTTACATCATACAAATATCATCCATGCTTACATCATGCAAACATCATGCAAACAGTATTTATGCTTACTTATGCAAACATCATCATGTTTACATCATGCAAACACTATGTGGCATGTGGAAGGAGAGAGGGAGGTGCCATGTGGCATGAGGAGAGAGAGTCCCAGTCCAACTAGGCTCTGACTCATGGTCCAATTTAAAATTGATTTGACACTCAAATCAAAAGCCAAATTTAAAACCCAATCAAACCAATTTCGAAAAGGCTGTTGACACTAACATAATTTGGATTAATTAAAATTAAATTAAATCTAATTTAATTTAATTAACAATTAATCCATAATTAATTAGGTCAACTCTTGATTGTAATTATTACAATTAGGTCCAAATCGATTTGTTGATTAGTTACTTAAGCCCCTTATGTGTGTGACTCCTCAGGTTCAAATACTATACGGTAGCATGAGAGCATTTCCAATACCAGCCAAAGTCGCCATATAGCAATGACACCCAGCATCTGGATAGGTTGAAAAATTGCAAAGCAATCTGAACCTATCAAATATGGAATAGCACTGAACTTATTCCTTGATCATCCTGATGCTCTAGATGGCATAGGGTTAAACTGCCCAACCCTAATCAAGCCATCTCAATATGTCTCAAACAAAGAATCCTTGTAACTCTTTACAAGGAATACCCTTGCTAAAGTTTTTCTCAATTGAGGTATACTAAGCATTCAATCCAAACCATTTGGAGAGATCAATTCTGTCTCGATCATACTACCGCTATACAAGTACTTGATTGTACCCAGTAACCTTCCATCACTGAATTAGAAATCTGGATAGTTTGGCACCTAAGCATAGTGAGTTACTTGCAAGCTACCATAGTGATCGCAAGTCAGAGGAATAATTCATGTCTACATTCTATTGCAAGACTCCTCTTCGACAGAAAGAGAGTCCCGCATGATAGTCATGTTCAGTGAAGTGTCAAACATAACACCTGATGTCATACTAGCATCTGCATGCTCCTTGATTAAGAGGACAACAAACAGTCATGACATCAACGACCTACTCTCAATACACCATTGTCCTGAACAGAGTATCCTTTGGTCGTGAACCAGTTTATGAACTATACGATATATCCTCTCTACATCGCATACAAAGTAGCTCAAAGGACATCATCACACGAGAGTTCAATTAGGAAGATGATATGTGACAAACAACCAAAATAAACCTTTTATTCAATTCAATAATTCATACATATACATGAGTTGCACAACCATCTATAGCCTAGATGATTAGCTTTGGGACATAATTTCCAACAACTCCCACCTGAACTAAAGCCAATCGGAATAGAATCTAATTCCCATCTTTCATTTACAATCATCGAACTCTTAAATTCCAATGGCTTTAGTGAAGGGGTCGGCCAAGTTCTCCTTTCCATCGATCTTTAAAAGCTCGATGTCACCTCGTTCAATGATCTCTTGGACAAGGTGATAGCGATGCAGAATATGTTTTATCCACTGATGTGACTTCGGCTCTTTGGCTTGAGCTATGGCTCCAGTGCTATTACAATACACCAAAATAGGATCATCTAAGGAAAGTGCCACTCCCAACTGGCCAAGGAACTTTCGCAACCACATAGCCTCCTTTGCTGCATCCGATGCCAAAATATACTCTGCCTCGCAAACAGAATCAGCCACTGTATGTTGCTTGAAACTTTTTCAGCATACAGCTCTACCATTAAGAGTAAACACAAAACCAGACACACTCTTGCTATCATCTTTATCTGACTAAAAACTGGAGTTAGTGTACCCTACAAGTTTTAAGTTAGAATCTTCATAAATAAGCCATTGATCCTTAGTATTTCTCAAATACTTAAGGATGCTTTTAGCAACTTTCCAATGAGCTTCACCTAGGTCATACTGGTATCTGCTCACTATCCCTAGTGAGTATGCCATGTCTGGTCTAGTACACAGCATAGCATATATAATAGAACCCACTGTAGAAGCATATGGAATCCTACTTATACGCTCTCTTTCCTCAGGAGTTGTTGTACAATCCTTCTTGGAAAGAGTAATTCCATGACCTATCGGAAGATAGCCCCTTTTAAAATTTTTCAGGCTAAATTGCTTCAACACAGTGTTTATGTACATAGATTGGGATAGTCCCAGAAGCCTCTTAGATCTATATCTATAGATCTTCAAACCTAGTATAAATGAGGCTTCATCCAAGTCTTTCATAAAGAATTGAGATGAAAGTCAGACATTTATTCCCTGTAATGCTGGAATGTCATTCCCGATTAGGAGAATGTCATCCACATATAAAACAAGAAATAAAACTACAGAACCATTTGCCCATTTATATATACAAGGTTCTTTTTCGTTCCTAACGAAGCCATACGTCTTGATACATTTATCAAAGTGCATGTTCCAACTTTGAGAAGCCTGCTTCAGTCCATAGATGGGCCTCTGAAGCTTGCATACTTTAGACTCATCTGTGGATATGAACCCTTCAGGTTGTATCATATACACCTCCTCTTCCAGCTCATTATTTAGGAAAGCTGTTTAGACATCCATTTGCCAGATTTTATAGTCTAAATATGCTGCCAAAGCAAGCATAATCCGAATGGACTTGAGTATTACAACAGGGGAAAACGTCATGTCATAGTTAATACCATAATGCTGATGATACCCCTTTGTAACCAGATGGGCTTTATAGGTCTCCACCTGCCCATCTGCGCCACGCTTTCGCTTGAAGATCCATTTGCACTCAATAGATTTTATCCCTTCAGGTGGATTAACCAATGTCCATACATTATTGATTTCCGTGGACTCCATTTTGAATTTCATGGCTCCCAGCCATGACTCAGAATTAGACCTTGTCATTACATCCATATAGGTGATTGGATTCTTGTTGTTCTCATCGAGTTCAATAGGATCACAGTCCTGGACCAAGAAATTGTAGTATCTGTCCGGTTGACGTGGTACTCTACCAGATCTCCTTAATGGAAGCACTATGGGCTCTGGATCTGATCTAATCAAATATGATTTTATGGCGGTCTTAGAGTGAGAAGGTTCTTCTATCATTGAACTTCCCCAAGTTCAACCTTAGCAGCTTGAGTGCCTTCATCAAAGTACTCCCTTTCTAAGAAGGTTTCCCTAAGACTAACGAACACCTTTTGTTCCTCAGGTAGATAGAAATAATACCCTTTGGATACTTTAAGATACCCAACAAAAAGATACCTATCAGACTTAGGTTCTAGTTTATCCATCTCCAAATGTTTGACATAAACCGAACACCCCCAAACCTGAAGGTGAGAGAGAGTTGGCTTCCATTCAGTCCATATTTCATATGGTGTTTTGTTAACAGACTTACTTGGAACCCTATTCAGAAGGTAGGATGCTGCCCCAAAAGGATTTAGGCAGACCAGCCAAGCCCATCATGGATCGAACCATGTCCAACAAAATTCGATTCCTCCTTTCAGACACACCATTTAACTAAGGCATCCCCAGAGGAGTCCATGTTTCATATGGTGTACAATACAGTAATAGGCTGTGATAGTACATATACGCTATTCTTCAATTATCCATTCATCACATTAGAACCATTCAAAGTGATGTAGCAAATATCTTTCTTTATTGATAATTTATAACCATCATTGGCCAAAAGGCCTACATAAATGATTTTCACTAAAAAGGAAGGACAAAAATGACATTCATTAAGAATGACATTACAAGACTCGAAATACAAAGAAACAATTTCTAACACCAGAACTGGAGCTTGACTTCCGTTCCCAATGTTCAAAAACCTTTCACCGCTTCTGAATCTCCTACTAACTTGAAGTCCCTACATAGAATTGCAAATGTGGTAAGGACTTCCGGTATCCAATACCCAGCTAGTAGTATCATGAATAGAGAAACTACAAGGATATATCATATAAACACCTTGACCAGCAACACCTTGTTGCTTTCCCTTCCTTTGCCTGTTCAGGTCCTGAGTTGCAAGGTAGGCAGAACAGTTCTGCTTCCAATGACCCGGCTTCTTGTAGAAGAAGCACTTTGCCTTACTCTTATCAGGCTTCACCCTCCTAGTCTGATTTGGTCTAGCACTCAGCACCTTCTTATTCTTTTCCTTTTTCTTCCCTTTCCCAAAGGGATGACACCCTGCTCCAGAACCTCCCACCAGATTTACCAACCCCTTGTTGAGGTTATGGTCTCTTTCATAAGTCTGCAATAACCCTAACATCTCATGATAGTTTATTACAGGCCTGTTCATTCTAAAATTATCAAGAAAGACCTGGTAGGAAGGGGGCAGAGAATTCAAAATCGCATCCTTGCCGAGCTGCTCGTTCAAAGGACATCCGAGTTTGCCCAAATGCTCAAATAACTCAATCATGTACATTACATGATCAGTTACCGAAGCTCTATCATGCATATGTGCATTATAGATGGTGAAAGAGATCCAATATCTCTCCATATCATCTGGAGTGCCAAAAGACTCCTTCAACTTTTGAAGAATTTCTTCTAGATGGGCCTTCTCGAACTTGTAACTGAACTCGTCATTCATCATAGCCAACATTATGCAACACATCGTGGTGCGGTCAAAGATCCACTTCTGGTAAGTGTCCTTGATAGTGCCACAAGCATTGGGGGCTGGGATCTCAGGTGCCAAATCTGTTATCACATAAAGGATTCGCTCGTGCTCCAAGACTATCCTGAGTTTTTGATACCAGGTATCGAAGTTGGGTCCAGATAGTTTGTCATCATCTAATAATGACTGGAACGACAAAGTGGTCGACATTATCTGAAAAAGGAGAACAAGATCTATCAGTATATGAACTATTTTAAAATCCTGAATACATGGATTTTAGTCTAAAGGTTTCTCCCACTATTTTATTCAGATTGGTAGCCTCTACACTTCAATCTGAAGAATAGCATTTATTCTTTAGCGAGTACTAGGATCCAATAGACTACATATGAGCCCAACTTTGGCCAGCCAACCCAAATGCATCTAAAGGTAGGTACAATACCAATTGCTTCTCCAAGCAATTCCTAGTAATTATTTTGCCCCAGGGGTCCTTATAATCGGCCTTTGGACCTCCTATTGAAGGCCCTGGTTAGGTCCAACCATTAACATGATCAAATTCAATGCTTCTAACTAACCCATGATCAAGCCCGACTTTGGCCGGCCAACCTGACCACGTGTTAAAATAGTCGCACTGAGCCATCATATGTTGAATGGCAATCCCATTCACTTGATGACCACCTATTCTTTGAAACTGCCGATGACCACCCAACTTATGGACTCATTACCAATCCAACTTAATGGGAGGCTAAGACTTAGGCTATCTCATAACTTAGTCTTTTTATGGACCTAATAATTTATAAGATTTCAATCTTGTGACATTTGAGAAGAAGACATGGACCTTGATCAAGAAAACTCCCACCAAATACTTGGAGGGTTTCTAGATCAACTTGGTCCATGGGCACCTATAAACCAGTCAAATTGATTAACCTTGTTGACATGGGTCAACTCGAATCAATAGATAGTCTAATTTAATCTGATTCACTATATTAGCCAGATAAGTAAGATCAAGGGATGGGCTATGCCAAGTAAGCCTCTTGCCTTAGTCACCAACCATGAGTTAGCCAGGTAAGAGTTAGCCCCAAAGAACCTTGATCACAACTATCAAACTTATCTCAGACACCAAGTGGTTTACCAGACTTAATTTAGACTAACCTAAAGAATCGGGCTCACCACGAAGCCATGAATCAAGTCTATTTAGATGTATGGACTGATCAAACTAACTATTAGAGAGATCTAAAGAGGAGAGACCTAATTCAACTTTTGATTAGTCTTTTCTCTATTTAATCCATTCATTTAAACCTAGGTCTAACCCATTTAAGGACCCAATTGCGGCTAACCCATTCAATCCATGATTTATAAATCATGACTTAAGATTAGAATCATATCCTAAATCTTAATTATACATTTTAATTTCCAATTAAGTGTATTACATTATTTGAAACATTTTAAATATTATATGAAACAATTTCATAGTTACCATTTGAACTTTTCAAATTTTTAGATCAAACTTCTTTTAGATCTTATCTAAACATAGTTATGATCTTAGATTAAAACAATTTTAATCCTTTAAATTCCTCACTTTCTTCTTCATAAGGTCATGATGCAGTGGCACCCCTACACGCCATAGGAGAATCCCTTGGAATGAGAAGAGATGGTCTTTAAACTATGCTTCTTTCCTATGACCGGACGGCCATGGTGAATCCACCTTAATCCGAGTACTACGTGTAGGAAATCAAACTGATTTCATGAAAACATTAAACCAGATGCATCCATAACCTGGGTGCTCTAATACCACTATAGGGAAACCGTTCTCTCGATTGATGGACGATACATGTATTTTAAAACTTTTCTAAAATCATGCAACAGCAGAAGCTATAAAATAATTTTATCAATAAATGTTAATCTAATTAACACATGCCCCTACGAGGATCTAGATGCATATGGAGTAATGTAAATATGAAATCATGCAACAATTATGTCATACATAATTTAAAACATACCTTTCACCAAAGACTGCAGGAAGATGCCCGGGCTGCCTGTTGTGATCCAAATGGCATCTCAGACCTGTGGGAGGGCCTCCTGCTCTGCTAGCATCACATGTGTAATGCCTCTACTGGTATCCACACGGGGCTCATTGTAGCTGAGTTGTAGGGGACATTAGACTACTAGATCCTTGCAGCCCCTCCTCTTTCAGCAACTTGGGTTACTTCGGAAGATCACCCGACCGACGCCTTGACCGGCTACTGGCTTCTATCTTGCAAACTTGCCTTTGTAAGATCTAGAACCTTCTTTCCTCTTCTTCCTCTTATCTAAATAACCTCCCCAAACTTGGAAGAAAATCTAAGGGAAGGAGGAGGGATGAATAGGATGAAGAAGGAACTATTTGGAAGGAAACCATCAAAATATATGAATTTCCCTTCTCCCCTTCTCTTCTCTCACCCAAGCACTCTCCCAAGCCTTCTCTCTCTCTCTTTTTTTTTTTGGTTGGCCACTCCCCTCCCCCTTCTTATATAGGCCACATAACATTTATGGGATGATGGTTGGTGAGTGTGAATACATTTAAAGAAGAAAAGATAAACCTTCTCTCTTTAAATGCTTTCATACTATTAAGAAAGATTTATCTTCCTTTAATCCCTCTAATGAGGTCAATTCCCATTCCAAGTCACCAACCTTAGTGATTATGACTATTTAATAAGGGATTACCAAGTCAAAATGGGGAGGGGATTAGGTGAGCACAGGATTTAAGAAGTCTTTGCTTATATCATCCCTTACATCACTCATGCTTACATCATGGAAATATCATCCATGCTTACATCATCATCCATGCTTACATCATGTAAATATTATTCATGCTTACTTTATGCAAACATCATCATGTTTACATCATGCAAACATTATGTGGCATGTGGAAAGAGAGAGGGGAGTGCCATGTGGCATGAGGAGAGAGGGTCCTAGTCTAACTAGGCTCTGACTCATGGTCCAATTTAAAATTGATTTGACACTCAAATCAAAAGCCAGATTTAAAATCCAATCGAACTAATTTCGAAAAGGCTATTGATCCTAATATAATTTGGATTAATTAAAATTAAATTAAATCTAATTTAATTTAATTAACAATTAATCCATAATTAATTAGGTCAACTCTTAATAGTAAAAATTATAATTAGGTCCAAAGTTGCCATCTAGCAATGATACCTGGTGTCCGGATAGGTTGAAAAATTATAGAGCAATCTGAATATATCGAATATGGAATAGCACTGAACTTATTCCTTTATCATCTTGATGCTCTGGATGGCATAGGGTTAAACTACCCAACCCTAATCAAGCCATCTCAATATGTCTCAAACAAAGAATCCTTGTAACTCTTTACAAGGAATGCCGTAGCCAAGGTTTTTCTCAATTGAGGCATAGTAAGCATTCAATCCAAATCATTTGGAGAGATCAATCCTATCTCGATCATACTACTGCTACACAAGTACTTAACTGTATCCAGTAACCTTCCATCACCGGATTAGAAATCCGGGTAGTCTGGCACCTAAGCACAGTGAGTTGCTTTCAAGGAGCCATAGTGATCTCAAGTCAGAGGAATAATTCATGTCCACGTTTTAATACAAGACTCCTCTTCAGTCGAAAGAGAGTCCTGCATGAGAGTCATGTTCAGTGAAGTGTCAAACATAATACCTGATGTCATACTAGCATCTCCATGCTCCTTGGTAAAGAGGACAACCAACAGTCATGACATCAATAACCTACTCTCGATACACCATCATCCTGAACAGCATATCCTTTGGTCGCAAACCAGTTTATGAACTATATGATGTATCCTCTCTACATCACATACAAAGTAGCTCAAAGGACATCATCATACAAGAGTTCAATTAAGAAGATGATATGTGACCAACAACTAGAATAAACCTTTTATTCAATTCAATAATTCATACATATACATGAATTACACAACCATCTATAGCTTGGATGATTGACCTTGGAACATAATTCCCAACAGGATTGGGTGTGGACTTTTGGGCAGCAAGGGCATCTCCAAATTGGGCTTGGGTGGCCTCCAAAGGCTTGGCGCATGACCCCGTGGTGGGCTAGAAATGCTGGGCACCTTGGGCTTCTAGGCCTGGCGCTTGGAAGAATATTCCTGGGATGGCGCCTGGAATCTTCATGTGTGGGACTTCATGGGCTTGGATTATGCTTTGATCTAGGAGGGCCTGGTGAAGACTTTGGCTGGTGATCCTTCTCTTGTATGAAATTGGACTTGTATTGGACTAACACCAACTTACAGGACTTAACTAGACTGGACTGAGGTTGAGACATCTCAACTTATTACAGGACTCAAATCAATTGGACTAACTTGATTACAAAACTTGACACATTATCAAGGGCTCAAAAACCTTATCAGTAAACTAGATAGGGCCTAGTAATCTGTGTAGGATCCTGGTGCCCCCACCACAAGTCCAGTGTAATTCAGATGTTACCATCTTTCTATGGACTTATAAATGAAGACCCTTACAAATACTTAGATGAATTCCTGGAAATATGTTCAATTGTCAAAATCCAAAATTTCTTTGATGATGCCCTTAGGCTTAAGTTGTTCTCTTTTTTCCTAAAAGATAAGGCCAAGTACTTGTTAATTTTTTTAGACACTATATCAATTTTGACTTGGGACCAACTCCAGAGGGAATTCCTTAGGAATACTTCATAATAGAAAAAACTAATCAAATTAGAAAAGCCATAACCAGCTTTTCCTAATTAGATGGAGAAATATTTCATGAAACATGGGAGAGATTAAAAGAATTGATTAGAAAAAGTCTGCACAATGCAATACCTAAATGGCAATTGGTCCAGTGCTTTTATGGTGGTCTGTCAAAAAGGCACCGGCAAATGGTTGATGCCTTATGTGGAGGAACATTTTATGCTAAAAAATGAACATGAGGCATGGCAAATGGTTCCTTGCATCACATGTCTGCTACATGTAGAGATCCTTCCATAGGACCTACGAGAGGTGGAATGTATGAAGTAGGTCATGCTGTAGATATATATAGCAAGGTCGATGAACTATCCTAGAAGCTTGACCAAATTCTACAAGTTGGAAACACTTTCTCCTCACCTGCTCAAGTTCATATGTTTGTATTATTTGTTTGAGTTCCAACCATTTGATAGGTGATTGTCTAGCCGCATACCAATTTTCTGAGCTTGTATAGGAGCAAGCCCACCAAGCCCAAACCCGATAGCTCCTAGACCAGAAAATGATCAATATTCGAATACCTACTGTTACCTCCTAGATCGCCATGGCCTGTAGCTCTGATGTGGCACAGGTGAACCAGATCCTCCTTTCCCTTGACTTCGTGGTTGATAGATCCTATAAAAGAGAGGAGACCCAGGCCGGGAATCCCGGTAAGGATACTCCGATGGTCAAGTCAATGGAACGATCAAGAAGAATGGATCTTCTGAGATGGAGGCTTGAGCTGCCCCTGCATAGAGGAGAAAAAATATGAGATGAAAAAAAAAACTTGAAGTTAGAGTGTGTGGGGAGGTTCTCTCTATTTGGTCCCTTGCCCTTGGTTCTCTTTCTTTCCGTCCTCCCCTCGTTGGAGGTTCCTTTTCCTATTTTATAGGAAGTAGTCAAGCTAGACTAGGTTTGGGGTCCTGTTGGGATGTCTCTTTCCCAGTATCCCATTTGGGAGAGGCTTCCCTTTATCAGAACCCTCCCCATGGATTGGTCCCCGGAAGGAGGTACTCCTATTAGGGCATCCGATGGCATGTTGCAGGGCTTGTCCCCATGGTGGAGCGGTCTTCTGTGAAGGATGCAAGTACCGCACCATGGAGCCCCGAGCCATGGTCGAGCTCTTCCATTTTTGGGGAGAACATTGGCATGTTGCAGGACCTGAGGCTTTGATAGGATACCTCTCTTGGAGAAGATACAGGCAGCATGCCATGAGAACCAGAGCCCCGGTGGGATATGCACCCAGCAGAGAGTGCGGGCAGCATGCTGCAGAGCTTGGAACTTGGTAGAGCACGTATTGCATAGAGTGTACAAGTGGCATGCCACAGGACTTGGAGCCCCCGGCAAGACATGCACCACCTTCAAGAACTATGAGCAGTCTGGAATGGATGTCTTTGAGCCTTTGTGCTATGGTTTGAATTCCTTCCATCTCTATTTACTGAGAGCTATGCCTTGCTTTCGGTAGCTCCTCCGACTGTGGTTGGGGGTGCATCTTTCTATCCTCAAGGACCTTTCCTGGATGAGGAGCCCAACCTTGGGTAGGAGCCCGATCTCAGATGGGAGCTTGACCTCGAATGGAAGCTCGACCTCGGATGGGAGCTTAATCTTAGACGGGAGCTCGACCTCAGGTGGGAGCTTAACCTCAAATGGGAGCTCGACCTCAGGCGGGAGCTCGATCTCGGATGGGAGCTCGGCCTCAGACGGGATCTCGACCTCAGGCAGGAGCTCGACCTCGGATGGGCTAGCTGATGCTCCCGGCCACCATGATGCCTAGCTAGAGCCCGTGTGGGTGCCAAGCCAGCAGCTCACCATGCCACATGCCTCCATGGATGCTATGCTAGCAACCCACTGCATCAAATGCCCCCCACTCTCGAGCCCCGGAACACATAATGACTTTTTGGGATTCCAGGTGAAGGAAGTAATGATCTGCTGACATGGAGGGCCGCCGTGCTCAAGTTATTAAAACCCATCTTTTTTATGATTTGTGAATCATGCCCGCACCAACCCGGAGATGCCATGCTAGAGAAAACACCAATTCGAGGTGATGCCCTTTTCATTTCCCGAGCGACGCTCTGGAGGTCAAAGCATCTAGGCCAACAGGGGTCGGCACATGTCCAAACCCTATTGGCCGGCATAATGGTGGGATGCATCAATTAGCCAGTTCAATTTTGGGATAGGGGTTTCACCATTACAACTAGATAGACGAGCCATCTAATTTTCATCTTAGAGACCTTTGAGCAGAAAATGGGAGAGTAGAAGAAGAAAAGAAAAGGAAAAACTCCATACCCATTGACTCTTCTACAGGTCAATTCCCCCATCCATTCCCTTTTCTTTAGGTTCATGTCGAGGGGGTTCCCTTTAGCCTTAGGTTTCCTTCTTTCCTCTATTCCTTTCTCCCTCTTCACCATGAGTTCCTCAGGGAGCGGTCGCCATCCCTAGAGGTATGACCCAGCCCATCATGGCTTGATGGAGACATCATGGGTGGGGCTTCCTTCCTTAGGTAATGAAGAGGAGGATGTCCCCTTTATGGTCCCGCAGGGTCCCCGGCGGATGGTGGACCCCCACACTCGGTACTTGCCTCCTTCTCCTTTGCC
Source organism: Areca catechu (assembly GCA_021397845.1). Lineage (NCBI taxonomy): Eukaryota > Viridiplantae > Streptophyta > Magnoliopsida > Arecales > Arecaceae > Areca > Areca catechu. The sequence continues at coordinate 116,648,693 of CM038044.1, read as the reverse complement.
TTCAAATCCAGACATGGCCGGTCCATCTAGGGTTGCTTTGATGATGTCAAGGATGGACATCCTTTGGCTCCGAGGCATCTATGAGATCCCAGATACCATTCGGATCTCAACCTCGGATCCAGAGGAGCGAGTCACCTCTAGTGGGCTAGGTCGGGTCACCCAGTATGAGTTCTTCTCGGTAGGGTTTCAATTTCCCCTTCACCCTTTTATCCTCTTTTTTCTAGACAACTACAGACTAGTCTCGGCTAGTTAACCCCCAATTCTTTTAGGGTCATTACCTCTTTCATAGTGTTCTGTCATTTCCATGGCATTGCAGATAGGTTCTCCTTGTTCAGGGCCTTGTTCACCCTGAAATGCTACCCCATAGAGAGGGGGTGGTGGTTGGTTTCTCCTTGGACTAGGACCCTTAGGTTTGACCTGCCTACTTCCATCAAGGAGTGGAAGAGCAGGTATGTCTTTGCCTCCACTGAGGAGGTGAATTAGGTATGGAGTAACCCTGACCGCATGCCTAACTAGGATGCCACCAAGGAGCCCATCGATCGGGAGGTGTACGACCAGCTCGTCACCTCAAAGGTTCCACGTGGAAGGGGCCTTCTCTCCGAGCAAAACCTATTTGATGCTGGTGTCAGCCCAATCTAGTCCCTCAATAAGAATTTGAGTTTTGACCTTTCTTATGATTCATGATGGTGACTGGGCTTCGTTATTTTGCACAGATATGAAGTTTTTAGTGGATCGGCTCAAGCAGATGACCCATAAGTGGTCATTGTGTCATGGCCTTGCGAGGATCCGAAGAAGAGGTCATGCAAGGAGCTGGAGGGAAGGCCTCATGAGGAGCCTCCGAGTTGCCCTGGAGAGGTTAGGGCCCAAGACGTTCTGGCACCGGCCATAGGGTTAGCAGGGCCTACATCCTCGGGGCCACCCAAGAGTGCCGAGCTAGAAGAGGGGACATCTCGGGCCCCTCCCCTATAGGATCCCGAGAACGTGGAGGTATCGCCCTCTCTCGAGGCTGAACATGCACCTGCCCATGGGGAGATCTCAGTGCCACCTGCATTCATCGTAGTACCAAAGGCTTGTCCAGCAGGGTCGGAGGTGGCGGGGCTGTCATCCTCTATAGTGGCCCCATCTCCAGGGATGGCCAGGGGGCCCGCTCCTCTTCTTCCTGATGTGTCGATTGGTGGGGACACCGGAGGTACCAGAATAAGATAGAGGCTTTTCAACCCTCTGTGAATTGATCGATAATTTATGAGTCCATCTGTAATAAGGGCTTAGCCCATCTGAGTCTATTTTAGTTGTTATTTGAGTCTTTTGAGTTGTTATTTCAGTTTTGTACTAGTCAGCTCATGTTGAGCTAGTTCAGTCCAATGCTAGTCAACTCATGTTGAGCTAATTTTATTTTTTTGAGTCTTGTCCAAGCATACTGAAGACTCAAGACCACATCATACAAGTGAAGACTAAGTCCAACTAGATTGAAGACATGGAAGTTTAGCCCAAGTCCAACCCAGCTTGAAGATTTGAAGACCCCAGGAGGAAAATCAGAAACCCTGATTCATTGCAGATGCCCTCAAGATGCCCAGATTCCCTTCCAGATGCCAAAATATATTCATATACCAAGGCATCCATGATGTTGCCGATCTCGTCGCCGTGCCCGTGCCACGGATTCGCCGATCCTACCAGACCGCCTAGCTCCTGGAGCCTCCTGGCTGGAGCGAACCTGCAAGAGAGGGTCAGAAGACCCTGGCCGGGGATCCCGGCGAGGGAGCTCCGACGGTCAAGTTAGTAGACGGCGAGAAGGAACAGATTCTCCAAGACGGGCCCCCGAAGGAGTCCCAAACTCAGAGAATTTACTAGCAAGAAAGGTGCTGTAGGGACCAGAAACCCGGCCTTGGCCTCCTTGCCGAGCTCACTCCAAGCGATCCCCTCTCGGGATCCTGGATCTTACTCTCGGAGCGGAGCTTTTGGCCACTGTTTCTTACTCGTCCCCGCTTACCTGGTCGCCTCCAGCTTCCTTCCTTTTATCTCCTCCCGCTGTCCGCCTGTCTTCTGCTTGTGGGAGGCTCCCCTTTCTATCCTTTTCTCTTTTCCCTTTTGGTTTCGAGGGCTAGGCAGCTTTTCGACCTCGTTCGCCGAGCCCAGCGGGGAAAGGGTAAAGACAAAAGAAGGGGGGTGGCACCGGCAGGGCGGCCGGTCAGACCTCGGGCCCAGTGAGGGCGCTCTCCTTCCTAAGTGCCGGTGCTGTCCGTTTACGGGCCCTGTTTTGTCAGAACCGCGCCTCTCGACTGCAGGACTTGTCGGGCCGATGTAAGTGGTGTTTCGTGTGCCGCCGCAATTTGTACGGGGCACCGTCTGTGATGCGCACGGCTCGAGGGCCAACCTCGAAACCTGCGCCTCTTTCTTTGGGATCTTCTCTGTACGGGCGGCCTGACCTCGACCGAGGTGGACCCCTCCTGGGTGGACACCTGGCGAGGTGGCAGGAGGGCGCTCGGCTTCGGCCGAGGTGGACCCGTCTCCTGGGGCCACCTGGCGACGGAGCGAAGGAGCAGCCGACCTCGGCCGAGGTGGACCCCTCCCGGGTGGACACCTGGTGAGGTGGTAGGAGGGCGCTCGGCTTCGGCCGAGGTGGACCCATCTCCGGGGGCCACCTGGCGAAGGAGCGAAGGAGCAGCCGACCTCGACCGAGGTGGACCCCTCCTGGGTGGACACTTGGCGAGGTGGAGGAGGGCGCCCGGCTTCGGCCGAGGTGGACCCGTCTCCGGGGGCCACCTGGCGAAGGAGCAAAGGAGCAGCCGACCTCGGCCGAGGTGGACCCCTCCTGGGTGGACACCTGGCGAGGTGGCAGGAGGGCGCTCGGCTTCGGCCGAGGTGGACCCGTCTCCGGGGGCCACCTGGCGAACGAGCGAAGGAGCAGCCGACCTCGGCCGAGGTGGACCCCTCCTGGGTGGACACCTGGCGAGGCGGTGGGAGGAGCCTTGTACCGAACTCGACTTCGGTGAGGGCGGTAACGTCTCGGGATATCACCTGGCGAGGTAGCCTGGGGGGGGCAAGGGCCGAGCTCGACCTCGGTAGCGTGGAAGCCGAGGCCGACTCGGCCGAAGAAACCTCCACGTGGCTCGATCATACCTGACAGAATCTAAGACCAACCACATCATCATTACGGTCGTAACAGTTGCCCCCCAGCCCGCCGTTCCGTTGGGGCGTCGTAGAACGGAACGTCGGGATTAAATACGGATATGACTTGGGGAGGCGAAGATCTTGCATCATAATTACTGCGATCCTCGTCACCGCTTCTCGGTGTGCCCGAAGTCCTATAGGAAGCCGCCACACGTCGCCCACTTGCCCATAATAAATGCATCGCTTCGAAGCAGAGGTTGTTACCCTGCTAACGAGGCGTCGGTGTCGGGCGTGCGTCCACGCGGCGATCATCTAGTGGCTCGGGGCGGAATGACGGGTACGGCTGCTGTCGACTGAATTTGAAAAGGAGGGGGCTTTCCGGAATGAGGCCTTTTCCCTTGCTTCGTGGGCGGTTTGCTGCAAGCCAATTTCCACTGTCCCGCATCCTCTCTGTGTATTTTCGGTGAGTGCCTCCATTTTCTCCTTAGGTCCCCTCTCCTTCTTCTTTGAATCTTCTTTTCTTTCTTCTTTGTCATGGCACGCCGTCGCTATGTTTCCTCTAATCCGGACGAGGCCGGTCCGTCCCGGTCGAGGACCCCGTCTTCTTCCTCCTCAGAGGAGGAAACGATCCCGGAGGAGATCCGCAGGCGACTGCAACCTGGGGGTGTCACCATCGGCATCCCCAGGGGTATTCGGCCTCCTCCTATTGCTTCCGCTCTTCCGCTTCTCTCTCTTCCTGCTCCGCCTCTTCTTCCTGCCGGTCCCTCCGGTCATGCTTCCACAATGACCGAAGGCGACCTTTCTTTGCTCCGGGAGGCCTACGGCATCCCGGGATCAATCCGTCTGTTTGTTCCGCGGCCCGGGGATCGCGTCACTATGAGTGGCCCCGGCCGCATAGCCTTCTATGAAGACTTCCTCCTCGGGGGTCTTCGATTTCCTCTGCACCCCTTCTTCCTTTCTTTCCTTAGCCATTTCCATCTCGTTCCGGCCCAGTTGGCTCCCAATGCCATCCGGGTCATCTTTTCTTTCATTGTTTTTTGCCATTTCCACGGGTTTGTTGCCCGTTTCTCCCTCTTCAGGGCTATGTTTACCCTGAAGAGGTATTCCACTGACGATGGCTGGTGGTACATCTCGCCCCGGCCCAGGTGTCTCCGGTTCGACCTCCCTTTTTCTATCAAGGGCTGGAAGAACCGGTTCTTCTTTGCCTCGGTCGAGGATGTTGACTAGGCCTGGAGCGAACCGGACCGGTCTCCGAACCGGAACTCCCAGGTCGAGTCGGTGGACCAAGAGGCCTACTCCCTGCTCCTGAGCGACGTGGTCCCGGCTGGTGCGGGCACAAGACTCAGAAGAAGACTTCAGAGCTCCATCTGGATCTCTGATTAACCTTGCCCGAAGAATTAGGGTTTTTTTTTGGCTTGTAATAAGGGTTGACTGGATCAACTCAACTTTAGCTTGAGTCTATATTACCTGCATTTTATTTTGTTGAGTCATGTTGACTCAGTAGTGGACTAGGGTTTCAACCTGGGGTGTTACATTTTCTCCCAAGGCCAAGCAAGTGGGTGCCACACTCCCAGCCACACTCCCAGCCATACGCCTGAGTCCAGGGGGCGCCACATCTCCATCCAGCAGGCTTTGGTCCCCATACCACAGATAGCAGCTCCCCTCTTTCATGCGCCAATTGAGGAGAAATCCACCAGGGTCCACAAATCAAGGGGGCGGCCCAAGACTTCCCAAAATAACCAAACTATAAAAAGGGAAGAAATTCTCTTGGAGAGGAATTCAAGGAGGCGCCCATTACCTGCCAGAAATACTCAAAACAAAGTTAGAAGGAGCCATAACTTGGGGAGAAAGAAAAGGAGGTATCCAAAAAGGGTTGAGTCATGGAAGGAAGGAGATTTCTCTTAAAAAGCAAGGTTAGGAGGCATCCTAATCATTCCAACTAAAGCCAGATATAAAAGGCAACAAATTTTCTCTTGGAGGGCAAGGTTAAGAGGCACCCAAACACTTCCAGATAAGGCCAAGCATAGAAGGAAAAAATATTTTCTTGGAGGTCAAGACAAGGAGGCGCCACCCACTTTCCTTTTTGAAGCTTCAATCAACTTTGGAATTAATTGGCCGGCCATATGAGTAGGGATTGATAACCTAATTTGAAGATCCCCTCCTTTAGTCCCACATGGGAAGATGTAAAACCCTACTCTCTTGTAATGGCCTATAAATTAAACCCCCATGTAAGTTTGAAAAGAATCAAATGAATGAATCCAATTTATGTGTGAGCAAACTTTGTGTTTCTCTCTTCCGCACTTGCATCCAAGTGTTGAGCTCCGTGAGGGAGTAAATCCGGGTTCCCTAGGAACCTTGAGGAGGTGTGAGATCTCCAACCCCAAAACCCTAGGTTAGCCACTTCAATTCCAAATCCTAGCCACCATCATCTTCTTCATTCCACCAATCATCCAAACCCTAATCTACCTTATCATCTTCGGCCCCTCTCTTCCAAGTAGAGGCTGACCACCAGCATCCAGTTCCAGATCGGCTACTTCGAATACAGAGCAAATCCCAGAGGAAGTCAGATCAGCATCCAGGAGAATCAGGATTTCAGCAACATCAATTATTCAAGTTCTTCTTATCTAGTAAATCCTTTCTTTGAGTATCTGGTTCCTTAACTTGTTCTTCTTCTTTCCCAGATCCTGAGTTCAGGAGAAGCCAACTCTGCCAAAGGACCAGTATTGGAGGATCCATTGCGAAGATATCCAATCCGAGGATCCAACAATCTGCTCGAGAGAGTCCTTCCACCAAACTCTGTGAAGATCACTGCCTGGTACATAACCCTTCCCTTCTCTTTAGTTCTGTCCTGTTGAAAGTTCAGAGCGAAACCCTAGGTCTGGGAGTTTCTCAACCCCCAGCGATCCTTTACTTCTGAACTACTCTGATAATCTAGTTTCTTTGAATTGTGCTTTCAATTATTATATAGTTTCTTTCAATTTAGTTTAACTTTCATTTGAGTCAAAGCCGACTTCTGAAAATATATAAAAAAAAAGGAATTAGTCTTAATTTACTTCCGCATCGCATCATCTCTTTTGTTCTGTATCATTTTTGATATCAGAGCTTTGTCCTGCATCAATTTTGGTATCAGAGCCATGTCTAGGATTTCTGTTTTGATTGCTTGTTTGAGTCTCTCTCTTTTTACTTTGTCTGCTCGAAGTAGACTCCCCAGGACGTCCGGTCCTAGGAACGAAGCGAGGTGCAAACCTCCTCTTCCCATTCCACGGGGTGTTCCTAGGGCGTGTAGGGGATCCGTTGGGTTATAACTTCGTAGCAGGAATTGTAAACGGGGAAGTGCTCTGTTTTCAGCCCATAATAGCCCTGTTCTAGGAATTATTTATCACTGCAGGTAACTTCAAATTTGGTAATTTTTGTTTTGCTAAAACCAGTATAATTGAAACTATTTTGCATAATTTTCTTGTGATTTATTGGTTTCCGTGGGATTTCTGAGAATTAAATTACTGCAACTCTATTTTTGTGTTCTGCAATCCAATTATTTTGAGTGTTCATCTCTTAATTCATCTTAAGGGCATTTGAGCATCTAAGATAAGGGGAGGAGTTGATAACCTCTCCTTAGCCCAAAACCACCACCCACTCATTCGAACCTAAGCCTTTAATCTTAAAATTAATTAGACCTAAGTTGCCCTAGTGGGCTAGGGACATCAACAAGTCGGGTCAAGGCTAGTGTTGAGTCAGTTTGTCTGGTTACTCTGTGTGTGCTTTGTACTCAGTGTCTAGAACGATGGTTCAGGGATTCCCTCCTGAAGGGCTTGTGTGCTGGTCCGCCTACCTGGCCAATCTCTGATTGGTGTCTAGGATTGGCATCTAGGGACCTAACACTCCCCTTACACCTGCCTGGCTGAGTCCTGAGTTACTACAGGCTAGCTTGCCACTCTGATTGGGCATCTAGTTTGGACTCTAGGTTTAGTTAGCCCGTAGTCGATTCAGTTGAGTCTCATTTTGTGTGTTTGTTTGCATCATCATGTCTACCCGGAATGGAGTACCCTACCAACCTAGTCAAACCCAACCAGATTTAGAGGCCATGGTTAGAAATCTTACCGAAAGTATGACCAAATTGAGTCAGGACATGAATGAGGATTTTTCCCAGTTTAGGGATCGAGTCCAAGTACTTGAGAAACGTAGACATCAAAATTGGACCTCTGATCCAAAATTTAATAGGCCCCAACTTCACCCATGCCAGGAACCTAGGAGGACCTTATACCGTGATCCCGAGCATAACCTTAGGAAGCCTAACCATGATATCTATAGTGTGGATCGTGTCTATGAGAGGTCCTTACAATATTCTAGACCAGTCACTCAACAACCCAAGTCTTCTAGATCAAACCATTTAGATCCACACCCATGCCCAAGTAAGGTCTCTACTAGCTTGAAACCCAGTTTGACCCAGGTTCCTATATCTCAAGAATGTTTGTTTTGTGGAGAAAGAGGCCATAAATCTAGTCAGTGCCCATGCATAGGACTGGCTTGTGCACAGCTAAGTGGTAAGAATCCTAAGGATGACATTAATGAGGGAGAACCTAAGCCTACCAATGAGGAAGAACGGTTAGGTATGACAAGCCTAGAATCAGTTGACCCGATTACCACTGACCCGAAATCCATTGAAGATGGCATCGAGGAAGTATATGATGCTGGCTTGAGTCTAGTTGATGAATGTGAGGGAGAAGAACTTGAAGAATGTGACATTGATACTATTGGTTCCTTACCTGAGGAGACCTTGGAAAGCAACCAACTGATAGGACCTAGTTCAGAAATTCAAGAGATTTGTGAGAACCGGGTTCCTTTAGTCAAATACCCCCAGGAAGAACTCATAGTGTTAGCCCGAGCTATTAGTTCATACCCTCTAATGATAGTCATTCTCCAAGTACCAATTGAAGATCTTTGTATTGAACTGTTTAAGTTTTCCCACCCTGTGGTAGATCCTCTCCTTAGGATGACTGAATCAAGCCTCTTACAATTGGACCTTGTCCCATGCTCAGCCACTAAGGTCTCTCCCGTAATCTCAGTTGGACATCCTTTTCTTGAGCGGATTGATTCACCTAGTCCTGTAGAAGTCCTCCTTATGACCCCAGACCCCTTCCTTTGGATGACTGACCTACCCTTCTATAGAGTATACCTTTCCTCACCCATAGGTCAAATTTCAAGTCTTGAGGTCATCGTCCATAGGCCCTTCCATGAATCATTCTCTAATCCATTTCTTGAGAAAGTGGATCATTATTTGCTTAGAGAACAAACCTTAACTATTGCAATCACATGTCCTAGGCTACTCCCCGAACCATCTCTTGATCCATTCCTGGGAGTAGCAAACTTTTCCTTTCGTAAGGATGACCAGTTGACATTCATAGATCACCATTCAAACCTTCAGGTCACCACCTTTAGCCAGCAGGTAATTCGAGACTCCACCTCATATTTCCTCCCTTTCCCTAGGACTTCCAATGCTTCTTACACCATCCAAGTATACTTTGTCAAAGTCTTTAGAGTGAATCATGTGTCAGAATCTATTAGGTTTGCCACCTACTTCTGGAAGACCTTATGGCACCTACTAGACACCCATGATAAGTTTTCATGCTCTGCATGCCATCCTCCGACCCAAGGTCAAACCTAGAGAGCCGTAGTTTGTTAGGTTTAGACCTAGGGTTCCTTTGAATAAAGTCCATTCTTTGGGAATGCATCGTCAGTCGAGTTTAGGACATTGTCTCAGATTTTGATTGAGTGAGACTACCAGGAATTGGGATTTGTATTTACCCAGGGCTAAATTTGCATATAATGACTCGGTCAATAGGTCTACGGGTAAGAGTCCATTTGAAATTGTGCATGGTTACAAACCCCCACACACCTCTTGACCTAGCTCCTTTACCAGTCCACACACGGGTCTCCGAGTCTGCCGAAGTTTTTGCACAGCATATAAAAGACTTGCATAAAGAAATTCAAGCCAAAATAAATTTAAGTAATGAAACTTATAAGAAATTGGCTGATTCTCAAAGGCGAGTCAAAACTTTTGACGAAGGAGACTATGTAATGATTAGGTTAAGGCCTGAACGGTTTCCTCCTGGAACCGTTAGAAAGTTACATGCTAGAGGAGCTGGACCATTTAGAGTGGTGAGGAGAGTAGAATCCAATGCCTATGTGCTCGAGTTGCCTCCAGAACTAGGCAATAGCTCTACTTTCAACATTACAGACCTAGTAGAGTACAGGGAGCCAGCTGTGATTCCCAGTGAGCCTTTTGAACCTAATCCTGTTATTGAGAGTGATCCCGATCCTGTGTGTCCACCAACAAACTGGCCTGTGAGGAAAGAGCAGATTGAAAAGATCCTGGATGATCATGTTATCTCTACTCGTAATCGAGGATACCAAAGATACCTGGTCTGCTGGCAAGGAAGGCCAGACTCTGATGACTCTTGGATCTCCCGAGAAGAACTACAAGATTTGGATCCAGACCTCTTGGAGAGATACCAGAGCCAACTTGAGCCTTACTCGACAGGGTCGAGTTCCTCCCACCCTGGGAGAATTGGTGCGGGCACAAGACTCAAAAGAAGACTTCAGAGCTCCATCTGGATCTCTGATTAACCTTGCCCGAAGAATTAGGGTTTTTTTTTGGCTTGTAATAAGGGTTGACTGGATCAACTCAACTTTAGCTTGAGTCTATATTACCTGCATTTTATTTTGTTGAGTCATGTTGACTCAGTAATGGACTAGGGTTTCAACCTGGGGTGTTACATTTTCTCCCAAGGCCAAGAAAGTGGGCGCCACACTCCCAGCCACACTCCCAGCCATACGCCTGAGTCCAGGGGGCGCCACATCTCCATTCAGCAGGCTTTGGTCCCCATACCACAGATAGCAGCTCCCCTCTTTCATGCACCAATTGAGGAGAAATCCACCAGGGGTCCACAAATCAAGGGGGCGGCCCAAGACTTCCCAAAATAACCAAACTATAAAAAGGGAAGAAATTCTCTTGGAGAGGAATTCAAGGAGGCGCCCATTACCTGCCAGAAATACTCAAAACAAAGTTAGAAGGAGCCATAACTTGGGGAGAAAGAAAAGGAGGTATCCAAAAAGGGTTGAGCCATGGAAGGAAGGAGATTTCTCTTGAAAAGCAAGGTTAGGAGGCACCCTAATCATTCCAACTAAAGCCAGATATAAAAGGCAACAAATTTTCTCTTGGAGGGCAAGGTTAAGAGGCACCCAAACACTTCCAGATAAGGCCAAGCATAGAAGGAAAAAAATATTTTCTTGGAGGTCAAGACAAGGAGGCGCCACCCACTTTCCTTTTTGAAGCTTCAATCAACTTTGGAATTAATTGGCCGGCCATATGAGTAGGGATTGATATCCTAATTTGAAGATCCCCTCCTTTAGTCCCACATGGGAAGATGTAAAACCCTACTCTCTTGTAATGGCCTATAAATTAAACCCCCATGTAAGTTTGAAAAGAATCAAATGAATGAATCCAATTTATGTGTGAGCAAACTTTGTGTTTCTCTCTTCCGCACTTGCATCCAAGTGTTGAGCTCCGTGAGGGAGTAAATCCGGGTTCCCCAGGAACCTTGAGGAGGTGTAAGATCTCCAACCCCAAAATCCTAGGTTAGCCACTTCAATTCCAAACCCTAGCCACCATCATCTTCTTCATTCCACCAATCATCCAAATCCTAATCTACCTCATCATCTCCGGCCCCTCTCTTCCAAGTAGAGGCTGACCACCAGCATCCAGTTCCAGATCGGCTACTTCGAATACAAAGAAAATCCCAGAGGAAGTCAGATCAGCATCCAGGAGAATCAGGATTTCAGCAACATCAATTATTCAAGTTCTTCTTATCTAGTAAATCCTTTCTTTGAGTATCTGGTTCCTTAACTTGTTCTTCTTCTTTCCCAGATCCTGAGTTCAGGAGAAGCCAACTCTGCCAAAGGACCAGTATTGGAGGATCCATTGCGAAGATATCCAATCCGAGGATCCAACAATCTGCTCGAGAGAGTCCTTCCACCAAACTCTGTGAAGATCACTGCCTGGTACATAACCCTTCCCTTCTCTTTAGTTCTGTCCTGTTGAAAGTTCAGAGCGAAACCCTAGGTCTGGGAGTTTCTCAACCCCCAGCGATCCTTTACTTCTGAACTACTCTGATAATCTAGTTTCTTTGAATTGTGCTTTCAATTATTATATAGTTTCTTTCAATTTAGTTTAACTTTCATTTGAGTCAAAGTCGACTTCTGAAAATATATAAAAAAAAAGGAATTAGTCTTAATTTACTTCCGCATCGCATCATCCCTTTTGTTCTGCATCATTTTTGATATCAGAGCTTTGTCCTGCATCACCGGCACTCGAGGTTCTGCTCTCGGAGCAGAATCTATTTGAGGCCGGGATCAGTCCCATCCGCGAGTCGGGTGAGATTCGGTCCTCCCTTGACTCCTGCATTCTTTCTCCTTTATAACCGAGCTGGCTGACCTTCTTCTCTTTTGCATTGCAGGCATGAAGTTCTCGCTGGAGAGCCTCCTGGAGGGCGCGGCCCAGAGGGATGCCGCCGAAGTGGATGAGCCCGCGGTGAAGAGGGCTCGCACCGAGGTGAGCCAGGAGGCCGCGCCGGCGACCGTACCTAGCTCGGTGGCCACTGCTCCCCCGCCCAGACTGCCTCGGGGTGGGGCCATCGATTCTCCAACCGTCAGACCCGGCGGTGCTGCCGTCGAGGGGGCTCCACCACCTGTAGCTCCGTCCAGCGCCGGCCCTATTACCGCCGCGGCTCCGACGGTGCAGCCAGCGTCCTCTGCCGCCCCGTCGATGGCGATTCCTGCTGGAGGGACGGTCGCCGCCGGAGCTGACCTGACGGCTCCGCCACCGGTGATCACCCACCGGTGTTTAGTAATCCACGACAAAGTGCTCGCGGAGAAAGTGATGGAGTACGCCTCCACAGCCCGGGACCGCCGATCTCGAGGCGGCCGGGACTACGCCGATGCTCTGCTCGGGATCCTCCCGCAGCTCTTCACGGTAATCTCGAACTCAGTTTCTTCTGTCCTCCGTAACCTCGGGTGGTCTTTCTTCTAACCCGGTTGCTTCACTGTGCAGATTGGGAACGACGTCCTCCTACTGAGGAACTTCCTCGTAGGGAACGCGAAGAGGGATGCCGAGAAGGAAGAAAAACTCGGCAAGCTCGCGGCCGACATCAAGGACCTCATGGAGAAGGGGGTCGAGCTGTGAGCAAACAACCAGACCCTCCAGGCGGACCTGGCACGCGCGGAGGGGCGGAACAAGGACCTGGAGTCTTCTCTGTCGGAGGAGAGGATCTCCCACCAGTGTCGCGCGGAGGAGGACGCGGCTGAGAGGGCTCGCCTTCAGGCCCATTCTCAGTGGCTGGAGCGCCAACTAGAGGAGGCTAGGCGGGATGCGAACGCGGCGAAGGAGCGGAGCGCGTACGTCAACGGGCTCTTGGAAGCCGCGAAGCGGGAGGCACAGGAAGCCGTCCTGAAGTTCCGGGCTTTCGACGAGTACACCTCGGAGGTCCGGGAGGCCACTGTGGACTCCTTCCTGAAGGGGTTCCGGATGTGCCGGGAGAAGGTGGGGGCCTTCTACCCCGAGCTCGACCTCAGTGGGGTGGTGCTCGGAGGTAGGAGGCAGGGACCCGAGAGCAGTACCTCTGGTGCGGTCGACGCCATGCCTGTGGCCCCGGCGACCGACGAGGCCGTGGCTCCAGAGCAGCCACCTGAGCCGGCAGCCGCCGAAGGCGAGGATGTGGAGCGCGCGACCTAGGCTGAGGGCTCCGACCCCGCACTGAACTGAGCCACTTATCTTCTCATTTTTCTCTGTTGTTGTTATTGTACTTCTCTCTTTTTTTTTTTGGGATTCCCGGCCTGTCGGGATTCTTAGCTTGTACTTCTCTTTCTTGGATTAATGAAAACACCATTTGTCTATGTCTCGAATTCACTTTCTTTCCCACTCTCCCATCTCCTCTTTTCCTTCTTGAGATGTTGATGTGGAGTGCCGGAACGAGGGTGGACCTGGTCCCGTCCGTTGCTTAGATCGAAGGTTGGGACATTCCGGACCGCGTGGCGTCAGAGTAGGCCTTGAGCGGGTCCATCTTTGGGATTGCCTTCATGCTTGCGTGGGCGAAGTGGGTTCTGCCCCGCCTTCCAGGCCGAAGCCCGGGACTTCCGGACCGAACCCCGGGGCCACAGGCTTTCTCAAGCTTTGCGTGGCTTGCCGAGCTGTTCTCCATGCTCGCATGGGCGAACTGGGTTCTGCCCCGCCTTCCAGGTCGAAGCCCGGGACTTCCGGACTGAACCCCGGGGCTGCAGGCTTTCTCAAGCCTTGCGCGGCTTGCCGAGCTGTTCTCCGTGCTCGCGTGGGAGAACTGGGTTCTGCCCCGCCTTCCAGGCCAAAGCCTGGGACTTCCGGACTGAACCCCGGGGCCGCAGGCTTTCTCAAGCCTTGCACGGCTTGCCGAGCTATTCTCCGTGCTCGCATGGGCGAACTGGGTTCTGCCCCGCCTTCCAGGCTGAAACTCGGGACTTCTCGCTTCCTTTGGCCGTCGGCCACGATCGGGCGTGCCGAGGCCAGGGCCATGCGCCGGTTTCCCTACGAGGTGAGAAAAGAGCGTTTGAAGCAAAGAAACTTTATTGCAGGAGTGGGGAACCTTACATTACTGATAATACATTCTTAGGTTCGAGGCGTTCCACGTCCGGGAAAACCTGGTCCCTCCCAATTCCTCCAGGTAGTAGGCACCGTGAGGGAGGGCTTCTGCCACCCGGTACGGGCCTTCCCAGTTTGGTGAGAGCTTGCCGCATTCTCGTGGCTGAGAAGCTTCAGCGCGCCGGAGGACCAGATCTCCGAGACGAAAAAACTTCGGCCGCACTCAGGAGTTGTAATACCTGGCCACACGCTGCCTATACGCCGCCATCCGAACTCGGGCCTTGTCCCTCGTCTCCTCAAGAAGGTCAAGGTTGAGCATCATTCTGGCGGGGTTCTCTGTCTCGTCATATTGCTCCACATGCAGCGTGGGTAGGCTGAGTTCGATCGGGATGACCGCTTCAGCTCCAAAGACGAGGTTGAACGGGATCTCGTCGGTCGCTGTCCTCGGGGTGGTATGGTATGCCCAAAGGATGCTGGGGAGCTCCTCGGCCCATCTGCCTTTGGCTTGGTCTAGCCGCGTGCGGAGGCCTTGCAAAATGGTCCTGTTCGTGACTTCGGCTTCTCCATTGGTTTGGGGATGCGCCATCGAGGTGAAGCGATGCCTGATGCCGAGGTCGCCGCAGAACTCTTCAAACTCCCGGCAGTCGAACTGGCACCCATTATCAGTAACCACGGTATGGGGGAGGCCGAAACGACAAATGATCGACTTCCAGAAGAACTTGGCGATGTTTGCCTCAGTGATCCATGCCAAGGGTTCGGCCTCGACCCACTTCGTGAAGTAGTCGATGGCCACGATCAAAAACTTTCGCTGTCCAGACGCCGGCGGGAATGGGCCCAGAAGGTCCATCCACCACTGGGCGAATGGCCACGGAGCTGAAAGCTGGAAGATTGGGTTGGAGGGCTGCCGTTGCACCATGGCGTGACGCTGGCACCGATCGCACCTCTTCACGAAGTCAGCGGCGTCTTCCTTCATCGTCTCCCAAAAGTAGCCCTGACGAAGGGCTTTGTAGGCCAATGCTCTGCCCCCACGTGGTTCCCACAGACGCCCTCGTGAATCTCCTGGAGCACGAGTCTGGCTTCTGCGGGTCCTACACACTTGAGGGGGGGTAGGAGTAGGATCTTCGATACAATTGCCCATCCATCAGGATGAACCGCACAGCTTTCTTTCTGATGAGGTGGGCCGCCTCGCGGTCCTCTGGCAGGGTGCCGCTGGTTATGTATTCGGTGTATTTGTCCATCCAGCTGGGCTCACGATCGACCTGATGGACCCCCACTGGGGCCTCGTAGCTTGGGGCCTTAAGGTGCTCCACGTGAGCGCGACCCAGCATCGTGTCCGGCAAGGTCGCCATTCGGGAAAGAGTGTCCGCACGGGCGTTCTCCCTGCGAGGGATGTGGAAGATGTTGAAGCACCGGAAACCGGCCATGCCCGCCCTGACGAGCTCCAAGTATTTCACCATTTGGGGGTCGTGCGCGGCATACTCCCCGGAGGCCTGTCCTGCCACGAGCTGGGAGTCAGTGAAGGCCTTAAGGTTGGTCACACCCAGCTCGTGGGAGACCCTCAGCCCGGCGAGGAGTGCCTCGTACTCCGCCTGATTATTTGTCACGGCGAACTAGAAACGGAGCGCGCATTTGACGACGACCCCGTCGCCGTTGGCAAGAATGAGTCCGGCTCCACTCCCGCCAGAGTTCGAGGCTCCATCTACGTGGAGGATCCATGCATCCTCTCCGGGCCCCTCGGTGCCCGCTTTCAGCTGCTGGTGCAGGAGATCCTCCTCGGGCTCCTTGCCCAAACCCGTGCATTCGACCAAGAAGTCGGCCAGCACCTGAGCTTTCATGGCCGACCTGGGCCTGTACGTGATGTTGAACTCGCTGAGCTTCAGTGCCCACTTCGCCAATCACCCCGAGGTGTCGGGTCGGCTGAGCACCGCTTTCAGCGATTGATCCGTCAGGACAGCGATGGGATGTGCTTGAAAATAGGGCCTGAGATGCTGGGCAGACACTATTAGCGCAAAAACGAGTTTCTCGGGCCGAGAATACCTGAGCTCCACGTCGCAGAGAAGTTTGCTGGTATAGTACACCGGCCTCTGGACTCCTTGGTCGTCGGTCCGAACCAGGACCGAGCTGACGGCTTCCGGGGTGACCGCCAGGTAGAGGATGAGTTCCTCCCCCTCCTCGGGCCGGGAAAGCAGCGGTGGCGATGCGAGCGTCTTCTTCAGCTCTTCAAAGGCCTCCTGGCATTCCTCGGTCCAGGCGAAGTCGTTTATCTTTCTCAGCACCTTGAAAAAGGGACGGCAGCGATCTGCCGACCTGGAGATAAAGCGGCTGAGGGCCGCAACTCGGCCGGTGAGTTGCTACACTTGCTTCTTGGAGGCAGCTGCTCCATGTCCAGGATGGCCTGGACCTTCTCCGGGTTGGCTTCAATTCCTCTTTGGGTCACCATGAATCCTAGGAACTTCCCGGCGGAGACGCCGAAGGCGCACTTCGCAGGGTTCAGCTTCATCTGATGACGCCGGAGGTTGCCGAACGTCTCCGCCAAGTCAGCTACGTGGTCTGAATCAGGTTTGCTCATTACCAGCATATCGTCCACGTACACCTGCATGTTGCGGCCGATCTGGTCCTTGAAGATCCTGTTGACCAGATGCTGGTACATGGCCCCAGCGTTCTTGAGGCCAAACGGCATCATCCTGTAGCAAAAAGTTCTGCGGTCGGTGATGAAGGCGGTATACTCTTCGTCCTCCGGGCTCATTCAGATCTGGTTGTATCCAGAGAAGGCGTCCATGAATGACAGGAGGCGATGTCCCGAGATGGTGTCGACTAGCTGGTCGATCTTTGGAAGAGGGAAGCTGTCCTTCGGGCACGCTCGGTTGAGGTCGGTGTAGTCCACACAGATCCTCCACTTACCACTGCTCTTTCTTACCATGACCATGTTCGCTAGCCAACTAGGATACTGGACTTCCCGCACAAAGCCGGCGGCGAGGAGTTTCTCCACCTCCTCGTTGATGGCCTTCTGTCTCTCTATGGCGAAGCTTCTCTTCTTCTGGCGGACTGGGCGGCAGCTTGGGTCCACGTTTAGCCTGTGCGTGATGACCTCGGGTGGAATGCCCGACATGTCGACCGCCGACCAGGCGAACACGTCTGCGTTCGCACGGAGGAATTCCAGCAGGCAGGTCCGTTCTTCTTCAGGGAGTTGCGCCCCGACCTGCACCATCTTCAATGGGTCCGAACCAAGGGGATAAGTCAACAGGCGTTCTACGGGCCCCCCCTGGGTTCCTTCTTCCTTAGGTCGAGGTCGTCAACATCGGGGCCGAGCTCCGCACCCCGGGCGCCCGGGACGGTCTGGAGGCAAGCGGGACCGGCCGGGTCGTCCCCTTCATCACCCCGAGCCCGGAAGGCGTGGGGAACTGCACCAACAACCTTTTCGTGGAAATCGTGGCGTCCAGTTGGTTGAGCCCGGGATGCCCGAGAATGGCGTTATAAGGCGAAGGGAGCCTGACAACAGTAAACATCATCAGGACGGTCGTTTGCCGAGGTAGGGATCCGGCGGTGACCGGGAGAGTGATCTCCCCTTCGACCCCCACGGAGTCCCCGGTAAAACCTACCAGGGGGGTATGCACCGGTCTCAGCTGATCATGGGATAAATTCATCCGAGAGAAAGCATCGTAAAAAAGCATGTCAGCCGAGCTTCCACTATCCACCATAATTCGATGTACAGGATGCTTCGCGATGGTCATCCCGACAACCATGGCATCGTTGTTTACATTCTCATTATCCTTCCCCTCCTCAGGAGGGATTACATTCTCCGGGTTCTCGACTTCCCGGGCTCTCTTCGCTGCTCGCCCTACCCCGCGTGAGATCATGCCCACGGGCTTCTCCGTCGGGTGGTTATCGATTGCAGGGACCGGTGGTAAGGCCGCGAGTGGCTGCCCCTCCGGGGGGACCTCGTTCCTGACGAACTTCCTGAGGTAGCCCTTCTTGATCAGCTCCTCGATCTCTCATTTCAGATTGCGACACTCCTCCGTGTCATGACCGTGCTCGCGGTGGAACTGGCAGTACTTCGATTTGTCCCGGATACCCCTCGGGTTCTGAGGAGGAGGTCGGTGGAGGTAATGCTCGCCCTCAATTTCCATGAGGATCTTTGTCCGAGGTGCGAGGAGAGGGGTGAACCTTCGCTCCGGAATGGCCTCGCCCTTCGGCCTTGGATTCGGGCGAGGGTCGACAGGTGGCCCGAGCTTCCGAGCTCCTGAAAGATCCCTTGGGGATGGCCTCTTCGGAGTCCTCCCGTCCAGTTCTCGGCGGGTGCGGTCAGCCTCCTCCTCCTGGATGTACTTGTGGGCGCGGAGGAGGAGCTTGGAGTACGTCCTGGGAGGCTTTTTGTCCAGGGAATAGGTCAGGCGGGACGTCTTGAGCCCGCGCTTCAAAGCCAGCATGGCGACGGGTTCGTCCAGGCTGTAGATTTCCAGGGCTGCGGTCTTGAACCGGGTTATGTAGTCCCGTAGCAGCTCCTGGTCCTGCTGACGGATGGAGAAGAGGCTATCCACCTCTCTCGGTACCTTTCGATAAGCGTCGAAATGCGCCACAAACTTCCCTTCCAGCTGGTGGAAGGAGCAAATAGATCCGGGCTCGAGGCGGGTGAACCATACTCGAGCGGCCTTCCGGAGGGTAGCGGGGAAGGCGATGCACAAAAGAGCGTTGGTGGCCCCCTGGACCCTCATGAGAGCCTTGTAGCTCTCCAGATGGTCCAGAGGGTCGGTGGTCCTGTCATAGGGATCCACCTGCGGTATGCGGAACCGCCTCGGGATCGGCTCCATCTGGATTTCTTCAGAGAAGGGGGGACGGGAGTCATAGCCCGCCAGGTCCGCCGATGAGTTTTGCAGGTTGGCAAATCGGTGGGCGAACTCTGCTAACTTGCACTCGTGCTCCTCCAGGCGCCTCTCAGCCTGACGCCTGATGGCCTCGTCAGTGGAATCTTCCACCGAGGCCGCTGGCGAAGGGGGCGCCGATCGGTCTTGGCACGAAGTCACGCCTCGGCACTGCTTGCTGCGATGCGCCATCTCGGCTTCATCGGCCGGGGATCGACTCTCGTGATCCGCCGAACCGGAGTAGTTTCTTTTTGCGAGAGCTTGGTGGCTCCCGTGGGGGTTGGAGACTGCCCTCGGGTGGGATGGCCTGCCCTGAATGGAGCGCAGGCTCCCACGCGGCCCCGCGGCCCGAGCCGCGGGGGTCCCCGGCTGTGGCTGCGTCACCAAGGTCCGCTACTGATGTTGAAGCTGTCGGACCGCCGAGGTCAAGGTCTGCAGCTGTTGGATAACAGCCGCGAGGGGCCCGTCTGCCGAGGTCGACGGTAGTGGAAGAGAAGGGGGAGCTGGGAGCTCCCTCTCTGGGCTGTGGGCCCCTTGAGGGAAGGGAACCTCCCCCACATGGCTGCTGGATGCCTCGCGCCCATGAGTGACCACCATTGTCGGAGAGCGCGGTACCTGCAGAAAGCTGGCTCACGCTAGGGGGTGTTGTCCTGCCCCCCTTCCTGGCATGCCAATCTGTTACCGATCTCGCCGTCGCGCCCGTGCCACGGATCTGCCGATCCTACCAGACCGCCTAGCTTTTGGAGCCTCCTGGCTGGAGAGAACCTGCAAGAGAGGGTCAGAAGACCCTGGCCGGGGATCCCGGCGAGGGAGCTCCGACGGTCAAGTTAGTAGACGGCGAGAAGGAACAGATTCTCCAAGATGGGCCCCCGAAGGAGTCCCAGACTCAGAGAATTTACTAGCAAGAAAGGTGATGTTGGGACCAGAAACCCGGCCTTGGCCTCCTTGCCGAGCTCACTCCAAGCGATCCCCTCTCGGGACCCTGGATCTTACTCTCGGAGCGGAGCTTTTGGCCACTGTTTCTTACTCGTCCCCGCTTACCTGGTCGCCTCCAGCTTCCTTCCTTTTATCTCCTCCCGCTGTCCGCCTGTCTTCTGCTCGTGGGAGGCTCCCCTTTCCATCCTTTTCTCTTTCCCCTTTTGGTTTCGAGGGCCAGGCGGCTTTCCGACCTCGTTCGCCGAGCCGAGCGGGGAAAGGGTAAAGACAAAAGAAGGGGGGTGGCGCCGGCAGGGCGGCCGGTCAGACCTCGGGCCCAGTGAGGGCGCACTCCTTCCTAAGTGCCGGCGCTGTCCGTTTACGGGCCCTGTTTTGTCAGAACCGTGCCTCTCGACTGCAGGACTTGTCGGGCCGACGTAAGTAGTGTTTCGTGTGCCGCCGCAATCTGTACGGGGCGCCGTCTGTGATGCGCACGGCTCGAGGGCCAATCTCGGAACCTGCGCCTCTTTCTTTGGGATCTTCTCTGTACGGGCGGCCTGACCTCGGCCGAGGTGGACTGGTGCGGGCACCAGACTCAGAAGAAGACTTCAGAGCTCCATCTGGATCTCTGATTGACATTGCCCGAGAAATTAGGGTTTGTAATAAAGGTTGACCTGGTCAACCAGTTTATTTATTATTTATTTCTTGAGTCACCATTTAAATTTTGTTGAGTCATGTTGACTCGGTGCAAGTCCCGATGTGGTTTCAATTTGGTCCAAAATGGTGCCACATTTATCTTCCAATCAAATCAAGGTTCAAGCAAGTGGAGGCCACACTCCAAGCCACACGCCCAGCCACACTCCGAGCACACTCCAGAGTCCAGGAGGCGCCACAGAGGCATCCCAGTGTCATGGTCCCCACATCCAAAGAAGAAAAAATCAAATTGGAGGCTACTTTAAAGGAGGCGCCCATACCTGCCTATTTTACCTAAGCAAAGAAGGAAGAAAACTTCTCTTGGAGAAGAAATCAAGGACATCCAACCTACTCCTAATTGAAGTTCAAATCAAAATCAAAGAGCTTAACTTGGAGTGGAAGAAAAGAAGAAATGCCATAAGAAGAAGAGGACTCCAAATCCAAATCCAACTCCAAAGGAGGCGCCATAAAAATTCCAAAAAAAATTCCTTTATGGCCGTCCCAAATTTTTTTGAAGTCTTGGTCGACCAAGAGAGGGGGTTTTCTACCTAATCTAGAGGTTGGAGGAGTTTAGTCCCACATGGGAATTTGTACAAGCTAGGAGAAAATTTTAGGTCTATATAATAGACCTCTCTTTGTAACTTTAAAAATCAATGAAGAAAATTATTTTTTTTGCTACTCTCTTGTGTTGAGTGACCTAGGTTTCTCTTCTTCCGCACTATTCTAAGTGTTGAGCTCCGTGAGGGGGTAATCCGGGTTCCATTGGAGCCTTGAGGAGGTGAGAGATCTCCATCTTTATCCAAAACCCTAGGTTAGCCACTTGAAATTCCAAAACCCTAGCCACCTTTCATTATTTCCAATCCATCAAACCCTAGCTCCATCCATCTCCCATGGCCTCTCTCTCTCTACAAGTCCAGGCCGTCCACCTTCATCCAGATCCAGTCCGGCTACTTCAGATCCAGAGCAAGTTCCAAGGAAAATCACATCAGCTTCCAGGAGAATCCAGTTTTCAGCTATTTCAATCTTCAAGTTCATCAACCTGGTAAATTTCTCCCTTGACTCTCTGATTCCATCAATTATTTTTCTCCTCTTCCAAATCTTGAGTTCAGGAGAAGCCAACCCGCCAAAGGATCAGTATTGGAGGATCCATTGCGAAGATATCTGAATCCGAGGATCCAACAATCTGCTCGGGAGAGTTCTTCCACCAAAATCTGTGAAGATCATTGTCTGGCTAGGTAAACCATCTCTTCTCTTTATTTCTGTTCTGCTGAAAGTTCGGAGCGAAACCCTAGGTCTGGGAGTTTCTCAACCCCCAGCGATCCGTTGCTTCTGAACTACTCTGATACTTTAGTTTCCTTAAAATTGTGCTTTCAATTATCATATTAGTCTCTTTCAATGTTAGGTTAACTTTTCTTTGATTTGAAGCCAACTTCTACAAACATATAAAAACAACAAAAAAATTAGTTAATCTTAATTTACTTCCGCATCGCGTCCCTTTATTTGTTCTGCATCATTTTTGGTATCAGAGCCCAGTCTAGGGTTTCTGATTTGCTTGCTTGCTTTGATTGTTCTCTTTTTATTTTGTCTGCTCGAAGTAGACTCCCCAGGACGTCCGGTCCTAGGAACTAAGCGAGGTGCAAGCCTCCTCCTCCCATTCCACGGGGTGTTCCTAGGGCGTGTAGGGGATCCATTGGGTTATAACTTCGTAGCAGGGATTATAAACGGGGAAGACAATCTAGTTGCAGCCCGTAATTGCCCTGTTGTCTGAATTATTTCTCCCTGCATAAAACTCCGAATTGCATGATTTTTACTTCGTTGAAACCACTATAATTTATCATATTTTATATAATTTTTCTATGATTTATTGGTTTCGGTAAAAATTCTGAGCATTAAAATACAGCAACTCTATTTTTGTGTTCTGCAATTCAATTCTTTTTGGAGTGATCATCTCATAATTTACTTAAGGGCAATTGAGCATCTAAGATAAGGGGAGGAGTTGATTACCTCTCCTTAGCCCAAAACCACCATCCAATCATTCGAACCTAGACCTAATTTAAAATCAGTTAGACCTAATTTGCCCTAGTAGGCTAGGGACACCAATTGGTCGGGTCTAGGCTAGTGTTGAGTCAGTTTGCCGAGTTATTCTGTGTGTGCTTAGCACTCAGTGTCTAGAACGGTGGTTCAGGGATCCATTCCCGAAGGGCTTGTGTGCTGGTCCGCCTACCTGGCCAATCACTGATTGGTGTCTAGGATTGGCATTCAGGGACCTAACACTCCCCTTACACCTGCCTGGCTGAGTCCTGAGTTACTACAGGCTAGCTTGCCACTCTGATTGGGCATCTAGTTTGGACTCTAGGTCTAGTGATCCAGTAGTCGATTTAGTCTAGTCTCATTTTGTGTGCTTGCTTGAATCATCATGTCTACCAGAAACGGAGTGCCATATCAACCTGGTCAAACCCAACCTGATTTAGAGGCCATGATCAGAACTCTTACTGAAAGTATGGCTAAAATGAATCAGGATATGACAAACACTGTGGCCCAGTTTAGCGCACAAATTCATGAGGATCTTACCCAACTTAGGGACCGAGTCCAAGTACTTGAAGAACCTAGACATTGGAATTGGACTCTTGACCCCGATTTTAATGTGCCTCAACCTCACCCACATCAGGAGCCTAGAAGGCCTTTATATAGAGATCCTGAACCTAATCATAGGAGGCCTGACCCAGAGCCTGAAGATAGAGATGATAGGTTCATCAGGAACATCAAATTAGATGCACCCACTTTTGATGGTAGTCTGAACCCTAAGGTGTATTCTGATTGGGAGGGTGAGATGGACCAATACTTTGAGTGGTATGCTATGTCTGAGGAGAGGAAATACAAGTTTGCCAAGATGAAATTAGTGTGTCAAGCTAGGTTATACTGGGGGAACATTGAGCTAACCACTAGGAGACGGAATGTTGAGCCCATAACCACTTGGCAGGGTATGAAAGAAAAACTGAGAGATAAATACCTACCCATTTCATACCAGCAAAACCTGTTAGACCAATGGCAAAACCTGAAACAAGGAAACCGATCTGTCTCAGACTACATAGCTACTTTTGATGAATACCTAATGAGATGTGATGTGAGTGAAGCCCACGAAGTCACTTTGTCTAGATTTAGGGCTGGACTGAGGGAAGATATCAAGAGAGAACTATTTCTGAGAGAGGTTACTGATCTAGACCAAGCCTACCAGATTGCACTGAACACTGAGAAATTTCAGAGAGGACCTATACCTTCTAGGGTTAGTGCCCCAATCCCAAGGAATGGACCTAGCCAAGTTATCCCTAGTAAACCTTTTCAGGGTACTTCTACCCCTAGGCCCATGGACAAAGGTAAGGCACCTGACACCCAGAGAACCCCTAGTTCAAATATCACCTGTTTTAAGTGTCAGAAACCAGGTCACATTTCCAGTCAGTGTACTGCCATAGCCTGTTTCAAGTGTCATAAGGTAGGTCATGTTGCTAGCCAGTGTCCTCGGAGATCCCTTTACATAGAAGAGGGAGAGAATGATAATTCCGAGCCCAGTGAGGAATTTGAAGAAGAAGTTTATGAGGCCGGAATGAATTTGGTTGAGGAGTATGAAGGAGAGGAGGAACCCAATGAATCTGACCAATTAGGAGTTGTAAGATGCATCCTATCCCAGAATCTAGTTCAAGAGGATTGGCGTAGGACTAACATCCTACAGACTTTTCTTAAATTAGGGGATAAGGTATGTAAGATCATCATAGATAGTGGGAGCTGTGTAAATGCCATCTCTACTAGCACTGTCAAGATGTTAGGCTTAATCCCAGTTCCCCATCCCAACCCCTATAAGGTTTCTTGGATAGATTCTACCTCCATACCCATCCAGTCTAGATGTCAAGTCCAAATCCAAATGCAATCTTATCATGAAAAGATTTGGTGCGATGTCTTACCCATGGGGGTGAGCAGTATAATTCTCGGAAGACCTTGGTTGTATGATCATGATGCCACCCTCTTAGGAAAATCCAATACCTATGTCTTTAGTTTCAATGGGAAGAAGATTACGATCCATTCAGTTCCCCCTAAGGACAAGGTAACTAAAGGAGCCGGTAAGGTTAAGGAGATGAAAACTGGAGTGAACCTAATCAGTGCTAAGGATCTAGAACAAGAAATTCATAGTGGTTCACCCATCTGGATGTTGACTGCTAAGGAACTTAGAACTTCGGAACCCTCAGAGCCTCCTCAAGAAGTTAAACCTGTGTTAAAAGAATTTGAGGATGTCTTTCCCGAGGATTTGCCAGACCACCTTCCACCTCTTAGGGATATCAATCATGCCATAGATCTAATCCCAGGAGCGACTTTGCCCAACTTGCCCCATTACAGGATGAATCCATCTGAGCATGAAGAACTGCAAAAGCAGGTTGGAGAATTATTGAGGAAGGGGTTTATTAGAGAAAGTCTTAGTCCTTGTGCAGTCCCAGCCTTACTAACCCAAAGAAAGATGGCACATGGAGGATGTGTGTTGACAGTCATGCCATCAATAAAATTACAATCAAATATAGGTTTCCCATCCCTAGACTAGATGACATGCTTGATATGATGGCTGGTGCAATGGTTTTTTCTAAGATTGATCTCAAAAGCGGCTATCATCAGGTTAGGATTAGACCCGGGGATGAATGGAAAACTGCTTTCAAAACTAAGGATGGTCTTTATGAATGGGTTGTTATGCCTTTTGGGTTGTCCAATGCCCCTAGTACCTTCATGAGAATTATGACCCAGGTACTTAGAGCTTTCATAGGAAAATTTGTGGTGGTCTATTTTGATGACATCCTGATCTATAGTAAGACCCCAGCAGATCACCTAGGCCACCTTAGAGCAGTCTGCCAAGTTTTGAGGAATGAGAGACTCTACGGTAATCTTAAGAAGTGTGAATTCATGACTAGTAGAGTTATCTTTCTTGGTTTTGTAGTAACCCCTGACGGCGTGGCGGCCGATCCTGAGAAAATTAGGTCCATAGTAGACTGGCCAGAGCCAACCAATGTGCATGAAGTTAGAAGTTTCCACGGCTTGGCTACCTTCTATAGGCGATTCATCAAGGGGTTTAGTACTTTAGCTGCTCCTATCACTGATTGTATTAGGAAGGGAGAATTTCATTGGACTAAGTCAGCCCATAAAGCCTTCCTAGATCTTAAGGATAAAATGACCCAGGCACCCATTCTGAGATTACCCGATTTTTCTAAAGTATTTGAGGTTGCCTGTGATGCTTCAGGTGTAGGAATAGGTGGAGTCCTAAGCCAAGAAAATCATCCCATAGCATTCTTTAGTGAAAAACTTAATGATGCTAAGCTTAGGTATTCTACCTATGATAAGGAATTTTATGCGGTGGTGCAAGCTTTGCGTTACTGGAGACATTATTTGCTACCGCAGGAATTTGTACTATTTTCGGACCATGAGGCTCTTAGATTTCTGAACTCCCAAAAGAAGCTTAACCCTAGGCATGCTAAGTGGGTAGAATATATCCAGTCCTATACTTTTGTCCTGAAACATAAGGCTGGAGTTGAGAATAAGGTAGCTGATGCCCTTAGTCGCCGATCCCTGTTATTAACTTCTGTTAGAACTGAGGTCATAGGGTTTGAGCAAATCAAAGAGGAATATGAGTCTTGTCCGGATTTCACAACTGTGTATCAGGATCTAGTTCAAGGACCATCTAGTAATCACCAGGATTATACCCTTGTAGATGGTTTTTTGTTCTTCAAAAATAGGCTTTGCATCCCTAGAACTTCTCTTAGGGAATTTTTGATTTGGGAAATCCATGCTGGAGGTTTAGCCGGCCATTTTGGAAAAGACAAGACCATTCTAGCTATTGAAGACCACTTTTTCTGGCCTAGCTTGAAAAGGGATGTAGCTAATATTGTAGCTAGATGTCGAACCTGCGCTGTTGCCAAACAGCGAAAACAAAACACTGGCCTTTATACCCCACTCCCTGTCCCAGATCATCCTTGGCAAGATGTGAGTATGGATTTTGTGTTAGGTTTACCTAAGACCCAGAGGAGACATGATTCTATCTGTGTCGTAGTCGACCGATTCTCTAAAATGGCCCACTTCTTGCCTTGTTCCCAAACCTTTGATGCGTCTAAGGTAGCCACACTTTTCTTCAATGAGATAGTTAGACTCCATGGCCTACCTAAGACAATCGTTTCAGATAGGGATGTCCGGTTCACCAGTTACTTTTGGAAGACCCTTTGGCATAAGTTAGGGACAAAACTTAAGTTTTCAACTGCCTATCATCTCCAAACTGATGGCCAAACTGAAGTAGTGAACCGTAGCCTAGGAAATCTGCTGAGATGTCTTGTTGGTGAAAACACTAGAAATTGGGATTTATACCTACCAAGGGCAGAATTTGCGTACAATGACTCGGTCAATAGGTCTACGGGTAAGAGTCCATTTGAAATTGTACATGGGTACAAACCTCACACACCTCTTGACCTAGTCCCTTTACCTGTCCACACTCGAGTCTCCGAATCTGCTGAGAATTTTGCACAGCATGTAAAAGACTTGCATAAACAAATTCATGCCAAAATAAATTTAAGTAATGAAACTTATAAGAAGTTGGCTGATACTCAAAGACGAGTCAAATCTTTTGTTGAGGGAGACTATGTGATGATTAGGTTAAGGCCTGAACGGTTTCCTCTTGGAACCGTTAGAAAGTTACATGCTAGGGGAGCTGGACCATTTAGAGTGGTAAAAAGAGTAGGATCCAATGCCTATGTGCTCGAGTTGCCTCCAGAACTAGGCATTAGCTCTACTTTCAATATTACAGACTTAGTAGAGTACAGGGAGCCAGCTGTGATTCCTAGTGAGCCTTTTGAGCCTAACCCAATCATTGAGAGTGATCCCGACCCTGTGTGTCCACCAACAAACTGGCCTGTGAGGAAAGAGCAGATTGAAAAGATCCTGGATGATCAGGTTATCTCTACTCGTAATCGAGGATACCAAAGGTACCTGGTCCGCTGGCAAAGAAGGCCAGATTCTGATGACTCTTGGATCTCCTGAGAAGAATTACAAGAATTGGACCCAGACCTCTTGGAGAGATACTAGAGCCAACTTGAGCCTTACTCGACAGGGTCGAGTTCCTCCCACCCCGGGAGAATTGGTGCGGGCACCAGACTCAGAAGAAGACTTCAGAGCTCCATCTGGATCTCTAATTGACATTGCCCGAGAAATTAGGGTTTGTAATAAAGGTTGACCTGGTCAACCAGTTTATTTATTATTTATTTCTTGAGTCACCATTTAAATTTTGTTGAGTCATGTTGACTCGGTGCAAGTCCCGATGTGATTTCAATTTGGTCCAAAATGGTGCCACATTTGTCTTCCAATCAAATCAAGGTTCAAGCAAGTGGAGGCCACACTCCAAGCCACACGCCCAGCTACACTCCGAGCACACTCCAGAGTCCAGGAGGTGCCACAGAGGCATCCCAGTGTCATGGTCCCCACATCCAAAGAAGAAAAAATTAAATTGGAGGCTACTTTAAAGGAGGCGCCCATACCTGCCTATTTTACCTAAGCAAAGAAGGAAGAAAACTTCTCTTGGAGAAGAAATCAAAGGACATCCAACCTACTCCTAATTGAAGTTCAAATCAAAATCAAAGAGCATAACTTGGAGTGGAAGAAAAGAAGAAATGCCATAAGAAGAAGAGGACTCCAAATCCAAATCCAACTCCAAAGGAGGCGCCATAAAAATTCCAAAAAAAATTCCTTTATGGCCGTCCCAAATTTTTTTGAAGTCTTGGTCGACCAAGAGAGGGGGTTTTCTACCTAATCTAGAGGTTGGAGGAGTTTAGTCCCACATGGGAATTTGTACAAGCTAGGAGAAAATTTTAGGTCTATATAATAGACCTCTCTTTGTAACTTTAAAAATCAATGAAGAAAATTATTTTTTTTGCTACTCTCTTGTGTTGAGTGACCTAGGTTTCTCTTCTTCCGCACTATTCTAAGTGTTGAGCTCCGTGAGGGGGTAATCCGGGTTCCATTGGAGCCTTGAGGAGGTGAGAGATCTCCATCTTTATCCAAAACCCTAGGTTAGCCACTTGAAATTCCAAAACCCTAGCCACCTTTCATTATTTCCAATCCATCAAACCCTAGCTCCATCCATCTCCCACGGCCTCTCTCTCTCTACAAGTCCAGGCCGTCCACCTTCATCCAGATCCAGTCCGGCTACTTCAGATCCAGAGCAAGTTCCAAGGAAAATCACATCAGCTTCCAGGAGAATCCAGTTTTCAGCTATTTCAATCTTCAAGTTCATCAACCTGGTAAATTTCTCCCTTGACTCTCTGATTCCATCAATTGTTTTTCTCCTCTTCCAGATCTTGAGTTCAGGAGAAGCCAACCCGCCAAAGGATCAGTATTGGAGGATCCATTGCGAAGATATCTGAATCCGAGGACCCAACAATCTGCTCGGGAGAGTTCTTCCACCAAAATCTGTGAAGATCATTGTCTGGCTAGGTAAACCATCTCTTCTCTTTATTTCTGTTCTGCTGAAAGTTCGGAGCGAAACCCTAGGTCTGGGAGTTTCTCAACCCCCAGCGATCCGTTGCTTCTGAACTACTCTGATACTTTAGTTTTCTTAAAATTGTGCTTTCAATTATCATATTAGTCTCTTTCAATATTAGGTTAACTTTTCTTTGATTTGAAGCCAACTTCTACAAACATATAAAAACAACAAAAAAATTAGTTAATCTTAATTTACTTCCGCATCGCGTCCCTTTATTTGTTCTGCATCATGGACCCCTCCTGGGTGGACACCTGGCGAGGTGGCAGGAGGGCGCTCGGCTTCGGTCGAGGTGGACCCATCTCCTGGGGCCACTTGGCGAAGGAGCGAAGGAGCAGCCGACCTCGGCCGAGGTGGACCCCTCCTGGGTGGACACCTGGCGAGGTGGCAGGAGGGTGCTCGGCTTCGGCCGAGGTGGACCCGTCTCCAAGGGCCTCATGGCGAAGGAGCGAAGGAGCAGCTGACCTCGGCCGAGGTGGACCCCTCCTGGGTGGACACCTGGCGAGGTGGCAGGAGGGCACCCGGCTTCGGCCGAGGTGGACCCGTCTCCGTGGGCCACCTGGCGAAGGAGCAAAGGAGCAGCTGACCTCGGCCGAGGTGGACCCCTCCTGGGTGGACACCTGGCGAGGTGGCAGGAGGGCGCTCGACTTCGACCGAGATGGACCCGTCTCCGGGGGCCACCTGGCGAAGGAGCGAAGGAGCAGCCGACCTCGGCCGAGGTGGACCCCTCCTGGGTGGACACCTGGCGAGGCGGTGGGAGGAGCCCTGTATCGAACTCGACTTCGACGAGGGTGATAACGTCTCAGGATATCACCTGGCGAGGTAGCCTGGGGGGGCAAGGGCCGAGCTCGACCTCGATAGCGCGGAAGCCGAGGCCGACTCGGCCGAAGAAACCTTCACGTGGCTCGATCATACCTGACAGAATTTGAGACCAGCCACGTCATCATTACGGCCGTAACACATGATTTTAGAGGTCCATCTGCATCCTAGCCCAAAGAAATAAAGCCCAGGTGCCAAGCCCAAGCCCCTAAGAAGCAAGATACCAGGGAATATTCCTGCTACCTGGCTACCAGGCCACCCCAGCTTCCAAAGGCCCAAACCCATGCACCCGAGCCCCTTTGGGCCAGCCTCTTGCTGCTCCTAGAAGCCCAACACGCCCCCCTAGGAATCCTTGGAGTGTTGGCCAAGTCAAGAGAATTTTTAGGGATTTTTCTACCTAATATTTCCTTATTTTCTAGCTAGGGTTTGAGAGGGAAAATGATTCTTATGTAAAGACTTATGTGCCCTTACTTGGAGCCCAAGGTTAAGGGTCTATTTAATGGACCCTAGCCTCTTGTATGAAGGGAGATTTTGATATATGAAATAAACCTTGAGTTCTTCTATTACTTTGAGTGATTACCCTGCTGTGTGCATAAAGGGGTTTGAGAGTTCTTCTTCCCGGTGCTGCAACCATCATCCTGCCTTCAGCCAATCCTCCAGAGCCTTGGCCGCCCACTCCAAAATTCCTTTCTCCTTTGCTATTTTTCTTTATTTTCTTGATCTCCTTTGAGTTTTCTAACCCCTGACAGGTCGTTTGCAGGTCCCCGAGTTTCTACGAATCCAACGACTCCAGCCAAGCCTCAATCGGACCACCGAGCAGAAAGCCGGGTATCCGTGGGTCTTTGGCTCGATTTTCCAGGTCGCATCTGTCAAGGAACGAGAGATCCCTTCGCTGCGATCTTTATCGGGCACTTCAGATGTTGTCAGGTGCACCCCCTCAACCTCCAGTCTTATTATTGTAGGAGAACTTGCCCTAACCGAGGCTTCTTAGCCCGGCGATCCTTTTTTAGTACTTTTCTAGGTTCTAATCTGCATGCTTGGCTTCAAAAATTCATACAAAATTCCCTACAACTAATTTTGATCTAAAACTCGGGAATCAAATACCTAACCCCACATATAAAACATACAAAAAGAATTGCATGCATATTAGTCCCACATCATCGATGATCCACGATGCCAGGCTAGTAGAGAGGCTATTGAGATTTGTCTTATAGCCCCGGGACCAGATAGAGAGGGCCGACCACACCTTGGGGGACACCATTGATAGGGTCTTCTCCCAACTACTTATGGTAGGCATTTCTTTTTTCTTCTCTTCTCTTTTTTTTAACCCCATTGTACTATAGATTGCTCAAGATGCGTACCTGATTAAATACACATGTCGAGCGCTGCTCTAGTAGGATGCTACATCCCACAATAAAGCCGACATTTCTAAGGCCTGCATCCGCGTTTTAGAGGACCAGGTGCGGGATGTCGAGGCATAGGTCTGGGGCTTAGAGGCCAACCTCCAGGACTCCTGAGATATCATGGGAGACCTGGAGCTGTGCGTAGAAGGGTATGAAGCCAAACTGGTAGAGAAGGAGGAGTATGTCGCTGACCTAGAGGGGTAGCTCACCAGGGCCACCTCCAAGGAGCTCTACCTGGAAGGATGGGTTCACGGACTTCAGGTGCAGCTGGACGCCATGGAGGGTTAAGCTACGGTGGCAGAGAAGGAAGCTACTATTGCTGTGGCAGTGATGGAGGCCACAAAGAAGGAGGCGATCGACTCCATGCGGTGCTACAAAGCTTTAGCAGCATTCGAAGATGAGGTTCGGGAAGCGGTCTGCGACAGGTTCATCAAAGGTTTTGAAAAATGCAAAAGGAAGATGGGACAGCTCTTCCACCTCCCTGACCTTCATGATGTCATACCGGTCGAGCCCGAGGAGGACTCAAGTGATGCAAAGCTATCGACTGAGGAAATCCAAGCCGAGCTTCCAGGTCTAGAAGCGGCGAAGACCTGTGGCACCACCTTGCTAGCCCTGCCTCCGGTGCCCTAGCCAATGGTGCCCATCCCGGCACCAGCCTGATGAAGCTCTATGAGGGAAGCTATGGAGTGGACTATAGCAGAGACTGGGGAGCTGATAGAGGCTGCCATAAAGGCCATTAAATCGGGTGGCACATCATCCTCGCACCAGCCTTAGGGTCTTTGCCACTCCTTTTTCCTTATCCTTTTATGTATGAATATTTTGCTAAACCCCTGGCCTGTTGGGGAGTTCATATGTAAATGAACTTTAAGGAAATGAAATACACATTACCTTTCTAGATCTGCCTTCTCGTGTGAAATGTAAACCTTTGTCTCTTTGCATACTTATCTTCTTTTTCTCCTTTTTCTTGGTCGGACTTGGAGTCGAGTGGATGAGTGTTGGAATTCAGAAGTTTCCTGAATTTCTTCGCTAGACTTGCAGTCAAGCAGATAAGTACAGGGCTTCAAAAGTTTTCCAGCTTTCTTCACCAAACTTGGAGTCAGACGGATGATTGCGGGCTTCGAAAGTTTTCCGGCTTTCTTCGCTAGACATAAAGTCAGGTGGATGAGTACAGGGCTTCAAAATTTTCTCAACATTCTTTGCCAGACTTGGAGTCGGGTGGATGAGTGTGGGGCTTCAGAAGTTTCTTGACTTTCTTCGCTAGACTTGGAGTCAGGCGGATGAGTACGGGCCTTCAAAAGTTTTCCATCTTTCTTTGCTAGACTTGGAGTCGGGCAGATGGGTGCGGGGCTTCGAAAGTTTCTTGGCTTTCTTCACCAAACTTGGAGTTGGGTCGATGAGTACGGGACTTCGAAAGTTTCCTGGCTTTCTTCACTAGACTTGGAGTCAGACGGATGAGTAACTTTAGGAAGATAAAAGTGGGCCGAGTGGTCTAAGAGACATTCCATTCTATCTTGAAAGGAGAGATTTACATTATTGGTGGTATATCCTCAAGTTTGCAGCATTCCACATCCGAGAGAACTGGACCCCATTAAGGTTGGCGATCTTGTATGCTCCTTAAGAAGAGGCTTCGACCACTTAGTAGAGGCCTTCTCAGTTTGGGGACAGCTTGCCACATTGGCTAGGTTGGGAGACTTTTGCTCGCTTGAGGACGAGATCGCTTGGATGAAAGGCCCTGGGATGGACATGAGTGTTGTAGTAGCGGGCTATCCACTGTTGGTACACCACCATGCGGACCCATGCTTTGTCTCTCATCTCATCCAGCATGTCGAGGTTGAGGAGGAGGTGCGCGGGGTTGTCAGCCTCATCGTACTATTGCACTCATAATGTAGGCAAGTCCACTTTGATCGGGACCACTACTTCCATGCCAAAGATGAACTCGAAGGGCATCTTACCCATTACTATCCTAGGCATTGTGTGGTAGGCCCACAGCACACTGGGTAGCTCATCGGCCCACTGACCCTTTGCCTTATCCAATTGGGTGCAGAGTCTTTGGAGGATAGTCCGATCAATCACTTTGGCCTCTCTGTTGGTCTGGGGGTGAGCTATTGATGTGAAGCAGTGATGGATGTTCAGGTCGGTACAGAACTCATCGAAAACCTGGTTGTCGAACTACCACCCATTATCTGTAATGATGGTATGGTAGCCCAAAATGGCAGATGATCGACTTCTAGAGAAAAGACTTTGCCTTGTCCTCGATGATCTGGACCAGGGATTCTGCCTCCACCCACTTGGTGAAATAGTTGATGGCGACGATCAGATACTTCCATTAGCCAGGCATCGAGAGAAAAGAACCTAGGATGTCTATCCCCCATTAGATGAATAGCCATGGGGAAGAGAGCTAGGATAGTGGAGAAGTTGGCTATTGCTGAATGTGGGCATGCCTCTGGCAGCGATCACACTTCCGTACAAACTCGTATGCATTTTCTTGCATGGTTTCCCAGTAGTATCCTTATAGGAGGGCTTTATAGGCCAGTGTCCTACCCCCTACATGGTTCCCACAGATGCTCTCATGTATTTTCCAGAGGACATAGAGAGCTTTCAAGGGTTTTAAGCATTTCAGTAGGGGCTAGGAGAAAGACCTTCGATAGAGCTGCCCGTCTAGGAGCACGAAGCAAGTAGCCTTCTGTTTGAGGAGACTGGCCTCCATGAGGCCTTCGGGCAAGGTTCTGTTAGCTATATATCTAATGTAAGGGTCCATCCAGCTCATCTCAGGGTCGACCTGCTGGACCTCACTTGCGATCTCATAGCTGGGGCCTCTAGATATTCAACAAAAGTGCACACCAGCAATGATTCTAGTAGGGTAGCAATTTGGAGAGAACATTGATGTGAGCATTCTCCATGTGGTGTATATAAGAAATGCTGAAGTGCTAGAGATTCACTGTGTATGAGCGTACCCTTTCCAGATACTTTGCCATCATAGGATCTTGGGCTTTGTACTTGCCTGAGACTTACCCACCATGAGTTGCAAATCCATGAAGACCTTTACACTCATCATGTCCAGCTCATGGGACACCTTCAGCCCCATGAGGAGTGCTTCGTATTTGGCCTGGTTGTTGGTTGCCTTGAAGAGGAAATGTAGTGCATACTCGACGACGACCCTATCGGAGTTGGCAAGAATGAGCCCGGCCCCACTTTCTCCAGCATTAGATGCACCATCAACATGGAGGACCATGCCATCTCCCCCGTGGATGAGTTTCACTTAAGCTCGGTTGGTTCGTACATCTCCTCCAGGTCCTCGTCCACCCATGTGTATTCCACCAAGAAGTTGGCCAGGACCTAGGCCTTTTGAGCTAGCCTCGGACAGTAGGTGATGTCAAACTCGCTGAGCTTCACTATCCACTTAGCCAGGCACCCCAACATATTTGGGTGACTTAGAATGGCCCTTAGAGGTTGGTCAGTGAGAATCGCGATCGGGTGGGCTTGGAAATAGGACCTAAGATGTTGCGCATGCATGATGAATGCAAAGATAATCTTTTCAAAATAGGTGTACCTGGTTTTCGCGTTATGGAGCAGCTTGATGGTGTAGTAGACTGGGTGTTGAAGGCCATCCTTATCAGTATGAACCACACTGAGCTGACTACTTCTGGAAAAATAGCCAGGTATAAAAGAAGCTCCTTTCTGGGCTCCACCTGGATAGTAGCAACGGAGAGGCGAGGAGCTTCTTCAGTCCCTCAAATGCCTCCTAACACTCTTCCATCTAGGAGAAGTCATGCATCTTGTGCAGAGCCTTGAAGAATAGTTGGTAGCACTTGATAGAACGTGAGATGATAGACTTGAGGCTAGCATGGGGATCGGCGGTGTGGACCGCAGGCATCCCTGGTTGCTGCTGTTTTGCCAGGGATCAGTGGCACTGGTGTAGCTGATGCCCTGCCATAGCCAAGGTATGGACTTGCTGCATGAGTGTGGTGATCTGCACTAATTGATCAGCAAGAGGTGGCGATGAAGCGAGAGGAAGCTTTGCCTCTTGACTATGCCTATCACTGTGATGGGATGTGTTATCTCTACCTCATGATTTTGATGATTAACAAAATATTGGGTACATATTTTGTACTAATATTTCAATTATAGTTATGAGTTTTCAGGTTTCAAGCACATCAAATTCTCCAAACTAGAGTATCATGGCATACTTTAGAAGCAAAGCATTTTTTATGATTTGAGAAGTCTTCTCCATTGAAAAACACCATAAACAGGTTCAATTATTGTTTATATATGTTGCATTTAAGTTTCATTGAATATCTTTAAGTTTTTGGCATGATTGGCACTTGTTTTTGAAAATTGCAGAACCAAGTGTCGACACCTGGAAGTCAAAGTGTCGACACTTTAGCATTTGACACACAAAAATTCTTCATGGCATACTAAGTGTCGACACTCAGAACTCAAGTGTTGATACCTGAAACTCAAGTGTCGACACTTAGAATTCCAAGTATCAATTCAAGGCCTGAGATTTTTTGAAAATACAGAACATGCATCTGGAAATTTTTGTGTCAAGTGTCGACACCTGAGAATCAAGTGTCGACACTTGAAAGTTCAAGTATCGACACCTAGAAACCAAGTGTCGACACCTAAAAGCCAAGTGTCGATACCTGATAGCCAAGTATTAACACTCGGGTTCTGACAGCTTCAACGGATCTATTTTCTGACAGCCTAAATTGATATTTTTTAGCTCCTAACAGCTAGTTTTTTATCCATAACAGTCTTAAATGATATTTTGGATATTTTTGATGTATTTAAGCTTCACCAAACTCATTCATGAAGCAAGAAAATAAAGAGAAGCAAGAAAATATCCAAGAGTTAAAGACATTCTTCAAGAACTCCACTTCCAAAAGCTAGAAAGGAGAGATTCCACTAAAAAAGCTTCCACTCCTTTCATTTCATCTTTCCAAAAGTGTTCTTGAAAAGATTCTATGTCAAGTCACATCAAGCAATCATCAAAGAGCTTTAAAGATTCCTCATTCCACTTAGAAGAGAGTTTGCTTGTGCTTTCATTCTTGTATTTTGATTTTATTTCTTGTTGACCTAGCTTTCAAGGGTCTTGAAAGTAGATTGTAAGG
Source organism: Areca catechu (assembly GCA_021397845.1). Taxonomy (NCBI): domain Eukaryota; kingdom Viridiplantae; phylum Streptophyta; class Magnoliopsida; order Arecales; family Arecaceae; genus Areca; species Areca catechu. The sequence goes on along the minus strand of CM038044.1, from coordinate 116,612,568 downwards.
TTGTTGGTGAGCCAAAGATACAAAACCAACTAAGATTTTACTTGTGAGCCCGAAGCCAAAATAAGTTGTAAGGTTTGTTGGTGAGCCTAGGTGACAAAACCAACTTAGATTTTGACTTGTGAGCCTTTGAAAACAAGTCGGTTATAATCTTTAAAGAGATTATAGTAAAAATTCCCAAGGGAAGCTTGGGGAGTGGATGTAGGTTATTGGAGTGCACCAAACCATTATAAAACTTGATGTTTGTGTGTGATTGTCTCTTTTTATTATTTGCACTTTATTTCCTGCACTCTATTTACTGTTTTTCACTCCATATGCTTTAGTGCATTAATTATATTATTCACAAACACTACAAGGCCTGTACATTATTGTTTTAATTTTTGAAAGACCTAATTCACCCCCTCCTTGGACTCCATTTCTGGGCAACAAGTGGTATCAGAGCGCTGGTACTCTACTTGTAGGTCCAACGATCTTGAGTAAAAGATCATGGCACCTCCAATAGATATGGGTGTTGTAGAAGGCCAAGCCTCTAACCGTCCCCCATTGTTCAATGGCACCAATTACACGTATTGGAAAACATGCATGCACATTTACATTCAAGCATTGGACTATAATATTTGGAAGACCATTGTAAAAGGCCCGCATCAGCCTACTATATTGATTAATGGCATTCTCACTCCCAAAATGGAAGAAGATTGGGATGAGAATGATATTAAGCAAATAGAGCTTAATGAAAAGGCCATGAATCTATTGTATTGCACTTTAGATCCAAGCAAATTTAATAGAATTTCAAATTGTATCTCCGTAAAGAAAATATGGGACATGCTTGAAGTTACCCACGGGAGTACTCATCAAGTGAAAACCCCCAATGTGACCATGCTCATTCATACATATGAGATGTTCAAAATAGAACCTTCTGAATCTATTAGTGAAATGTATACCAGATTCACTAACATTGTAGATGGAATGAGAAGTTTAGGAAATATTATATCTAATGGTGAACTTAGGTCTCTTTCGGCTTCTTGGGATGCAAAGGTCACTGCTATATAAGAAGCCAAGGATGTCAATACTCTTCCTCTTGAGCAACTCTTGGGCTCAATAATGACCTATGAGCTCTCTTTAAAATAGAAGACCGTGGACTACGACAAGAAGAAGAAAGTGATCGCTTTCAAGTCCACAAATAAAGAAGAATCAAGTAAAGATTCTGAAGGTGAAGATGAAGAAGATGAAATGGCTCTAATGGCAAGAAAGTTTAGAAGTTTCATGAGAAAGAAGAAATACAACTTAAAAAACAAACCTCTAAAAGGAGAGCCTAACAAAGAGAAGGAGAAAGAGAAAGAAAAGGAACATCCCACATGTTTTGAGTGCAAGAAATCGGGCCACTTCAAGATGGACTGTCCCTTACTTAAAAAGAGCAAAAGAAGATTAAGAAAGAAGGCTATGATGGCAACCTGGAGTGACAACGAGGACTCCAGTTCTGAAGAAGAATAGCAAGAGGTTACAAACTTCTATTTGATGGTCGATAATGATGAGGTATTTTCTGAAATAAAAAATGAATTTACTTTTGATGAACTGCATGAGGTTTTTGATGAATTGGTCATTGAATTTCAAAAACTGAAATTGAAGCATAAAGAATTAAAGAAGCAAAATCTGGTTTTGGCAAAAACAAATGACGAGTATGTAATTGAAAATAATTGCTATCTTCAAGAAAATAAAAAGTTGAATGATAAAGTTTGTCTTCTTGAAAACAAAAAATAAGATTTGAAAAAAAAAATTCTTTTGTTTCAATTGAAAAGTTTATAAAATAGAATAATGAGATTTTGCAAGAAAACAAAAAGTACAAAAAAGAACTTGAAAAGTTAAAACTATTTGTTGAAAAATTTACACACAGTTCTAAAAAATTGAATATGCTTTTAAATAATCAAAGGGCTATTTTTAACAAAGCCGGTTTAGGTTTTAAAACTCAAAAACAGCAAAAGTTTTTCAAGAATTTCTTTGTGCCTGCATCATCTTCTATTACTTGCTATACTTGTGGTATTGTAGGACATAAATCTTACTTGTGTAATAAAAGAAAAATTAGCAAAGTTAAGAAAGTTTGGGTTACAAAAGGAACCATTACCAATAACCTGAAAGGACCCTAGATGACTTGGGTACCTAAAGTCTCCACCTGATTTTTATTGTAGGTGTGCCTTGCAACCAATAAAAGAAGAATGTGGTACCTCGACAGCGGTTGCTCAAGGCACATGACTGGAGATGTGGAGCAGTTCTCATCACTTAAATATTAGAATGGTGGTAATGTAACATTTGGTGATAGTGGAAAGGGCAAGATTATCGGAATTGGTAAAGTCCATATCACCCCTTCTACTTACATTAATAATGTTTTGTACGTTGATGGTTCGAAACACAATTTACTTAGCATTAGTCAATTTTGTGACAAGGATTTTAAAGTTGTTTTCGAATCTTCAATGTGCATTGTTTCTAGTTTAGATGACAATGGCATCAAGTTCATTAGTCATAGGCATGGCAATATTTATATGGTTGATCTTGATGATTTTCCTGTTCAAAATGGACAATGCCTAGTGGCAATAGAAGCCAAGATCAATAAAACTTGTTGGCTTTGGCATCGTAGACTAGGACATGCTAGTATGTATTTGATTTCAAAACTTAACAAAAAGGATTTGATAAAAGATTTGCTAAAACTTAGTTTTAAAAGGACAAGATTTGTAGTGCTTACCAACTTGAAAAATGAACCAAATCATCTTTTAAACCAAAAGGAGTAGTCTCTACATCTAGACCTTTAGAATTGCTTCATATGGACCTCTTTGGGCCAACTAGAACATATAGTTTGGGAGGTAAGAAGTATGGTCTAGTTATTGTAGACGATTTCTCATGTTTTACTTGGGCCATGTTTTTAGCACATAAAGATGAAACATTTTCTGCATTCATTAGATTTCATAAAAGAGTTTCAAATGAAAAAAGTGTTTCTATTGTTTCTTTGAGAAGTGATCATGGAACAAAATTTGAAAATTCTGATTTTGATAAGTTTTGTAGTGATAATGACATTCATCACAATTTTTTTGCACCTAGGATACCTCGATAAAATGGAGTGGTAGAAAGGAAAAACAGAACTCTTGAAAAAATGGCATGCATCATGCTTTGTGAAAATGACCTACCTAGATATTTTTGGACGGAAGCCATAAACATTGCATGTTATGTTTTAAACTGTATTTTAATCTGGCCTATTTTAAAGAAAACCCCTTATGAGCTTTGGAAGGATAGGAAACCTTCAATCAAATATTTTTGAGTTTTTGGATGTTGTTGTTTCATCTTAAATAATGGCAAGGATAATCTAAGCAAATTTGATGCCAAGTCAGATGAGGGTGTCTTTTTAGGCTACTCTACATCTAGCAAGGCATACAGGGTCTTCACAAAAAGATACTTGTTGTTGAAGAATCCATCCATGTTGTATTTGATGAAGCTAACCAAAAATCTTCTAGAAAAGAAGATATTCTTGATGATGATATAGGTATCAATAAAAGTGAAGGAATGAATAACAATGAAGAACCCACCAAGGAGCAAGATGATCAAAATAATGAAAAAAGCAAGATTAAGAAGGTGAAGACATATCAATGCCTAATCCTCTACCTAAAGAATGGAGGTATGCTCATGGACACCCCAAAAAACTTATCATTGGTGATCCATCTAAAGGTGTAAGTACTCATTCATCTCTTAGAAATGTTTATGATTATCTAGCTTTTGTATCTCAAATAGAACCTAAATCTATAAAAGAATCTGAAAATGATTGTAATTGGATTAATGCTACGCAAGATGAACTTAATCAATTCAAAAGAAATAATGTTTGGACTTTGGTAGATATACCTTCTAATGTTTCAATAATTGGCACAAAATGGGTTTGTAGAAACAAACTTGATGAAAATGGAATTGTTACAAGAAACAAAGCTAGACTAGTTTTCAAAGGATATAATCAGGAGGAAGGGATCAATTTTGATGAAACCTTTGCTCCTGTTGCTAGACTTGAGGCAATTAGGCTATTTTGGATTTTACATGTTTTATGGATTTTAAATTATTTCAAATGAATGTTAAAAGTGCCTTTTTGAATGGTTTTATCAAAGAAAAAGTTTATGTTGAACAACCAACCGGTTTTGAAAATCATGAGTTCCTAAACCATGTTTTTAAACTTCATAAAGCTTTGTATGGTTTGAAACAAGCTTTAAGAGCTTGGTATGATCATTTAAGTTCTTTCTTGCTCAAAAATGATTTTACTAGAGGTAATGTAGATACTACTTTATTTTTGAAAAAGAAGAATGATGATATCTTAGTAGTACAAGTTTATGTGGATGATATCATATTCGGTGCTACTAACGAATCTCTTTATCAAGAGTTTGCAAAGTTAATATAGGGTGAGTTCGAGATGAGCATGATGGAAGAACTTAACTTTTTTCTCGGACTCTAGATAAAGTAAACCAAAGAGGGGATCTTCATCAACTAAGCCAAGTACACAAAAGAAATACTAAAAAAGTTTGGGATGGAGAACACCAAACCATTAGGTAGACCAATGAGCTCCTCTTGTAAGCTTGACAAAGATGAATCATGTAAGCCTGTAGACCAAAAGTTATATAGAGAAATGATTGGCTCATTATTGTATCTAACTGCTAGTAGGCCAGATATTATGTTCAGTGTTTGTATGTGTGCAGATATCAGTCTGCCCCTAAAGAGTCTCATCTTTTGGCTGTTAAATGCATACTTAGATATCTGTCTGGCTCAATTGATATTGGTCTTTGGTACTCTAGAGATTCTTCATTTGAATTGATTGCTTATTCTGATGCTGATTTTACTGGGTGTAAAATAGATAGAAAAAGTACTAGTAGAACATGTCAATTTCTTGGGATTAATTTGATCTCACGGAGTAGCAAGAACATAATTTGGTTGCTCTATCTATGGCTGAAGCTGAATATATAGCACCTGGAAGCTGTCGTGCTCAAATCCTATGGATCAAACAACAACTCAAAGATTTTGGCATTAAACTAATTAAGACACCCATAAGATATGACAATACTAGTACAATCAATCTAACTAAGAATCCTGTATAACATTCAAGAAGTAAACACATTGAAATAAAATATCATTTCATAAGAGATCATGTGCAAAACTCTAATGTGATGCTTGAATTTGTGTGTACTGATGATCAACTAGCTGATGTGTTTACCAAACCCTTGAGTGAAGAGAGATTTTGTATGATTAGAAGAGAGTTAGGAATCATTGACCCATTCTCTTAGAACTCTCTCAATTTCTACTCTACCTAATTTATTTTTGCTCAAAATCATTTTTATTGAGTCCTAAATCTTTTCAAAATATCCCTTGAATTTTTGTAAATTTTTTTAAATTTTTCTTGGAAATTTCTTGGCCAAGTGTCGACACTTGAATTTTGGTGAAGTGTCGACACCTGACCAAGTGTCGACACTTGAAAAAATCGAAGTGTCGACACTCGCACGAAAAATTCAGAATTTTATGGCTTGTCCAAACCCTTTTGTTTTTTATTTCCCTCTTTTTCCTTGAGCCCTAGTGCTCCCTTACGGTACTCCAACCGTCGAAATAGTGCTTTTCCACCCTTGTCCCTTCGAATTCGGGTAATCTTCTCCCTCTTTTCTTCGTTTAAACCGTGAAATCACTGTTGCTTGTCTGTGACTCTCTGATTTGTTCATTTTCTTCCCGTTTTACCTCCGATTTTTTGTTGATTTTGGGATCGTGTTCTTGTTTTTGCTATTTCCACTTTGTGGACCGATTCTATTCGGTTTTTGTTTGGATTGTTGCAGTTCATGGCGACTTTCTCCATTTTTCTCCCTCTCGATTCATCCTTCCTTCAGCCGAACCCCTCCATTTCCTTTCCATTTTCTATTTTCCCTCATTTATTCTCTTCCATCTTTGCTCCCTTGTTTCCTATTTTTCCTTATTTGGTTGTTTTGTGGAACAAGCTTCTCTTTACTTCCATTTTTGGTAATTTTCCTCCTCTTTTCTATAGTTTCTTTCAGTTGGACTGTTGCCTTCTTTAGTTTCCTCTCCTTCCTCTCTCTTTAATCTGCTTGGAGATTATGGGACCAAGGAAGAAGTTGGCTTTTAAAAGAAAATTCGGTTAGAGCTCAGCTGAAAGAAGAACCAAAGCTCGGGATGATAGTCGTCAGCAGCAGCAGACTGAGCGGAATGTTCCTCCGCCTTCTCCTTCAGCAGAGAGGGTTTCGGGGAAGATGATCGCTACGGGATGACGTGTGGATCTCGTATTTTTTTATCATCAGGGCTTCAGACTGCATGAGATTCTCGAGTCTGCGGATTTAGTTTCCTTCTACACTATGACAGAGAGGTACTACCTCTACCTGATTAGAGAGTTTTATGGGAGTCTGGATTGCAGTAGGTTAGCCTGGCATGCCACAGTTAGAGGAGTCTGGATTCCGGTAGATGAGTCAGTACTGAGCAGGATATGGGATATTCCCCATCAAGGGATCATAGCTTATTCCATTGATGACCGTGAGGAGGCCTATCAGTGCATTTTGGAGCGAGATGACGTTCACGGAGTGACAGTGGTCACCGCGAACCAGCTTTCAGTAGAGATAAATCTCCTTCACCATATCATTGCCTGCATTTTGCTCCAGAAGACAGGCAGATTTGACTTTATTATTGAGCGGTAGCTTATGCTCATGGTTTGTTTGTCTCGGAGGACTGCAGTTGACCTTCCAGCTTTCATGTTACTTCAGATGAGGGATGTAGCCACTCAGCGAAGACACTGTTTGCCCTACGGCATGGGATTGACTTGCATATTCCGTGCTGATGGTATACCCTTGGAGGAAGAGGCCTCCAAGGAGATTCTTCATACTGATGTTTATGACGAGAGATCTCTACACCGCATGGGCTATAGGAGACAGGATGGCAGATGGGTGCACAAAGAGTCTGGTCAGGAGACAAACGAGGAGGATGAGTTACGAGAGGCTGAGGCTTGGCCATCAGTTACACCTCCCAGGGCAGCTCTAGCAGGAGAGCTAGAGCCAGTGCCAGTGACACCTTCACCAGCAGTTACACCTTCTGCTCCTCCATCATATACTGTTTCATCCTTTGAGGAGCACGCATGTCATCAGTTTATTGAGCTTCGGAGCGAGATGATCGGACTGGGAGCCCGAACTACTCAGTCGAGGATCGAGATTGTGGGACTTCGTGCCCACACTTCTGAGCAGCTCACTGATGTTTGCAGGATTATGGAGGCCAAAATCACATGTATCGAGGAGATGTTGAGAGCTTTACTGCCTTCAGGATCTTTTGGACCAGCTGATCCTCCTCCTCCACCTACTGATGACGATGGTGATCACCCAGATTCTCATGATCCTACTCATGGTGGTGATGGCGACGATGATTGTGATGGAGGCATGGCAATGGTGATGGCAGTAGTAGTTCAGATGGCAGCGTGGACCGAGCTGGGCGGTATGAAATGGTCAGCAGAGATACTCAGACACCAACTACTTCTGTAATCTCTTCTCCAGCTGATCAGATTATTTCCACTCCTGATTTTGCGACACCAGCTGAGATTCTACCTCCCCCATCGACTAGATCTTCTCGGGTTGTACCCGCTCATGGACCTTCCACCCAGACTAGGAGCCATAGGATACTTGAGCCACCTAAAGCCCTAGTACCTAGGTCCAGGATTAGTGCCCCCATTAGTTTTGAGCTTCCATCTGATGAGGAGTAGCCTCATAGATGTTTATCTAGTTGCTTGTTACTTTTATATCTAGCTGTTATATTAGCTTAATGGTATCATGTCCTTCCTCGACATATTACCTGTTTGCTGACACTGTATGCAATGTTGACCAAACTCATATGCATCCTTAAAAAGTGTTGGCCAGTAAAACCCACTTTGTAATACTTTTGTAATAGTTTTTCATCCACTAAAGTATCTCCCGCATGCTAAAGAGTGACAAAATGTGAGGATGTTCTTGACTTCATTCTCGGGGATATAATGATGAATTACTTGGTTAGGGCAGTATTTAAACATTTCAAGCTCCTCCCAAAAATAATGTTTAACTTGTGAGAAGAACCGTTCTTTCTCCTGTTTGGTCCAGTGAGGAGATATTTGTTCTGTGGCCAGTTAATTAATGATGTGGGCAAACCATGGAGGTCGATTGGAGGAGACTACAAAAAGTTGTTCATCAGGAAATTACTCCTTGCCCTCTTCTGTGCTTGTTGTGTGCTCGACCATGACTCTAGATACATGATCGGCTACCATATTCTTGGACCCCTTCTTATCATGAATTTCTAGGTCCAATTCTTGTAGAAGAAGGATCCATTTGATCAATCATGGTTTAGTATCTTTCTTTGAAAGTAAATGTTTTAAAGCTGAATGATCAAAGTAAATTAGAACCTTGGACTGTAGTAGAGCAAAACTTTTCGAGGGTGAACACCACAGCTAGCAACTCTTTTTCAGTTGTAGTGTAGTTCAATTGAGCATCAGAAAGAGTTTTACTAGCATAGTAGATCAAGTGTGGTTCCTTACTAAATTTTTGGCCTAAGATGGCTCCTATTGCAAAATCGGAAGCATCACACATGATTTCAAATGGTATGGATCAATCAGGGAGTTTTATAATTGGTATGGTTGTCAGCATAGTTCATAATGTATGGATAGCTTTTAGGAAGTCTTCATCAAAGATAAATGGTGTGTCCTTGGCTAGCAGATTACACAAGGGTCTCGAGATTTTATTAAAGTCCTTGATGAAGAGCTTGTAAAATCCAACATGACCTAGAAAAGATTGTACTTGTTGAACCGAGGTCGGGGGTGGTAGTATTAATATTATTTCCACTTTGGCTTTATTTACCTCAATCCCTCTTTTTGATACAACATGCCCCAATACGATCTTCTCTTGAACCATAAAGTGGCTCTTTTCCCAACTAAGGACAAGGTTTGTCTCCTTATACTATTCTAATACCTTAGATAGGTTTTGAAGACAATCCTCGAACATGATGCCAAATATAGAAAACTATCCATAAAAACTTCTAAGAACTTTCCACCATGTCAAAAAATATGGCCAATACACATCGTTGAAATGTAGCAAGTGCATTGTAGAGGCTGAAGGGCATGCATCGATAAATGAATATGCCAAAGGGACAAGTGAAGGTGGTTTTCTCTTGGTCATCAGGAAAGACAGGTATTGATTGTATCTCGAATAGCCATCCATAAAGTAAAAGAGTTCTAGGATAAGCAGTGACATCCTTAATGTCGAAGATTATAATGTAATTTGGAAGGTGTCATGTCAAACTCGTCCATTCTTGGGTCACAAACTTATAACTAATATATTGAGTAAATATCCAGATAGAGGTTATGATCACTTAAGAATGATAAATATTATGTTCTGAAAGCTAGAAGAGTTGCTGTATCACGTCGACTTGTAGTTAGTACATGCAATATTATGAAACAAGAGCAACTAGCATACTTTCAGTACTGCATAGGTCATGGTGTGACTAATAGAGTTTTGGCAAAAACTTTTTAGCACTCAGGGGAGACAATGTCATGACATTTTAATAATGTATTGAAAGCAATTTGTTTACCGAAGCATGCATTTATAGTTCAACTGGATGAGGATATTGGTATGCACCCACGGATCCGTGAAAATAACCATGTCCATCCTTACTTCATGGTACTTATGATCAAATTCAATGTTGGTACTTTATTTCAAATATTCTTAATTTATCTTTGATATAATTTGTTGCATCACAGAATGTTGTTGGAATGGTTGATGGTATGCACATACCTGCATGAATCAAGAAAAGCAAACAATCCCGCTTTCATAATCGAAAGGGTACCATTTTCCAAAATGTTATGGCTGTAGTTTTATTTGATCACTCTTTCCTTTTCATTTATACTGGATGGAAATGATCTACTGTCGACATGAGAGTACTATGTTGGTGTGTCAAGTCAGGAGGATTCGTTGTATTAGAAGGTATTCAAAAGCTCTGATATTTAATTGATTTTATATTTTTAGTGAAGTTTCGAGTGGTTTAAGTAATTATATTAGTCATATATAGAAAAATATTATCTTGTTAACTCAAGATATGCCAATACAGATAAGTTTCTTATCCCTTTTCAGGGCAACGGGTACCATCTAAGTACGTTCAACAATCTTAGGACTCGATAATATAATAATTATCGGGACTTATACAACCATCGACATGCTCAACTCAGGAATTGCATAAAGAAGGCTTTTAGAATTCTTAAGCGATATAAGATTCTTAGAAGTTCCATCCCATATCCCTTTAAGGTGTAGAAACGTGTTGTAATGGCTTGCTGTATCATTCACAACTTCATATGACGCATCCAAGAAAACGACAAATACTTTAACATGTCAATTGAACCCTTGCCTGTTGACCATGATGAAGATGATGTCGACCCTTATTTGATTATAGGGGACGACGAATGCCAAAGAGGTAATGAACTATGCAATTCTATAGCAATAGGCTATGAATCGCTCGTAACATGCGAAGTAAGTCTAACCAGCATCCTTTTATTAAGTATAATTTTTTTCTCTTATTTGATAAGGTAGTATATTTACCATGATTAACTTTATTACTAGTGCAATGTATTATGTAATCTGAGTATCATTTTGGTTTCACATTAATGCAGGAAATCAAGCTGCATGCTATTGAGTTATAGTGATGTCTTCCAAAAGTTGTTATGTAGTTTTCGTGGGGCATAGATGAGGGATCTATGAATCCTGGCCTGAGTGATGATGCGAGGTTACTGGGTTGAAGCATGCCTTATATAAGAAGTTTAAAACTAGACAAGAGGCAATAATTATATTTGAGAGTTATCTTCAACCTCCTGATCATTCATCTATCGAAAAAATTCATGATATTAAATACAAATGAAGAAAAAAAGATGTAGCCTTGATCAGGAATGTGGGTGCACCTTTTAAAACATTTATATTTATTTCGTTAGCTTTTCTTGTGGGCTTTGTACTTGGATTTTAGTGTGGACAAACTCTGTTAATACTTTAGATGGTTATGACTATTATTTCTTGTTAATGTCGTGGTTGCAAGAGTTGTAAAACCATAATGGTCTTTTATAACTTCTATTTTTTGCTTATTCTTTACATTTGCTATTATTGTACGTGCTTTTGTAATATGGTTAGAAGGCTCTTATAAGCTACAAAGCTTATGTTATTGGCATATGTTTTATACAATGTTTATATTGTTGGCAATCCTTAATGTTTCAGGATATTGAGCTCTCTTATATTACAACATAAATGTTCTGTGCTAGATTACTAATTATGGCAGTGGATCTGAGCCATATTTTTATCTCTTTTACTATATTCTCAAACTTATGCAAATGTATAACAATGTATAAGAATGGGTTTGGGCAATATTTCTTGGTAGCCTTTTGTGTGGTATGCGGATTATATTATTGGTGGAAGCCTCTAATATGATAAAAAATTTATATCTTCTTTAATATGGTAGGAGACATATTGCATGTTTGGCAACGTTGATAGGTTTCCTAATGATTAAGCATTGCTGGGAGGCAGGAGTGGAATATAATATTTATTTTTTTTGCTCTTATTGCCGTGATGCTCAACTGAGTTATCTTCGCTGTCCTGAGCCATATTTTGTAAATATATTTGTATTAGTAGTTATGCCAGCTATTATGTGCTATATTTAAATTGATGGTAGCCCTTAATGTTCAATGATATTGACCTCTCTTATGGAGGTCAATACAAAACTGGTCTTTTGATCAATTGTTTGGATTTCTAGTTCTTCATCTTCTAACTAAGACTGTCATATTGCCGTGTCAATTTTCAAGATACTTTTATCCATTGTCATTATGAACTTTAATTGTACAAGTTTAGAATTTCATATATCTATTTGTTACTTATATTTGTATATGTTACATCCTATATGCACTTTATATGCTTCGAGTGGTTTTTCTTTGATTACAAGACAGGTCCATGTGGCATATTTTATAGGTAAGATGTCTTTGATTTTTTGTAGGGCCTAATATATTTTTTATAGGTACTAAACCTGAACAATGACAAAATTGAATTTAAAATTCATCCATTACAGAGTTGGCAGCTTTGTCATAATAATGACAATTTTTTTGTAATTGTTTTATGATTGGAGGACTGGTCTATATATTGTACTATTATCTTGTCATATGTTTAGGGAACAGATTCATGTTTAACTCATTCATAGTATTGTATAACAAATTAATAAATTTGAGTGTACGTTGGATGTTAGGGTGGGTTGCCTTATTCTGTTCATCTACTTTGATTTTATCAGTTTATATATGAGCTGACATGCATATGTTTTGACAGTTGCCTCTTATAGATGAATATTGGATGCATGGGTATTTGAATAACTCATATGATGAAAGTTAAATCCAATTATTCTGAGTTCAGTATTTTTATGAAAAATGAAGATTTTGCTTTTACTGACAACATTTTATTGTTATAGGGTAATGTTTTTCTTTTCTTGCAGGGCTATAATATTTCAAAATGGTCCGAAGAGCAATTTTCTCAACTATACTACTATACTTGGTGCTAATGGTTAAGGACTGAAGTGTAGCGCTAGAAACATGTTATAGTTTCTAAGTCAATTGTAATTTTTTTTTGTGAACTCAATTTTGTTGTTATATTGTCCGGGAACATATATTCTCTTCTTATTTTTTGAAATATCAGGATTCAATTTTTTCTTGTAATAGCGATTCTTCTAATTCATGTATTTCTTATATATCGAAATTTGCTCTGCTTTAACAATGTCCATTGCGAATAGTAATGGTAAATCCATTTTTCTCTTGTTAACATGTTAGTAATATATGTACAAAACATGAACAAACTTTGAATAGATCATAATAATAAATTAATTAGTATAAAATAATTTATTTAGGTATTTATAAAAAAAAATAATTTGATAAGCCATTTTTTTCTAATCATTTGGTTAAGGGTATTATTGGGGTTTTAAAAAAATTCTTCATCTATTCCTAATAGAATACAAGCTTATTCCTATATCATCCAAACACCATTTGGAATAACACTGCACTGGAATAAAGTGGAATCCTAGATTTCAAACTAAATAGAAATCTAGAATTATAAGGAGAATAAGCTATTCCTGGAAAATTCATATTCCTATTCCTGGAATAACTTTTTGACATCCAAACACTTTCTATAAATTTTTAGTTACCTCGGAATTCTATTGTTCAATCTGCTTGTGTATTTGGACTTAGCTGCATGACTTCTGTTGCGGTGACTTCTCCTGGACCGGGCTCGGTCAGCTGTGCTGGAGCACTCTTCTCTCGGTTGACCTGCAAAAAAGTTCACAGGCGCCGGTGGTGTTCTGGTGGGGGACACTTTGATGCCTAGGTTAGCAGGAGCTTAAAGGCAACAGAATGGAGAATCAGAGAGGCAGCGTGTGAAGAAAGGAGAGAGTCCCCTCTTTCTTGAAACAGGGTCCCCCGGGTACCTTATATAGGTGCGGAACAGTCCAAAATTCATTAGGGAAGTGATGCAGAACGGAAGCTCTGATACCAAAAATGATGCAGAACGAAAGCTCTGATACCAAAAATGATGCAGAACAAAGAACAAAGAAGCGTATGCAGAAGTAAAAATTAAGATTAATTTTTTTTTTTTTATTTCAGAAATTGGCTTTGACTCAAAGTAAAGTTAAACTAAGTTGAAAGAAACTAAGAAATGACTGAAAGCACAATTAAAAGGAGTGGATTATCAGAGTAACTCAGAAGTAGGATCACTGGGGATTGAGAAACCCCCAGACCTAGGGTTTACTCCTCTTTCAAGAAATAGACGAAGAGAGAAGAGAAGGTTTTATACCTGACTGTGATATCTCTCGTTGCTTCAATTGAAGGACACTCTCGAGTAGATTATAGGATCCTTGGAGACGAGGTATCTTCGCAATGGATCCTCGGATTGTAGTCCTATGGCAAGGTTGGCCTTCTTCTCGAACTCAGGATCTGGAAGAAGAAGAACAAAAAAAAAGAACCAGAAACTCAAAGAAAGACACTGACCTGAGGACTTAATGAAGATTGTTGGATGTAGAAGTTCCGGAGATCTTGATACTGATCTGACTCTTCTTTGAGCTTGCTCTGTAGTTGAAACAGTTGATCTGAACCTGGATGCTGGTGGCCGGCCTCTATGTGGAAGAGAGGGGCCGTGGGATGTAGATGAAAAATTAGGGTTTGGTGGTGGTGGAGTAGAGATGGGTGGACTAAGCTAGAGTATTGGGGTTGGAGATCTCACACCTCCTCAAGGTTCCTAGGGAACCCGGATTTACTCCCTCACGGAGCTCAACACCTGAATACAAGTGCGAAAGAGAGAAACACAAAGTTGCTCACACAGAAATTAATTTCATTCATCTTTTTTTTTTTTCAAGAGTTACATAGAGTTGAATATATAGACATAACAAAGAAATAAAATTTCATACACTTCCCATGTGGGACTAATAGGACTAACCCACACTTTAGGCATCAAATTCTCTTCCCAAGACTCCTTCCATGAGTGGGCAGCCCAAAAACTCCAAGAAAACTTGAAAATCAGCTCCGAATGGCAGGTTATGGGGGTGTCTCCTAGTTTCTCTTCATGAATCAAGGATTTTCCCTTCATGGTTTGGCTCTTTTGGACACCTCCTAGTCTTGCTCCACAAGTTTAGGCTTCTACCTTTCATGGCTTTGGCACTTCAGGAAACTTTTGGGTGCCTCCTTGATTTTCTCCCCAAGACATGCTCTTTTCCCTTTTATAACTTGGGTTTTTATGGAACATTGTGGGGCACCTCCTTGATCCTCTCTTCAAGAAAAATTCTTGCCATCCTGGCTTGGGTTTATCTGGAAAGAAGTTGGCTCCTCCTTGGATTGAGGTATCTTGATGGATTTCTCCCCGAAGTGGTGCATGAAAGAAGGGACCTGCTTTCTTGTGGTGTGGGGACCAAGGCACACTGGATGGAGATGTGGCGCCTCCTGGACTCTGGCGCGTGGCTGGGAGTGTGGCGCCCACTTGCTTGGTCCTGGAGAAAATGTGGCACCTTGGAGAAGACCTAGACCACTACTAGGACTTGTATTGAGTCAACATGACTCAACAAAATTTAAATTGCATGGAAATACAGACTCAAACTAAAATTGAGTTGACCAAGTCAACCCTTATTACAAAACCAGAAAACCCTAATTCTTCGGGCAATGTCAATCAAAGATCCAGATGGAGCCCTGAAGTCTTCTTCTGAGTCTGGTGCCCGCACCAGGAAGGGCCCGAGAAGGACCGATCTATCCCCAGGAGGATCTCGAGAGTGGCTACATGGTGCCTGGATAGGGCAGTGTCATGGGAATAGTGGAGCAGTGGTGCTGACGTGGCAGGATTTTATTACAATAGAAAGAAGCTTCTGGAGCCCAACAGGCTTCCGAAGAGAGGCGGTCGGATGTCAGCGGGGAGGACCAGTCGATCCTTCGAAGGAGACCAATAGGTCATTTGGACCTCAGCTTCAGTGAGCCAGACTTCCGAAGGAGAGGGTGGTCGGGCCTTAACTAGAGCAGGTCGTTCGGACCTCGGCTTCAGTGGGCTAGACTTTCGAAGGAGAGGGAGGCCAGGCCTCAGCTGGAGTGGGTCGTTTGGACCTTGGCTTCAGTGGGCCGGACTTTCGAAGGAGAGGGAGGTCGGGCCTCAGCTGGAGCGGGTCGTTCAGACCCCGGCTTCGGTGGGCTGGACCTCCGAAGGAGAGGGTTCCGTCGGAGTTCCGAGGAAAACCGTCGATCGGACTTCGGATACATGGCTCGGTCGGACCTCTGCAAGAATGATGGTCCAGTTCAATAGCATGCCGGTTGGGTACAACAGTTGCCCCCTTGCTCTTGGGCTTCGAGCGATTCTACAGCTTCGAAGGACAAGAGCATTATTTGGCAATTAATGTGCTAGTCCTTTATCATGATTACAAATCTGACCTGGCATGTCGTGATAGAATGTCTTCTGCCTCGGCATCCCGCCCCTGGACAGGTGTCAACGCCGCATTGGCCATAGTAGAGGAAGCAATTATTGCTGGTATGGTGCATGATGGCTGCCAGCCTGAAACACACGCCCGTCGAGCTCCTAACGTGATGTGGGCCACGTGTCGAGATCCGAGCGATCAGCATGAGATTCCAAGCAACCCATCTGTCATTGCTTCGGCGGTCATGTGGATCGTGACCAAATACGATCCAGCGTGTCCCATCGGGTTTCCATCAAATCCGGGGGTCGCATCATCCATCGTTGAATCGCGGTGCTCGAGGGGCATTGGGAGGTGACCCCCCAGTGCCTATAAAAGGAAGGGATAAGCACCTTGAGGGGGGTTTTCCGCTGCACCTGGGTTTGGAGATAGAGCACCCTTCTTCCGCCACTCTAGCATTCTTTAGGGAGTCGCCCTCCAGGTTAGTTCCATCTTCATCTTCTTCTCCTTAGCCTCGGTTAGAATGGCCTCTACTAGTCAGAGCTCTGCCCGTGGGTCTAGGGAACTAGGTCCCTTCGATATCCCCATGACCATGACCAGAGAAAGGGTAGAAAACCTCAGGGTCATCTACGGTATACCGACCACCTTACACCTTACCGTCCCTAGTAAGGAAGGGAGAGTGAACAGCCCGTTGAACCTAGGTGCCCTCCCTCTGTACGAAGACCACCTTAAGGCCGGCCTTCGGCTCCCACTTCATAGTTTTTTGGTCCAGATCTTTAATAGTTATAGGATTACTCTGGTGCAGCTGACCCCGAACAGCATTCGGGTGATCTGCGGCTTCTTAGTTCTTTGTCGGAGTGCTGGAGTCGAAGCCAGAGTGTCTCTCTTTTCCAACTTCTTTTTTTTAAAGCAAGACTTCCGTAGCCACGAGTGGTGGATGCTCAGTCCCCGCGCTGGTCGGAAGATACTAGGGGGGCTTCCGTCGGCCATCCATGGATGGAAGTCTCGATACTTCTTGTAGATAGTCTAGAGCCCTGGGATTTCGAGCCAGCGTGGAGAGATCCCAGACCGAAAGCCATAGATGGGAGAAGGGTTTTGAGGGCCGACGAGGCCGATTTTAATAAACTAGATGAGGACGACCTGGTATCTGTGAGAGATCTGCTCCGGGAGGATAGTCTTCATTCGGCCGGGGTCAGTCAACACCGATACTTAGGTAGGATAGAAACCCACATTGAATCAATTCAATCTCCCCCTGTCGGCCTTGCCTTCACTAACCTTGCTTTACCTTCTCGCAGGTGGCAAAATGAAGCCCGACCGAATGATCGTTGTGGCACTGTCAGCCTAGAGGAGGGTCGCTTGGATGATGGTGCCAGTGCCTCAGGAGCCCAAGAGACAATGGGCGGAAGAGTCAATAGCCGAAAGGATGGCAAAGAAGCGGACAAAGGAGTAGGCCGTTGCCGTCGTCTCCATCGATTCCGGAGACGACAATGCGCCACTGTCAAAGAAGCTAGCGGTGAAGATGGTCAGTCCGCTTTAATTGGGCAGTCGGCTACCCGGGGGGAAGAGGATCAACCATGATCATCCTTTGAGGGGATGCTCTGATATCTCCCCTCATCGAGCCGGTGGAGCAGACTCTCCCGATGGCCGGAGGAGAGATAGGGGCCGGGGAGAAGGAGGCTGACCAAAGGGAAACCATCGATGTGAGCGACTGCGCGCGTCGGGTGGAGTGCACCATAAACGACGCTGGACAGGTCAAAGGTCAGCTCCTGAGGGCCGTCGAGGGTGTCGACTGGAGCGAGTCGGGCCGACGAATAGTGAATGAGGCTGTGAGGAGCTCCTTCCACCATATAATGGAAGTAAGTTTTTTACACCCTGCCTCTTAGTCTTGACTTACGAGATACTAACTTTTCCTTGTTACTTGCAGCTTCTTAAGGATGCATTGCTGATGGACGAAGGCTTAGGTTTGTTATTGGATCTGAAGGAGCACTCGGCGAAGAAAGTAGAGGCAGCCGAAGAGGCGAGAAATGTCGCAAAGGTGGCGCCAATGGCTGCCAGGGCAGAACTGTCCATCCTCCGAGCGATCGAAGAAGAGAACTCTACCCTTCAGGCTGAGGCGGAGGTTCAGAAGGGTCAGCTTGTAGACTTGCTGTCACAGTGGGATGCTTTAGCCACCAAGCTGAGCAGTAAGAGATGGAAGATAAAGTCTTTGGCTCGCTGGGTGGCTGAAGGGAACACGTGCTTGTGTGAGTCCGAGCAGTGCTCCATGGGCCACCAGGCTGAAGCTGAGAGATACAAGGGGTTGCTCAAGAAGTCCCAAGAAGTTATGAAGATGGCAGCCGTAAGAGAATATAAGAAATTCGAATGCTTTAGGGCTGAGATGAACGAGGCCGATTCATACAGCTACGACTTTGGATACGAAGACTGCCTGGAGAAGGTCGGCGCCGCCTTCCCAGAGCTTGATCTGTCTTTTCTGCGAATGCCGGAGCGAGCAGAAGAGGGAGAAGCCAAAAGATAGGTGGTTCCATCTGACGGAGGGGCTGAGCCTCACATAGAAGCCAGCACAGAGGAGCTTGGATTGGACGTCCAAGCCAAAGCCGAAGTAGATACGCCAAATGTTCCTTCAGGCACTCCGGCCGAATCAGGGGGGACAAAAGTGGAAGCTGAAGTCCCAACTGTGCCGGATGGAGTTGAGGTGGAGGAGACAGTTGATGTAACTTCGGCAGGTCATACCTAGATCAGTTGTAAAGGTCTGACCCCCCTCTTTTGTACTAAGCTTTTCATATATATACAATAGAACCTTTTGTCATATCACCTTTGTTAGCGACTGTGTGTGTGGTTCGGTCTGTTTGACTAAAGTTTTTCTTTTGAAATTTTTCAAAGTTTTGCTAGTCGGCCAGGTAGGACCACAAGTAGTTGAATAGTAGGCCAAATAGTAGCTTGACGCAAGGCCAATAGCTTAGAGATATTTCTAGGTGTAGGTCCTTCGGCTCGTCACTTGGCATGACCGGACCTTTCGACGGACAGTAGCTCAGGCCGAACCAATTTACTTTAGGATTTTTCTTCCCAAGTGTTGATCCGTTGACTCGTCCGAACTCGGAGATGGTTGAGGCGGGCAACGAACTATAGCTCAGGCCGGATCACTATACTTAGGATTTTTCTTCCCAAGTGTCGATCCATCGGCTTGTCCGAACCCGAGAGATGTTGGAGACCGGATGATGGACAGTAGCTCAGGCCAGACCTATATCCTTAGGATTTTTCTTCCCAAGCGTTGGTCCGTTGGCTCGTCCAAATTCGAGAGATGTTGAGACGGGCGACAGACTGTAGCTCAGGCCAGATCACTATAATTAGGATTTTTCTTCCCAAGTGTTGGTCCGTCGGCTCATCCGAATCCGAGAGATGTTGTTGACTGGAGTCGGTCTTTCGGAGGTGGGCTGCCCTAGAGCCTTTATCGATCGGAGTCAGTCTTTTAGAGGTGGGCTGCCCTAAAGCCTCTACCGACCGGAGTCGGTCTTTTGAAAGTGGGCTATCCTAGAGCCTCTGCCAACCGGAGTCGAACTTTCGGAGGTGGGCTGCCCTAGAACCTTTGCCGACCGGAGTCAGTCTTGTGGAGGTGGGCTACCCTAGGGCCTCTGCCGACCGGAGTTGGACTTTTGAAAGTGGGCTGTCCTAGAGCCTCTACCGACCGGAGTTGGACTTTCGGAAGTGGGCTGCCCTAGAGCCTCTGCCAACCAGAGTCAGACTTTCGGAGGTGGGCTGTCCTAAAGCCTTTGCTGATCAGAGTTGGTCTTTTGGAGGTAGGCTGCCCTAGAGCCTTTGCCGACCGGAGTTAGTCTTTCGTAAGTGGGCTGCCCTAGAGCCTCTGCTGACTGAAGTCGATCTTTCAAAAGTGGGCTGTCCTAGAGCCTCTATCGACCGGAATCGAACTTTTGGAGTTGGGCTGCCTTAGAGCCTTTGTCAACTGGAGTTGGTCTTTTGGAGGTAGGCTGCCCTAGAGCCTCTGCTGATCGGAGTCAGCTTTTTGGAAGTGGGCTGCCCTAGAGCCTCTACCGACCGGAGTCGGACTTTCAAAGGTGCTTCATAAGAGAAGTTGTAGACTTTATTGATAATACTTACGAAGGTTGTCTACATTCCATGGATGAGCTATCTGCCATCCATCCAGATGCTCGAGTCGGTATGTCCCAGTTCGAATCACTTCAACGACTCGATAAGGACCCTCCCAATTGGGGGAGAGTTTTCCTTGCTCGGTCGGTCTCGAAATCTTTGCCCTCCGTAAGACTAGATCTCCGACTCGGAAAGTTCGTGCCTTGACCCACGAATTATGATATTTGCCCATCCTTTGATGGTAGGTCACCATCTTCAAGCTCGTTCGGAGTATGGTTTCTTCAAGTAGGTCTAGGTCAGCCCTCCGCTGTTCAGAGTTGGTCGGCTCAACATAGTGATAAATCCATAAAGATTGCAAAGAGATCTTAATGGGGATGACGGCTTCACTTTCGTAAGTCAGGTTGAATGGAGTCTCCCCGGTCACTGTTCGAGTGATCGTCCGATAAGCCCAAAGTACTGAATGGAGGTCTTTTGTCCAGAGTCCTTTGGCGTCGTTCAGCCGGGTCTTTAGCCCATGTAGGATTGTCCATTGGTGACCTCAGCTTCTCCGATGGATTGGGGGTGTCCGACTGAGGTGAGCCAGTATGAAATGTGATATTGCTAGCAAAAATCCTGGAATTTTGAGTTGTTGCACTGCCTTCCGTTATCGATGATAATTGTTTACGGGATGCCGAATCAGAAGATGATACAGTTCCGGACGAAGTTGTCCACCTTGGCTTCAGTGATCTGTGCCAGCGGTTCGGCCTTCTCCCACTTGGTGAAGTAATCAATAACCATAATAAAAAATTTGCGTTGGCCGGATGTCGGAGGGAAGGGTCCCAATATGTCCATTCCCCATAGTGAGAATGGCCAAGGCGCGATAAGCGGAGTTAGCTGGCTGGCCGGCCTCTTCTGAATATTGAGTACCTTTGACATGCATCGCACCTTCGGACGAAGTCCGACGCATCTTGCTGGATTGTAGGCTAATAGTATCCTTGTCGGATTATCTTGTAGGCCAAGGATCTTCCTCCAAGATGGTCGCTGTAGATGCCTTCATGTACTTCTCTGAGTGCATAGTCTACATCCGTCGGCCCCATGCATTTCAGTAGTGGCTGTGAGAATGATCGCTTGTAGAGGGCACCATCGAGGATGACGTACTTTGAAGTTGTCCAGCATATCCGCTTGGCTTCAGCCAGATCTTCTGGTAGGAACCCTCCAGTAAGAAAGGTGAGGATCGAATCCATCCATGAAGTTTCCTGTTCAACTTGGTGGACCTCGGTCGGCTCTTCGATGATACTTGGGCTCTGCAGATACTCCACAAAGGTTCGGTCGGATGTGTTGGTGATGGCCGTAGCTAGTCGTGACAATGCATCTGCCTGGGAATTTTGCAGTCGAGGTATATGGAGAATTCGAAGAATTTGAATCGAGATGTGAGACTTTGTACTTTTTTCAAGTACTTGGCTAGAGTTGGATCTCTTGCTTCAAATTTGTCCTTCACCTGATTGACCACCAGTTGGGAGTCAGAGAAGGCCCTGAGTCGGTCGATGCCCAATTCGCTGGCAATTCTCAGTCCTCCAAGAAGGGCTTTGTACTCCGCTTGATTATTCGACACCTGAAATGAAAAGTGGAGTGCATATTCCAAGCTTTCCCCATTGGGGTCGGTTAGAATCAGGCCAGCCCCACAGCCCATAAGGTTGGATGCTCCGTCTACATGGAGGGTCCAAGCAAGTTTGGCTTCATCGATGGCGTTGGCCTCAGGTGATTCTCCTGCCTGAGAGGGTGCTTTCTGCTTCCAGGAGCATTATGTAATGAAGTCGGCAATTACCTGAGACTTCAACACCGATTGGGATTGGAAAGAAATGTCGAACTCGCTGAGTTTCATAGCCCACTTGGCGAGCAGACCTGAGGTGTCTGGACTCCCGAAGGATCATCTTAAGAGGTTGGTCGGTCATCATGACGATCGGATGCGCCTGGAAGTACGGTCGGAGTGCTTGGCCGCTATGACCAAGGAATAGACCAGCTTCTGCATTTTAGGGTACCTCATCTCGGCATCATGGAGGACTTTACTAATGTAATAGACGGGCCTCTGCTGACCATCCTCTCCGATCCGCACGAGGACGGAGCTAATTGCCTCGTCCGACACCGACAGGTAGATATACAAAAGCTCCCCCTCTGTCGGCTTTGCCAGCAGCAGGGGGTTCTTCAAATATTCCTTCAAAGCTTCGAAGGCTGATCGACACTCGTCGGTCCATTGAAAGTGCTCGAATCGGTGCAATGTCTTGAAAAATTGTAGGGACTTTTAGGCCGATCGGGAAATAAAATGGCTGAGAGAAGCTATTCGGCCTGTCAGCTCTTGCACCTACTTCTTGTTGGTCGGATGCCCCATTTCGATGACAGCTCTGATCTTGTCAGGGTTAACTTCGATTCCTCTTTGTATGACCAAGAAGCCGAGGAACTTACCAGAAGTTACCTGAAAGTACACTTGGCAGGATTCAGCTTCATCCGATGGCGTCTCAGTGCGTCAAAGGATTCCAGCAAGTCTTTGATGTGGTCGGCCCCTTGGAGACTTTTGACTATCATATCATCCACATAGGCCTCCATATTTCTTCCAAGCTGGCCTTCGAAGACCCGGTTGATCAACCTTTGGAATGTGCACCGGTGTTCTTCAAGCCGAAGGGCATCATTTTGTAACAGTATAGACCTTTGTTGGTGACAAAGGCCGTCTTCTCCTCGTCCTCCAGGTGCATCCTAATTTGGTTGTAGTCAGAGAAGGCATCCATGAAACTTACAAGCTGGTGGCCGACCATGGTATCCACCAGATGATCAATCTTAGGTAAGGAAAAACTGTCCTTCGGATAGGCCTTGTTTATGTCGGTGTAGTCAACACAGATCCTCCACTTCCCGTTAACCTTTTTCACCATCACAACATTTGCTAGCCATTCAAGGTAATGGGCTTCCCTAATAAATCCAGCGTCGGAGAGCTTCTTCACTTCCTCATCAATGGCCCTTTGCCTCTCGGTAGCGAAGCTCCTCTTTTTCTGTCGGACGGGCATGTAAGTTGGATCCACTTCGAGCTGGTGGGTGATGACATCTGACGGTATACCAGGCATGTCTGATGCCGACTAAGCAAAGACGTTGGCATTACTCCTCAGGATGCCGATCATCTGACTTGATGTCCTTGCTGAGAGAGCTCTCGATTTGGAGGACTTTGGTAGGGTCATCCTCCCGAAGGGGGACAAATAAGATCTTTTCATCTGGCTGACCATGGTCGTCGGCTTCAGCCCTCGGGTCTAGCTGTTCTAGAGTAGGACGGTCTTGTGACTGTTGGTTCAGAATAGTTAAGCACTATCTAGCCATCCTACGATCTCCCCTCATAATTCTGACCCCGCTCCTAGTCGGAAATTTGGCCAACAGATGGTAAGTTGATATAATGGCCCGAAACTTGTTGAGGGCCGATCGGCCTAGGATGGCATTGTAAGCCGAGGTTGTATGTACGTCCACAAAGTTAATGGGGAGAGTTTTTTGAAAAGGTTCTATCCCGATCGTCACAGGTAGGGTGATTTTCTCTTCGACTTCGATGGAGTTTCTTCCAAAGCCCGTCAGCGTTATGGGGGAATCCTACATCATTGACCAGGATAAATTCATTCTCAGAAATGCATCATACAACAATACCTCAATGGAGCTTCCATTATCTATAAGAATCCTTTTTACATCGTAGTTGGCAATCACTGCCGACATGACTACAAGATCATTTTCAAAGACATGGGACTCCAGGAGGTCTTCGTCAGAGAAGGTGATTGCGTTGGAACCCCTCGACCTCTTGACAATGTCCGGGTCGTCTTCATATCTCCAATCAGACCGTCGATGCAGCATGCCAACATCTCCACCGATCGATCGCTGGTTGGGGAGCTCCGACTTCTCCGAAGGATTTCTGGCAATTGAGGCTTCGACCTGGTCCCGGTGGGGTCGGATGTACTTATGCAGGTACCTCCTCCGAATGAGGTCTTCAATAGCGTTCTTTAGCTGTAAGCCCTCCTCGGTGCTATGCCCATGGTCTTTATGGAACCGACAATGTTTATCTTTGTTTATGAATGCAGCAGGGCCCCTCATTGGATGAGGCCTTTGTAGAAAGGTCTCGTTCTCGATTTCTAGGAGGATCTTCTCCCTTGGAAGGGAGAGGGGCGCATAACTCTCGAAACCTTCTAGGGAAGTCCTTCGGCTTCGGACTTCGGTGCTGGACCGACTGGTTGTCGTTGTTGGGGGGTCGGACTTCGGGAGCCTTGTCGCTTCGCTTCTTGGGGGCCGGCCTCCCCTCTTCCTGGCGTCTGCTCGCCGCCTGCTCCTCGGCCAAGGCGTACTTCTGTGTCCTAGTGAGCAACTCAGTGTAGCTTATTGGGAATCTCTTGTCCAGGAAAAAAGTAAGCCTGGACGAGCGGAACCCTCTTTTGAAGGTCAACATAGCCACTGCCTCATTCAGATCCGGGACCTCCATGGTCGCTGAGTTGAAACGAGCCATGTGATCCCGGAGGGTCTCTCCCTTTTTTTGCAGCATGAGGAAGAGGCAGTCGGTGTTCCTCCGGGTCCGACTGCATATCCTGAAATGGGAGAGAAAGATTTTCAAGCTGAGAGAAAGAATAGATCGTACCTGGTCAGATGGCACTGAACCACATTTGAGCGACCTTCTTCAGGGTTGCCAGGAAGGTGATATAGTAGAGGGTGTCAGAGGCATCCTGTACCATCATGTGGGCCTTATAGGTGCCCAGATGGTCCAGCAGGTCGGTGGTGCCATCGTAGGGATTCACCTAGGTAATTTTGAAGTGACGGGGAATCATCTTCGCTAGAATCTCATCGGAGAAAGGAGGACGCGAGTCATATACATGCCCCCCTTCGGCTTTTTGCCGATGGACTATTTTAGCAATGCATTCCTTCATGTGCAAAATCTTGCTGGTGTAGTCTTTCGGATATTCGACATGGTGCCGAACACCAGCCGGGACTGATTCGGCATAGGAGGGTGAGGTAGACCTCGCCCTCTTGCCGTTGGCACGAGCCCCCATGGACCTTCGGGGCTCTGCAACATCGCGAGAATAAGGTTGAGGGACTTCGGGCTATTGGCTTCCCTCAGCAGCAGGTTGACGGTCGGTGCAGGACATAGCGGGTGGCTGTTGCCAGTTGTCGGCCGCCTCCTGGAAGTGCTGAACTGCAGTGGTGAGCGTCTTGATGCGGTTCATTAACGTCTGGAACTGTTGCAATCCCAGAGTGATGGTGGGCTCGGTGGTGGCGGCGGTGTCATTTTCTCTTGGAGGTCCCTCGGGCTTGGACGGGGAATGACCTCCTCTGATGGAGATGTTTTGGGTTCTTCCATTCACCATTGCTAGTCCTCACTGACTGATTCCTCCTTTTAGAGTAAGAGAGCGGGTCGCCCTTCCTCTAGCGCCAATCTGTTATGGCGACTTCTCTTGAACCGAGCTCGGTCGGTTGTGCTGGAGCGCTCTTCTATGGTCGACCTGCAAAAAAATCCCCAGGTGCCGGTAGTGTTCCGGCGGGGGACACTTCGATGCCTAAGTTAGCAGGAGCTTGAAGGCAACAGAATGGAGGAATCAAAGAGACAGCGTGTGGAGAAAGGAGATAGTCCCATCTTTCTTGAAACGGGGTCCCCCGGGTACCTTATATAAGCGCGGAACAGTCCAAAATTAGTTAGGAAAAGGTCCGAGAAAGACCGATCTGCCCGTAGGAAGATCTGGAGAGTGGCTATGTGGCGCCTGGATAGGGCAGCGTCGTGGGAATATTGGAGCAGTGGTGCTGACGTGGCAGGATTCTGTTACAACAAAAAGAAACTTCTGGAGCCCTCCAGGCTTCCGAAGAGAGGCGGTCGGATGTCAGCGAGTAGGACCAGTCGATCTTCCGTAGGAGACCAATAGGTCGTTTGGACCTCAGCTTCAGTGAGCCGGACTTCCGAATGAAAGGGTGGCCGGGCCTCAGTTGGAGCGGGTCATTAGGACCTCGGCTTTAGTGGGCCGAACTTTCGAAGGAGAGGGTGGCTGAGCCTCAGCTGGAGCGGGTGGTTCGGACCTCAGTTTCAGTGGGCCGGACTTCCGAAGGACAGGGTGGCCGGGCCTCAGCTGGAGTGGGTCGTTCGGACCTCCGAAGGAGAGGGTTCCGTCGGAGTTCCGAGGAAAACCACCGATCGGACTTCGGATATATGGCACGGTCGGACCTTTGCAAGAATGATGGTCCATTTCGACAACATGCCGGTTAGGTACAACAACTTCCATCTATCAAGTCTGCTGGTTGATCAGTTGCCCTGGCCCCTCAAGGAAAATAATTGAAGTAGGGTCACTTTGTTAACGTAGAAACGACCTAGATCCTATATATGAAAGGAGGAAGCTGAATGACTTCATTGATGAAATAATTGGCCTGCTAAATTCTATGGTTATTTTCACCAGTCATGCGAGAATTATGATTGCATGGACAGGTTGGGCAGGTATTAAAAGCAAGATTTGGTGTGACTTCAACAGTCTTGGTCTACTGAAAATGAGATGTGGAATAGTTGATTGACCCATCTTAACCGTGTTGAATCATTCAAAGTAGAAGGTTAAATTTGAAGAACATTTTTGTTTTGTATAAGTTTGAACAATCATTCTAGATAATCAATGGCTAATGTGACTTTTCTCAGATCTGATCACGACGTTTAGGCTGCTCGAAGCCGGTCGGCTTCAACCATTCTTTTAATTCTACCAAATGAGCTGCAGATTTGGATTGTATCTTTTACGGCAAAGAATGATCGGTCTTGTTGCACAATGTTGGCCATTGAATTGCATCAGGCACAGCACTCAAAGCATTCTGAATTCCATTCATTCACCTTCATGGAACCCAAAACGATTATCGTGCGATCCAACGGTACATCCGTGCAAAGGAAGGGAAACCATTCTTTCGAAAGATACAACCCTGCAGGGGTCTGGGACTTTTGATACATATTTTGGACTATTTAGTATGGAATTTGGGCCATCGAAGGTAAAATGGATCACGAGATAGAAGTGCAGTTATCATGTAACCCGAATTTAAAAAGCTCTTAAACTGAAAGACCAGGGTCATTCATTAATCCATCAAGTACTATGGTCCATGATCCATGTTATTTCACATGCTATTGTTACTCATAAATTTTCATATTATATAGCTGAAGACAATGCAATCATTTTGCAAGGCGGATATATCTAATATTCTATTCAGTAGTCAAACCTTGTTAGTTTAATGCTTTATCTGAGATAGCATACATCGAACATCTTTACTATTAGGCCTCCCACTGGGATCATCATACGTACAAAAACAAGCAATCTTCAACACCAGCAACATCTGCTCCTCAAACCCACACCCCACCAAATTCGGATCAATTGCCATCTTTGGATCGTCCGATCGCATCGCACCCGTCACCCATCCAACGATGCACATTTCATCAGTCATCTGAAAGAATGGATCATTTGGAAATTTCCCAGTAACCAGGACTGCCAGAATCACTCCAAAACTATATATGTCGCACTTATCAGTGCATGATAACGTCTGGCAGTACTCCGGTGCAATGTAGCCCAGTGTTCCGGCGATGTTATTTGAACTCAGCGGTCCGCTGATAAAATCCGGCACCACCTTCGCCAGCCCGAAATCGGCGATCCGGGAGTTTAGTCCATCGTCGAGCAAGATATTTGCTGGCTTCAAATCTCTGTGTATAATTCTTGGCCGGTGCACCATGTGGAGGTACTCTAGGCCGGCGGCGATTCCAAGAGCGATTCGATAGCGAGTAGGCCAGTCCAAGTCGGGGGCTCCGCCCTTTAGCACGTCATGCAGGGAGCCATGGTGCATGAATTCATAGACAAGGTAGTGGCAGTCAGGTTGTGGCACGTGTGCCAATAGGCGGAGGAGATTTGGATGGCGCATCTGGCCGACGGTGAGGATTTCCGACCGGATTTGCCGCATTCGGAATTGGAGGTGCCTGCTTTCTTCTTCGCTGAGGCTGGCGGCGTTGAGGGGCGGTTGGAGGACTTTTTTGACAGCGATGGGGATTTTCCGGCCGGAGACAAGGAGCTCAGCCTTGTAGACCTCGCCACATCCGCCACGGCCTATGACCTCGAGAGCGGAACAGAAGTCATTGTTTTGGAGCTTGTCGATGAAGGAGAGGTTGGACCTGAGCATGGGGCTGAAGACAGTGGGGGTGTTGACAAGTTCTTCTTCATTGGTTTCCTTGCGACGGCAGCAGCTGATGCCGAGTCTCCAGAGGATGAAGATGAAGGTGCCTATGGCAAAGCCGATGGAGAAGGTGATGAGGGCGCCGACCCATAGAGGATGAGAGAGCAACTCGGCCATGGAGGGATGTGTTGTTGGCGCTGGGTCTTTGTTGGTCATTTCATCAGAAGAGGAAATGTAGGAGGTACTGTAAATGCTATGTTTGATGTTTCTGGTGCAAGTGCATGAGTTGATTAGAAAGAGGAAAAAGAGAGAGAGGAGGATGGAGAGGATTTGGAAGTCCATATGGGAAGGTTGTGTACCGTGAATGCATCGAAGAAAGACTATAATGCAACTATGAGCGTGTGTAAGAGAGAGAGGGTTGATAGGTCAAGGTGAGGGGGAAAGACTTTTCTTCTTCCTTTTTTTTTTTTTTTTTTGGTAGGATCTTCCGTTTTTTCAGGGGTGAAGGAACTTTTCTTTTGTTTTGGTAAAAGAACGAACTTTTCTTTGTGGAGGGTTGATAATTCAAGGTGAGGTCAACTGAATTTTTCCGCGGTTTAGAGGTTGACATGTGACAAGAAACGTGGTTGTTTACTCTGTGGTCTGAACGCGTCTTTCCTTAATGTCGTGTTGGTTAGAGGGAAAGGGAGTGATGAAGGAACTTCTCTGCAAATTGGAATGTGGAATCTCAGTGAAATGAATTGGAAACAAAGTCTTCCCAGTGCGTGAATCGCAAGTCTTCGATGACTTTATCCACCTGCCGCGTGTACCATGCAAGTAACGATGTGCAGAGAGAGATTCATTTTTGGAAGAAGATTTCTATTTTCCTAATTCTCATAGATCTTTAATAAAATAAAGTATATGTAAATTATAAAAAAAAATTTATAACAATTATATGAAGGGTAAATATTTTGAATACATGCTAAATAAAGAGGAGAACCAAATACAGCAATTACAAGAGAGGGACACATTTTGAATACATACTAGATAAAAAAGAACTGTTGGGATATCCTGGTTCAGCTACGAGCCATGCTCCGGTTCGAATTATCAAAGTCCCGGTTCTTCGGACTACGGACTTCAGACTAAGCGAAGGCCAACCGTAAGCAACTCAAGGCTTCACACCGAACTACAACATCCGAAGGCCAATCCTTCGGGTAGCACCTTCGGTCCCGGCCAAAGTCTGAACTACTCATCGACTTCCGAAGACACAAACTTCGGTCCCTGCCGTAGACATGATCTCCGGCCTCGGGAAAATACCAAGCCTTCGGCCCACGCAAGGGAAAACCCGAAGCTTGAACCACAATCTGTTCCAAAAAGGAAACTGTAACCAACGGTTACAATCGACACTCATCATGCCATGATCATGGCGCGCAATTCCTGCAGCCACGTTTCTGATCTGGCCGGAACAGCTCATTGACAACCCACGATCACCAATCATGGGAGAGATTGGCTTCCCATGATCTTCAGAAAAAGAGCGGGCCACAGACCGGAGGCCATCTTTTAAATATGGATAAGAAGGATGGCTCGAGAGGTACGCGTGAATAATCTTGCACATACACATTTTCAATCTCCAAGAACCTTTTTTCTCTTCCACTCTCGACATCTTCCCCATTCTGTGGCTGGAATCTGCCATTGACTTAGGCATCGGAGTATCCTCCGCCGGAACAACTCCGGTAAGGAACCTGTTTTGCAGGTGAACCAGGGAGCGGTCCTGCGATGCAGCGGCTCCGACCGGCCGATCCAGGGACTCCACGCCAACAGATTGGCACGCTAGGTAGGGGGCATATTACTAACATTTGTTAAGCTCCCTCCCAGACAAGGAGAAAAAACAAAGAATTCTTTGATGGCAAGAGGAAAAGCTCAAAATGCTTCTACAAGCCGGAGTCGTGCTCCGTCTTAGGGGGGTGCACCCCCGGAGGAGAACGATGTTCCACCTCCCACGGTTACTGTGGGAGCACAGCAGTTCGAAGCTCTTATGAACCAGGTCGCCAACCTGACGGCCATGGTTCAAGAGTTTCAAGGCAGAGCCTTTCCGGTGGCAAACCCACCGGCTGTTTCTAGACATAGCTCTCGATCTCGAAGAAGGAGAGCACCATGAGAGGATTCAGCGCATCCCTCCCCCCGTTCTCGGCCCTCTCCTGAAGGCCGAACTTCGAGACTGCCTAGGTCCGCCGATTTCCTACAAAAAGGGAAAAGGCCTAGGCAAACTTCCTCCTCCTCCTCTGAAGACTCCACCTCGGTGGAGAGAGCGTCCAAGCAGGCTCCCGATTATGACGGGAGGTTCAGAGCCATCGAATCAGAGATGGCAAGGATGCGAGAACAGAGAATGTAGGATCAGAGAGATCCCGAGGACCTGATTGTGGGTGATCTGCGCCCACCCTACACCGACCGTATCATGGTTGAGGACATTCCTCGGCACTTCAAGGTTCTCCAGATGGAACCCTACGACGGCACCTCCGACCCCTTCAACCATTTGGACAGCTTTAAAGCCCATATGATGATTCAGGGAGCTTCGGACACGATATACTATTTGGCATTCCCGGCTACCTTGAAGAAGTCCGCTCGGATATGGTACTCGAGCCTGTGCCCAGGTACCATTGATTCCTTTTCCAAGTTAGAAAAATTGTTTGTCTTGCATTTCAGGACCTGCCGCAAGACTCCTCAGAATATGGACACACACTTCCTCCTTCATCAGAATGAAGGAGAGAGCCTGAGAGATTACATCTCCATGTTCAATGCGGCCATGCTTGAGATCCCCGATCTCAACGAGCACGTGGCCATGTCAGCACTGAAGAAGATGCTTCAAACCTCCAGGCTTACTTTTTTCCTGGACAAGAAGTTTCCTAAAAGCTATGCTGAGCTCCTATCAAGGGCTCAGAATACGTCGATGCTGAAGAGCAGGCGGTGAATCGACGTTTGATTGAAGGGAAACCCCCTTCAAAGAAGAAGAATAACAGGGGACAAGGCCCCCAAACTTCCAATAACAACGGCGACAGATATACAGACCGCTGAAGAAGCCCTCCCAAGCCCAGAGCATTGGAAGGAAGATTCGACTCATACACCCCCCTCAACCTCCCTCGAGAAAAGATCCTCATGGAGATAGAAAAAGAAAACTATCTCCAACGGCCCCGTCCCACGAAGGCCTCCTCTTCCACAAGGAATAGGAACAAATTCTACCGATTCCACCGGGACCACGGCCACAACACAGAAGAATGCATCCAGCTAAGGGATGTAATCGAGGATCTCATAAAGAGAGGATACCTGGGGCGGTACATCGATCGCCAGGGGCCTCGGTCGGAAGCAACTATTCCCCAACCACCTCCCGAAGAGGCCGAATTGCCAAATCAAAGGCCCACCAATGGAGGTGTAGGGATGATACACCGGCCCACCAACTGGAGAAGGGATGAAGATGAAGCTTCAAAGCGACTGAAAGATAATAACTCCATCCTCTTCTCCGACGATGACCTTGCAGGAGTTCGGCTCCCGCATGACAACCCTCTTGTAATTTCAGCCGTAGTGGCTAATTATGATGTACAGAGAGTTCTTATTGATAAAGGAAGTTTCTCCTAGTGGCCATCGACTATTTCATGTAGTGGGTGGAAGCCAAACCATTGGCCCAGATCACAGAGGGCAAGATGGACAACGGGAGACAATTTGATAATCTGAAGTTCAAAGACTTTTGTGCTCGGTACCATATCCAACATCGGCTAACATCCGTTGCTCATCCACAGTCCAACGGAGAAACCGAAGTCACCAACCGAACCATCCTCTATGGTCTGAAGACAAGGTTGAACGCCGTCAAAGGGCTTTGGGCCGAAGAACTGATCTCTGTTCTTTGGGCATACCGAACTATCCTAAGAACAGCCACTGGTAAATCTCCGTTCAACCTAGCCTATGGTACCGAAGCCGTGCTACCTATCGAAGTCTCCCTACAGTCCCTGAGAATTGACAACTATGAAGAGCCTGAGAATCTCGATCGCAGAAGGATTGATCTGGATTTGCTTTCAAGCACCAGGCTACAGGCCCAGATAAGAATGGCGGCATACCAGCAAAAGGTCACCAAGTACTACAATGCGAGGGTGAAGGAGCAAACTTTTCACACGAGGGACATGGTATTACGAAGAGCAGAAATGTCCAGGCCAACGGAACAGGGTAAACTCTCCCCCAACTAGGAAGGCCCATATCAAGTCGAAGAAGTCATTCGACCAGGGACATATCGACTCAAGACACTAGAGGGGAAGACCCTATCCCGGCCATGGAATGAACAAAACCTTCGCAAATACTATCAATGAAAAAGTTTCAAAAAACTCCTATGCAAAGCTCCTTAACCCTACTCAACTCAGAATGGCTAGTTGCATCGACTGAACGACAACAGCCCGAATGACCTGATCTGAAAAATCGGTCAACTGCGTAAAGGAGAGTCTGATCCACTCACCTTATCGGTATGCCCGACGAGCATAATGGATGGTCTAACCAGGCCACCAAAAAGATCAAAGGTGCAGGGATGGTTTTCGTAACCTACCATACGGTGAATCCGAACACGCGCCGAGGCGGGCCTGAACAGCCTACCTTAATCATGATAGAAAGTGCACAGGGATGGTGTAAACACCCTACCCTATAGAAAATCTGAACACGTGCCTAAAAGGACCACTATTATCCTCTCTGTCGGTCGGCAAAGGCTCTAGGGCAGCCCACTTCTTAAAGTTTGACTCTGGTCGGCAAAGGCTTTAGGGCAGCCCGCTTCCGAAAGTCCGACTCCGGTCGGCAAAGGCTCCAGGGCAGCCCACTTCCGAAAGTCCGACTCCGGTCGGCAGAGGCTCTAGGGCAGCCCACTTGTGACTGACCGCCAGGATAAGATCTATCCTTCATCCAACGGGACAAGAAGAGATAGCCTCCGGGCCACCTACTTTTTCCCAATCTGGGAATGGCACCTATCCACCATCTGATTCTTAGATCATGATGGATAGCCCAATAGAGGTCCCGTAATCATTCACTGCGCCGTCTCTCAGGAGCAAAACGATAAGGCCATAATACTCTCACTTCTCAAGGTAGATCTTTGCTTCGACAACTGAAAGTAGGGGGGCAACTGTTGGGATATCCTAGTTCAGCTACGAGCCAAGCTCCAGTTCAAATTATCAAAGCCTCGGTTCTCCGGACTACGAACTTCGGACTAAGCGAAGGCCAACCGCAAGCAACTCAAGGCTTCATACCGAACTACAACATTCGAAGGCCAGTCCTTCGGGTAGCACCTTCGACCCCGGCTGAAGTCTGAACTACTCATTGACTTCCGAAGACACGAACTTTGGTCCCCATCGTAGACATGATCTCCGGCCTCAGGGAAATACCAAGCCTTCGACCCATGCAAGGGGAAACCTGAAGCTTGAACCACAATCTATTTCAAAAAGGAAATTGTAACCAACGGTTACAATCGACACTCATCATGCCATGATCATGGCATGCAATTCCTGCAGCCACGCCTCCGACCTGGCCGGAACCGCTCATTGACAACCCACGATCGCCAATCATGGGAGAGATTGACTCCCCATGATCTCCGGAAAAAGAGCGGGCTACAGACCGGAGGCCATCTTTTAAATATGGGTAAGAAGGATGGCTTGAGAGGTACGCATGAATAATCTTGCACATACACATTTTCAATCTCCAAGAACTCTTTTTCTCTTTCACTCTCGACATCTTTCCCATTCTGTGGCTGGAATCCGTCACTGACTTAAACATCGGAGTGTCCTCCACCGGAATAACTCCGGTAAGGGACCTGTTTTGCAGGTGAACCAGGGAGCGGTCCTACGATGTAGCGGCTCCGACCGACCGATCCAGGGACTCCACACCAACAAGAACCAAATATAGAGTTTCTAAATAGAGACAGAGACCAAATAAGAGTATAGGCAAATATGAATATGCATTGACTTGCTGGATAAGGGTGTATGCCAGAGATAGAATGAATGTGTACTGAAACACCCCCTCAAGATGAAGAGTCAGAAGCATGAATCTTCAGCTTGTCTCTTAGAAATCCAAAATGAGAGGTACTCAAGGGCTTGGTGAAGATATCGGCAAGCTGATCTTGGGTGGAGATGAACTGGACAGATAGTTGATGTTGTGCAACACGTTTATGAACGAAATGAAAATCAATTTCAACATGCTTCATCCGAGCATGTTGAAATAGGATTGGCCGAGAGGTAAGTGGCTCCAATATTGTCACAGCATAAAATTAGGGGGCCATGTAACGAATGGCCTAGTTCATGAAATAAGGACTCAAGCCAGATTAGTTCAGCTGATGCATCTACCAAGGCTTTATATTCAGACTCTATGGATGATCGGGCAACTGTCTTTTACTTGCAAGATGTCCAAGAGATGAGGTTGGGGCCAAGAAAAATGGCATAGCTCCTAGTGGAGTGCCTATCAGTGTCATTACCCGCCTAATCTGCATCGGAGAATGCTTGAAGAGAGCGAGAGGTGGATCAGCGAATGTGTAGTCCATGATTAGTTGTAGCTTGAAGGTACCGTAAGATGCATTTGACCATAATCTAGTGATCAATGCAAGAAGACTGCATAAACTGACATACTTTGTTCACTGCAAAGGAAAGATCAGGCCGTGTCAATATAATATATTGAAGAGCTCCAACAATGGAGTGATATTGGGTAGGGTCTGGATGGAGAGTACCCCCTGAATCAGAAATCTATGTCACAGCCATTGGGGTCTGAATAGGTTTACAATCAACCATGCCTGCTTTTGAAAGAAGATCTCGAATATATCCGGTTTGAGATAATAGTAGCCCGGTGGAGTTTCAAACAGCCTAAATTCCTAAGAAGAAGTGCAGATCACCAAGATCTTTAATAGAGAATTCTTTAGCAAGCTGATGAAGGAGTAGAGAGACTTGACTAGAGTCACTGCTGGTTACCAAAATATCATCAACATAGATTAGCACATAGAGGACATGAGAGACTATCCTGAAAATAAATAATGAAGGATCTGTCTTATTGGTAGCAAAACCCAGTCTGAGCAGAAACTGAGAGAGATGGTGAAACTAGGCACGGGGTGCTTGTTTTAATCCATATAGGGATTTATGAAGATGACATACATAATCTGGATGGTCATGGTCCTCAAATCCTAGTGGTTGGGACATATAGACTTCCTTTGTTAGGTTGCCTTGCAGAAAGGCATTATGAACATCTAATTGTCGGATGGACCAACCTTGAGAGATTGTAATACTTAGAACAGACCGAATGGTTGTATGTTTGATAACAGGGCTGAATGTCTCATTGTAGTCTAGGCCAAGTTGCTGATGAAGCCCTTTAGCCACAAGATGCACTTTGTAGCATTTGAGAGAGCCATCAGCCTTTCTCTTGATTATATGCACTCATTTGCAACCAACCAAATTTTGATGAGATGAACGTGGAACAAGAGTCCACATACTATTATGAACTAAAGCATTAAATTCTTCAGTCATTGCAGCATGCCACTCAGAGTGTTTAGATGCTTAAGTAAAGTAGGTAGGTTTTGTGGTGAGGAGATTGGTGGTGAGGGCAGATGGCTAGTTGGTTCAGGGTCGAAGCATCATGGAAGGTGTGCGAGTGGGTGGGTCAGAGGAGGTATTGCAATAGAGGTCAGTAAGTAATTTGGTCCAAACAGGTGCAGAGTCAAAAGTGCTAGAAGGGCTAGGAGTGGGATTGGTGATAAGAAGAAGTGTTGAGATGGACCGAGAAATAGGAGTGCAATCGGTGATGAGGTGGATGTAGTCAGTGGAGAAATGGATGGTGGTGGGAGGACCTTTTATGGAGTTTGAACTGATGTAATGCCCTAAGGCGAAGAAGATATAGATGATGGTGGTGGAGGATTAAATTGAGAGTGGGATTGGAAAGGAAAGGTAGATTCGTCAAAGCGAACATTCTTAGCAATATAAATGTGATTTGTTTTTATATCAAGACATCGATAGGCACTATGAGATGAACTGTAGCCGAGAAATACATATGGTTGAGACCAGTACTCCATTTTGTGATGATTATAAGGATGAAGAGAGGGATAGCAAAGACATCCAAAGGTTCACAGGAATGTATAAGATGGTGGTTTATTGTAAACTAATGCAAAGGGAGACACACCACTAGAGATTTTAGACGACATCCGATTAATGAGAAAAATAGCCATTTCAAAAGCATAATGCCAATATGACATAGGCATTGACCCATAAACAAGAAGGGACAGACCGGTTTCCATAATATAACAGTGATGACGTTCGACAGCCCCTTGCTATTCATGTGTGTGAGGAGCAGCAATGCGATGTGTAATACAACTCTTACTAAAAAAATGAGGAAGAGAGTGAAACTCACCTCCCCAGTCAGTTTGGATCGATTTTATTTTACAAGAAAAATGTCGTTCAACCAAAGCTTGAAATTCTAAAAAAATAGAGAACACATTAGATTTACACATTAATGGATAAAACCAAATATATTTGCATTGATCATCAACAAAAATAACATAGTAGCGGTGTCCTAACATAGATGGAGTAGGGAAAGGACCCCAAACATTACTATAAATAAGGTCTAATGGACAATGACTGCAATGATGGGATGGAGGTAAATGCAACTTACTAGACTTTCCTAATTGACATGATGGACAAAGAGGATGAAGATGCATAGACTTGCATGGTAGATTATTCATCCTCACCATGGAGTGAAGCAAACGATAATGGGGATGACCCAAACGGTTGTGCCAGTCATCAAGAGTGGTGCTCTCGGCTACATGAATGGATGCTGACAAAGGAGAAGAGCTGGGATGGAGACTATATAAGCCTCCTTTACTCAAACCAGATAACATGTGGTCTAGGTTGTTCGATCTTTCACAAGAAAATAATATGGGTGAAATTTAAAAAAGACATCGTTATCTTTTGCAAATTGTTGTATGGAAAGTAAATTTTTAGAAATAGAGGGGACATGTAAGATATTAGATAAGTGAAAAGAAAGAGAAGAGTGTGGGGAGAAAAATGAACCATGACCTATATGTGATATAGGTAATCCTTTACCATTTCCTACATGCACCTGATCAGGACCAGTATGCTTGATATAGGAGGACATAGAATGAATGTCAGGAGTAACATGGTGGGATGCTGCTGTATTAGGGTAACAGGTGAGGGCGATGGAGGGGTGAGGTGTAAGGAGAAATGGCGGATTAGGGTGATGGAAAGATGGATTTGGGCTTGCATATGGTGAATATGAGAAGTTGGCATTAGGTTGGAGAGAGGGGAAGTGTGTATGGTGCTGCTAAGGGTGATAGAAGCATATGGCATTATAGTGGTTATTGCAGTTGCAGAAGGAGC
The DNA here is from genome assembly GCA_021397845.1 of Areca catechu. NCBI lineage: Eukaryota > Viridiplantae > Streptophyta > Magnoliopsida > Arecales > Arecaceae > Areca > Areca catechu. Next base: position 116,574,997 of record CM038044.1, on the reverse strand, counting down.
ACCATTGAGAACCATAGCCACCAGGTAGACCAAAATGACCTTGACCAAACCTGCCACGCCCCCCATGACTTCGAGTAAAGCCACTACTAATAGAGGGCCTCGGGTCACTGGAAAAGTGAGAAGACCGTTGAATGGTGTTGGTGATAGGGTTGGCAATAGCAATAGTTAATCTTCTGAATGCCCGCATGCTTTCATGGCTAAGCAACAGCTCATGAAGTTCACTATATGTCGGAGGAGTGGATCGATTGAGAATGCCAGGAACCACCTCTTGCAGATCATCACATAAGGCATGTAGTACATGGAGATTGAATTCGGTCAGGTTAAGAGTGTTACAAGATGCAGCAAGTTCATCAGCAATAGCTTTTGCATGTCGGAGCAAAGAGGTGACCATCTCATCTGATTGTTGTCGAAGATTTTGCAACTCTAGATGTAAAGACATAAGTCGAGTAGGGGATGCAGAACCAAACGCTTCATGAAGGGTGGTCCAACACTCAAAACTGGTCTCTTTGTCCAGTAGAAGAGGAACCAGGTCTTCAGATAGTGAGGCAATAAGAAGAATTAGAAGTTAGGCATCTTGTTGATGTCAAGCGACAGTAGCAATAGGATCGGTGGGCTATGGATGAAAGCCATCAAAGAACCCAAATAACCCTTGATCCTTTAAGAAGGGAGTGATTTGTTTTCTCTAAATCAAAAAGTTTAATGCATTCAATTTGATGGACATGAAGTGTTGCGCCGATAGAAAGATGAGAGGAGTCTTTGCTGTTGGTGGAGGAGAAGGGGTGGAGGTGTTAGAGTTAGATGGATCTGTGGCCATGAGAGGATTGAAGGAGGAAGCGATTCTCGTTGGAGCTTCAATGCTCTGATACCATATAGAAAGAGATTTCTTTTTGGAGGAAGATTTCTATTCTCCTTGTTTTCATTGACCTTCAATAGAAGTATATGTAGATTACAAGGTTTTCCTTTTACAGCAAATATATGAAAAGGAAATATTTTGAATACATGCTAAATAAAGAGAAGAACAAAATGCAGCAATTACAAGAGAGGGAAACATTTCAAATACATACTAGATAAAAGGAAAAACCAAATATAGAGTTTCTAAATAGAGACAGAGACCAAATAAGATTACAGGCAAATATGAATATGCATTGACTTGCTAGGTAAGGGTGTATGCCAAAGATGGAATGAATGTGTACTGACACAATGCAACACTGTTATTGGTTGGTGTATTTTTAAATGGTGAAACCAACTAAGTGAATCTACCGTGGAACAAAAATAAATGTTTGGTTTAATAAAGAAGAGTAATCTAGATTATATTTTGTTTTATTCCACATTATCTCCTCAAAAGTCCACTGGAGACCAGTTTGTGTTGACCCCTGGAATGATTTTGATGATAACAAAATATTGAAGCATGCATTTGATTACTAACTATTTTCAAGTATTTTTTATGTTTTTGTAGGATGATTTAAACGAACAACCACTCTTCCTACAACATTGATGTATGTTAAGCTTATTTTAGAATAAGTATCATGTAATGAAGAGCCTAAAGGAAAATCAATTATGTATTCATGAAAATGAGCCACTTCAATGTATTTTCTTGTTTAAATTTCTTAGATTAGGCTTTGAAGGAGTTGGAAAGTTTTTGGAGTTAGTTGGAAGTCTCTGGAAGAAATCTGAAGAAGTTTGAAGGGTTGTTGGCAAAAATCACTTGAGCTGACTCAAAGTAGAGAGCCGACTCAATATTTTGGTATGATACTAAGTTTTCTAGCATGCAGACAATCGAGTCGACTCGAGAGTGAAGAGCCGACTCAGGCAAAGTTCAATTTTTGAAGTTCTGAGATTTCGAGCCGACTCGAGGGAAGTCGAGCCGACTTGTCTAGAGTGAAATTTCTCAGACAGATAACCAAGCCGACTCATATTCAAATGAGCTGACTCTTCTAAAGTTTACAAATTCTCAATTCTGAAGAACCAGCCAGGTGAGCCAACTTGATGGAGAACAGTCGACTTGACCAGAGTGATGTTTTAACCTGTCTGAGAATCTAAGCCAACTCAAAGCATTCGAGCCAACTCGAATTCTAGTTCCAGGTGCATAACGGCTAGTTCTAGAACTTTCTTTTTGAATCCAAAAAGTGCTCCAACAGTCATTTCTCAAATTCCAATGGTCTACAATGGTTATATTCACTTGAAATCAGTTAAAGGAACTATTATAAGGGATTTGAGCAACTTTTGAATAATTTAATGAGCTTTTAATGAGTTTTTGTAAGAACACTCAAGAGAGCAATCAAGAAAGCACTCAAGACTACACCAAACTTCCATCAGATTCTTGAGTCATTTATTGAGGAAGATAAGAAGCCTTGAAGAGCATTCAAATAGCTATCAAGAGGGCTTCTCAAAGAGCTACAACTGCAACTATCTGACAACGTTCGGTTTGTCATTGAGTTGCTCTATTTTCTAAACTCTGTGTTTGAGTTGTTCCAAGTATAGCAGGGGCTGTAATTTGGATTTGTAAAGATTTTTGGTGAGCCTTGAACACCAAGAGTGGGCTGTTAGTGAACCCAGGAAAACTAACAGTGTATTGGGTTTCGGTGATCCCGATTTAAAACCAAGTTTGGGTTTTGGATTTGAGCCCATGAAATCAATCCGGCTGTATTCCGAAGGTAAATATAGAGGAAATCCTAAGTGGTATCTTGGATAGTGGACATAGGAGCGAGGTTGCTCCGAACCACTCTAAACTTTTTTGTATTTGTGCTTGTGTGATTGTGCTTTCTATTTGCTTCTGCATCTCTTACTTAATTCATATCACTCACTACACAAAGTTATTTTAAAAGAAGCACATACTTGTGAAAATTTTTAAATATCCAATTCACCCCCCTCTTGGGTAAGCCACCTGGGCAACAACTGGTATCAGAGCAGTATCTTTGAATTATACTTAGAGTACAGATTAATGGAAAATCTAATGAGTACCTCTTTGGCCGAAGGCCAATCCATAAATTGACCTTCACTATTCACAGGCACTAACTACACCTATTGGAAGGCCCGAATAAAAATTTACATTCAAGCAGTAGATTTTCAGTTATGGAAAATGATTCTAAAAGGACCTCACACACCCACAAAGAAGGTTGATGGCATGGACATCCCAAAACCTGAAGAGAAATAGGATGAACATGATATGAAAATGGGTGAATTGAATGCCAAAGCAATGAATCTCTTATATTGTGCTTTGGATGCCAACGAGTTTAACCGAATTTCTACTTGCACTTCTGCAAATAAAATTTGGGATAAACTTGAAGTAATCCATGAAGGAACCTCCCAAGTGAAAAAATATCTAAAATTAATCTTCTTGTACATAGTTATGAATTATTTAGGATGGGACCAAATGAGACTATATTTGCCAGGTTCTCATATTTTACAGATATTATTAATGGTTTAAAGAGTCTTGGCAGGACATTCTAATGCAGACCTCGTGCAAAAGATTTTGAGATCTCTTCCAAATAAATGGGACTCGAAAGTGACTGTAATTCAAGAGGCCAAGGATCTCAACACATTACCACTAGATGAGCTATTGGATTCCCTGATTACTCATGAGCTGACCATGTAGCATAGAAGTGAAGACAATATAAAAAAGAAAAGATCAATTGCCTTCAAAGTTACAGTGGAATTGAAGAAACAAAAGGAAGAAATAGATGAAGAAAGCCCCTCCTCCAAAGACGAACTTGAAGATGATAATATTGCACTTGTAGTGAGGAGATTCAAGAAGTTTATGGGCAGGAAAAAGGGAAGATATTGGAAGAAATATTATAGAAAAGGAGAATACAGCAAAGAAAGAGAGAAAGAAAATGATATAGATAAAGAGCAACAGCTCATTTGCTACGAATACAAGAAACTAGGGCACTTTCATTTTGATTGTCCAAATCTGAAGAAAGCATACAAAAAGAAGAAGAAGAAAGTAATGGTTACAACTTGAAGCAATAGTGAGGAGTCAACTTTAAATGAAGAAGAAGAGACCACAAAAATAGCAAACATATGTCTAATGAGTCTTGAAGATGAGGTAATGTCTCCCGAACCTCATGATGAATTTACATTCAAAGAATTAAATATTGCATTTTTTGAGCTATTATCTGAATACAAAAAGGCCGATTTGAAAATTAAAGCTTTGAAAAATATCAATGATATTTTTTGAAAGAAAAAGCTAAAATTTCATAAAAGAATAAGATTTTGCAAAAATAATTAAACAGCTTTTTTGAAAAGCATAAGGCTTTACAAGTTGAAAAGAATAATTATCTTGAAAAGAATAAAGGTTTACTTGAAGAAAATATTGGTTTACAAAAGGAAGTTGAAAAACTCAAGCCATTGGTTGAAAAACTAACATTAAGTTCAAATAAGCTTGAGCTGATTTTAAAAGATCAAAGGGATTCAAAGGACAAAATTGGAATTGGTTATAACTCTTTGAATACTAATGGAGTTTCAGCTACAAAGTTTATATCCTCAAAATCATTTATATCAAAGTTTTCAGCACCTAAATTTCATGCATCAAAGTTTTCTATATCAAAATCTCTTGCATCTAGAGCTTCAACATATGCATCAAGATTTGTTTGTTATTCATGCAATGGGATTGGTCACAAAGCATTTGAGTGAAATTTCAAAAGAAATGTTAAAAGTAAAATTAGAAAGATTTGGGTTCCCAAAGAAACCAATCCTACTGACTTGCAAGAACCCAAGAAAGCTTGGATACCTAAAAGAACTACTTGATTGTTTTGCAGGAATGTCTTGTAGCCCATAACACAAAGAAAAGATGTTATCTGGATAGCAGTTGTTCAAGACATATGACAGGTGATAAGAAATAATTCATTACCCTAGAGATGAAGGATAAAGGAATGGTCACTTTTGGTGACAATGGTAAGGGAAAGATAATTGGCATCGGTAAGATCAGAATTACTCCTTCCATATTTATTGAAAATGTATTGCTAGTTGACAAATTGAAGCATAATTTATTAAGTATTAATCAATTATGTGATAGAGGCTTCAAGGTTGTCTTTGAATCTTCAATGTGCATTGTAACTAACTCACTTGATTCTAGCACTAAGCTCATTGGGCATAGACTTGGAAACATATATGTGGTAGATTTGAATGATCTAGCCATGTCTAGAGTACAAGTCTTGTGGCAATAAATGCTAAAACCAAGGAGTTTAGCTTACTGTGGCATAGGAGATTAGGTCACGCTAGCATGCATACAATTGCTAAATTAACTTTTAAAGATCTAGTTAGAGGTTGACCAAAATTGAAAGTTAATTTTGAACATGTTTGTGATGCATGCTAATTAGGTAAACAAACTAGGAAAAGTTTTAAATTGAAAAATAAGGTTTCCACTTCTAGACCTCTAGAACTACTACACATGGACCTATTTGGACCAACTAGGACCACAAGCCTAGGTGGCATGAAATATGGACTTGTGATAGTAGATGATTTTTCAAGATTTACTTGAATTTTATTTATTACACATAAAGATGAAGCTTTTAAAGTTTTCCAAAAATTTTACAAAAAAGTTTCAAACCAGAAAAATCTTTCAGTTATTTCTATTAGAAGTGATCTGGCATAAAATTTAAAAATCAGTACTTTGATGATTATTGCACTAAGCATGGCATTGATCATAACTTCTTCACTCCTAGAACACCACAGCGAAATGGTGTTGTAGATAGGAAGAATAGGACTTTGGAAGAGATGGCTCGAACAATATTATGTGAAGGCAATCTTCTAAGATACTTTGGGATAGAAGTTGTGAATACTGCATGCTATATTTTGAATCGTGTTTCGATAAGACCAATTCTAAAGAAAATCCCCTATGAACTTTGGAATGAAAGAAAACCAAGCATTCATTATTTTCATATATTTGATTGTAAATGCTTTGTACTAAATAATGGAAAGAATAACCTAAAAAAATTTGATGCTAAATCTGATGAAGCTATATTTCTGGGTTATTCAATCAATAGCAAAGCTTATAGAGTATTTAACAAAAGAATATTAACATTAGAAGAATCTGTTCATGTTATTTTTTATGAATGTAACCCCTCACCATCTAGAAAAGAAGAGTGCATTGACAATGATACAGGTACAACTGATAAAGCTATGGAGGACATAAGCTTAAAGGACAAACCAACACAAGAAGGAGAAGAAATGGTAAGTAAAGATCATGATGATCTACCAAGAGAATGGAGGTATATAACTTCACATCCTAAAGATTTGATTATAGGTGATCCCTCACAAGATGTTAGGACTAGGTCATTATTTAGAGATGTACATGATTACCTAGCTTTTGTTTCACAAGTAGAACCATATAGCATGGAAGAAGCAAAAAATGATCCTAATTGGATGATGGCCATGAATGAAGAACTTAATCAATTTGAAAGAAATAATGTATGGACCTAAGTGAATAGACCATTAGATCATCCTATCATAGGAACTAAATGGATTTATAGAAATAAGTTATATAAAAAGAAAATGTAATTAGAAATAAGGCAAGATTAGTGGCTAAAGGATATAATCAAGAAGAAGGAATAGATTTTGATGAAACCTATGCACTTGTAGCAAGACTAGAAGTCATAAGATTATTACTTGCATTTGCTTGCTACATGAATTTTAAATTATTTCGAATGGATGTAAAAAGTGCATTTCTAAATGATTTTATTTCAGAAAAGAATTTTGTAGAACAACCACTAGGTTTTGAAAATTATACTCTTCTAAATCATGTTTTCAAACTTAACAAAGCATTGTATGACTTAAAACAGGTACCTAAAGCATGGTATGATAGACTGAGCAGATTTTTACTTGAAAATGACTTTGTTAGAAAAAATGTAGATACAACATTATTTATTAAGAAGAAAGAAAATGATATGTTAGTTATATAGATTTATGTAGATGATATTATTTTTGGTACAACTAATGAGAATTTGTATAGAGATTTTGCTGAGCTTATGTAGGGCAAATTTGAAATGAGCTTGATGGGTGAACTGACATACTTTCTTGGACTCCAAATTAAGCAAACAAAGGAAAGAATTTTTATCAATCAAGCAAAGTACATCAACGAAATCATTAAGAAGTTTGGTATGGAGTCATCCAAAGAAATGAGCACACCCATGAGCCTCTCTTGCAAACTAGATAAAGATGAAGATGGTCATAACATTGATCAAAAGCTTTATCGAGGTATGATTGGATCACTACTGTATTTAACTGCTAATAGGCCTGATATCTTGTTCAGTGTATGTATATGTGCTAGATTTTAATCAAACCCTAAAGAATCACATATACTTGCTGTTAAAAGAATTATAAGATATCTAAAAGGAACAAGTAATCTAGGTCTTAGTATTCTAAGCAATCTTCATTGAATTTAATTGGATTTTCTGATGCTGATTATGGTGGATGTAAAATTGATAGAAAAGTACTAGCGGTACTTGTTAATTTCTAAGGTTGAACTTAATTTCATGGCATTGTAAGAAACAAAAATCTGTAGCACTGTCTACTGCTGAGGCAGCATATGTGGCTGCAGAGAGTTGTTGTGCACAAGTGCTTTGGATTAAGCAACAACTAGAAGACTTTGGTGTTATTCAAACAAAAATTCCTATTAAATGTGATAACATAAGTGCTATTAATTTGACAAAAAACTCAATTCAGCATTCTAGAACAAAACATATAAAAATTAAACATCACTTTATTAGGGATCATGTACAAAATGAAAATAATGAACTTGAATTTATTCCAACAGAAAATCAACTTGCTGACATCTTTAGTAAGCCACTTAGTGAAAAAAGATTTCAAATGATTAAAGGAGAATTAGGTTTATGTGACTAATTTTAGATTTTGACCTAATTTCTTCTAAATTTAAGAAAAATTATCTAGAAGACCTCCATAACCAATTTGAAGTAGATACCCACCTTATTTAGTGTGTTCTTAGAGCTAGGCACCTTTTTATTAGAGTTTTAGAGCCTTTTTATTGATTCTTGCTCGAGCCGACTCGAACAGACCGGGTTCTGGTCGAGCCGACTCAGATGTCGGGATAGTTGTTTTTATATATATAAGTCATAGGATCTAACTTAGGGCTTGTGTTTCCTATTGAACCTTAGCCGAGCTACAGAAAAACCCTTCCAAGACCTAGGGACCACACCCTCTACCCCACTTTTCTTAAGATACACTCAATCCACCTTCTCCCATCTTTGATTCTCACCAATGGCACCTAGAATGGCTGTTCGAAAGAGGGCAAGACGTGCGGAATCAAGTGGCCAAAGGGAATGAAGGACCAAGCACCGAGAAGAAGAGTCGACCCGAATCCAAGAGCAAGAAGAGCAGAGAAATGAGTCTCCACCGCCACCTAGACAAGTTATTTCCATGGCTAATCGGCCCATTACCAATGGAAGGAAGGTAGACTTTACATTTCTTGAAAGTTTAGGGCTGAGAATAGGTGATTGGATTAATAATCAGGGTTGGAGTGACTTCCATACATTAGATACTCCTACATATCCTAATTTGGTGAAGAGTTTCTTTGAGAATTTATCTCTAGGAGAATATCATATAGAGTCCACAGTCAAAGGAGTAAGAATGATAGTTGATGAGGACAAGCTTAGTAGTATGTTATAAATGCCTAAAGAAGGACCGCACCATTTGGTTTTAAAGGATAAGCAAAAATCTCTTAGAACCATTTTGGAAAGAAGGAATGTATATGGAATTAGTAATGTGTAGGCGAATATGCTTTCATTAGAGACGAGATTCTTGCATAATATAATTAGCAGAATTTTTCTACCTAGGATAGGTTGTTTTGACTGGGTTAGTGAGCATGATATGGCCTTTATGAGGCATATGATTGATGAGGAGGCCCTCAATCTTCCTTTTATCATGCTAGTTCAGATGAGAGAGGCAGCGAGAAGAGTGAATGCCTGCCTTCCCTATGGCATGGTGTTTACCCTACTATTTCAGGAGTCTGGGATTGATTTGATAATGGAGGATGGATGTCCACTTCACCACACAAACCGCTACTCGGTGAAGTCCCTCCATCTGATGGGCTATCATCAAGTGGAAGGAGTATGGATGAAGAAGATGTCTGGTCAGAGAGTGGCACATGACTCTGACACCGATGATGATGATGAGGCTGGACATCCTATTGAGACTGCTACTGTTGATAGGGATATTGAGGATGATGGAGATGATGATGACAACGTTGTGCATTCTACTGATGAAGAGATTCAGGGATTGATTGGAGCTACTAGATAGACTGGTAGCCCCAGGATACCACCTGCACCATCAGCTAGACCTGCACCTGGACCATCGACTTCAGCGCCGACGACTTCCATGGATATCACTGAGCAGCTTACTCGATTCACTGACACTTTGACAGCTACCTTTAGATCCATGTTTGACGAGCTACATCAGATAGTGGACCACGGGCTTGAGGAGTTCAAAGGATAGATGAGAGAGCTTACCTTGAGGATGGAGTTAGTTGAGTCATGAAAGTAGATGCAGGATAAGCAGAATGCAGACATCAGAGACCTGTGTTTAGATATTGGATGACTCAGAGGAGCAGCAGATGCATTTGGTACCCAGCAGACAGCCACACTGAACTGTATACAGCAGGGAGTTCAGAGGATTACCACTGAGCTTCAGACAGTTTGGGTATTCATCTCTAGATTGCAGTCTACATTTGAAGCTTCTGGAGCATCAGCTTCTAGGCCGCCACCTGCTCAGTCTCCACCTCCTCCTTTTGCCAGAGAGCCATCACCACTTGCTACATAGCCTCCTCCACCACCTATAGCCGAGCCTAGCATACCTTTTGATATTAAAGCTAAGCCTGTTTTTATTAGGACAAAACCCAAATCCAGGCCAGAACAAAAATCTGAAGTACCAAAGGCTCCCATAAAGACTAGATTTAGAGATCTTAGATTCAGACCATCGAAAACTAAGACCTCTTCCACTATTTTAGAGATAGATTCTTCCTCTAGTGAGGAAGAAAATTAGTTATTGTATCTTTTTGTTGTTGTTTCTTTTTGTTGGATTTATCTTGTGTTACATTTTGATGCATTGTACCTCTTATCAATGTAATGAAATGTTCATTTTCAAATCAATGTGTACATTGCTCTCTTGTTTCTATGCATGATCTCATTAGTTATCTCAAAAAGGGGAGTAACTCTTCAAGAGAATTTTAATGAAGAGTTTTAATTTGAAAAATTCTATGAAAAGGTGAAATTATATGAATTATCTTCTTATACTATTTCAAAAACCAAGTAGAGAATGTTAGCTACAAAGCTTACTTTAAAGAAATCCTTTTTGATTAATGACAAAAAAGGAGAGTGATATTAATGATGTGCATGGAAAATTCAAAGACCATAATTATTCAAAATAGAAATTAAAATGTGCAAAGAAATGAATGAAATAGGGGGAGTTATCCCAGTTATTCAAAATCTGCTCTGATCATAATTTACATCTTCATTAGTCTCTAATAGCTCTGATACATTCTTGCTAGCTTGGATACTTTTTGCTACCTTAAGCTCTGATACATTCTCCAATACAATTGCAAACTCTAATACATTTTGATACCTAATTTGCCTTGATATATTATTGACTTCAATTCATTTTGATAAATGTTAACTTTGATACATATTGAATCTAATTCAAAAGCATTGATACTTTGTTGATAAGCTCTGATACTTTTTGATACATATAGATATACATCAATTTAAAGTTATACATAAGCTATTTTAATATGTTTAAATATTTATATACTCATAACTATAAAGTTTTTTCATGCCCAGTATTTTGTCATCATCAAAAAGGGGGAGATTGTTGACCCCTGGAATGATTTTGATGATAACAAAATATTGGATCATGCATTTGATTACTAACTATTTCCAAGTATTTTCAAGTTTTTGTAGGATGATTTAAACAAACAACCACTCTTCCTACAACATTGATGTACGTGCTTATTTTAGAAAAAGTATCATGTAATGAAGAGGCCAAAGGAAAATCAATTATGTATTCATGAAAATGGGCCACTTCAATATATTTTTCTTGTTTAAATTTCTTAGATTATACTTTGAAGGAGTTGGAAAGTTTTTAGAGTTAGTTGGAAGTCTCTGGAAGAAATCTGATGGGGGACCCGAAACCTATCCGGGTTTCACCTTTTATTTTTTAGAAATTTTACAATTTTTTGTATTTTTAGTTATTCATGCTATTCCACCTATTCCCTTTATTCCCGTGTTATCCCGATGTTATTCCAAATTTATTCCAGGCTATTCCTATCTCCTTCAACCTCCAGGAAAAATCGCAGAGGCCTAATTTTTTTCCGATTTTTGCCCCACCGGTCCGCGATCTGCCATGCCCGACCCCCGCCACTGCCGCCCGCCCGCCGGAGCTCCGCCGATCCGCCGCCCTGCCACCCCGCCGGCATCCCTGGGCCTCACGCCCGTGGGAAGACCAACGGTCCGTGGAAGACCAACGGTCGCCCACGGCCGCCGCCGCCGTTTCGCCGCCGCCGTCGTGCCGCCCCGCCGCTGCTGTCCGCCCGCCGGCGCTCCGTCGATCCGCCGCCCTGCAGCCCCGCCGGCATCCCTGGGCCTCACGCCCGTGGGAAGACCAGCGGTCCGTGGAAGACCAACGGTCGCCCACGGCCGCCGTCGCCGTTTCGCCACCTGGCCGCCGTGCCACCCCGCCACTGCCGCCCCGCCGCCGCCGTCCGCCCGTCAGTGCACCACCATGCCACCCCGCCGCCGCCCGCTTGGCCGGGTGCCGAAGATCCAGGTGCCCCCTATTGCTCGGCCGTGAAGGAGCTTTCGCACGTTTTTCAGAGCAGCCAAATGAAGCTTCTGCACGCTTCTCAAAGCAATGGAAGAAGAATTATTTTGCATGATTTTTGGAGTAGCACGAGTTTCAGAGCAGAGGGGATTTCAAAATTCAAATAAACGGGATTTATTTGGTATTTTTTTAATGAATGTAATTTGGGAAATTTGGGATTTTGATTTTGAATTTGATTTCAAAATCAAGGGAGGATTTCAGGGGATTTTATTTTTGAATTTCAAAAGGGATATGGGCATCTATAAATACCCATACTCCTCTTGTAATAAAATAGTTGAATGAAATTTTTGAGTGTTTTTTTCCGGTGTGTGGTTCTGGGCTGAGGCCCTTTTTCCTTCGTCCTTCGAGACGTCGAGGTGTGTGATGCCCCAGGTATCTCATTTCTCCCTCCCACCTTCGTGTCTTCCCCTCATGGCCTTGAGAACCATCCTAGCGCCTCTAAGTATTGAGGAGGACGTAATGCCTTAGAGGTGGACGGTCTCTTCGTTAGAGTGAGTCCCAAGATCCATGAGTTCTCTCCCACCCCCCCCGTCCTTCGTGACCTTGAGATCCATCCTAGTGCCTCTAAGTATTGAGGAGGGCGTAATGCCTTAGAGGTGGACGGTCTCTTCGTTAGGATGAGTCCCAAGGTCTAGGAGTTCCCGTCCCAGCCTCCCATGCCCATCATTCCTTCGCCATCTCTGCCAAGAAAATTTAAAAACCAAAAGAGTCCAGTCGTTTTAGGATTTTCAGGGGTCGTTCTATCCTAGTCCCGGGAGGCTTCATAGCCCTCCCATGATCCTTGGTTTGCTTTAGGTGTTTTTTTTCTCTTTTCAAAATAATAATGGGTTTTCTTCGTGTCCTTCGTTCTACATCAAAATCAGAAGAAGTTTGAAGGGTTGTTAGCAAAAATCACCCGAGCTGACTCAAAGCAGAGAGCTGACTCAATGTTTTGGCACGGCACTAAGTTTTCTGGCTTGTAGACATTCAAGCTGACTCAAGAGTGAAGAGTCGACTCAGGCAAAGTTCAATTTTTGAAGTTCTGAGATTTCGATCCGACTTGAGGGAAGTCGAGCCGACTCATCCAGAGTGAAATTCCTCAAACAGACAACTGAGCCAACTCATGTTCAGACAAGCCGACTCTTCTAGAGTTTACAAATTCTTAGTTCTAAAGAACCAGCCAGCCAAGCTGACTCGATGCAGAAGAGTCGACTCGACTAGAGTGATGTTTTAACCTGTCTGAGAATCCGACCCGACTCGAAACATCCGAGCCGACTCAAATCCCAGTTCCAGGTGTGTAACAGCTAGTTCTAGAACTTTCTTTTTGAATCAAAAAAGTGATCCAATGGTCATTTTTTAAATCCCAATGGTCTACAATAGTTATATTCACTTGAAATCAGTTAAAAGAACTATTTATAAGGGATTTAATCAACTTTTGAATAATTTAATGAGCTTTTAATGAGTTTTTGTAAGAACACTCAAGAGAGCATTCAAGAAAGCACTCAAGACTACACCATACTTCCATCAAATTCTTGAGTCATTTATTGAGGAAGACAAGAAGCCTTAAAGAGCATTCAAACAACAATCAAGAGGGTTTCTCAAAGGGCTACAACTGCAACCATCCAACAATGTTCGATTTGTCATTGAGTTGCTCTATTTTTAAAATCTTTGTTTGAGTTGTTCCAAGTACAGTAAGGGCTGTAACTTGGATTTGTAAAGGTTTTTGGTGAGCCTTTGAAAATCAAGAGTGGGTTGTTAGTGAGCCTGGGAAAACTAATAGTGTATTGGGTTTTTGGTGATTCAGATTAAAACCAAGTTTGGGTTTTGGATTGTGAGCCCGTGAAAACAATCCGACTATATTCTGAGGGTGAATATAGTGAAAATCCCAAGTGGTATCTTGGATAGTGGACATAGGAACGAGGTTGCTTAGAACCACTCTAAATTTTCTTGTATTTGTGCTTGTATGATTGTGCTTTCTATTTGCTTCCACATCTCTTACTTAATTCACATCACTCACTACACAAAGTTATTTTAAAAGAAGCACATACTTGTGAAAATTTTTAAATATCCAATTCACCCCCCTCTTGGGTAAGCCACCTGGGCAACAATTTGTTTGATAAACTATTCATGGATAATTTGTGTTGTTGTAGGTTCTAGCGGGAGATCGGAGAAGGATCTGACTAGTGGGAGTCATTGCTGGAGATAATTGCAAATTAAAAGAGTCCCTAGCCAGGGTGGCTTTGATGAGGACCCTCTGATACTTAAGTTAGAGATATGGGAACTTGGCTGATGGGTTGATGACCCCTAAACCTATACCCTAATAATAAATTCGAGGCATTGGGAATACCCCTATAACACTTACCCTTACTTCCAAATGTGAGCTAAAAGCGAGTTAGATGAAGGAAGTACTGCTACTATCATGCCTCAATCCTTAGAACACTCACTTATGGCTCCCTATAAGACATCATGCACTTCATTTAATGCTAGTGGCATTTGGATGCCACTGGTTGCTAGCCATTAAAAAGATTGATGTGACCGATCAGCCATTTTAGACCATTTAATCTTTTAAGAATTCTAGGCTAATGATGATACCTTTTTTCCTTCTCTTTTTCTCCCTTTTAAAGTTTGTTCTTCTCCCTTTGAAATTCATTCGAAGAACCCCTATAACAAGTATTCCGGTGATTTTCTTTCTGGCATCATTGAGATAAAATGAGATTGGAAGAGTTTTGAGCACTCAAGAGGGCATCCCAAAAGATGAAATGAGCCAGAACATCCTCACCGGTAATTAATCTCTTGGTCTCAGTGATCTGTGACATCGATCCTCTAGTTGTTCGACCTTTGGTTCTGGTATTGTCAGGAGCAGATGCCAATCCACTGGCTGCCCAACCTTCAGCTCCTCCAAGCAGTGATGTTGGCCTACTAGAGGAAGTTCCTATAGAAATAGTGGGCACTAGTAGTCCACCGGAGGAGGCCTCAATGGAGATAGTGGATGTTGCTGATCCACTGGAGGAGGCATCGATGGAGATAGTGGATGCTCTGAGAAGCTTTCTACCGGTGCCCCCTTCCACTAGTTCTCCATGGCCAACGCTTCACACTAGCTCCATGCCGGGAAATCTCAAAGCTGCTATGGAGCTACTTAGGGGTTTTCTTTCACAGGTCGGAAGGCAACTGTTGTGAAGTAAGAAACCCAAAATCAAATGATAGATGCCTTGGGATCATTCATTTAGGTGAAGAACTCCTGCATCTCTTTCTCCATTTCTAACTGTACTTTGCTTAACACAGCTTTGTTTGAATCTTATGCAACTAGGGCATTAGTTAGCTCATTTTGTAGAGATGGCTATAGTAGTTGAGAGTCCAATTTTGACTTCCAATACCACCCTCCTAGAGAGAGAGCTTACAATAGCAAAAGCGGGTGGATTGGCTGGAGTACATTCTCAAGCAAGAGAAATCTATCAATGTTGAATTAGTTAAGGACTCTAACTCCTGCAAAGAGGCTCTCCAGGAAGCTTGAGAGAAAGTTGACCGGCAAGATGATGAATTAATAAAGGTAGAGAAGAAGCACTAGGATCTTGAATAATGAGCCATTAGGTTCAAGAGAGATTGCTCAAAGGCTCAGGAAGAAATAAAGCACCTAAGGAAGGCTTTGGAGGAGAGGAGGAAGAAGGGCCAAGTACTATCTTTGCCGAGGCTCACTCTTCGAGAGGCTCACCCTGTGGAGGGATAGATGCCTTGGCTAGAAGTATTGAGGATCTAGATAAGGTTAACTATCTGAGGGAGCTACTTCGGAAGACCAAGGACCAACTTGCCATGGAGAAGGCTTGAGCAACCAAAATCCAAAAGTGGGCTTCCATGGAGCCAGCAAACCTACAAGCTAAGATGATGCTAGCCACCTCCAGGGTAGAGTACGTGAAAGGCTTGTTGAAGGAAGAAGAAATCTGCACAGAGGACCTTCAATGCAGACTCGTGAACCAGGAGACCATAGCCCGATCCATTGATAAGGTGGCAACTAGGTTGTAGAAGCAAGGGATTGTGGCCAGACAAAGGCTTACAAAATGGCCTCAACTGCAGGCTTTGAGAAATGCAAATCAATGGTTCAGGCTCACCTTCTAAGAACAAGCATCGAGTCTTTGTGTGCTGACCCTTCAGATGGAGTCCTGACCACCATAATGTATGAGGGCATTAAAATAATTGTAGAGACCACCAAGAGGTTTGCCTACCAAACCAAAGCCTAAATTGCTTCCCAAACTATAATCACCCAGCTTGGAGAGGTCGATGGAGATTGTTTTGGATTCATCAAGCGCATTGTTGGAGATCTTCCTGAGATTGGTGCTAGCCCTCTACTATGGATTACTGAAGGTCCTTCCAAAATGGATGGCCGTAGTGCTTCCTCCAATTCCCCAAAAGTGCAATGATGTATCATCTTTTCTCTCTTCTCTTCTTTTTTTTTTAGCATGTAATCAGACTTCTCATTCAATTGAAAACCAATTTCTCAAAACATGTGTCTTTGACTTTTAATGTCATACCAATCGAGCCATTTTCGATTGAACTTGTCATATTGGCTGAACCATTTTGGAATACACCATGCTCAACCATTATCCGAGATATGATCATGAGGACAAAGTGATCCAAATTGAAATCTAATTTAGTACTTTGATGAATTTTCTCCAAATGGATTATGTACCCTCGATGGGAAAGGGTTGAAATTTGAACAATTTCCACATGGTGGGTACCATGAAGTGTTGCTTTGACTTTGGTGTAGAGCATGATTTGCTTGCCACTATCATTAAGTACCATATCTGTAGCAATATTCATGCCAGTGGGGGAATGTCACGTGTTAATCATCCACCTAGGCTCCATCATATCTCACCTTTTCCCCACCCCCTTGCAATTAATTTAATAGAGGAAGGCATGCTGCTAGGACTTCTTAGCCTTTGGCTCTATTTAAATCCTAAACAGAACCATGTTTTCCCCTTTATGGTTTTTCAATCATCATCCCCCATTTTTCTTCTGTAGTTCTTGCAATTTCTGGTTTTTCTCTTCTTCCAATTCTTTTTCAAACTTTTCTCTTTTCTTTTTCCTTTAGCATTCAGGATGCGTATGTCTAAGGAATCCATGGCCTTGGTTGTGCCCATCTCGAAAGCAAAAAAGGGGGATTTAGTTTCACCCCTTGAAAAAAGGGGGATTTAGTTTCACCCCCTTGAACTTTCAGTCGAACCTCATGGAGATGGATTTAGTTCTACTTCATCAGCAGTTCCAAATTCCCACAGGATTTTAATTGGAGGTCCCAGGGCTAAACGATCGAGTTTGTTTGTCTCCCCCGGGTCGGATGAGCCTCTATGAGAAATGCTTTTGGACCTGATTGAGACTTCTTCTCTATCTATTTTGTGTAATTAACTCTCTTTCAATTCCTTGCTATGTCACTGATCGATAGTTCTAAACTCATTGTAGCATATCTATGATTTTATGGTAGTGTGTGTCTTGGCTGGGATCTAGCCAAGCATCACTCTTTTTCTTTCTTTTTTTTACTTTCAAAAAATATCCCGGATCTTTTGGATGGTGGTATATGTCACCTTGGAAGAGGAAAGGCATCCATCCACTGATCCAAGGTGCTCCTTCTTCTGTACATTTCTGGAAGGAGCATTTTTTATTTGTGTCCAAGATGTCTAGCAAAAGTTGGTGGTTCACCGACTGGGACAAACCTTGGGAGTCCATTCTCAAGGAACCTAGCTTGGATGACAAGAAAGAGCAATAGTTCTAGATCCTGTGCAACTTTAGGGTTCTTGTGTTGAAAGATCTTCTCTTTGATCAAATGTTATATAACATCAGGATCAGTCAAGCCAGCCCTCAAGGTGTGCATGCATGGATCACCTGCCCTGCTTTAATAGTTTTTCTCTTATTTGATATGTTTGATTTTTGTATTGATCTTCAATTGTTTTGCTACAAAGATGGATCCAAAGATGAAGAAGAGGTTGGAGCAAGCCTTCAAGTGGAAGAGGTTTGCAGATCCCGAGAGCGGCCGAGGTGTATGCATCAAGACTAGGAGCTCACCCCAACTACTAGCCTCTACAAGGACCTTAGGGTTGGAGCAATCTAGCCGACCCGCATGAAAGGACCACTATGCACCTGCATGGACCTAAGGAGACTAATGAGGAAGCTCTCTACAATGTTTCACATTGATTGAAACTCATTTGGGTAGCCAACGATCAAGCTCTAGGTCACTACATGTCCTGAATCCTACTACAGCGACCTAGTTTATGTCTTCCCAATTCTATGGACATGGGATGTGCCTCTAGATATCAAATCCCACTCTCTAATACTGAAGGAACTAGGGCTAGGGGTGTGATACCTTGGGGCTAATAGATCTAAATGGAAAACCTTAGATGAGGAGGAGTCCCTTTGTGACAAGACTCCATGGTAGCATTTTAGCATCGCAGCCTTTGCCCATGCTCGTCTCCTTGTGTGCTTCCTTGACTCAAACCCATCTCAAAAACCCCTCCATGCCTTCTCCTTTGATTCTTAATTAGATCAGAGGCCTCTCCTGGGCATAGAGAGTTCCTTGGGGTGTGAGAAATGAGAGTCTCAGATGAACCAAACTCCTACCATACAACCTAGCCACACAAACCTCTCACGCATGCATGCCCTTCTTCCTTCTTTCTTTGGTGCACCTCCTCTCCATTTTTTGTAAGAAACATAAGGTATGAATCATCCTCTTGGACATCCATAAACCTAGACCGTGGTGGAGAGAGAGTGTCCTTGGGAGAAGGGACTCTTAGCACATGGAAGGGGGTCACATGTGAGATACTTGCGCACACCCACTTCTACTACTTGGGTGGTGTGAGGGCTCCTCCTTGCTATTGCTTGGATGGAAAGAAACTAGGAAGAGAGGGAGAGAGAGGTTAGGAAAAATTTAGGATTTTATTCCTCTTACAATAGATAATATGGTGTGCCCTTTTGTAAACCAAAAGGCCATCCTAATCCAAATAGGAATACAATACATGAACCTAACCTAACTCAAATTTTTTTTGAGGCTAATTCAATTAGAAGAGCACTCATCTAAGCCTATGTACACACATGACTTGACCTACTCCTATACCCACTTGGATTCAAACCCTATCCAACATGAATAGCCTCTTCAAGATCCAAAATCCAGGACCAAACTGGTCCTAGCCCTAAGACTCTAACCTAGACTCTTGGAGCTATCGCCATGACTCATTTCTTGGCCTTCCAAGGCTTAGGAGTACCACATCTATGCCAACAATCTTTATCTTGGGTGTCCACAAGTCTTGGCATGCTCCACACTATCTGTTTGTACCAACCTGCTACTACCACACTATCGTTGCACACCCTGACTACTTCCTATGCCAACCCCAATATCAATGCCAATCTCTTCAATCTTAAAGGCCTCTGAGATAACCACCTCTACCTGGTATGAAGCTCCTTGCTTGTATCTAGGTACCTTCCTGCACTCTATTGGAGTCTTCCTCTTCTGCACCTACACAACCATCAGTTCAGCTTCTTGAATTCTAGTCTAGTTTTCTTGTGTGGAGAGGGTAAAATGCCCTTTAATCTAGCTAGTTTTCTTCATTCCCTAGTCCTAGAGCTAGGTCACTCCTTGAGGGAGAGGGTGAGAGCCTCATTTGATACTTCAAAGAAGCCCTTCCAAGGTCTTTGAGGCGTGTACCAAGAAGAAGAAGAGAAGAGCTTGCCGCCTAGCTTCAAGCCATTCCAAAACTTCCCTTCCTTTGTTTTCCATTGATTTATTTCCTTCCATCTTTGTTTCCAGACCCTTATTGCTGGTTCATTGCAGGTTCTCTTAGGGATTCGAGTTGATGATAAAGGTTTCTTGCCATGATCCAAGTGCAAGGTAAGTTCATAAGTGAAGGAGTTCTAGTCTTATAATCTAATTCTCTTTCCTAGAGTGTTGTGTGAACCCTTCCACTAAAAATATTTTAGCCACCATTGTTGGTAGGAAATTCTTCTTAAGCTTCATTAGATCTGATCATTTAAAGGTTAACTAGTCCTAATAGTGATGATTTCTTTATCATGAAGATTCTAATCTTTGTTTTGAACTAGATCTACATTACGGGTGTTGTAACTTAGATCAACTAGTTTCCTTATGAAAATTCTTTCCTTGGATTAATTTAGCCATTTATTTGATAATTAACTGCTCAAGTTTGCTTGTTGGTTAGCTTGCTAAAACTCTCCATCCATCGTTTCATTTTTGTCCCGCATCAATTTTTGGTATCAAAGCTTATAGTTTACTACGTCAAGTTTCTGTACTAGCACCAACTTGAGTTTTCCATGAATTTTAGTATTTTTTAAAAGGAAAAAAAATCCAAGTTTTTTTTTTGCTGTATTTTAGAATGGAGTTTAAAAAAATATTTTTAAAATTTGGAGTTAAAAAATATTTTTCCTATAATTTTTGGAGTATAAAATTTGGATTCTTAGGTTATTTCCTAGAAGTTGATCAAATTCTATTTTTCCCTCCCTTAAGTTTAATTTTTTTAAAAAAATTAAAAATATTTTTTCTGAATTTTAAGTTTGATATCTGAGACTTAGATGTCAAAATCTGATAATTCCCATTTAAATTTTGAATTTTAGAATGGTTTTAAATTTGAAATTCAGATTTTGAATCAAGGAAGTTGGAAGTTTGTTAATCTGCTAGAATCTTTAGTAACCACTTCTCAAAACAACTTTCCTAACCAAATTCTGAAATTTTTGAATTCAAATATTAAAATCTGAGATCTTAACACTGAGATCTAACTAATCCACTTTTAATTTTGAATTTTTGGGAATTTAAAATTTAAAATTTTGAATTTTCAAAACTAGTTAGTTAGAGTTAGTTAAGAGGTTGAAAATTTTATACAACCACTTTTACCTTGAAGAATGAATTTTAAAACTATAATTCAAAATTTAAAATTTAAAATTTAAGTTTTAAAATCAAAATTTCCATATCTGAAATTTTTAATTTAAATTTTAAATTTTTAAAACTTTGAAATTCGGGTTTGACTCTTATATTTGTGCTAGTTGACATATCTTGTTAGCTAGTTGGTTGTTTGTGCATCCTTTTCAAAATCATTTTAAGGACATTTAATATAACATAAGGGAAGGAGGTAGTAACCTTTTCTTAGCCCAAAACAACCGTCCATCATTGTGCATTGACCTAATCTTAATTAAAATTGAGGATGAACCTAAACTAGGGACACCCACAAGTCGGGTTCAAAAGCAAGATGAGATAAAGTACTATTTGAGTTTGTACTTACTCCTTAGAAATTGATATCTAAGGCTAAAGGTCCAATGGAAAATACCTTAAGTGGACTTGCGGTTCTTTAATTGGGTCCTCGTGAGAGCGAGAAGGCATCCCGCATTCCCACCTCTTACCTGGCCAGTGAAAAGGGTAATTGCATCCTTAATTAGTACCTAGTTAAATCCTATATTTTAACCTTCTAGGTCTAGGAACCCTAGAAGCTAGGTTTGTATTGCTTGTCTATTAGGTCAAGAGCTTTAGACCAATAGTCCTACACTCAGTCTGGTTTATTCATGGACCCCAATCTTGAATTCTTTATGAGGACCATGACTGAAAAGCTTGATACCCTAACTAAATAATTAGGATCAATGAACAAAGAGTTAGGATAAATGGACAATCAAATCGGGAACCATACTAAGCTCAAATCACCTAGTCCACCTCTCCTTGGTCCAAGAGCCCAATGTCATGATCTCACCCTTGAGTATAATTATAGATACCCCTGCCATGACTTTGTAGATCAAAGGAGAGAGTCTTTAGGAGCAATCAATCCTATGCACCCACTTTCGATGGAAATTTAGATCCTGAAATATATATCGATTGGGAGAAGAAAATGGATCAATACTTTGAGTTTGATAAAATGTCGAAAGTAAGGAAGTGTCAATTTACCAAATTAAAGTTAGTTTGACATGCTAAAGCATATTGGGAGATATTGAGCGTAAAAGTTATTATAGTGGGGATAAAATAATTACTTGGAGAGATATGAGAGTATACTGAAGGAAAAGTGATGCAAGACAATATGCAAAAATTAATCTACTAATTATTAAGCTAAATAATAGTGATTAATAGAGATTAAAATTTTTTTACGGTTTTCATATTTAAAGACTCGAAGAGATCAATAAATCAAAACTAGTGAATAGTTATCTATCCGCAAAGTAGATCTAACAAAATAAACTAAAAAAACCAGGAATTGATGGTTGAGAAACCACCTTAAATTAGGATTCTACTTATTAAGGAATCAGAAATTAAAGAGTAGGGATCAGTATTTAAATTTACCAATGATGATTATATCCCTTTAGTGTGGATCTGACAGGACTCTCAAAAAACTTGCGGCAGGGCTTCAAGAAGGTCGATCTTCAGGCTTCAAACTTCTGCGATGTTGGTTCCAAGGCAAGAATACCCTGACATAGAATCCTTCATCACCTGCAATCACTCAAAAAAAATTCAAATTAGATGGTTGTAGAAAAAAAGGAAGAAGATGGAAAAGGAGGAAGGGAAGGAAGATGGTGGCTAGGTTTTTTTCGATTGTTGGATATGTAGGGCCTCACATCCTGCGATGCTCCGAAGAATAAAGAAAGGGCTTCACATCTCGCGATGCACACAGCAAAAAAAAATTGATAGAATGTTGCTTTATTTGATGAATAATAATTATATTTACAAGAGAGATTAATGGTGGTATTTGTAGACCACCAACATGAGTTGTATAGGTTACAAAGTCTTGCATTGGATTTCCTTGGACAACAACTTCTTGAGTCCTTGCTTCTGACATCATGAACTCTAGCTTTTGATCTTCCTTGGACTTCATCCATGCTTGGGCGACAACACTGGATGATGAGATGGGCGACAACACTGGATGATGAGATGGGCGACAACACTGGATGATGAGATGGGCGACAATCCTTTGGAATTTGGGCGGTGAAGTGAGGAGTCTTTCTGGCTTACTCCTCTTAAAATCAGCGACAAATCACTTCTTAATTGGGCGACATTGTGGATGAATAAGGTGTCTCATCCTCCTCCTTTGAAATTCAAATGGGACTCTTGAAGTAAGAAACTCCTTTGAACCTTCTCCTTGATGGGCGTCCCTTTGAGATGACTCTTGGCGACTACTTCTTGGATTTGGCGACAAAAGAAAGGATGGTGGTGCTAAGGCTTGGACTCCTTTTGCTTTACTCATCTTAAAAACAAATGGTGCTAATTTCTTTTTCATGTGGCTGACCAAGGTAAGTGACATGGCATGTGATGTTGTCTCGATGAGATGGCAAGTGATGTCCAAACATGTCATATGATGTTGTCTCGAATGATGTGGCAAGTGATGTCCAAAATCTTGAAAAGATGGTGCCAAGAAGTGGTGGTAATATGGCAAGTGACTTGGGCTAGCATATGGAGTCACATGGCTTAACTTGAGCTAGCACATGGAGTCACATATATTTTGACTTGGGTCCCCTCTTTTATTACAGGATTCAACTAATAATTACAAGACTTAATTGTAACTAATTTTAAGCCCAACTTAATAAATTGGAACCCAATTTGATCAAAAGCATATTGACTTATAATTAAACTACCATACTTAATTAGGCTTGCAAATATAAAATCCTAATTAAAGTTGGTAAAAAGGGCTAACTAACACTGGACCATTATAATAGAATTTTTTTTTGACCCAATTGAGATTGGATTTTTTTGCAGACTCAATTTTGGATCTAGGAATTTTTACAGGGATTCAATTTGGGGTTTAGGGCTAAACCCAACTAAGCTAAAAGAACAAAAATTCAAGATAACTATTTTAAGTAAGGTTTGGGCTTGGGGCTTCATTCATAGGTGATTCATAAGGATGTGGGTTTGACCTATCATTTTCTTCTGGCCCTGGTGTCCGTACCAATTTTTTCCGGTAGGAGTCACTCGACCTTGTTGAGTATGGGTCAACCTTGCTGTGATAGTGCTTTAGTAAATTTGGATCAATTCTTTGCAAGTCCTCTTTGGTGATCCAAGAATCATCAATCTCAGGTCATCCTTGCCAACAAACCAGATATCGCTGATAGTCTTTGCCCAGAGTAGCAATAATCTTGTCGTCCAAGATCTGCTCGATCCTGTCTCTCTGGGCTGGTAGTATGGCAGGTGGACACACATGGGTTGGCTCACTCTCAAGGATTGGATCAGGTCCAAAAGGTTCACTAGGAATCAACGTTAGCTCCCTATACTCTATAAGGTCTGAAACATTGAAAGTAGAACTAATACCTAGTTCAGGTGGTAATTCAAGCACGTAGGTATTAGACCCAATATTCCTAATTACTTTGTATGGTCCCCTACTATGGGCATGTAACTTTTTCATGGTTCCAAGTTGGAACCATTCAGGTCATGGTCTAACCATGACAAAGTCTCCTTCATTGAATTCTTTGAGTCTTTTCTTAGAATTATCCTTGGTTATTGTATGACATGTCGATTAAAATTTAGCATGAATTCTTAACAGATGCCATAGTTTTTTCCAAAAATAGGATGCAAATTGAATGTGCTTAAAGAACTTATGCAGCCTACTTATTTCAACAAAATGCAATCGGGTGTCTCTAGAAAGAATGAAAACTTCAAGCTAGGATAGGAAATAAGAAGTGGATTCAGAGCTAGCTTGGTGGGGCAGGAAATAAGAAAAGGGCTTATGGAATAGTCCTGGGTTAATGGGGTTGACCTTAAGGTTTGGACATTGGGTTACATCAACAGGTAATAAAAGGTCAGACTTATCAAAGGATAAGTTAGTGATTTCTGGAAAAAGATTTTCAATTGGGACCAAAGGGGTGAATTCAACTTGAGGGTGCTGGAGTGAAAAGATCAAGTCCTCACTAATTACTTCGAGTTTTGGAATTTCAGGGCTAGGTTCTATGATTTGAGTCTCTTCTAGTATTTTCTCAGGTGAAGTCTCAGCAGTAGGGTTAGGTTCCTCATGGTTTTCTTTTTTTAATGGTCCTTCCAGTGCAGTTTCAGTCAGGGTTCGATCAGAACAACTAACTTTGGATCTGTTCTATCTATTTCCTTAGTGGTCAGAATCTAGACTATTGATCCTCTAGTGATCTCGGTTCTAATTCTTTGGCATTAATTAGATTCAATCCTGGTTCTTTTTCTTTCAAATGACTAGACCCTCTTTTGGTATTGTCTTTGGGTGGGGTCGAGTTGATCACTATTCTCTTTTCATGGTGTTTAAATGAACATGAGTTAGTCCAGCCAAAGAGGGTAGCATCATGATCATATAACTATGGTCTGCCTAATATAATGCTACTAACTCCCATTAGATTCACATCACACCATACCTTCTATTGGTAAGATTGAGTTTGGACTGGGACCTGGCATTGTAATCTAATAGGAATAGACGTCGCATCAATACAGGATACCTTATATGGGCTAGGATGTGGTACTGTGGATAAGCCTAAGCTCTTTACAGCATCGGTAGATATGGCATTCACATAACTTCCACTATCTATAATCTTGCACACTTTGCCTCCTAGCTTAATGAAGGTCTATAGGATATTCGTTCTGCGCCAGTCCTCATTCTTCTTGGTCTGAGCTAGAATACACCTAACTACACCTAGTAGATCAGATGACTCTATAGGCTCTTCATCATCTTCATATTCTTCTACCAAATTTTTCTCAGCTTCATAGATTTCTTCTTCAAATTCTTTAACATTTTCTAAATTCTCTTCTTCACACTCTCCTATATGTAAAGCTCATACTAGGCATTCAGTAGCAAAATGACCTGTTTTTTGACACCTAAAACATAGTGTATTTGGGTTCCTATCTCTTTGAACTATGGGTGCCTTTCCTTTATCTTCCCTACGAGCTGGTTGGAAGGTAGGATTAGGTTGGCTATTTGGGAATCGATTCATGCTGGGTCTATTTCCAGGGACATTAAACCTATTAGGCTCAGATTGGTGGGTAATGGATTTTCTTTGAAATAGTTCATAATCCCTAGCAATTGGTAAGCTTGGTCTAAGTCATTAACTTCTTTCAAAAATAATTTCCTCTAGATATCCTCATTTAAGCCAGCTCTAAACCTTGATAAGGCAACAGCTTCTGATTCAACTAAACTATACTTCATAACGAACTCGTCAAATTTGGCTATATAGTCAGCCACAGATTTATTACCTTGAGTCAACTTTTGCCATTGATCCAACAATTTTTTCTTGCATGAGAATGGTAGATATTTTTTCCTAAGCTTTACCTTCATTGCTTGCCACGTGTCTATAGGTAAATCACCTCTTTGTCGGTTCAGTCGCTCCCCATTTTCCCAGTACAGTCTAGCCTATTGGACTATGCTAAGCTTAGCAAATTTAAATTTTCTCTCCTTCGACATTTCGTACCATTCAAAGTACTGGTCCATATCACTCTTCCAATCTATATAAACCTTAGGATCTAAACTTCCCTCAAATGTGGGTGCATCTAGTCGAATGCTCCTAAGGATCCTTTCTTCCTGGTCATTTACATCAGGGGTGTGGCGCCTAGGAATTGGGTCAGGAGTAATTTTTTTATGTTGGGCTCTTGGACCTGGGGAAGTGGGTTCTCTATATTGACCTCTTGGATCTGGGGGAGTGAGTTGGGCTCTTGGAATTGGGGGAATGGGTCTAGGTGTCTCAGAGCTTTGATCTAGGAGAGTGGGTCTAGGTGTTTCAGGGTCTGAACGAGTCGCATAGGATTCCTTAAGGTTACCTAGTCTCTCTTCCACTTGGTCAAACCTTGTATTAAGCTATCTAAATTGCTTAGTTATAGTTCTCATAAAATTCTCCATATTAGGGTCCATGGATGGATTGGGTTGGGTTTGGGTAGGCTGATAGAGTGTGCCTGACCTAGTTGCTATGCAATGCAATCACACAAAACTCGAGCTAAGATTTTCTAGACCTAGAGCTCAAGTAGAATGGGTCAGCTCAAATTATAGCCAATTCAGCAATTACCCTATCCACTAGCTAGGTAAGAGGTGGGGTCATGGAAGGCTCCCCCTGCTCTCACAGGGTCCTAATTAAAAACCATGAAATTGCTTAGGACATTTGCCTCTGGACCTCTAGCCTTGACACTAGATTCAAGTATAATCAAAGGATTGGGTGCACTAGCTTTCACACAATACTTGGAACCCGACTTGTTGGTGTCCCTAAATTGCTTTAGGTTTCTAATTAATTTTAATTAGGGTTAGGTTCGATGCAAAGGTGGTAGTTGTGGGCCCAGGATAGGTGATGAAATCCTGTCCTGATCTAAGATGGTCAAGTGCCCTTAAGATAAGGTTACTGGATGATGCAAACACACTATATGAAACCCTAATATGCAATGAAACTAAAATAATTAAAAATAGCAGAATATAAATTTTTTTTTTTATTCAATTAAATCTTAGATCTGATTAATTTTAGATTTTCGATCTCAGGATATCATGTCCGGCCATAGCTCATTACTTTCATGGGTCATGATAGTATACTTGTGTATACTCGCTCAGGAGGCGTGATTTCCTTCCACCTGAAAAAATAGCAAATAAATTTTTTTTTGATTTTTTTTGAGATTAGTAGTAGATTAAAAGAGGATTAACAAAAATTAATTAATTAATTTCTTTGTATTTTTTAGGATGGTTTTTATGCAGTTTAATTTCAGCCTAGTTCTAGGTATGCAGAAATTTCAGAATTAGAAGTTAAACCCAAGTTTAACCTTGGCTTTGATACCAAAGATGATGCGGGATAATATGCAAAAACTAATCTACTAATTATTAAGCTAATTAACAGTGATTAACAGAGATTAAATTTTTTTAGGATTTTCAAATTTAAAGACTCGAAGATATCAATAAAGCAAAACTAGTCATTAGTTATCTATCCGCAAAGTAGATTTAACAAAATAAACTAGAAAAACCAGGATTTGGTGGTTAAGAAATCACCTTAAACTAGGGTTCTACTTATCAAGGAATCAAAAATTAAAGAGTAGGGAAGGGTATTTAAATTTGCCAATGATGATTATATCCCTCTGGTGTAGATCCGATAGGACTTTCAAGGAATTTGTGGCAGGGCTTCAAGAAGGTCGATCTTCGAGCTTCCACGATATTGGTTCCAAGGCAAGAACACCCTGACTTTGAATCCTTGATCACATGCAATCACTCAAAAGAAATTCAAATTAGATTGTTGTAAAAAAAAAGGAAGAAGATGGAAAAGGAGGAAGGGAAGGGATGGAAGATGTTGGCTAGGATTTTCTGATTGTTGGATATGTAGGGCCTCATACCCAGCGATACTCTGAAGCACAAAGAAGGGCCTCACACCCCGTGATGCAAATAGCAAAGGAAATTTGATAGAATGTCAGCTTTATTTGATGAATAAAAATTGTATTTATAAGAGAGATTAATGGTGGTATTTATAGACCACCAACATGAGTTGTATGGGTTACAAAGTCTTGCATTGCTTTCCCTTGGGAAACAACTCCTTGAATCCTTGCTTCTGGCATCATGAACTCTGGCTTTTGATCTTCCTTGGACTTCATCCATGCTTAGGCGACAACACTAGATGATTAGATGGATGACAATCCTTTAGAATTTGGGCGATGAAGTGAGGAGTCTTCCACGGCCGGAAAAGCCGCCGCCAAGAGCTTTCCATGGTCGAAAATTCCTTGCAACTCCTGCCAAGCCGCCCGTCTCCACTGAACGCCACCAGCCACTGTCCACTCCATCGCTAGCCTTTCCTTACCACCCGAGATGTCTTCTTCCACCGCCCAAGCTGCCGCAAAGCCATCTTCATCGTCCCATGCCGCCAAGAGCCTCCCACGGTCTTCCTCCATGCAGCTCCTACCAAACCACCGCCCGAGTGCCACCGTTCTGATCCATCTCACCGCGCACCTCCGTGGAAGGATCCTGAAGCCACTCATCACCTCTATCCGGAAGAGATGCCTCCGGTTGCCGAACTTCTCCTTCAACGATGCCGGTCCAAGTTCGGGTGAACGAGCCTTATTCCGTTTACTTGGATACTCACGACAGAGGTGCTGTTGGTTCTTCCTCATTGAAAGCTGCTGATGTCGAAAGATAATGTTCGAGAGAGAAAGATTTGAAGAAACTTGATCGGAGTTTGAGTTTTAAAAGTGGGAACTAAAATTACGGAGATAGTTCACGGACATAGAGGAGTTTGCTGGGATCGCGCGAACGGATGGGCGGATAAGTAGATAGCATCGAGTTTGAGGAGTAGATTAAGATAAGAAATTACCGTGGTTCCCACATGGGCCCGACATGGTGTTTTCCTATCTATAAAACCTTCGTCATTTCTCCGCTCTAGGGGAAGATTAGGGAGACTTCCATTCTGCACCCCATTCCACTTCCAATTCCCGTATTTCTTTTGTACGAAGCTGATGTCCAGGATAGAAGGCTAGATTGTCTTTCTTGGGGTTCCACTATAGTGCTTGGCACATGGGGTTTATTTTATTTTTCCTCTTTTGTACTCAGTTTCTATGAAATAAAGTGTTTCTTTCCAATATTTTTATGAATCATTATTTAGGAAAACTCTTTCTAAACTTCATTATATCTGATTATTTGAAGGTTAACTTGCCCTAGTAGTGATGGTTTCCTTGCCATGAAGATCCTAATCTTTGTTTTGAACTAGATCTACATTATGGGTGTTGTAACTTTGATCAACTAGTCTCCTTATGAAAATTTTTTTCTTGGATTAATTTAGCTCATTTATTTGATAGTTAATTGCTCAAGTTTGCTTGCTGGTTAGCTTGCTAAAACTCTCCATCCATCGTTTCTTTTTTGTCCTGCATTACCCTCCTTTGGAGGAAATAATCCAACCTTTTCTCCTAGATGAATGGCTCAATTTTATCTTGCAACTGGATGCAGTCCTCCATGTTGTGCCTATGATCTCGATGGTGAAGATAGTACTTGGCAAGGTTACGACATTCTGGTCGAGAGCACATCCTCCTTGCCAAAGGTAGATATGCTCTCACCTCCATCAGTATCTACTCCCGAGGTGTATTCAGAGATGTGTAGTTGGCAAAACACCTCAGGGGTGAGTTATTATATCCCCCGAGATGGGACCTATTCCTCTGATTTCTTTGTGGCATCTTGGATCGGTGACAAGGTAGAGTGTGGGACCTCTACTGGCTTCTTCGATGGTCTTGATTGGGAGGAATCCTTCTTGAGCTCTTTGCCTTCTTTTCTATCTTAAGCTTGGTAGGAACCAGATGGGCATTGTATGCCTTCTCAGTATTGGTATACTTCTCTGCCCAAGTAAGCATCTCCATAAAGTTCCATGGATAAGTCTTCTCCAAAGAGAAGAGAAGGCATTCCTTTGCTACCCGCTCTTCAAGGCCGTCAAGGTCACAAACTGATCCAAATTGCACACTTCTAAAGTAGCTGCATTGAAATGACTAAGGTATGTGTGGAGGGATTCTCCGTCTCCCTGCTTTATGCTGATCAAGTAGTCTTACCCCTAATTGCATTGTTAGCCACTGGAAAAATAGGAGACAAATAACTAGCTTAGCTCTCTAAAGGAATCAATGGAGCTAGGCTTGAGACTAGAGAACCAATGCCTAGCCATCCCCTTGATAGTGGAAGGAAAGGCATGGTAGAGGATTCTGTCAAAAGCCTGGTGAAGTAACATGAGAGTTCTAAAACTCTCGAGGTGATCTAGTCGGTCTCCCAACCCATCGTAGGTTTCCAAATGGGGGACCTTAAAGTTTGCAGGCATTGGCTAATGCATTGTTCTTGTAGTGAAAAGAGGGCTGATGTTGATGCCAAGCCTTTCATCATGGATCAGGGACTAGTTCTATAATGCCTTGATCCTTTGATTTATTTCCTGGAGACACCGCTCCATATCAGCATCTTTAGCATTGTAAGCCTCATATTACCGAGGCGATGACCTCTTGGAAGTAGAGTCTTTCTCTGAGCGTGGAGTGGGCGACCATCTCCAAGCCTACCCTTGACTTTTGGGCTTGCTCTGCTATGTCTGCCTTTTCTGCACCAGATTCTATGGAGGAGGACACGACACCATAGGAGGTAGCTATGGTTGGGCCACCACTGGTGGCTGTTGAGCTACAATGGGAGGAGGTTGAGTTATGGCTAGTAGTGATTGCTATGGAGTAGAAGGTGCTTGCTATTACAGATTGCTTTTCTATTGAATAGCTTTAATAGTACCAATCAAAGCATATACTTGTTGGACCAATTATTAAACTAATCCATAGTTACCCCTACAGTAGATGGGAGTGGTAGTGTAGGTTGTGATGGTGCTGCGAGGGCCTTGCTATCGACATGGGCTACCCTTTTTCTTGATGAAGCAGCTTTAGAACACCAGGAAGGAACTTTGCATACCATCTCGATATGTCACTCACTTGTCTTCTTGAAAATAGGCTTGGGCCCTTTTTCAAGCTCCAATTTGTTATTATAGATTCTAGCTTGCGATTGAAGAAGGAACTGGTTAACAAGAGTCACTGCTAGAAAGACCTACAAAAAGGTCCCTAGACAAAGGTGACTTTGACGAAGACCCTCTGATGCTCAGGTTAGGTATCTAGAATAGAAGGGAAGTAATGAGTAGAAAGAATTCAATTACTAGGATCCTTGAGGCTTTGGCTATTTGTAGAAGATAATTGAGAAACCGTGCAATTATGAGAGTATTGGGCTATTAATCATGCTGTCATGTATAAGGGATTAGCTCTGATCTACTCCTGCATGGAGAGGTAGCTATTGCTATTAATCTTATCTATATCGGGTGGCCATTTCCACACATTGGGTGATTGGCCGTTTCAAACCATAAAGACTAGTCATGTGATAAGGAGTCCTATGTCAAAGAAGACAGGTCAGCCACAACTAAGTATAGAGATGTGTCGCTTGGTTGATGGGTCAGCACATGGGTAAGCGACCCCTAAAGCTGCACTCAGACAATTAATCTAAGGCATTAAGAATATCCCTATAACACTTTGTAAATAATTGAAGGTGAAAAGAGGATGGCAAGCGTGGAAGAAGAGAATGATGCTAATCCCTTGAAACATAGAGAGATACCACGGGAACATTTGGTTTGCAGTTAGAATTAAAATAGAATTTAAAATGAATTAAAATAAAAATTATAAAAATCATAATTTCCAACATGTTTGGTTGGTGATTAGAATTAGAATCGAAATAAGGTCTGAACACCTAGAAAGAGTCAGGATTGGATTTTAAGGTAATGAAGTTGTCATGCCCCAAATTGAGCTCGCAACAGATGTTGCATACCTACAAGACAAGCACTACAAACATGCACAGCTACAAATCTAATCATGAAAATATCAAAATGATAATTGTTGTGACAACTACTTGGATATTGAGCCTCAAGGAATATCTAAATTGATGACTAAGTTGGAGACTACAAGATTACCGGTGAAGTCGACCTTCTATAATGTTCGAAATCGAGTAACTGTCAACGACTACAAGCAAAGTGGGCATGGCATTGTTGGAAAAAGTATCCTAAAGCCAATCATATGGGATGTAGACGGTTAAGCTATCTTATAAATATATATGAATTATAAATAAAATAAATATTATTTTTGGTAGCTCAATACTATTTGTCATCTTCCTATGAACTCAAATATGTTGAAATCCTTAAAACTACATTTATTCAATGAAGGAGGATTTATTGAGTGGTTCTTTAATCGGTTCGTGATTAAATGATACATTATTACCTAGGATAACAACATTTATCAAGAATAGATCATTGTGTGCCATATAAGTTGGTTGTCCTCTTAACCAAGGAGTTTGGGACACTAGTATGGCATGCAGATGAGTGTAGAAATATATCTCATTGAATAGTGACCAATTCTGTGGAGTACTCTGCTATCAAGAGTATCTCGCAAAAAGGGTATGGATATAAATGTCCCTCTGATCTGAGACTATCACAATGACTTGAAAAGTAACTCACTATACTTTGGTGCCATACAATCTAGATTTTTAATCTAGTGATGAAAGATTATTGGATGCAGTCAAGTACATGTTAAGTCAGTATTGAGTCAAGAAGGGATTGACCACTCCAAGTTACTAGAGTAAATGCTCGGTAGTATTTCAAATTAGCAAGAACTAGGCTTGGATAATCCTGATGAGGAGTCAAGAATTTAGTAGGTTTAGACATATTTGGATGCACTGATTTGGAGTTGGTAGTTACTCTAAATTCATCTTGAGTTTTAGATTAAAGGGATGAATTATATGGTAACAATAATCTGGATTCTTGAAAATTACTTTGCCATCTTTCGATCTATCTAGATGTCGGGTACTATTACTAGATGGTCATAAAATTAGTTTAAAAAATGGTTCTTGAGATACCGGCTTAGGGTTCAAACCTACAAGGTTATACATAATAGGAGTTTCTGATTGATCATGATGGCTGATCAATGATTGAGAATCATTTAGTGACAAAATTATAAATATGATTAACAATATATCTTATACAAATATTATAAATAAATAAATTATTAATTATTAATTAATTTTAGAAGAATTAATTAGTAATTAGATTGCTAATTGGTTCAGTTTGATTGAGCAAAAAGGATTTGGTCAAGTTTAATTGAACTTGGTTCAATTGGATTTCACTTGATTAGGTTATTCAATGACCTAATCGCTAAAAAACTTTGATCTTGATTTAATTTATATTTGTACTTGATTAGTTTTTAATTAATTAAGTTTAAATTGGAGTCTAATTAGATTAGGTTTAAGCTATTTAAATTGGTCAAACCAAATTAAATTGGAATTAGAATTAAGGTTGACCAAGTCAAACTAAGAAACATTTTTTCTCCCTTACACCACATCTTTCTCCATGCAAATTTGATTTTTTGTGTGTATCATCTCTATGCCAAATTATTATTACCACCCTCCCTCTTATCATTTTGATTGGGATTAAGGCAAGATAAATTTTAAAAGAAGTTTTAATGAGGATTAGAATCTAGTTTGACCAAGTCTGAATTTTATCTTGCACCTCAAATTTTCTGCATGCCAAATTGATTTTTGTGTGATGATTTCTCATGCCAAATATGAGATTCTACATCCTCCCTCACTCCTCTTTGGATTGGAATAGGTTGGTTTAATTTTGGTTGATTTTAAAAGTTAAAATTAATAGGAGTTCTAGTGAGATTAAAGGTCCTAATCCAAATAGAACTGCTTATCCTATCCTTATCTCTTATCCTATTTTCATCCAAATCCCCATGCCACTATTTTTATTGGGTTATTCTTGGTTTGTACAAAAATAAGAGAAAGATTTTCATGGGTTTTCAGATCAGAAATACCATAAAAAAATAGTGAGTGGGGCATGAATTCTGGGATTGTGTGAGAAGGTCTTTGGTGCTAGGAAAGAAGATAGAAAGAGAGAAAGAAAGAAAAATAGGGAAAAGTTATTTTAGAATTTCTTTTTCTTCCAAGACTTAATCCTTTTTGTCTTTTATCTCCTCATCTTCTTGGAGGGCTTAAGAAAATTCAAAGAAGGATTTTAGATCAGCCATCCATAGCTTCACACGGAGCTAGTACTCAAGGTAACATGATCCCTTGAGGCTTCGTGTGGACTTTTCATAGAGACCAGACATCCTGTGCAGCTGCAAGGTGATGTCTAGACCATCTACCATGCACCATCAATATCAATGTTCATTGACCCATGATGAGGTATAGGATTCGTTCCTATATATGTTTGTAGATTAGATCTATTGCATGCATCGATTAGATCGATGCATGTTGATTTTATTTTTAGCATCTATATTCTATTCATATTTTATCTTGATCATGCAGGGTTTGTTTTTAGAATCATTCTAATATATGATTTAGTGATCAAAATTATTTTAATCTAATATGCTTTTGCCAGTTTAAAAAAAAAACTATGCAAGAAACCCTATCCTAGTCTTCTAATAGCAGTATCAGAGCCAAGTTTTTAGCATGATTTGATTAGATGTAGATATGAATATTAATCTGAGTAACTACTTTGGATTGGGTTGATCACCATGGCATCCAGTTAAAGGCCCTCTCTTCTCATTCAATAGGGTCTCCTATGGCATGTAGGGATACCACTTATGGTAATATTCCATGAACAAATAAGGTGAAAGGATATTTTTATTAAAATAATTTTAATAATTTAGATCTAATTTTTAGTAGTTTAATTTTGATTATGTTACTGTTATTAATCTAAAATTAAGTTATTTACATCAGGTTTTATGTTTAGAATATGAGTTGTAAATTTAATTTTAGTAATTGCACTAAAGCATGTTGTCTAAATCTAAAATCATTTTATTTATACATGATACATATAAAAATATTTAGATCTAATTTTGGAAAAATTAATCATGATTAATTACCAAAAAAAAAGAGTTGATTGGATCTGGAATTATGACTTAAAAATCAAAGGCCAATTTATAAACCTTAGGTTTTTGGGTTAGCTCGAATTAGGTTAAATTTTTGGGTTAGATCTATAATTAAAACTTGATTAATATAAATCTTAAAAAGTTGATTTAAACTAACCAAAAGTTAATTAGGATTAGGTCAATAGTCTTTAAATCAATTCTATAGTGATAGGTTGATCAAGTCTATATTATCAAATGGACCTGATTCTGGCTCAATGATCAGATCCGAGTCCTAGGCTAGTTTAATAAGAACTGATGAAACAATTGGTGTCTAAGGTAAGTTTGACATTTGATCATGATCATTAATTGGGGCTACCTCTTATCTGGCCCATTATGTTAGTATCTAAGGAGAGAGGTTAATGGTGGAACCCTCCAATCGATCTCACTTACCTGGCTAATTTGGTCAACTGAATTTTGATTAGACAGTTCATCATTTCGAGCAAACCCATGCCAGTAAGGAAGATCAGTTTAATTGATCTAGGTGCCCTTGGACTAATTTGATTTGACCCTTGTCACTTGATGAAGTCAAGGGAAGGATTGTTGATTGGTCCATGTCTTCTTCTCTTTGCCCTAATTGATCTAATTAAATTCTCTAAAATTATTAGATCCCTTAAATAATTAAGTCATAGCCTCCTATTAAGAGAGTGATAATGAGTCCAATAGTTAAGATGATCATTAGAGTTCCAAAAAA
Organism: Areca catechu; assembly: GCA_021397845.1. Classification (NCBI taxonomy): domain Eukaryota; kingdom Viridiplantae; phylum Streptophyta; class Magnoliopsida; order Arecales; family Arecaceae; genus Areca; species Areca catechu. Next base: position 116,539,154 of record CM038044.1, on the reverse strand, counting down.
TTGGTACACATCTGGTCATTGAAATTATTATTCATATTATGATGACTTAGTCACTTCTTTCTAAATGATGGTCAAGTTGGCCAGCCAAAGTCGAGCTTGGCCATTGTTGGCTAGAAGCACTCAATACTGTTATATTAATGGTTGGACCTAACCAAGACTTCCAGTGGTAGACCAAAGGCTTATTGATTAGTTCCTGGGATAAAATTATTACCAAAAATTATTTAGAAAAATAATTGGTTAAGAACCTACCTTTAGATACACATGGGTAAGCCGGCCAAAATTGGGCTCCTATGTAGTCTATTAGATTCTGGTACCTACTAAGAAATTATTGTAATTTCTTGAATTGAAGATAAAGGCTACCAATTTGATCAAAATAGTGGAAGAACCTTTATACTAAAGTCCAAGTGTTTAGGATTAAATGATTCATATACTAATTAGATCTTGTTCTCATTTTTGATAAATATGGCCACTACTTTGTTGCTCTATTTATATTAGACATTGAAAAACTAATGGGATCCAATTTCGATAGTTGGCATTGAAAGTTGAAAATAGTCTTGGAGCATGAACGGATCTTGTACGTGCTGATCTGGCACCTAAGGGCCTGCTCAGAATATTCATGGTGCTGCCCGAGATACTTATTAGAAGTGGCTCAGTGATCGAACCATAGTCCATTGCATTATGCGGGCATCCATGAATGATAACCTAAATTCCAAATTTGAGGATGCTTTTCTAGAGGACATATTTCAAGGGTTGAAAGAATCCTTCGACACTCCCGATGATGTTGAATGGTACAAAATGTCTTGGGCCATTTTCAACACTAGGATGAGGGAATGGGCTTTGATCACGATCATGTATTATGCATGATCGAATTGATTGAGTGCCTGTGCAAACTTGGATTTCCCCTACATGAATAGCTGGGGAAGGATGCAATCCTCAATTCTTTGTCAAAGTCCTACATTGATTTCCTTGATCATTTAGAATGACTAGGACTGCAGTTAACTACCATGGCCTGTTAGGGTTACTACAGATCTATAAGAATGATCATCAACTCTATAAGGGATTGGTGAATGTAGTGGAAGGTTCAACAGGGCGTCGTCCCTCTAAGAAAGGAAGAAGAAAAATAAGAAAAAGGTGCATAATTCTCCAATGACTAAGCCAAGTCAGACCAAGAAGTTCAAGGCCGACCAAACTCAAGCTGAATGGTTCTATTATAGGAAGTATAGATACTAGAAGAGGAATTATCCTTTTTACATTATCTCATTGGATCCAAACAGGTCAAGAAAGAAGAACCAGTAAGGCTTTGGTGGATAAGGTACTTATATGATAATACATTGTAATTTTTTTATTTGTAATACTACTGCCTAGGTATTAGATATCGGAAGCCTTATTAATATTTGTAATTCATTGCAAAGACTTCAGGTTAGTAGAAGATTCAATGATGGCAAGAATTCCTAAATGTTGAAGATAGAAGATCTGTTTTAGTTCTAGCCATAGGAATAGTCAAGCTTGTTTTTGATACTAGTATTATTATTTGGTGATTGTCACTATAGTCCTAGATTTTTGTTGAGGATGATCTCTGTAAACCTTTTGGCTAAAAATGGTTATCATTTATCAATAAAAAGTAGTTATTATGATATCATTATGAATGAAATTACTCTAATGCATGGATAACTGAAGAATGACCTTTATATATTATCATAGCCTATAAATGAAATGTATATGTCCAACAAACACCCTAGGATAGAAAATGTGTCTGATATCTACTTTTGGTGTTGTAGGCTAGGTCATATCAACAAGAATAGGATGAACAGGTTGTTTAAAGAGGGAATCCTTGGGGTCAATGATTTTGAATCATTGTCGACTTGTGAATCCTGTCTTCTTGGAAAGATGGCTAAGTTACCTTTTACTGAAAAGACTGAAAGAGCCATTAAATTTTTGAGTCTAATACATAGTGATGTATGTAGACCCAAGAATACTTCAGCCATAGGTGGATACCACTATTTCATCATATTTACTAATGACCTACGAGGTATAGGTACATTTACTTAATAAGACATAAGTCTAAGTTGTTTGAAATATCTAAATGATTTCATATTAAAGTAGATAACAAACTAGCAAGTATATCGAAACCCTTCGATTTAATTTAGGAGGTGAAAATCTTACCAGTGAGTTTACGATATATTTGGAAGAGAATGGGATTCTCTCATATTGGACACCTCTCGGGATACCTCATCTTTGTAGAGTGTCTGAAAAGAAGAATTGAACCTTGTTAGACATGGTTCGGTCCATAATGGGGTTTGCAAGTCTGCCTATCTCCTTTTAGGGATATGCATTAGAGTCAGCTAGTTACATTCTAAATAGAGTTTCTAGCAAGTCTGTAAACAAAATGCCATATTTAATATGGACAAGATGTAAGCCAGTACTCTCACACCTTAGGATCTGGGAAGTCCAGCTTATGTTAAATATTTGAAAATAGACAAGCTTGGGCCTAGGTCTAATGGGTGTATATTTATAAGATACCTGAAGGAAACTAAAGGATTTTTTCTTCTACTATACTAATGAACACAAAATATTCATTTGAATAAGGTAGTCTTTTTAGGAAAAGAGTTTTTTGAAAAAGGAACAAATGTTTCTAAGGTTGAACTTGAAAAAGTTTGATAGGTAGAATGGTGCAGACACTAGAGGCACCAAAATAAGATAGAGGCTTCTCAACCATCTATGGATTAATTAGTAGTGCTTGAGTCCATTTGTAATAAGGGCTTAGTCCATCTGAGTTGTCATTTTATTATTTGAGTCCTGTACCAGTCAGCTCATGTTGAGCTTGTCTTCTTCCCGAGTCCTGTACATGTCAGCCCAAGTACAAGAGAAGACCAACCCAGTCCAAGTGAAGACCAACCCAACTGAAGACATGAAGGCCAACCCAACTAAAGACATGAAGACCACGGAAGGCCCAGTAGAAGAAATCAGAAACCCTGGAGTCACATTGGAAGCCCGGGAGCCTTGGACCGCAGCTTGAAGCAGATTTGGCCCGCCAAGGCCCAGGAGAGGAGCTAGGATGCCAAACTCTTATGGTCACCTTCCCCTTGGTTGGCCACTTAGAGTCACCCCTCTTGGCCAACCAAGGCAAGTGAGAGGAGAAAAATATGAGGGATTTTTTCTACCTAAACCTACCATGTATTCTAGCCAGGGTTTGGGTGGGATTAAAACTCCTAGGTAATAACTATTATATCCTTACTTGGGGGCCAAGTCTAAGAGTCTATTTAAGAGTCTCTACTCTCTTGTATCAAGGTACTTTTTCATGAAATAATATTGAGTTCTTTCAATTGCTGTGTGCTAGCTGCTGTGTGCTAAAAGGGATTCTATGTGAGCCCTTCCATCTTCCCGGTGTTCTGCACCCAGTCTCCAGCCGCCATCCAGCTCTCCAAATCCTAGCCGCCCTCTTCAAACACCTCCTTCCCCTTGCTATTTTCCCTTTACTACTTCATCCTTGCTTTGTTTTCTCACCCGTGAAAGGTTGTTTGTAGGTCCCTCGATTCCTACGAATCCAACAACTCCAGCCGGGCAGCAATCGGATCACCGAGATGGAAGCCGGGAATCCACGGGTCTCTGGCTTGATTTCCCAGGTTGCATCAGGGAGTGAGAGCAACCCCTTCGCATATGATCTGCACCAGGTGCATCAACCATTGTCAGGTACACCCCCTCTATCCACCAGTCCCTTTATTGAAGATGAACTAGCCCAACCGAGACTTCTCAACCTCGGCGGTCCACTTTCTATTGCTTTTTAGGTCCTATTATGCATGCTTTTTGCTTCTTAATCTCATATAGTTCTACTTAGTTTCTTGGTCTGATCATCGAGATTAAAATATATAACTTAATATATAAAAACATAAAAATAATCTGCATGCATATATGGTTCTGCATTATTTGGTATCAAAGCCTATTTTGGGCTTAGTTCTCTTTGGATATTTGGATTGGGTCTTCACCATGGCCGTCCGGTCATAGGAGACTAGTAGGGCTGCAAGACCCTCTCTTCCCAATCTACGGGATCTCCTATGGTGGTAGGGGAGCTGCTGTGAATTGACCCCTGAAGAAGAACACAAAGAGTTCCATTAGGGTTTTGCATTCTCGGGCTTCTCAGTACATCCGCTGTTATTTAAATTATTTCTGCCTGTATAAAACTCAAAAAATTTTAAAATCTATTTTTCTGAATTCCTTATAATTGAAGCTAATTTTTAGAATTTTCTTAGAAATTATTTCGATTTGTGGATCTTCTCCCAATCGAAACACTGCCTGAGAACAATTCTGCTCTATTTTGGTAGCAAAGCCGATTTCGAAAAGTTTAGGGTTCTTGTAGCATAATTCTTGTATATCTTTAATTTTAGCATGTTCCCTACATATTAGGTCATAATCTGCAAGTTATTTTTCTATTTAAAAATATACCAAAACAAAAAAAAATTTACATATACTCAAAAACACCAAAAACATCTAAACCCTATTTTGCATTTTCATCTACTTGCCAACATTGAATTAAATACCTTAAGGGCACTTTCTATATGTCAGATAAGGGGAGGAGTTGATAACCTCTCCTTAGCCAGACTCATTAGGAGTAGTGAGCAGATACCTATATGATCTAAATAAGAACTATTAGAAAGTCATGAAAACTATCCTTAAGTATTTGACAAATACTAAGGACCAATTTTTAGTCAGACTAGGATGATAGCAAAGTGTATTAGGTTATGTATTTATCCTTAACGGAGGAGCTATTTGTAGGAAAAGTTTTAAGTAGCATACTGTGGCTGATTCTATTTGTGAGGTGGAGTATTGTGGCATTTGATGCTGGAAAGAAAGCTGTATGGTTGCATAAGTTCATCACAAGCTTAGAGTGGCACCCTCCATTCATGGTCTAATTGTTCTGCATTATGATAACACTGGAGCCATTACTCAAGTGAAGGGATCGAAGGCACATCAGTGGACCAAGCATGTTCTACATCACTACCACAATGTCCGAGAGATTATGGAACAAGGTGATGTCGACCTTCAAAAGATTGGTAGAAAGAAGAACTTATCCATCTCATTTACTAAAGCTCTCGAAATCAAAGAGTTCAACGATCACAAGTAGAAGATGGGTATACAATACTATTCCAATTGGCTCTAGTCTAAGTGGGAGTTGTTGGAGAATGTGTCTTAAAGCCAATCATCTGAGATATAAATAGTTGAGCTATCTTGTAAATGTATATAAATTATAAATAAAATAAATATTATTTTTGGTATATCATACTATTTATCATCTTTCTATGAACTCTAATGTGTTGAAGTCTTTAGAACTACATTGATTCGATAAAGGAGAATTTATCGAGTGGTTCTTTAATCGGTTCCGATCAAATAATGCATTGTTACCTAGGATGACAATGTTTTTTGAGAATAGGTCATTATGTGCCACATAAGTTGATTATCCTCTTAACCAAAGAGTGTGGAGACACTGGTATAGTATGCAGGTAAGTGTAGGAGTACATCTTACTAAATAATGACCAACTCCATGGAGTACTCTATTATCAAGAATATCTTGTAGAAAAGGTATGCATATAAGTGTCCAACCGACATTAGAATACCATGGTGACTTGGTAAGCAACTCACTGTACTTTGGTGCTAGGCTATCTGGATTTCTAATACAATAATGGAAGGTTTTTAGATGTGATCAAGTATTTGTTAAGTTGGCATTAAGTCAAGAAGGGATTGACCACTCCAAGTTACTAGAGTAAATGCTTAACAGTGTTTCAATTCAGCAAAACCTAGGTCTAGATAATTTGGTGAGGAGTCACAGGATTTAGCAGGTTGAGACACATTCAGATGTACTGATTTGGAGTTGGTAGTTGAATCTGAATTCATTTTGAGTTTTAGGTCAAAGGGATTAATTATATGGTAACCAAAACCTGGGTTCTTGATTGTTGTTTTGCCTTCATTCAACATATCCAGATGTCAAGCACCATTACTAGATGATCGCATCGATTAGTTCAGGAAATAGTTCTTGAGCTATCAGTTTGGGGTTCAAACTTATGAGATCACACACAATAGAAATTTTCGATTGATTATGATGGCGGATCGACGATTGAGAATCATTTAGTGACAAAATTATAAATATGATTAACAATTTGACTTATACAAATATTATAAAAAAATAAATAAATAATTATTAATTAATTTTAGAAGGATTAATTAGAAATTGGATTGCTAATTGGATTAATTTAATTGAGAAAAAGGATTTGGTTAGGTCTAATTGAATCGTTAAGAAATCTTGATCTTGATTTAATTTTGATTTAGACTTGATTAATTTTTGATTAATTAAATTTAAATTAGATCTTAATTAGATTATGTTTAAGCTATTTAAATTGATCAAATCAAATTAAATTGGGATTAGAATTAAGGTTGACCAAGTCAAACTAAGAAACTATTTTCTCCCTTGTGCCATATCTTTCTCCATGCAAATTTGATTTTTGCATGTAGCATCTCCATGCCCAATTATGATGAGCACTCTCCCTCTTATCCATTTTGGATTAAAGCAAGATAAATTTTAAAAGGAGTTTTAATAAGGATTAGAATCCAGTTTGACCAAGTCAAAATTCTATCTTGTACCTCAAATTTTCTCCATGCCAATTTGATTTTTGTGTGATGATTTTTCATGCAAAATCTAAGATTCCATGTCCTCCCTCACTCCTCTTTGGATTGGGATAGGTTGGTTTAATTTTGGTTGATTTTGAAAGTCAAGATCAATAGGAGATCTAATGAGATTAAAAGTCCTAGTCCAAATAGAATTCCTAATCCTATCCTAGTGTCATATACTATTTTTATCCGAATCCCCATGTCACTATTTTTATTAGATTTTTCTTGGTTTGTTCAAAAATAATAGGAGTTTTGTGGGTTTTCATATCAGAAATACCATTTAGAAAAAGGGAATGGGGCGTGAACTCTTAGATTGCATGAGAAGGTCTTTGGCACCAGGGAAGTAGAGAGAAAGAGAAGAAGAAAGAAAAATAGCAAAAATTTGTTTACAGGTTTCTTTTTTTTCCAAGACTTGATCCTCCTAGTCCTCCATCTTCTCATCTTCTTAGAGGGCCCAAGAAAATTTGAAGGATTTCATATTAACCATCCATAGCTTTTACATGGAGCTAGCACTTTAGGGAAAGTGATCCCTTGGGGCTTCATTTGGACATTTCATAGAGTTCGGATACCCTATGTGGCTACAAAGTGGCATCCAAACTATCTACCATGCACCATCAACAGTGATGTTGATTAACCTATGATGAGATATGGGATCCAATCTTGTATATGTTTGTAGATTAGATCTATTATATACATAATTTAGATCGGTGTATTCTAATTTTATTTTCAGCATCTATGTTCTTTTCATATTTTATCACCATCCTATAGGATAGATTTTTAGAATTATTCTAATGCATAACTTAGTGGTGAAAATTATTGTAATCTAATATGCTTATGTTGGTTTAAAAAAACATGCTTGAAACTCTGCCCTAGCTTTCCAATAATGGTATCAGAGCTAGGTTCTTGACAAGATTTTATTAGTCGTAGATCTAAATATTGATCTAAGTAACTACATCAGATTGGGTTGATCACCATGGCCATCTAGTCATAAGACAGAAGTAGGCCTTAAAGGCCCTTTCTTTTCATTCAGTGGGATCTCTTATGGCGTATAAGAGTGTTGTTTGTGGTTATATTCCATGAACAAATAAGGTGAAAGGATGTTTTTATTGAAATTACTTTGATAATTTAGATATTATTTTTAATAGTTTAATCTTGATTATTTTGCTAGTATTAATCTGAAATTAAGTTATTTATATTAGGTTTTATGTTTAGAATATCAATTATAAATTTAATTTTAGTATTTGCACTAAAGCATATAGTCTAGATCTAAAATTATTTTATTTGTACATGATATATATAAAAATATTTAGATATGATTTTAGCAAAATAAATCATGATTAATTACTAAAAATAAGAGTTGATTGGATCTAGAATTTTGAATTAAAGATCAAAAGTCAATTCATAAAACTTGGATTTTTGGGTTAGCTAGAATTAGGTTAAATTCCTGGGTTAGACCTAGGATTAGAATTTGATTAATATGGATCTTAGAGAAGTTGATTTAAACTAACCAAAAGTTGATTAGGATTAGATCAAAAATTTCTAGGTCAATTCTATAGTGATAGGTTAACCAAGTCCATATTATCAAATGGACCTGATTCTGGCTCAGTGATCAGACCCACCCCTAGACTAGTCTAATCAAAATCGATGAACTAATTAGTGTCTAAGGTAAGTTTGGCATTTGATCATAGCCATTAATTTGAGCTACCTCTTACCTAGCCAACTATGTTATGTCTGAGAGGTTAATGGCAGAACCCTCCCATCGATCTCACTTACTTGGTCAATTTGGACAGTTAGATTTTGATTAAATAACTCATCAATTCCCATGCCAATAAAGAAGATTAGTTTAACTAATCTAGGTGTTCTTGGACTAACGTCATTTGGCCCTTGTCACTTCATGAAGTCAGTGGGAGGATTGTTGATTGGTTCATGTCTTCTTCTCTTTTCCCTATTCCATCTAATTAATTTCTCTAAAATTATTAGGTCCCTTAAGTGATAAAATTATGGAGATAATTGAGTCATAGCCTTTTATTAAGAGAGTGTTAATGAGTTCAATAGTTAAGATGATCATTGAGGTCCAAAGACCTAGTACTCATTTGGCCATTGAAATTATTATTCATATTATGATGACTTAGTCCTTCTTTCTGAATGATGGTCAAGTTGGCCAACCAAAGTTGAGCTTGGCGTCATTAGCTAGAAGTACTCAATACTATTATGTTAATGGTTGAACCTCACCAGGACTTCCAGTGGTAGTCTAAAGGCTTACTGATTAGTTTCTGAGACAAAATTATTACCATAAATTATTTAGAGAAATATTTGATTAGGAACCTACCTTTAGATATATATGTGTGAGCCGGTCAAAGTCAAGCTCATGTGTAGTCTATTAGATACTAGTACCCACTAAAAAATTAGTACAATTCCTCGACTTAAAGGTAGAGACTATCAATTTGATCAAAATAGTGGAAGAACCTTTATACTAAAGTTCAAGTCTTTAGGATTAAATGATTTATATACTAATTAGGTCTTGTTCTCATTTTAGATAAATATGGCCATCACTTTGTCACCCATTCATTACTAGATAATAAAAACTAATGGGACCTAATTTCGATAGTTGGAATCGAAAGCTGAAAATAGTCCTAGAATACGAACGGATCTTATACGTGCTGACAAATCTGGCACCTAAGGAGCCTGCTTAGAATGTTCATGGTGCAGCCTGAGATACTTATCAGAAATGGTTCAGTGACTGAACCATGGTCTATTGCATTATGCGGGCATCCATGAACAATAAACTAAATCATATTTTGAGGATGCTTAGCTAGAGGACATACTTCAAGTATTGAAATAATCCTTTGCTATTCCTGACGATGTTAAAAGGTATAAAATATCTTGTGCCACTTTTAATACTAGGATGAGAGAAGGGGTGTCAGTCACAAATCATATATTGTGCGTGATCAAGCTAATTAAGCACCTGAGCAAACTTGGATTTTCCCTGCATGAACAGCTGGGAAAGGATGCAATCCTCAATTCTTTGTTGAAGTTCTTAATCGATTTCCTTGATCATTACAAAATTACTAGGCCTGTAATTAACAACCATGATCTATTGGGATTATCGCAGACCTATGAGAAGGATCATCAACTCTATAAGGGGTTAGTAAATGAAGTGAAAGGTTTGACAGGGCATCATCCTTTTAAGAAAGCAAAGAAGAAAAATAAAAAAAGGGTGCATACTACTCTGGTGACTAAGCCAAGTCAAACCAAGAAGTTTAAGACTGACCGATTCAAACTAAATACTTTTACTGTAAGCAGCAAGGATACTGGAAGAAGAATTATCCTCTTTATATTATATTGTTGGACCCAAACAGGCCAAAGAAAAAAAAAAACTAGCAAGGCATAGCTGGACAAAGTACTGATATGATAATACCTTGTAATTTTTTTTTGTGATCTGCTACCTAGGTATTAGATATTAGAAGTCCTATTAATATTTGCAATTCATTGCAAGGACTTTAGGTCAGTAGAAGATTTGAAGATAGTGAGAAATTCCTAAATGTTGGAGATGGAAGATCTGTTCCAGTTCTAGTCCTAGGAATAGTCAAGCTTGTTTTTGATACTAGTGTTATTGTTTTAGTTGATTGTCACTATTGTCCTAGATTTTTGTTAAATGTAATTTTTGTAGGCTTTTTGGATAAAAATAGTTATCATTTATCAATAAAAAGTAGTTATTATGATATCATTATGAATGGTGTTACTGTAATGCATGGACAACTGAAGATAATATTTATATATTATCATAGCCTATAAATATAATGTACACATCCAATATATATCCTATGATAGAAAATGTGTATGATATCTACCTTTGACATTGTAGCCTAGGTCATATCAACAAGAATAGGATAAACAGGTTATCTAAAGAGGGAATCCTTGAGGTTAATGATATTGCATCATTATCGACCTACAAATCTTGTCTTCTTGGAAAGATGACTAAGTCACCTTTTACTGGAAAGAATGAAAGAGCTACTAAAGTTCTAAGTTTAATACATAGTGATGTATGTGGACCTATGAATACTTTAGCCATAGGTGGATATCACTACTTCATCACGTTTACTGACGACCTATCGAGGTATGGGTACGTCTACTTAACGAGACATAAGTTTGAGTCATTTGAAATGCTTCAATGATTTCATAATGAAGTAGAAAAATAAAATAGCAAGTATATCAAAACCCTTCAAAGGAGGTGAATATCTTATCAGTGAGTTTATGACATATTTGAAAGAGAATGGGATTCTCTCATAATGGACACCTCACAGGATACCTCAGTGTAATAGAGTGTCTGAAAGGAGGAATTAACCCTATTAGACATGGTTTGGTCAATGATGGGATTTATGAGTATGCCTATCTCCTTTTGGGGATATGCACTAGAGTTGGCTTGTTACATTCTAAAAATAATTTCTAGCAAGTCTGTAAACAAAATACCATATAAAAATGGATAAGGCATAAGCTGGTACTCTCACACCTTAGGGTTTGGGGATGTCTAGCTTATGTTAAACATTTTAAAATGGATAAGCTTGGGTCTAGGTCTGATAAGTATACATTTATAAGATACCCAAAGGAAACTAAGGGTTATTTATGTCACCATAGTGATGAACACAAAGTGTTCATTAGTAATAAGGTAGTCTTTTTAGAAAAAGAGTTTCTCGAGGAAGGAACAAATGCTTTAAGGTTGAACTTGAAGAAGTTCGATAGGTAGAAGAACATCATAATTAACTAAAACAATTCAATCAAATTTGATTAGATCAAACTCAAAGCCTATTATAGAGGTAACCTTAAAGAGATTCGATAGAGTACCGTATCAACCGGGTAGATATTATGGTTTCTTTGTCCAAGATGGTGACCCTGTTGAACTTGATGAAAATATTGAGGTTTCCATCATCTATATGGATGCGTATAGAGTTCTAACTCTGAGAAATAGCTTGAAGCCATGAATCCAAAATGGAGTCCATTAAAATCAATAATATATGGACACTCATTGACCCACCTGAAGGGTTTAAACTAATAGGGTGTAAATTAATTTTTAAAATGAAAAGGAGAACAAGCAAGATGGTGGAGACCTATAAAGCCTGTTTGGTTGCCAAGAGTTATCATCAATATTTTGGTGTTGACTATAATGAGACATGTTCTTCTGTGGCAATGCTCAAGTCTATTCAAATCATGTTTATGATTGTGGTATATCTTAATTTTGAGATCTGGCAAATGGATGTCAAAATCACTTTCTTAAATGGAGAGTTGGAAAAAGAGGTGTATATGATATAACCTAAAGGGTTCACATCCATAGATGAATCAAAGGTATGAAAACTTCAAAGATCTATTTATGGATTGAAGCAGGCATTTCGAAGTTAAAACATGCATTTTAATAAGGTGATCAGAATGTATGTCTTTTTAAGAATGGAGAAGATCCTTGCATATATAAATAGGCTAATGGTTCGGTAGTTGTATATCTTGTTCTATATATAGATGACATTTTCTTAATCAGGAATGACATTTCTACAATACAAAGAATAAAGGTTTGGCTATCATCTCAATTCTCTATGAAAGATCTGGGAGAAGCAACCTACATCCTTGGGATAAAGATCTATAGGGATAAATCTAAAAGGTTGCTAGGATTATCCCAGATGACGTACATTGACACTATACTGAAGTAGTTCAGTATGGTGAATTCCAAGAAAAGCTATCTTCTGATAGGCCATGGAATTACTCTCTAAGAAGATTTGTCTGACAACTCCTCAAGAGAGAGCATATGAGTAGGATTCCACATGCTTCGGTATTGGGATCCATTATGTATGCCATGATATGTACGCAACCAAATGTGGCATACTTACTAGGAGCAGTAAGTAGATACCAATCTGATCTAGGTGAGAACCATTGGAAGGTCATAAAAACTATTCTTGAGTATTTGAGAAATATTAAGGACCAATGGTTGGTTTATAAATATTCTAACTTGAAACTAGTCAGTTATACCAACTCCAGTTTTCAGTCAGACTGGGATGATAGAAAAAGTATGTCAGGCTATATCTTTACCCTTAACAGAGAGGCTGTTTCCTAAAAAAGTTTCAAGCAGTATATTATGGCTGATTCTATATGCGAGGTGGAGTATATTGCAGCATCTGATGCTACAAAGAAAGTTGCATGGTTGTAGAAGTTCATCACCGAACTTGGAGTAGAACCCTCCATTCATGGTCCAATTATTCTGCATTATGATAGCATTGGAGCCATTACTTAAACGAAGGAACTAAAGGCTCATTAGCAGACTAAGCATGTTCTGCATCACTACCACCTTGTCTGAGATATTATGAAACGAGGTGTTGTCGATCTTCAAAAGATTGGCGGAAAGGAAAACCTGGCCGACCCATTTACTAAAGCCCTCGAAATTAAAGAGTTCGATGATCACAAATAGAAGATGGATATACGATACTATTCTAATTGGCTCTAGTCTAAGTGAGAGTTGTTGAGAAAAGTATCCTAAAGCCAATCTTTTAAGATATAGATGGTTGAACTATCTTGTAAATGTATATAAATTATAAATAAAATAAATATTATTTTTGGTAGCTCAATACTATTTATCATCTTTCTATGAATTCTAATGTGTTGAAGCCCTTAGAACTACATTGTTATCTAGGATGATTTATTGGATGGTTCTTTAATCAGTTTATGACCAAATGATACGTTGTTATCTATGATGACAATATTTATGGAGAATAGGTCGTTGTGTGCCTTGGTTGTTCTCTTAACCATGGACTATGGAGATACTAGTATGATATATAGGCAGTTGTAGGAGTACATCTCATTGAACAGTGACCAATTCTTTGAAGTACTCTACTATCAAGAGTATCTCGCAAAAAGGGTATGGATATAAGTATCCATCCAATCTAAGACTATCATGATAAATTGGCAAACAACTCACTATACTTTGGTACTAGAAAACTAGATTTCTAATCTAGTGATAGAAGGTTTCTAGATATAGTCTGGTATTTTTAAGTTGGCATTGAGTCAAGAAGGGATTGACCACTCCAAGTTGCTAGAGTAAATGCTCGATAGTGTTTCAATTTAGCAAAATCTAAGTTTGGATAATCCTAGTGAGGAGTCATAAGATTTAGTAGGTTGAGGCACATTCGGATACACCGATTTAGAGTTAGCTGTTGACTCTAAATTCACTTGAGCTTTAGGTCAAAGGGATGAATTATACGGTAACCATAACCTGGGTTCTTCAATGTTGATTTACCATCCTTGACCTATCTAAATGTCAGGCATCATTACTAGATGGTCACATCGATTAGTTTAAAAAATGGTTCTTGAGCAATTGGCTTAGGGTTTGAACCTATGACATCACATACAAAAGAAGTTTTCAATTGATCATGATGGCTGATTGACGATTGAGAATAATTCAATGACAAAATTGCTAATACGATTAACAATTTACCTTACACAAATGCTATAGATAATTAATTAATTATTAATTAATTTTACAAGGATTAATTAGTAATTGGATTACTAATTGGCTCAATTTGATTGAGCAAAAAGGATTTGGTCAAGTCTTATTAAATTTAGTTTAATTGGATTTCACCCATTTAGGTTATTCAATAACCTAGTCACTAAGAAATTTTGATCTTAATGTAATTTGGATTTAGAATTGATTAATTTTTGATTGATTAATTTAAATTGGAGCATAATTAGATTAGGTTCAAGTTATTTAAATTGGTTAAATTAAATTAAATTGGAATTAGAATTAAGATCGACCAAGTCAAACTAAGAAACTTTTTTCTCCCTTGCACCACATCTTTCTCCATGCAAATTTGATTTTTTGCATATAGCATCTCCATGAGAAATTATGATTAGTACCCTCCCTCTTATCCATTTTGATTGGCATTAAGGCAAGATAAATTTTAAAAGGAGTTTTAATGAGGATTAGAATCTAGTTTGACCAAGTCAAAATTCTATCTTGTGCCTCAAACTTTCTCCATGCCAATTTGACTTTTGTGTGATGATTTCTCATACCAAATCTGATATTCCATGTCCTCCCTCACTCCTCTTTGAATTGGGATAGGTTGGTTTAATTTTTATTGATTTTTAAAGTCAAAATCAATAAGAGTTCTAATGAGATTAAAAGTCTTAGTCCAAATAGAACTCCTAATCCTATCCTAATATCTTATCCTATTTTTATCCAAATTTCCATGCCACTATTTTTATTAGATTTTTCTTGGTTTGTAAAAAAATAAGAGAAGGATTTTTATAGATTTTCAGATCAGAAATATTATAAAAAAATAGGGAGTGGGACATGAATTCTTGGATTGCATGAGAAGGTCTTTGGCGCTAGGGAAGAAGAGAGAAAGAGAGGAAGAAAAAAAAATAGAAAAAAAATATTTTTGGATTTCTTTTTCTTACACAACTTGATCCTCCTTATCCTCCATCTCCTCATCTTCTTGGAGGGCCTAAGAGAATTTGAATAAGGATTTCAGATCAGCCATCCATAGCTTTCACATGGAGCTAGTGCTCCAGGGAAGGTGATCCCTTAGGACTTTATATGGACTTTTCATAGAGGCCGGACACCCTGTAGGGCTATGAGACAATGTCCAAACCATCTACCATGCACCATCAGTAGTGGTGTTCATTGACCCATGATGAGGTATGGGATCTGTCTTGTATATGTTTGTAGATTAGATATATTGCATATATCAGTTAGATCGATGCATACTGATTTTATTTTTAGCATCTATGTTCTATTCATATCTTATCTCGATCCTATAATTGTATGTTTTTAGAATTATTCTAATGCATGATTTAGTGAATAAAGTTATTTTAATGTAATATGCTTATGCTAGTTTTTAAAAAAAACTATGCATGAAATCTTGTCCTAATTTTTCAACAGAGGTATCAAAGCCAAGTTCTTGACTTGATTCAATTAGATGAAGATTTGAATATCGATCCAAGCAACTACTTTGGATTGGATTGATCACCATGGCTATCTGGTCATAAGAGAAAAGTAGGGTTTAAAGGCCCTCTCTTCCTATTCAACGGGATCTCCTATGGCATGAAGGCATACCACTTGTGGTATATCCCATGAACAAGTAAGATGAAGGAATATTTTTAAAATTATTTTAATAATTTAGATATGATTTCTATTAGTTTAATCTTGATTATTTTACTGTTATTAATATGAAATTAAGTTATTTAAATCAGGTTTTATATTTAGAATATAAATTATAAATTTAATATCAGCAATTGCACTAAAGCATGTAGTTTAGATATAAAATTATTTTATTTGTACATGAAATATATAAAATATTTAGATCTAGTTTTTGCAAAATAAATCATGAAAATTGCTAGAAATAAGAGTTAATTGGGTCTAGAATTGTGAATTAAAGATCAAAAGTCAATTTATAAAACTTGGATTTTTGGATTAGCTCGAATTAAGTTAAATTCCCAAGTTAGACCTAGGATTAGAATTTACTTAATATGGACCTTAGAGAAGTTGATTTAAATTAACCAAAAGTTGATTAGGATTATGTCAAAAGTCTCTGGATCAATTCTATAGTGATAGGTTAATCAAGTCTATATCATCAAATGGACCTAATTCTGGCTCAGTGGTTAGACCCAAGTTCCTAAACTAGTCTAACTGAAACTGATGGATCAATTGGTGTCTAAGATAAGTTTGGCATTTGATCATAATCATTAATTGGGACTACCTCTTACCTAGCCAACTAGGTTAATGTCTAAGGAGAGAGGTTAATGGTGGAACCCTCCTATCAATCTCACTTACCTGGCTAATTTGGTCGATTAGATTTTCATTAGACATTTATCGATTCAAGCACACCCATGCCAGTAAGGAAGATCAATTTAACTGATCTAGGTTCCCTTGGACTAATGTGATTTGACTCTCATCACTTGAAGAAGTTAGTACGAGGATTGTTGATTTGGTCTAGAACTTTTCTCTTTTCCTTATTTGATCTAATTAAACCCTCTAAAATTATTAGATCCCTTAATGATAAAATTATGGAGAAATTGAGTCATAGCTTTCTATTAAGAGAGTGGTAATGAGTCTAATAGTTAAGATAATCATTGGAGGTCCAAAGACTTGGTACTCATCAGGCTGTTAAAATTATTATTTCTATTATGATGACTTAGTCACTTCTTTCTAAATGATGGTCAAGTTGGCCATCAAAGTCGGGCTTAAAAATCATTGGCTAGAAGCACTCTTACTATCATGTTAATGGTTAGACCAAACCAGGACTTCCTGTGGTAGCGCAAAAGCTTACTAATTAGTTTCTAGGATAAAATTATTACCAAAAATTATTTATAAAGATAATTGGTTAAGAACCTACCTTTAAATACACATGAATGTGCCAGCCAAAGTAGGGCTCATGTGTAGTCTGTTAGATTCTGGTACCCACTAAGGATTAGTGCAATTCCTTGAATTAGAGGTAGAGGCTACCAATTTGATCAAAATAGTGGGAGAACCTTAGACTAAAGTCTAAGTCTTTAGGATTAAATGATTCATATACTAATTAGGTCTTGTTCTCATTTCAGATAAATGGCCACCACTTTGTTGCTCCATTCATTACTAGACAATAAAAAACTAACAGGACCTAATTTCAATAGTTGGTATCGAAATCTAAAAATAATCCTAGAGCATGAACTGATCTTGTACATGTAGATAGATTTGGCACCTAAGGAGCATGCTTAGACCATTTATGGTATGGCCCGAGACACTTACCAGAAGTAGCTTAATGACCGAACCACGATCCATTGCATTATGCCAGCATCTATGAATGATGAACTAAATCGCAAATTTAAGGATACTCAGCTAGAGGACATACTTCAAGTATTAAAAGAATCCTTCGACACTCCTGACAATATTGAAAGGTATAAAATATCTTGTACCATTTTCAACACTAAGATGAGGGAAGGGGCATTGGTCTCTAATCATGTATTATGCAAGATCGAACTGATTGAGCACCTAAACAAACTTGGATTTCTCTTGCATGAATAGTTGGAAAAGGATGCGATCCTCAATTCTTTGTTGAAGTCCTACATTGATTTTCTTGATCATTGTAGAATGACTAGGCCTATAGTTAATTATCATGGTCTGTTGGGGTTACTACAAACTTATAAGAAGGGTCATCAGCTTCATATAAGGTTGGTGAATGTAGTGGAAGGTTCGATAAGGTGTCATCCCTTTAAGAAAGGGAAGAAGAAAAGTAAAAAATGTGCATAGTACTCCGGTGACTAAGCCAAGTCAAACTAAGAAGTTCAAGGCCAACCAATCTCAAGGTAAATGCTTCTACTATAAGAAGTAAGGATACTGGAAGAGAAATTATCCTCTTTACATTACTTCATTGGACCAAATAGGCCAAGAAAGAAGAAAAACTAGCAAGGTATTGCTGGACAAGGTACTTATATGATAACACCTCGTAATTTTTTTTATTTGTGATACTATTGCCTGGGCATTAGATACTAGAAGTCCTATTAATATTTACAATTCATTGTAAGGACTTCAGGTTAATAGAATATTTGAAGATAGTGACAAATTCTTGAATATTGGAGATGGAAGATCTATTCCAGTTCTAGCCCTAGGAATAGTCAAGCTTGTTTTTTATACTAGTATCATTGTTTTAGGTGATTGTCACTATTGTCCTAGATTTTCGTTGAATATGATCTCTTTAGGCCTTTTGGTCAAAAATGGTTATCATTTATCAATAAAAAGTAGTTATTGTGATATAGTTATGAATGGTGTTACTATAATGCATAAACAACTAAAGAATAACATTTATATATTATCACAATCTATAAATATAATGTTCACATCCAACAAATGCCCTAGGATAGAAAATATATCTGATACCTACCTTTGACATTATAGGCTATATTATATTAACAAGAATAGGATGAAAAGGTTTTCTAAAGAAGGAATCTTCAAGGTCAATGATTTTGAATCATTACTGACCTGCGAATCCTGTCTTCTTAAGAAGATGATAAGTCACCTTTTACTGAAAAGGGTAAAAGAGCCACTAAAGTTATTAGTCTAATATATAGTGATGTATATGGACCCATGAACACTTCAGCCATAGATAGATATCACTACTTCGTCATGTTTACTAATGACCTATAAAGGTATATGTATGTCTATTTAATGAGATATAAGTCTGTCATTTGAAATGTTCAAATGAATTTATAATGAAGTAGAGAAATAAACTGGCAAGTATATCAAAATTCTTTGATCTGATTGAGGAGATGAATATCTTAGCAGTGACTTTATGATATATTTGGAAGAGGATGGGATTCTCTCATAATGGACACCTCCCGGGATACCTCAGCATAATGGAGTGTTTGAAAGGAGGAATCGAATCATGTTGGACATGGTTCGGTCCATGATGGGGTTTGCGAGTCTGCCTATCTTCTTCTAGGTATATGCTCTAGTGTCGACTTGTTACATTCTAAATAAAGTCCTAGCAAGTCTGTAAACAAAATACCATATAAAATATGGATAGGGCATAAGTCAGTACTCTCACACCATAGGGTCTGGGAATGTCTAGCTTAGACATTTGAAAATAAACAAGCTTGAGCCTAGGTCTGGTAGGTATACATTTATAGGGTACTCAAAGGAAACTAATGATTATTTATTCTACTATACTGATGAACACAAAGTATTCATTTGTAATAAGGCAATCTTTTTGGAAAAAGAGTTCCTCGAGAAAGGAATAAATGACTCTAAGATTGAACTTAAAAAAGTTTGACATGTAGAAGAACCAATATAATTAATTAAACCTATTCAATCGAATTTGATTAAATCAAACACGTAGCCTATTTAGAGGTAATCTGGTGCGGGCACCAGAATCAGAAGAAGACTTCAGGGTTCCATCTGGATCTCTGAATGACCTTGCCCGAAGATTAGGGTTTGTAATAAGGGTTGACCTGGTCAACCAGATTTTTTATTTCTTTGAGTCTGCATTTCATTTTGTTGAGTCATGTTGACTCAGTCTAAGTCCAAGTCAAGTCCTGGTTGGCGCCATTCCCTAGGGCATCATTTTTTCTTCCAAGGCCAAATGCAAGTGGATGCCATACTCCCAGCCACACTCCCAAGACCAGTTGGCGCCACATTTCATCCCAGTGTCCCTGGTCCCCACGCCCAAGAGAGCAAAAAAATTTTCCTAGGAGAAGTCAAGGAAGGCGCCCACAAGCTGCCAAAAGTAACCAAGCTAAAGGAGCAGGGGATTTTTCTTGGAGAGGACTTCAAGGTAGGCGCCCACACCTGCCTAAAGTACCTGGCTATGAATGGAAGGAGCTTAGTCTTGGGGAGAAAGACTAGGAGATGAGTATTTTCTTCCAAGAAAGAGCAAGTCATGGAAGGAAAACCCATGACTTAAGGAGAAGAACTAGGAGGTGCCCCACATACCTGCCATATGAAGCCATCACCTTGCATTTGAGGCCGCCCACTCCAAGGAAAGAAGCCTGGTCGGTCAAGAGAAAGTTTTTCATACTTAGGATGAATGTTTAGTCCCACATGGGAAGTAGTGTAATTTTGTTTCTCTTGCAAGGTCTATATATTGGACCCTTATATAATCTTTTGATTAGAATGAGTAAATGAAATCTTTTCTTGTGTTGAGCAACCTTGTGTTCTCTTCTTCCGCACTTCTTTGAGTGTTGAGCTCTGTGAGGGAGTAAATTCGGGTTCCATTGGAGCCTTGAGGAGGTGAGAGATCTCCAAAGTTACCAAAACCCTGCCCCGCTTTCATCCTTGGCCGCCAACCCTAATTTCTTTTCATCATCCTAGCCGCCAACACCCAAATTCCTAAACCCTATTCCCATTTCATTCAAGGCCACCATCTCCTTTCTAAGCCACCGCCCACTATATCAAGCCCTAGGTCCTTTTCATCTGCAAGCTGCTGCCCTACCAGCCAAACCCTAAATCCACTCCATCTTCCACCGCCACCTCCATACTCTTCCCTCATCTTCAAAGTTCAAGCAGTCCGGAGCTATCCCAGGTAAAGGTCTCTTCCTTGAGTTTCTTACATCCTTATCTTGTTCTTCATCCTTTCCAGATCCAGAGTACGAGAAGAAGGCCAACCTTGCCATAGGACTACAATCCGAGGATCCATTACGAAGATACTCCATCTCTAAGGATCCTACAATCTGCTCGAGAGTGTCCTTCAATTGAAGCAAAGAGAGATATCACAGTTAGATATAAAACCTTCTCTTCTCTATTCGTCTGTTTCTTGAAAGAGGAGTAAACCCTAGGTCTGGGGGTTTCTCAATCCCCAGCGATCCTACTTCTTTATTACTCTGATAATCTACTCTTTTGAATTGTGCTTTCTTTCAGTGCATATTTTCTTTCAATATTAGTTAGCCTTGTTTTTGAGTCAAGCCAACTTCTAACAAAACACAAAAAAAAAAGGTCTTAATTTACTTCCGCATCGCATCATCTTATTTGTTCTGCATCATTTTTGGTATCAGAGCCCTGTCTAGGGTTCTTGCTTATTTGATTATTTTTTCATTCCTTTTTACTTTTACTGCCTAGAGTAGACTCCCCTGGCCGTCCGGTCCTAGGAACAAGCGAGATGCAAGCCTCTTCCTCCCATTCCATGGGGGTTCCTAGGGCGTGTAGGGGTGCCGCTGGGTTATAACTTCTAGGCAGGGATTGTAAACGGGACACACATTCTGTTTTCTGCCAGTAACTACCCTGTTATTCAAATTGTTTCTCCCTGCAGAAAATTCTAAATTAAGTAATTCTTATTTTGCTGAAACCAGTATAATTGAAAGTAATTTACATAAAATCTTCATGATTTATTAATTTCTGTAGATTTTCTGAGATCAATTTTACTACTGTTCTGCTTTTTTTTTTATTTTCTATAAGCTGTTTTTTTATTTGAGTGTGCATAAATTGAATCTATCTTAAGGGCACCGAAGTTGCAATATAAGGGAAGGATTGAGACCCTCTCCTTAGCCCAAAATCACCTCCTGTGCATTCGAACCTAAGCCTTTAATCTTAAAATTAAATAGACCTAATTTGCCCTAGTAGGCTAGGGACACCAACTGGTCGGGTCTAGGCTAGTGTTGAGTCAGTTTGTCTAGTTACTCTGTGTGTGCTTTGTACTCAGTGTCTAGAATGGTGGTTCAGGAATTCTATCCCGAAGGACTTGTGTGCTGGTCCGCCTACCTGGCCAATCACTGATTGGTGTCTAGGATTGGCAATTAGGGACCTAACACTTCCCTTACACCTGCCTGGCTGAGTCCCGAGTTACTACAGGCTAGCTTGCCACTCTGATTTGGCATCTAGTTTGGGCTCTAGGTCTAGTTAGCCCGTAGTCATTTCAGTCGAGTCTCATTTGGTATGCTTGCTTGCATCATCATGTCCACCCGGAACGGAGTACCCTACCAACCTGGTCAAACCCAACCTGATTTAGAGGCCATGATTAGAACTCTTACCGAAAGTATGACCAAATTGAGTCAGGATATGACTGATACTGTTACCCAGTTTAGGGATCAAGTCCATGAGGATCTTACCCAGCTTAGGGATCGAGTCCAAGTACTTGAGGAACCAAGACATCATAATTGGACTCCTGACCCATATTTTAATGTGCCTCAACCTCACCCACACCAGGAGCCTTGAAGACCTTTATACAGAGATCCTGAACATAATCATAGGAGGCCTGACCCAGAGCCTGAAGATAGAGATGATAGGTTCATCCGGAACATCAAATTAGATGCACCCACTTTTGATGGTAGCTTAAACCCTAAGGTGTATTCTGATTGGGAGGGTGAGATGGACCAGTATTTTGAGTGGTATACCATATCTGAGGAAAGGAAGTTCAAGTTTGCCAAGATGAAGTTAGTGCGTCAAGCTAGGTTATACTGGGGGAACATTGAGCTAACCACTAGGAGACGAAATGTTGAGCCCATAACCACTTGGTAGGGTATGAAAGAGAAGCTTAGAGATAAGTACCTACCCATTTCATACCAGCAGAATCTGTTAGACCAATGGCAAACCTTGAAATAAGGGAATCGATCTGTCTCATACTACATAGCCACCTTTGATGAGTACTTGATGAGATGTGATGTGAGTGAAGCCCATGAGGTCACTTTGTCTAGATTTAGGGCTGGACTTAGGGAAGACATTAAGAGGGAGTTGTTTCTGAGAGAGGTTACTGACCTAGACCAAGCCTATCAGATTGCACTGAACACTGAGAAATTTTAGAGAGGACCTATACCTTCTAGGGTTAGTGCCCCAATCCCAAGAAATGGACCTAGCCAAGTTACCCCTAGCAAACCTTTTCAGGGTATTCCCACCCCTAGGCCCATGGACAAAGGTAAGGCACCTGACACCCAGAGAACCCCTAGTTCTAGTATCACCTGTTTTAAGTGTCAGAAACCAGGTCATATCTCCAACCAGTGTACAGCCATAGCCTGTTTTAAGTGCCATAGGGTAGGTCATGTTTCTAGCCAGTGCCCACGTAGATCCCTTTACATAGAAGAGGGAGAGGAAGAGAATTCCGGGCCCAATGAGGAATTTGAAGAAGAAGTTTATAAGGCCGGAATGAACTTGGTTAATGAGTATGAAGGAGAGGAGGAACCCACAAAGTCTAACCAGTTAGGAGTTGTGAGATGCATCCTATCCTATAGTAGAGTTCAGGAGGATTGGCGACTAACATCCTATAGACTTTTCTTAAATTAGGGGATAACGTATGTAAGATCATCATAGATAGTGGGAGCTGTGTGAATGCCATTTCTGCTAGCACTGTCAAAATGTTAGGCTTAACCCCAATCCCCCACCCCAATCCCTATAAGGTTTATTGGGTAGACTCGACCTCTATACCCATCCAGTCTAAATGTCAGGTCCAAATCCAGATGCAATCCTATCAAGAGAAGATTTGGTGTGATGTCTTACCCATGGGGGTGAGCAGTATAATTCTCAGGAGACCTTGGTTATATGATCATGATGCCACCCTCTTAGGAAAATCCAATACCTGTGTCTTTAGTTTTAATGGAAAAAAGATCACAATCCATTCAGTCCCTCCTAAGGACAAGGTAGCTAAAGGACCCAATAAGGTCAAAGAGATGAAGACTGGAGTGAACCTAATTAGTGCTAAGGATCTAGATCAAGAAATTCATAGTGGTTCACCTATTTGGATGTTGACTGCTAAGGAACTTAGGACTCCTACACCCTCAGAGCCTCCTCAGGAAGTTAGGCCTTTGTTAGAAGAATTTGAAGATGTTTTTTCCTGAGGATCTGCCAGACCACCTTCTACCTCTTAGGGATATCCAGCATTCCATAGATTTAATCCCAGGAGCTACTTTACCCAACTTGCCCCATTATAGGATGAATCCATCTGAGCATGAGGAACTGCAAAAGCAGGTTGGAGAATTGTTGAGGAAGGGGTTCATAGAGAGAGTCTTAGCCCTTGTGCAGTCCCTGCACTACTGACCCCAAAGAGAGATGGCACGTGGAGGATGTGTGTTGATAGTCGTGCCATCAACAAAATCACAATCAAGTATAGGTTCCCCATCCCTAGACTAGATGACATGCTAGATATGATGGCCGGTGCAATGGTTTTTTCCAAAATTGATCTCAAGAGCGGCTATCATCAGGTTAGAATTAGACCAGGGGATGAGTGGAAAACCGCTTTCAAAACTAAGGATGATCTCTACGAATGGGTTGTTATGCCTTTTGGGTTGTCCAATGCCCCTAGTACTTTCATGAGGATTATGACCCAGGTGCTTAGAGCTTTCATAGGGAAGTTTGTAGTGGTCTATTTCGATGACATCCTGATCTATAGTAAGACCCCTGCAGACCACCTAGGCCATCTTAGACAAGTCTACCAAGTTTTGAGGAATGATAGTCTCTAAGGTAATCTCAAAAAGTGTGAATTCATGACCAGTAGAGTTATCTTCCTTGGTTTTGTAGTAACCCCTGACGGCGTGGCTGCCGACCCAGAGAAGATTAGGTCCATAGTAGAATGGCCAGAGCCGACCAGTGTGCATGAAGTTAGGAGTTTCCACGGCTTGGCTACCTTCTATAGACGACTCATCAAGGGGTTTAGTACTGTAGTTGCTCCTATCACAGACTGTATTTGGAAGGGAGAATTTCAATGGACTAAAGCATCCCATAAAGCCTTCCTAGATCTTAAGGATAGGATGACCCAGGCACCCATTTTGAGGTTACCCTACTTTTCTAAAGTATTGGAGGTTGCCTGTGATGCTTCAGGTGTAGGTATAGGTGGAGTCCTAAGCCAAGAAATCATCCCGTAGCATTCTTTAGTGAAAAACTTAATGATGCTAAGCTTAGGTATTCTACCTATGATAAAGAATTTTATGCAGTAGTGCAAGCTTTGCGTTACTGGAGACATTATTTGCTACCGCAGGAATTTGTGCTGTTTTCGGACCATGAGGCTCTTAGATTCCTGAATTCTCAGAAGAAGCTTAACCCTAGGCATGCTAAGTGGATAGAGTATATCCAGTCCTATACTTTTGTTTTGAAACATAAGGCTGGGACTGAAAATAAGGTAGCTGATGCCCTTAGTCGTCGATCTTTGTTATTGAATTCTGTTAGGGCTGAAGTCGTAGGGTTTGAGCAGATCAAAGAGGAATATGAGTTGTGTCCAGATTTTAAGACTGTGTATCAGGATCTAGCTCAAGGACCATCTAGTAATCATAAGGATTATACCCTTTTAGATGGCTTTCTGTTCTTTAAGAATAGGCTTTGCATCCCTAGAACTTCTCTTAGGAAATTTTTGATTTGGGAAATTCATGCTGGGGGTCTAGCAGGCCATTTTGGAAAAGACAAGACCACCTTGGCTATTGAAGACCACTTTTTCTGGCCTAACTTAAAAAGAGATGTAGCACACATTGTGGCTAGGTGTCGGACCTGCGATGTTGCCAAATAGCGAAAACAGAACACCGGCCTTTATACCCCACTCCCTGTCCCAGATCGTCCTTGGCAAGATGTGAGTATGGACTTTGTGTTAGGTTTGCCTAAGACCCAGAGGAGGCATGACTCTATCTGTGTCGTAGTCGACCGATTTTCTAAGATGACCCACTTCTTGCCTTGTTCCCAGACTTTTGATGCGTCTAAGGTAGCCACCCTATTCTTTAATGAGATAGTTAGACTCCATGGCCTACCTAAGACAATTGTTTCAGATAGGGATGTCCAGTTCACCAGCTATTTTTGGAAAATCTTTTGGCATAAGTTAGGGACAAAACTTAAGTTTTCAACTGCCTATCATCCCCAAACTGATGGCCAAATCGAGGTAGTGAACCATAGCTTAGGCAATCTGCTAAGATGTCTTGTTGGTGAAAACACTAGGAATTGGGATTTGTACTTACCTAGGGTTGAATTTGCATACAATGACTCGGTCAATAGGTCTACAGGTAAAGTCCATTTGAAATTATGCATGGGTACAAACCTCACACACCTCTTGACCTAGCCCCTTTACCAGTCCACACACGAGTCTCCGAGTCTGCTGAAGTTTTTGCACAGCATATAAAAGACTTGCATAAAGAAATTCATGCCAAAATAAATTTAAGTAATGAAACTTATAAGAAGTTGGCTGATTCTCAAAGGCGAGTCAAAACTTTTGTTAAGGGAGACTATGTAATGATTAGGTTAAGGCTTGAACGGTTTCCTCCTGGAACCGTTAGAAAGTTGCATGCTAGAGGAGCTGGACCATTTAGAGTGGTGAAGAGAGTGGGATCCAATGCCTATGTGCTCGAGTTGCCTCCAGAACTAGGCATTAGCCCCACTTTCAACATTACAGACCTAGTAGAGTATAGAGAGCTAGCTGTGATTCCCAGTGAGCCTTTTGAGCCTAATCCTATTCTTGAGAGTGAACCTAACCTTGTGTGTCCACCAACAAACTGGCCAATGAGGAAAGAACAGATTGAAAAGATCTTGGACGATCAGGTTATCTCTACTCGTAATCAAGGATACCAAAGATACATGGTCGAAGGCCAGATTCTGATGACTCTTGGATCTCCCGAGATGAATTACAAGAGCTGGATCCAGATCTCTTGGAGAGATACCAGAGCCAACTTGAGCCTTACTCGACAGGGTCGAGTTCCTCCCACCCGGGAGAATTGGTGCGGGCACCAGAATCAGAAGAAGACTTCAGGGTTCCATCTGGATCTCTGAATGACCTTGCCCGAAGATTAGGATTTGTAATAAGGGTTGACCTGGTCAACCAGATTTTTTTATTTCTTTGAGTCTGCATTTCATTTTGTTGAGTCATGTTGACTCAGTCTAAGTCCAAGTCAAGTCTTGGTTGGCGCCATTCCCTAGGGTGTCATTTTTTCTTCCAAGGCCAAATGCAAGTGGACGCCACACTCCCAGCCACACTCCCAGGACCAGTTGGCGCCACATTTCATCCCAGTGTCCCTGGTCCCCATGCCCAAGAGAGCAAGAAAATTTTCTTAGGAGAAGTCAAGGAAGGCGCCCACAAGCTGCCAAAAGTAACCAAGCTAAAGGAGCAGGGGATTTTCAAGAAGAAAAGGGGTGCAAATGGAATGGTGGAGACCTATAAAGCATGTCTAGTTGCCAAGAGTTATTGTTAGCATTATGGTATTGATTATAACAAAATGTTTTCTCCTATGGCAATGCTCAAGTCCATTTGAATTATGTTTGCGATAGTGGCATATCTTGATTTTGAGACTTGACAAATGAATATCAAAATTACTTTCCCAAATGCAGAGTTGGAAGAAGAGGTATATATAATATAACTTGAAGGATTCATATCCATAGATAAATTAAAGGTGTGCAAGCGTCAAAGATCTATTTATGGATTGAAGTGGGCATCTTGAAGTTGGAACATGTATTTTGATAAGATGATAAAAATATATAGCTTCATTAAGAATGAAGAAGAGCCCAGCATATAAAAATAGGCTAATGGTTCAGTAATTATATTTCTTATTTTTTATATGGATGATATTCTCTTAATCGGAAATAACATTCCTGCAATGCTAGGAATAAAGATTTGACTATCATCCTAGTTCTCTATGAAGGATTTGGGAAAAGTAACCTATATTCTTGGGATGAAGATCTATAGGGATAGATCTAAAAGGTTGCTAGAGTTATCCCAGATGACATACATTAACAATATACTGAAATGGTTCAGCAAGGTGAATTTCAAAAAAGGCTATCTTTTGATAGGCCATAAAATTACTCTCTTTAAGAAGGATTGTTCGATAACTTCTCAAGAGAGAGCATATGAGTAGGATTCCATATACTTGGACAGTGGGATCCATTATGTATGCCATGATATGTATGCGACTAGATGTAGCATACTCACTATCAGTAGTGAGTAGATACCAATTTGATCCAGGTGAGAACCATTAGAAGGTCGTAAAAATTTTTCTTAAGTATTTGAGAAATACTAAGGATCAATGGTTGGTTTATGGAGATTCTGACTTGAAACTAGTCGGTTATACTAACTTCAATTTTCAGTTAGATTGGGATGATAGAAAAAATATGTCAGGTTATGTCTTTACCCTTAACAGAGGAGCTGTTCACTGAAAAAGTTTTAAGCAACATACTATGGATGATTTTGTATGCGAGGCAGAGTATATTACAGTATCTAATGCTTCAAAGAAAGCTATATGGTTGCAAAAATTCATCACCAAGCTTGGAGTGGCACCCTCTATTCATGGTCCATATGTTCTACATTATGATAGCATTGGAGCCATTACTCAAGCAAAGAAATCGAAGGCGCATCAGTGGACCAAGCATGTTCTGTGTCGCTACCACCTTATCCGAGAGATTGTGGAATGAGGTGATGTCAATCTTCAAAAGATTGATAGAAAGGAGAACCTGGCGATCCATTTACTAAAACCCTTGGAATCAAAGAGTTCAACGATCATAAGTAGAAGATGGTATACAATACTGTTCCGATTGGCTAGAAGATGGTATACAATAATGTTCTGATTGGCTCTAGTTGACGTGGAAGTTATTTGGAAAAGTATCCTAAAGCCAATAGTCTAAGATGTAGATGGTTGAGCTATCTTGTAAATGTATATAAATTATAAATAAAATAAATATTTTTTTGGTAGCTCAACACTATTTATTATCTTCTTGTGAACTCTAATGTGTTGAAGTCCTTAGAACTATATTGATTCAATAAAGGAGGATTTATTGAATGGTTCCTTTTTCGGTTCATGATAAAATAATATAGTATTACCTAGGACGATAATGTTTATCAAGAATAGGTCATTGTATGTTATATAGGTTGGTTGTCCTCTTAACCAAGGAGTGTGGAGATACTGGTATAGCTTGTAGGTGAGTGTAAGAGTACATCTCATTGAATAGTGACCAACTCTATCAAGTACTCTACTATCAAGAGTATCTCGTGGAAAGGGATGGGTATAAATGTCCCTCTGACTTGAGACTATCATGATAATTTGGTAGGCAACTCACTATACTCTGATACTGGACTACCTAGATTTCTAATCCTATGATGAAAGGTTTTTGGGTGTGGTCAAGTACTTGTTAAGTTGGTATTGAGTTAAGAAGGGATTGACTACTCCAAGTTGCTTGAGTAAATGCTCGGCAGTATTTCAATTTAGCAAAACCTAGGCTTGGATAATCTTGGTGAGGAGTCACAAGATTTAGTATATTGAGACACATTTGGATACACTAATTCAGAGTTGGTAGTTGACTCTAAATTCATCTTGAGCTTTAGGTCAAAGGGATGAATTATATGGTAACCATAACCTGGCTTCTTGAATGTTGCATTGCCATCATTTAACCTATCCAGATATCGAGCACCATTGCTAGATGGACACATCAATTAATTTAGGAAATGGTTCCTAATCTACCGGCTTAAGATTCAAACCAACAAGGTCACACACTGTAGAAATTTTTGATTGATCATGATGGCTGATTGATGAATAAGAATTGTTCAGTAGCAAAATTATAATTATGATTAATAATTTATCTTATACAATAATGTAAATAATTACTTAATTATTAATTGATTTTAGAAGGATTAATTAGCAATTGGGTTGCTAATTAGCTCAATTTGATTAAGAAAAAAGGATTTGGTCAAGTCTAATTGATTTGGTTCAATTGGATTTTACCCGATTAGATTATTCGATGACCTAATCGCTAAGAAATTTTGATCTTGATTTAATTTAGATTTGGACTTGATTAATTTATTATTAATTAAGTTTAAATTGGAGCCTAATTAGATTAGGTTCAATGTATTTAAATTGGTCAAACCAAATTATATTGGGATTAGAATTAAGGTTGACCAAGTCAAATTAAGAAACTTTTTTTCTCCATTGCACCATATCCTTCTCCATGCAAATTTGATTATTTGCTTGTAGAATCTCCATGCCAAATTGTAATTAGCACCCTACCTCTTATCTATTTTGATAGGGATTAAGGCAAGATAAATTTTAAAAGGAGTTTTAATGATGATTAGAATCCAGTTTGACCAAGTCAAAATTCTATCTTGCATCTCAAACTTTCTCCATACCAATTTGATTTTTGATTGATAATTTCTCATGCCAAATCTGAGATTCCATATCCTCCCTCACTCCTCTTTGGATTGGGATAGGTTGGTTTAATTTTGGTTGAGTTTGAGAGTCAAATTCAATAGGAGTTCTAATAAGAATAAAAGTCCTAGTCCAAATAGATCTCCTAATCCTATCCTAATATCCTAACTTATTTTCATCCAAATCCTCATGCCTCTATTTTTATTGGATTTTTCTTGGTTTGCACAAAAATAAGAGATGGGTTTTCATTGGTTTTCAGATCAGAAATACTATAAAAAGTAGGGAGAAGGGCATGAATTCTTGGATTGCAAGAGGTCTTTGGTGCTAGGGAAGAAGAGAGAAAGAGAGGAAGAAAGAAAAATAGGAAAAAAATGTTTTTAGATTTCTTTTTCTTCCATGTGCTGGTCCTCCTCATCCTCCATCTTCTCATCTTCTTGGAGGGCCTAAGAAAATTCAAAGAAGGATTTCATATCAGCCATCCATAGTCTTCATATGGAGCTAGTACTCTAGGAAAGGTGATCTCTCGGGGCTTCATGTGGACCTTTTGTGTAAAGGCCGACACCCTATGCAGCTACAAGGTGATGTCCAAACCATCTACCATGCACCATTAGAAGTGGTGTTCATTGACTAATGATGAGGTATGGGATCCAATCCTTTATATATTTGTAGATTAGATCTATTGCACGCATCGGTGAGATCAATACATGTTAATTTTATTTTCAGCATCTATATTCTATTCATAACTTGTCTTAATCCTGTATGGTAGATTTTTAGAATTGTTAGATTTTAGAATTATTCTAATTCATGATTTAGTGATTAAAATTATTTTAATCTAATATGTTTCTATTGGTTTTTTAAAAAAATCATGCATGAAACCCTATCCTAGTTTTCCAACAGGCATCTCTTAACATACAAAAGGCTAAGTAATTAGTCTAATCCAACTAACTACCAAGATAGAATATGCTAGATAGTTTGAAGCATAGGGATTCAAAGTGCCTGAGCTACTACTATTGACAACAAATAAGGCATGAATAGGGAATTTAAACAAGCTATTGATGTCACAAGTTCAAGATACCCAAGCAAGAGGCACGGATAAATGGAAAATAACTATCATAACAAGAAGCTATTACCTTAACTAAAAAAAGTTATCTCAATAAGAAGTTATTAACTCAATCAAAAGAGGTTCCCCTTAACAAAAAGATATTATTTTAACCGAAAGAGGTTACACTCAACTAAAGAGGTTATCACAACTAAAAGAGGTTATTTTCAAACAGAATATAGTTACATCTGAATATTACAAACATGTAAGAGGAGGCCTTCTGAAGGTACATTTACCATCATGCTCACTGATGCTTATACATATCATAAGCTCCTCTTAGCTCCATTATTACCAAAATATCGAACTAACTTGAGCATCAAAGGGTTCCCTACTAGAAAAGCCATTGGTCAAGAGGGACTTCTCTTGTAGGAAGCATTAAGCATTGCTCAGGAGTAGGATTGCATTTGGGTGGAGATTCTTGTAGGGACCACCGAGAACTACCAGGGGGCCAAACTTGGAATTTAGCTACAATAGATTGGCATGCCAGGTTGGAGTGAAGACACCAAAGCTATGAAGATCATGGTGAGAACCAAAGTAGAATGCCTCCGCTAGCAATACTAGTCAATCTTCTTGCTATGAAGGATGCCCCAGCTAGGCCGTCGATCCTAGTGCTCCTTTGTTGGTGAATTAATAGTAGCTAAAAGTTACTCTAGTAAGTATAGATGTTGACCATTGCCATGCAGGTCTTGCTGCAGGCAGCTACAAATCAGCAATAGCAACAACTAGAAATCCCTACTATTCTTGCTCTTACCAATCGACCCAGCAAGAGATCTCCTCTTAAGAGATCTATACACCAACCATCTTCTTGCCGATCGTGGTCACTATCACTGTGACAAGTGAGTCCCCAGCATGAGGATTTGTGACAAGGAAGAGAGTGAAGGTGATAAAAACACCCTTGTTCCTCATCTAAATCCTCCCACGAGGGATTGACTTGTGGACTTCTTTGATAATTTATTGATTCCCAACAACATGATGCTATGACTACAAATTGTAGGAAATCAACTAATGACTTGCAAACCTTCAAGGAGGAAGCAAAGGCCTAATGGAGTTTAACATCTATCTCCCCTTTTCCCAATGAATAATGGTGGAGCCAATTCCTACTGGGTTTGAGATGCCTTAGCTGAAGCCCTACTATGGCATTACTAATCCACTAGACCACTTGGAGAGCTATAAGGCTTTCATGATAATGCAAGATGCTATAGATGCCTTGCTCTGCTTAGCCTTTTTGGCCACCCTATGGAAAGCTACCCAGGTTTGGTATTCTGGATTGGAGCCAAGGAGCATTAAGTACTTCAAGTGGTTGGAGAAGCAATTCATGTTACACTTCAACACTAATAGAAGGATGTGCCATAAGATCCCAACAATCTTTTCTTAATCCATAAGTAAGATAGAGAGTCATTGAAGGATTACGTGACTTGCTTCGATGTAGCCTTGTTGGAGGTCTACCACCTTGATGAAGCCATAGCCATGCTAGCTCTGAAATGAGGACTGTGCCCTACCTAATTTACTTTCTCGCTAGATAAGGCTTTCCCCAAGTCTTATTTAGAGCTCCTAATGTGCACCCAAAATTATATCCACATAGAAGAAGGCACACTTAGTCAATAAGAAGCCAAAGGAAGATCCAAGAAGAAGCAGGCCTAAGAAGGATTAGGTTGAGAAACATGACTCCTTGCACTGACAAAGTCCTAGGTTGTAGGGTCATTCTAATAAATACGGTGATTACAACCCACTCTTAGCCCCCAGAAGCAAGATTCTTATGGAGATTGAGGGAGAAAAATATGTGAGGAGGCTCACCTGATGAAATTTCCATAAACTTCCCATGATAAGAGTAGGTACTGTCGATTTTATCATGACCACAACCATGATACTAAGGAATGCATCAAATTGAAGGATGAGATTGAAGCTCTTATTCGACAGGGCTATCTTAGAAAATGCATTCATAGAGGAGGAGCTCGATCTAATACCTAGAATCCCAACCAGTGACAAGCCAAGGAAGAGATAGCAATCAATCGAAGGCTAGAGTTATCAAAAAGATCTCTAGAGGCATGTGGCCTAGGGGGCAGAGCATGAAGAAAGTCCCTTAAGTGGTAAAGGGGTAGCAATGTAATATCCTTTTTTGATGATGATCTGGTAAGAGTTCAAACTTTTTATAATGATGCGGTTGTTGTGTCTATGACAATAGTAAATTATGATATAAAAAAGAGTGTTAGTTGATAATGTAAGCTCTACAGATATATTATTCTATGATGCTTTCTCTTAGATGAAATTATCTAAGAACTTACTGAGGATAGTTACAACTTTTTCAGTCAATTTTTTTAGAAACTCAATCGGGGATGTAGGTGAGATTACTCTTCCTATATAGTTGAAAGACCACCCCAATAAAGTATAGTCCAACTAACATTCGTGCTTGTCTGGGTACCTTTGGAATATAATGCCATTCTTGGATCACTAGGATTGAATCTACTCCAAGTAACTATCTTAACTTGTCATCTCCTTATTTAGTTTCCTACAAAATGGAGTCAGAGAAATGCACGAAGACCAGTAGTTGGCCCAATAATATTTCATGGTTACTACTAAGGCATAGAGAGCCAATGAGATGCCTATGGTCAATCAATTAGATCAAAGAGAACAAGAGAATAGAGGCAAACTAGCCAAGTAATTAATATCTTTCCCACTAAAGGAAGAAGATCCATAAAAAATGGTGCAAGTTAGAGCTCTCCTACCTGATGAAGAAAGGAACTGACTAATGGAGTTCTATGATGGAATGCTAATATCTTTTCTTGGTCAACAACAAATATGCCTGGAATTCTACCAGAAGTGATTACTTACAAGTTGAATGTCAATCTAAAATATAATCCAGTTTAATAAAAGAAGAGAAATTTTGCTTTTGAAAAGTAGAAGGCCATCAACGAAGAAGTAGGCACTATAAGAAAAGTCACATACACCCATGCTTTTTAGTCATGTAAAGTACATACATGGATGAAAGATCAAATTCTAAAAAAAAGATTATATATACCCATATTTATCAAATATGAAAATGCTATAATTAATTTTTAACTTATGTTTCAATAATTAAACTTGAATAAATCAAATATGCTAATGTGTAAATGTGGATAACTTAAATTTGCTAAAAAATATACTAAGTGTTGCTACACCAGTAGATGGGATGACTTGAGCTCAACTGGAACAGGGCTAGAGCTTACGTTGTTGCTAATGTGGAGTTGGGTCCTGCAAGATCCTATCACTTGGAGTCAAGTCCTATAAGATAGAGGGGATATCCTGATGGTGGACCTTCCAATATCTAAGTCAGTCTTCCAGAAAGGCAAATAGAGAAAGCTTGGAGTCCCCTTTGGATTTAAAGCTGAGTAAAGAGAGAAGCTACAGAAGTAACAAAGGAGAAAACAGAATGAGATCTATGAAAAAAGGGGATCTCAGTACGTATGAGTCTTGCTTCCAAGGAGGTGGCATACCAATGAGTGGAGTTATGGAGTCCTGGATACTTTGTGGGATATGGAAAGTATTTAGGGTGGCCTGCATATATCTTGATGAACACTCAAATGGATGCTTATAGAGTCAAAGAGCTTTGGGTGTGCTTTGAGGATGGTAAGAGGGTTCCCTTGTCTGAGAGATAGGGCTCTTAGGAAATGAAGGCTCTCGGTTCTGTTTTGCCTCACCTCCTTTTTCTTCTCTTGGTTGGCTTAACTTGGCCTTCTTACCTTGAGGGTCTTAAGGAACAAGTTTATCAGCATGTACTTGACACCTAATGGTATGGTGAGCATTATACGTGAGTGGTTTCTGGTACATTCGGGTGGTTTTAGGCATGCCTGGAGCAGAGGCCATACTATGGTTGGAGTAGGGAGAGCTGACTGACATGGTACATCCCTATGATGGGGTATTCCTTAGGTGATGTACATTAATGACTTCCATACCTGGAGCACTTATGATTAGGCTGGACAAGGGGCGAGCTTGGTAGTGATTAACATCCTAGTAAAGGGTTGGTGAGCATGCAGTTTGATATCCAAGTGATGAGGCATTGAGAGGTGGCTTGGTCATCCAGGTTGGCAAACACATGTCTGGTGCAGATAGTCTGGGTGCCATGTTGGACCAACCAAATCCTAACATATCAGTTGCCCCCAACTTTCAAGCCCAAGTGGTGGTACCTACCTTGGGCGAAGGAAGTAGAGATTTAATCAGTCCGGTAGGGCATGGAAGCCTGCCATGTCAAGGCAAGGCTATTCATGGTGAGGCAAGCGAGGCTATGCTAGGTGAGGTAGCTAGTGGTGGGGCAAGCAAGGCTGCATCCATCAAGATTCATGCAAGGACAGGCATGTGGTAGAGGAGAGCAGGCATGACTTCCAGGAGGTGACATCATCCGGAGTGATGGAAATTTAACAATTGCTACTATGGTGATTTGAACTCTTGATATGTTACCACATGCCTCCCGAAATGGCACTTTAAATGACAAATCGATGTGGAACATGTTGAATGGTGAGGTGGAAACCAGCACCCCCTCACAAGGGAGGGACAGTTCCTTTTAGTGAGTATAAAGGTGGGAGTCAGTTGGGCCTCCTTCACTTTTGCAATATTTAGCTGATTGAGAGGTAGTAGAGCGATAAAGAGGAGAACTTCTAGGCAATCAGAGAGGTGTATTGGAGGTGATTATCGATGGGTTTCTTTGTCCCTTCTCTTCCTTCTTTGTTTCTCTATGTTTGGTGCATGATAGTCATAGGGGCAAAAGAGCAGGAGCTCATGCTTAAGATCGCGGCCTCCTTCATGGAAGAGTGTCTTTCAGCTTCGGGAGAAGTTCAACTTCATGGTGGATATCCTATTGGAGTCTCCTGGAGAGTATGAGTGCATCATCGATGGGATGGTGATGAGGGTCACCCTTCATGAAGAGTCCTTGAATGTGGGGCTCAGGATCTCCATGCTTCCGGTGATGGTGGGCAGCTATGATGGTACCGACTATGCTTGGTACAGTTAGTCCCCAATAACTAGGGGGCCATTATTAGCTTCTTCAACCTAATGGTCTAGAGAGGCATGGAGCCCAGGGCATGGGTGTTCAGTGCCTTCTTTTAAGTGAAGGCCTATCCTAGGAGCCAAAAGTGGTGGTAGGTTTCTCCCTGCAAGAGGTTCAGCTTCCTGTCTAGTAAGCCGAAGCTCCAAGGCTAGAAATTATGAGTCTTCTTTGCTATTTCCAAGACAACATGGCTATTCTTAGGATAGTGGGGCGAGGTGAGGCTATACGACTACTGGAGTACCCGATGTTGTAGGACAAAGAATAGATCATGGTAGATAAGCTAATGCTGGTCTAGGTCCCATCATTTGACATTCTCCTTTTAGAGGGTGCACTGGAGGCCCTTTATGCGATGAGGGTGTCTCTATCCCAAGGTAGATCATCTTCCAACTATTTAGCGAATAAGCTTAGACTCTTTCTAAATAGGTGGACTGACTTCGTGTCCTAGTGCAAACTTGGTGAGTCAGGCTAAGCCGAGGGTGACGACGATCAGGAGGTCACTTTCATCTCCTTCAACTGACTCAAAGGGGAAGCGGGCACACTTCTCATCTCCTGAAGAAGAGCATCTCCTATAAAGAAGATGAAGAAGAGCCCTTCCCTCGGACCTTGTACTAGGCCCTAGTGAGGTGCCCACCATAAAGGTGGAGGCAAAAGGTAGAGCACCTCGTGACTTGGCAGGGACTGGCCCATCGGGAATGGGTGAGGCTCTAGAGGTAGGTGAGAGAGGGTTGACAACTATTGTAGAGGCCCAAGCAAAGGCCAATAAGGCCCAAGCACTAGTGGCAGAGTCCTCAACATGGATGACCAAGGTGACCGTACAAGTGAAGGCGGTGATTGCTAAGGTAAGGCAAACAACGGCCTCCATTATGGATACAGGTGAGGAAGGAGAGGCAAGGCCTTCCATCACCGAGGAGTGCGCCCACCCCTAGTGAGGTCGCTTGCTAGGGGTGGAGAGGTTCCTTAGGCTTTTGGAGGACTCTATCCCACCATAGGTCAAAGAGGAGGGATACGGGAGGCCCATCAATGAGGGCTTGCAATGGTTCATTCAGGTCACCGTGTCAGTAAGTTCTCCTCTCGATGGTCCCTATTCGATGTTGGGTCCTACTCTGGGATATAGAGCTTACTAAATACAACTTTTGGATGTAGGGCTTCCTGGAGACCTGGGGACTGCTGCAGCATATAGATTGCCTCCTTAACAAGTCAAAGCAATTATAGAAGCTTGCTGATGCCACAGAAGGAGGGCGTGATCAGGTGACCCAGGAGCTCTGCTTGATCAGCAAGCAGCTTGTGATCGAGAAGGCGAGTATGGAGGTGATGAAGGCCTCTTTAGTAGCCAAATCCACCTGCCTTGATGAGAGTCTGGAGGAGAGTGTGAAGCTTTGCATCGTATTGGCAAAGACACGAAGCCAAAAGGACAAGCACTTCGTTAAAGCTTGGGTAGCCCTTGGCAAGGTAGAGGCAAGGGTTGCAGAGGTAGAGGTGAGGATCATTGAGGCGGAGGTGAGGGCCCAAATGACTGAAAGGTTGCATGGCTAGGTTAGGAATCAAGCTTTAACCATGAAGGAGGAGGTGTAGGTGATGGAGGTCTAGGCCTCCAAGATAGTAGCAGAAGTAGTCAAGACCTTTTCAGGGTAGGAGAGGAGTATCGTCAGATGATACTTGACTCTTGTAGGGATGCCTTTTGATAGAGCTTCAAGCTTTGCAAGAAGCAGGTCAACAAGTAGATTTTAGGTATAGATATTAGGAAACTGATGGTGGAGTTGCCTTCAGGCAGTGGTGAGGGCTCATAGGCTCTGATAGGGAGGACTTGGAAGAGTGTAATGATCTAGCAAACCTCCCTTGATCGCCATGTATCATTTTGCTTTCTTTTTCTTTTTCCCTCTTGTATTGGCTATTGAGGCATGTACAAAACACGCAAAAATCAATGGAATGAAATTTAGTTTTTTGATAAATTCTATTTCCACTGGACTTTACTCTCCCTTCCTTCTTGCTTGTGAGTTAACTAAATTCACTACTATCCTATTTAGAAAATGAAGTTCATGCTTGATGAACTGATCTAGCATCTTGCCAAGAAGAAGACCTGGAAGAGGAAAATGGATAGTAGTGAAGCTGATGTAGTGAAGGAGGGTGTTATAATGATCAGCAAGTTGCCAGCTCCCATGGAGAGTGTCGTGGAGGAAGTCTCGGGGCTATCTGCCATAAAGCCAAAGGTGGGTGACCCAATTAAAAATGTGGAGGATGCTCTACCTATTTTGATGAAGATCGAGAATGTGGGGATGGCCCAAGCAGTGGCATTACTCACACTCCATGCTATCATGGAGGAGGAGTTACTGGTAGCTGAACTATAGGTGGTTGCACTGCAAGTGGAGCCAACCATTATCGAGGTCACCAAAGAAGAGGGGCATGTCCTGGCATGTCTGCTGGCGATTGAGGCTATGGCTGAAATCCTCCTAGCCATCACTGAGTTGTTGGTGGGTGAGATGGTAGGAGGAACAGCGGGCATGGCTATAGTAAAGGTAGCAAGTGAGGTAGTGACGGATGCATGTGAAGTGGTGTTGCCCAGCGTAACAACCTAAGTGATGGGGACATCAGATCAGACATAGATTTCAAGCTCCAATTTGTTCTCTAAGTCATGTGTTGGTCAATTTTGCTAAAGTTCTGTAATAAGGTCCATCAATTGAGTCCTGTAATAAGTTGAGGCAAGAAGTCAAATTGAGTTGTCTCAACCTCATGAGTCTAGTTGAGTCCTGTAAGTCTAGTCTTGTGTTAGTCCAGTCTTGTATAAGAGGAGCATTCAACGGACCATCCAGAATAGAGCAAGTCTAAGCCCATGGCACCACCCCACTTGAAGATACCATGCCCCAGAGAATATTCATTCAAGCGCCCCAGCCCAGAAGCCCAGAAGAAGCTATAAGGTGCCCAGGGTTTCCAGCCCACCAGGGATGTCATGCACCAAGCCATGCACCAAGCATTCTTGGAGACTGCCCAAGCCCATTTGGAGGATGCCCCTTGCTGCCCAAAAGCCCACGCCCAATCCAAGTAGGCGTCCAAGCCCAGGAGAAGCCTTTTGACCAAGTCCAAGGAAGCTTTGACCAAGTCCAAGGAAGCTTTGACCCAAGAAGGAGAGAGAAGTCCTCATCCTACTATGAATCAAGTGTTAATCCTATTCAAATTATGTACTCCTAGTCCTAAGCAAATTTTGTAATCCTATCCTAACAAGGAGAGGGCATGAGAACATCTATAAATACCCCACCCCTCTTCTCTTGTAATCAATATCTTATTCATGAAATAAACTCTGGTGAATTTTTGTTAGTTTGTGTTGTTCTCTTTGGTATTGTGTGTGTGAGATTTGAGTGCCCTACCCTTGCAAACCCTAGCCACCCAAAGCCACCTTCTTCAAAGCCCTAACATGCCCCAAGTGAAGAGCCCTAGCCGTCCCCTAGTAAGGAGTTCTTCTTTCCCCTCCAGGCCTCCAGCATTAGCGAACCCTAATTCCTTCTCCCTTCAAATCCTAATCCTTGTTCTGCTTTCTTATTTACTTTCTAACTGAACCGCTGATGTTTGCACGATCTCTCCAATGCCACGGCCCTTGGATGATGTTTTCCTTGCCTTCGAACAAAGCTGATAAAAAGCTGATGGATTCGTGAGAAAGTGACCGGATCATCCAGGCGCCAATCTGAGCAGAGCGATCTATTCTCCAGCAATAAGAAATCATTGCTTAGTATGTTAAACCTAATTTCCATCTCATTTTATCTATTTTTTTGAAGTTAAACATGCTTCTAATAAGCCTTCTTAGACCTAGGATCCTGATTTTCTTTTCTTTTTGATTGAACTAGCATGTGGGAAGGATGCTAATTGATACAGGATAACCCTAACCTAGTCTTAGCTAGTTTCGAGAATCCAACCATAAAAAATATAAAATTATATGCTTACTTTAATCTGATTTCCTTTATCTTCAACCCTTTTATGTCATCCTGCATCATATTAGGATCCCGTCCCTCATCAATTTTGGTATCAAAGCACAGTTTAGGGCATGTTCTTGCATCATAGTCTAGATTTCTGCATGCTATTTTTTGCATAAGTAGTCAAAACATAGGGCTGTTTATCCATTAAAAGATTTTATTTTTCTCTGATTTTCATGTAATTTGGTCTCTGTCTTGCCCTCTATTTTCTATGATTTTTGTGGAATTTTAAGATTTAAAACAATTCAGAAAAAAAATCCATAACTCAAACCCTAACTGTAGTATGAAATTTCTATACCTCTGAATTCTACATCAGGAGTTCACACCTTGATCTGTTTCACCATATTAGGTATTTTATTTTTTAAAAAAATTTATATCACATCATCTCTGTTGAGTCCCCTATTTTACTAATATTTTTCTCATATTTTACAAGATCAAAAATTACACAAAAATCAGTATCCTAGAAACCCTAATCGAAAATCTATCTTTTCTGCACCCAGTTAGATATCCTAGGTTTTGCATAGTCAAATAATTTTTTCTTTGCATGAAGTTTAGTAGGGATAATCTTCACACGTCATTATCTGTTCTGTAAGTTTTTTAGAGTTTTTCTGCATTAAAATAAAAGCTAACTTTTGCATCAAAGCAAACCCTAATTTCGGTTTCTATGATTTCTGCATACTTAACTTAACCTAATCTAATCAACTACCAAACCCCTCCCAACCCAAGCCAAATTTTGTTTGATAACTTAACAAACTTAAATTTAATTTGCCACCTCATAAAAAGATAAAAAACTATTTTTTTTTATTTTTTGTTTG
The DNA here is from genome assembly GCA_021397845.1 of Areca catechu. Classification (NCBI taxonomy): domain Eukaryota; kingdom Viridiplantae; phylum Streptophyta; class Magnoliopsida; order Arecales; family Arecaceae; genus Areca; species Areca catechu. The sequence goes on along the minus strand of CM038044.1, from coordinate 116,498,081 downwards.
TTATTAGATTGTATTAGGGTTCATCGAATGTGCATCATATCACTAAACTAATCTTAAGAACACTTTCACTATCTCAGATCAAGACAGGAGATCATTACCTATCCTGGACCCAAAACAACCACCTTGCATTCGTACCTAAACCTTAATTAAAATAAACTAGCAACCTAATTTGCTCTAGTGAGCTAGGGACACAAACAGGTCAGGTCCGAGTTGTGTGGATAAACTAGTGCATTCAATTCACCAACTATTACTGAAAACTGGTGTCTAAAGCTAGAGGTCCAGAGGCAAATGCCCTAAGTAGATTGGTAGTTTTTAATTAGGACCCTGTCATAGGCAGGGGGAGCCTCCCACCACCCCATCTCTTACCTGGCCAGTGGAAGGATTAGTTATTGAGTTGGGTGTAAGTTGAGTCGACCCATTCAACTTTGGCTCTAGGTCTAGCAAACTGTAGCCCATGTTAACCTTGTGTGCTTGACTGCATCATAACATCTTGATTGGTCATTTGTATTAGATTAGGAGCCCAACTAGTAGTTCCACCCCAACCCAGCTCAACCATGGAATCCAATCTTGAAACTTTCATTAAGGCCATGAATGAATAATTGACCACCTAGATAAACAAATTGACCCAATCCAATACCCAATCCCAAAATCAGCTTGCCTAGTTGACCACCTAGATGAACTAATGGTCTACTCAAATAAATCATCGATTTGACCACTTGACCCAATCCTATACCCAAACTCATGAAAGGCTTGACCCCTTAACCAATAGTTTTGACCAGGTAGGGAACCAATTAAGATATTTAAAGAGAACCCGTAAAACCCATCCCAGACCTAAACCCGAGTCCAACCCTAGGAAAGCCCAATACCTTGACCCATACTCAGAGCCCAATCTTAGAAGAGCCTCACACCCTAAATCTAGATCATCTAAACCCAGATCCTATGTACCCATATCCTATGAGCCCAAAGGACCCATGATCCTTAGTCGACCTGAATCTAATAGGAATAGTATCCCTTGATATGAGTCTAGTACTAGGCCAGTTTTCCTTAGCCAACCCGAATCTGATAGGATTAGTACCTATGGGTATTGCCTAGTTTCCCTTAGTCGACCTGAACCCCATAGGATTAGTACCCCTATATGTGAGCCTAGTATTAGTCATTTTTTCTCAGTCAACCCCCTCCTACCACCCCATTGGTTCACCAGAATGACCTTGAAGAGGAGATATATGAAGCTAATGTGAGCTTAGTGGATGAGTACGAGGAAGAAGAAGAAGATATACCTATAAAAGACCTGGAATTAGTTGACCTAGTAGATACCCAGACTAAAGCCAACCCATAGTTAGTAACCTTGACCATACCCAGATAGAAGCCAACCCAAAGTTAGTTGACCCTGACCACATCCAAACTGAACCTATAGTGGAAGACCAATTAGCGGAAGAGAATCAAGATACTACTATTAGAATCTTACCTAAGGAGCCACTCGAAGAAAGTCCAATTATAGAGACCAGTCCTAAATTTCATGAACCAGAAGACTTTATTAAGGATTTGGCTTATCAGTATCCTAAGGATGAATCCCCTCCTGTAGTTTCTATTGAAGATCTCTTCCCTAAGATTAGTGACCCATTCTTCCATTATGCTGACCCTATAGGTATACATCAACCCCATAAGGTCAACCTCATTAGTCTAGGACTCATCCCTGAAACCCCTTCTTGTATTCTACTCTTCCTGATTAACCCTGGACCATCTTCTTATTTTTTACCCTACCAAACTAACCCTGAATCCACTTCTTATTTTCTACCTATTTCTGAAACTTCTTTATTTTTCTCACTATTAGATTGCATTTTGTAGAAGTTTGCATATTGCATTCATTCATTGAGCATATCATGTTTGCATCTTACTTTTGGAGGACCCTATGGCACCTAGTAGGAGTCCATGCACTATTCTCATCTGCATGTCACCCTCCTGACAAAGGGTTAAACCTACAGCTGTAGTTTAGAGTTAGTCAAGTTTGCATATCAATAAGTATTGGCATGAGTTATTTGCCCGCATTAGGTATTTTGTCTACATGTCAATAGGAGCTATGTGTCATTTGCACTGCATGATTAGAGATTTGCATGAGGAATTAATCATAAGATTAATGTAAGCAATGTTTTTATAAAAATATGGTTAATTCCCAAAAGAGTCTAAAAGTTTGCTAGAAAAATTTTGTAACAATTAGGATACATACTTGTAAGCTAGATCCATCAAAGTGATAAAGAGAGTTGGACCTAGTGCCTGGGTTACCTAATTAGGCATTAAGCTCAACCTTCAATATCTCAGACTTAGTAGAGTATAGGGAGCCAACAATGATACCCAATGAGATTAAGCCTGACCTTTTCTTTGAGAGTGAACCCAACCTTGAGTGTCCACCATCAAATTAGCCTGTGAGAGAAATGATTGAGCGTATCTTGGACGACCAAGCCACTAGTACCCAAATCAAAGGCTTCCATGTCACTTGGTTCATCGGCAAGGTTGACCGAGATCTGACGATTCGTGGATCACTCGAGAGGATCCGCAACGCCTTAACCCAAACCCGTCAGAGCAATACTTGAGCCAGATTGACCTTCTTACTCGATAAGGTTGAGTTCCTCCCACCCCGGGAGAATTGATGGGGACATCAAATCAGACATAAACTTCAAGCTCCAATTTATTCTCTAAGTCATGTGTTGGTCAATTTTGCTAAAGTCCTGTAATAAGGTCCATCAATTGAGTCCTGTAACAAGTTAAGGCAAGAAGTCAAATTGAGTTGTCTCAACCTTATGAGTATAGTTGAGTCCTGTAAGTCTAGTCTTATGTTAGTCCAGTCTTGTATAAGAGGAGCATTCACTAGGCCATCCTAGAGCAGAGAAAGTCCAAGCCCATGGCGCCTCCCCACTTGAAGATACCAGGCTCCAAAGAATATTCTTTCAAGTGCCCCAGTCCAGAAGCCTAGAAAAAGTTATAAGGCGCCCAAAGTTTCCAGCCCACCAAGGATGTCATGCGCCAAGCCATGCACCAAGCCTTCTTGGAGACCGCCCAAGCCCAATTGGAGGACACCCCTTGCTACCCAAAAGCCCATGCCTAATCCAAGTAGGCGTCTAAGCCCAAGAGAAGCCTTTTGAGCTTTGACCGAGTCCAAGGAAGCTTTGGCCAAGTCCAAGAAGGAGAGGGAAGTCCTCATCCTACTAGGAATCAAGTGTTAATCCTATTCAAATTATGTACTCCTAGTCCTAAGTAAATTTTGTAATTCTATCCTAACAAGGAGAGGGCATGGAAACATCTATAAATACCCCACCCCTCTTCCCCTTGTAATCAATCTCTTATTCATGAAATAAACTCTGGTGAATTTTTGTTAGTATGTGTTGTTCTCTTTGGTATTGTGTGTGTGAGATTTGAGTGCCCTACCCTTGCAAACCCGAGCCACCCAAAGCCACCTTCTTCAAAGCCCTAACATGCCCCAAGTGAAGAGCCCTAGCCATCCCCCAGTAAGGAGTTCTTCTTTCCCCTCCAGGCCTCCAGCATCAGCGAACCCTAATTCCTTCTCCCTTCAAACCCTAATCCTTATTATGCTTTCTTATTTGCTTTCTAATTGAACCCCTGACATTTGCAGGATCTCTCCAGTGCCATGCCCCTTGGATGATATTTTCCTTGCCTTCAAACAAAGCTGATAAAAAGCCGACGAATTCGTGAAAAAGTGACTGGATCATCCAAGCATCAATCTGAGTAGAGTGATCTCTTCTACAATAATTAGAAATCATTGCCTGGTATGTTAAACCTAATTCCCATCTCATTTTGTCAGTTTTCTTGAAGTTGAACATGCTCCTAATAGGCCTTCTTAGATCTAGGATCCTGATTTTCTTTTTTTTATTGAACTAGCATGTGGGTATGATGCTAATTGATACAGGATAACCCTAACCTAGTCTTAGCTAGTTTTGGGAATCCAACCATAAAAAAATCTAAAATTATATGCTCACTTTAATCTAATTTCATTCATCTTCAATCCTTGCATATTATCCTGCATCATATTAGGATCCCGTCTCTCATCACTGAGAGGGGGGTTGAATTGGATTTTTAAAATTTTTAAACAGAGTATGTACTGAACTAATGTGTTTGTGCAACAATGTGAATATGTAGAAAGTGATCTAAATGCAATGCCATAAAGAATAAAGAGTAATTCTAGAGAAAGAAATGAGAAAGCAAACCACACACACAAATAAAAGAAGTTTATAGTGGTTCGGTGCACTCCAAGTATCTACATTAACTTTCCAAGCTTCCTCTTAGAAATTTTACTATAATCTATCAAAGATTACAGCCAACTTATTTTCAAGGGCTCACAAGTCAAAACTCCTTATTGGTTTTGTCACTTAGGCTCACCAACAACCTTTCTTACAAGCTAACTTTAGGCTTGTATTCCAATTTACGGCTTGGAAGGGCCTTACCCCTAGTTTTAATAGCCTTGAAACTAGTTACAGCAAATAAAAACAAGGGTACAATTTGAAGCACAAGAATAAAATTGTCAAAAGAGTAAAAATAAAGTCGATGAAGCTCTTCTTGAATGCTAGAGTTGTCTTCTTCTTCTTGGAAGCTTTCAATGAACACTTTTGGATATTGATTTTAAGGTTCAACAGCTTTAATGAAGGCTTTTTCACTTGGAATCTTCTTTTCAGCTCACTCTTATCTTTTCAATAGCTTTCTTAAAAGATAAATTTGTCTCTTGTGTCTCTTCTTGCATTTCAATGAGTTTGATAAGAGATAAATATACCAAAAACCTCTAAAAAACTATTTATGATCATTGGAGAGGACAAACTAGCCATTATGGACCGTTTGAATCAATTTTGAACTTCTAAAAATTTAACCATTACTGTTGTTAGAACCTGTGAGTCGATACTTGGGTCGACACTTGGATCGACACCAGGTGTAATTATTTAATTTCATTGTTCTGCTTCATTTCTAGTCTCAGGCTATGAGTCGATCTGTGAGTCGATACTTGAACTTGTGAGTCGACACTTAAGCTTGTGAGTCGATACTTGAGTCAATATTTGAGTCAGCACTAGATAAAAAATCTAGGAATGATACTGTTTTGTAACTTCCTTGTCTCAGGCCATGAGTCGATCTGTGAGTTGATACTTGGATCGACACTTGGGTCAACACTTCATTGGAGTCCAAAAATAATGTTCTATCCATTTCTGTTCTCAGGCCTTGAGTCGATACTTGGGTCAATACTTGGCATGCTGGCATAATTTCTGCATGCCAATCTTCAAATATGTCGATACTTGGCTTCATGAGTCGACTCTTGAGTCGACACTAAGGTCGACACTTGATCGTGCCAATTTCAAAATGTGTCCTAAGCTCCAAAACTCTAAAAATTATCCAATAAACTTCCAATTTCTTCTTCATAATGACAAAAGTGATCAATTTCTTGGCTTTCCAAAGTGAGAAGACTTCTTAAACTTTGAAATTCATCTTGCATTATTGTAAATGACTTTGATGTACTTGTAACCTAGAATTCACAACTCCAATTGAAACATTAGTATAAAACATATACTCAATATTTTGTTATTCATCAAAATCAAGGGCCAAAGCTAACAAGTGGCTGGAACTCCTGTAGCAACATCACTCAAGGTGGGTCACTCAGCAAGGATATTTTTCACAGTGATAGTCAGCAACAGTAGGTAGCTTCAAGGCTCCCCACCTTGCACTAGCCAAATGCCCGACCCACTACCTATAAGGCCGATTAATAGCTTCACCCAAGCCTATAGGTAAGGCCATGCCTGTTGGTGTTGCAAGTCTCTCTTGTTGATCTGGCTGACTACTTCTCTTTTCTGATAGGTGATGGAGACTAGCATCATGTAGATCTGGGATGATGTCAAGAGCACTGGAGAGGAGCTCGCCCAAGTCAGGGCAAGTTGGAGGTCATAAAAGATGGGCATGCTGGTGGAGAGTGTGACCTATCCGTGGCTAAGGAAGCTCGGCAAATGGCCCAGCACTAGTTAGATCGGTACATAGTTAGGAATGAGGAGTTGATCCGGGAGCTAAAGGCCACCCACTAAAGGATCGCCAAACTCATAGCCGATGATGGTACAAAAATGAGGCCAGCCATGGGCGAGGCTTCTGTAGTGGTGGCTAGAACCTTAGAAGGTGTGCAAACAGAGGATCCTGGGATCATTGATGCTCAGTTTATGGAATCCATAAGTGTGCAGCTTCGCTAGTGGAGAGTCTAAGTCAAGGCTCTAATGGGAGATGATGCGGCAAATACTTGTTTCGTGAAACACAAATCCGAGACTTTTGATAAGTTTAAGGAATATCAAGGTATGGACAAGAAATAAATTGGAAAAAGTATTAAAGTACTTCAATCCGATCAAAGTGGTGAATACTTATTTAGTAAATTTCTTGATCATCTTAAAGGAAAAGGCATTCTCTTTAAATAGATACCTCCTCATACACCATAGTTAAATGGTGTAGTAGAATGGAGGAATCACACTCTTATAAATATGATACAGTCCATGATGTGCTATGCCTATCTTCCAATATCTTTCTAGAATGTCCTAGAAATCATTGGAAATTATGTCCTAATATCAATTGTCTAACTTGTAGACAGTTGATTTTGTATATTAAATTATTATGAATAAAATTATTTTTTTTAGTTTATTAAATTGCATCTTCCTGTAATAAGCTCTTGTATGATGGAGTCCTTAGAACTACATCCTATATGATAAAGAGAGGATTTATCTTGTGGTTCTTAAACCTATTCATAACCAAATGATACATTATTATAAAATGATAATATATCGAGTATAGGATATTGTGTGCCATATGGATTGGTTGTCTTTTTAATCAAGAAGTATGGAGATACTAGTATGGCATGTAGGGAAGTGTAGGATATTTCACTAAACTTGACCCATATCAAAACACTCTTCTACCAAGTATTGCTTACAAAGGGATATGGATATAAATATCCCTCAAACCTGATAGCACCACAGTAACTTGCAAGCAACTTACTATACTTAACACAGGACTACGTAGATTTCAATCTAGTGATGGAAGTTTCTAGGTACAGTCAAGTACTTGTGGAGTCGGTATATGAATCAAGATGGGATATACCCCTCCAAATATTAGAGTGAATGTCTTATTATGTTTCAATTTAGCAAAACCTTGACTAGGATAGTTCTTGTGATGAGTCACAGGATTTTTATGGTTGAGACACTATCTAGTATTTAAAGGTTGGCAGTTAAATCTTAAAGTCATCTCGAGCATTGAGGGTCAAAGAAATGAATTGTATAGTAACCATATGCCAGAGGTTCCTGATTGTTACTTAACAATTTTTGACCTATCTAGACATCGGGTGTGATTGCTAGATGGCAACTTTGATTAGTATAGAAATTGTTCCTGTGCTACATGAAAGAAAAGTGTCCTAAAAGCCAATCATTGTAAGGGCATTTTTATAATCCAACTCTTGTATGACATTATATTAATAAAGGCATTTATTTTCATCATATACTGCAGTGTCTTATTTATGGATTATGATGAACCCCATAAATTAGGGCAATGGAATTAGGGTTATGATAAAGATCATAACAGTGAGACCTAAGTTCCTATAAACCCTAATCAAAATATTCCTAGTCAATAGACCATCGATTCAGGGATCGATAAATCTGGTAAGACTAGCTTATCCTATGTATGCTCAGTTAATGAGGATGGTTGGTCTCACAACCATTTGTGTAGAGACACTAACATAAGGATAAGGGTGCTCATCAGGATATGAGTCCACTGAACTGATCCACACCGGGACCATCTTATGGAAGTCTTACTGCTTGTCAAAAGATAGGTCCCAGAGTAGGAGTTGTGCATGTGATCTTTAGACCTGAGGTCACCATAGTTCCTTGTGCACACTAAGCCATGTTTTGGTTTATACTCATTCATGACATTGAGTCATGTATAGGGTGTTTTGGATATGGTGGAAGGTGTATGAAGTATGTGAGTGGACCAACAAGGAATCGATCGTTCCTAGTAAGAGAAATTATTATCCCATTTAATCTCTTCGATGAGTGACTCAAGGAGCCTTTGATCAAAGTAGGATGAGATTAGAAGTGGTTTCTAATCAGTCATCAGTGGAGTCCTCATGATCGAGCTGAGATTCGATATGACTAAGTATTAGGGTTTGACATATATCCATACCTATCACTTAATCGGGATAATGGGAGATCGAAAGATTGAATTGCACGTTAACTTACTACTGAAGGGTATTTTGGTAATTTCTCATCTTTCGGGTAGGCATGACATGTTGCTAGATGTCAATCTTGTCTTGTAGGTTTTCATAAACTAATTTATTTGGTTTCATGAGTCAATTCAATGTGTGATTCAAATTAGACAATTAAATGAGCCAATTTGACCTAATTAGATCAATCAGGTTCGATCGGATCAAATTGGCTCAAACCTAAACCTACTGCTAGCTAGATGTGGAACCCAATGGGTCACACACAATAGAGAGTTGGCCAAAGAAAGTCATTCATGATTTAATTAGGATCATGGGATCCTAATTGGTTAGCCAGATTACATACTAGCATATATAGGCTAACCCAATTCCTAATCCAATTGGATTGGATCCGGTTGCTTGGTATTTGGGCTAACTTATTTAAGGGAAACCCAGATTAAGTTGAGTCCTAAGAGGGGCAGCTTAAACCAGGTTTTATCTGGTTTTATTTGGGCATTATATAAAATTTTATGAAGAGTCCAAGGAGCTATGGACTCTTGGCGCCTCTTGGTGCAAGCGGGAGAAAGGGGGCACGCGTAGAGTCCTTCTGCAGTTGAAACTCTGGGAGTTTCTTTTATGAGGCACCTCTTCACTTAATCCCCATGCTGTTTGGTTTTTGAATGACCGATCAAAAGAGGATAAGAGGCGGCGTGAAATGATAAAGGAATTAGCGCGCGCAGATGAAGAGTTGTGTCTCTTAATCTGTGCACGGTTCTGAGGCAGAGTCTTTCTACTCTTAGGAATCTGCTTTTTCCATGGTTTTTAAATCTGAAAAGATGCCTCCTTCCATTCTTCTTGACCGATATATGCCACATGGCATAAGGGGATTTAACCTGGAAATGGAAGGAATCATATAAGACTCTTGAATCCTGAAGAGTCTTATCAGATATGAAATAACATATCTGATAAGAAATGTCGGGAGGCTATTCACACCCCTTAAACTATTATTTAAGGGTGTACGGTGATTTGAGAATTATTCATGATTCATTCATCAGAAACAGGAGTCCATTATTCCCGAGAGTCATATGAGTGTATCTTTCTGCTTCTCTCTCCCTCCTTTCTTTAAGACAAGATTTGTTTTGTTAAGACAAGGTCTAGTCTTTTAGGACAAGGCTTTATTCTTGCATATAAGCCTAAGGAGTCCTAGAGGAGGGTTGTCCTAAAATCAAGAGTGGTTTAGGACAGTGTTCTTAGTGCCTTACAGTAGGACAGGGTGTCCTACAGTGGTCAAAGGTCCAAAGGCTACCCTAAGAGTTCAGTTGAAGCAAGTAACCCTAGTAAGGATTCTTCCTTGGTACCATTCTCGTGTGGATCATCGTTGGAGGGCTTGCACTTATGAGCCTTATGAAAAAGGATTGGATTTCAGCGATCCAGGTATGTTTTCTGACTTTATTTATGTTTCATTAATTGGTATTGCATGAGGGGTTCCTGGGAATTAGGGTTTTCTAGCCAATTCGGATTTCATGCTTAGAATTTTTGTTTTGAAATTTACTTTCGCATGCTGCATGATTCTCGTCACCCTAGGAGAATTTCCATCA